>OX459096.1:14178666-14903666 GCA_949775045.1 Metridium senile
ATCAGGTCTAAAACCACTTGGCTTTGCCTCGTGGTTTTAAATCCTGATAAAACACTCCTGCTTGTTTATTAAACTATACATAATGACAGCAACAAATAAGATTGAAATAATGACATTGTTATAACTAAGATAATAGTAACTAAATGATGACCACAATAAAAATAATGAACAGGTTTCCATTTAAATCTGTACTTATGCAAATTATGTTGATGTGTGCTAAAACACACAGATCAACCAATCAGAGTATATTATTTCTGAAGTGAACTTCTCTGATTGGTTGATCTGTGTGTTTAGCACACATCAACAAAATTTGCATAAGTACAGATTTAAATTTGAAAGCACAGATTTAAATGGGAACCTGTTATTGATAAAGATACAAATGGTGATGATGATGACGATATAAAGGTAATAATATCAATGATGATCATGACTGATGATGATAAAATTCATGATGATGATGATGATAACAAAGGTAATAATATCAATGATGATCATGACTGATGATGATAAAATTCATGATGATGATGACAATAACAAAGGTAATAATATCAATGATGATCATGACTGATGATGATAAAATTCATGATGATGATGATGATAACAAAGGTAATAATATCAATGATGATCATGACTGATGATGATAGAACTCATGATGATGATGATGATAACCAAGGTAACAATATCAATGATGATCATGACTGATGATGATAAAACTCATGATGATGATGACGATAACAAAGGTAATAATAGCAATGATGATCATGACTGATGATGATAAAACTCATGATGATAATGATATTATGAAAATGGTGATCATGAAGATGATAGTAAGATGACAAGAATAAAATTGATAATGATTTCATAGCAATGATAATATGCATAATTATAATGTTAATTTTGTTTATGATTATAATGATAATAGAACTAATGATCATACAGTACATCCTCGGGAACCCAGGGGTATTCTTCTGTCGCTTGTTTCTCGCTTCCACAACATATACCCCTGGGAACGTAGTCTGTTGGAGCTTGTTCCGGAAGTCAAAATTCAAACTTATTTAACAACTTTCTTTGAATGGTTATCTTGATTTTCATTGGTCGACCTAATAAGGTCGACCAATCAGGAAAGAGCTGAATTTTGACTTCCGGAACAAGCTCCAACAGACTATGTTCCCAGGGGTATATGTTGTGGAAGCGAGAAACGAGCGACAGAAGAATACCCCTGGGTTCATGATGATGATGATCATATTAACAATAATTATAATAGCTTACCATTCATTTCCCTCATTGCTTTGATAAAGTCATTAGGATCTTTAAAGCTTATAAAACCATATCCTTTCGATTTGCTGGACTTTTTGTCTCGTATAATCTTGGCTTTTAGAAATGAAGGATATTTGGAAAATGCTCTTTGCAAGGATTCGTCTGTTACTTCATTTCCAAGATCTCCACAAAAAATTCTAAAATCATCTAAAAAATAAACATAATATATTACAATTAGAATTAATAACACAAGTTATAAAACTTAGTAATAATACATGAGAAACTTACAAAACAAATCATAACCACAACGAGTGTTGTAAATCTGGATACAGAATTATCCTCATTTGTATAAGTTTTTATTTTAACTTGAAATGACAATGTTATCCATCAAGGATTATTGTTTGGAAGGTGACCTTGTTACTGCTAAAGACCTGGGCAAACTGCTTCAACATCCTTTTGATTTTGTTGAATGGCAATGTTGAAACCATTTGCCACCCCATTTTAACATTGTGGAAACCATTTTTCCCCTATGTTTAACATGGTTCAACAACCATTCTACAGCGTTTAACAAAATCAAACCAATGTTGAAGCAAAAGTTAAAGCCGTTTGCCAGAGCTGTAACAGCTTGAAGAAGCTACTAGTATTAATCAGCAATTATATGTAGCAATCAACAAATAAAAATCAACTTTCCTACCAGTGGTAATTGTGTGAGTAACAAACAATAAAACTTGGTCTGTTTTAGGTGAATAACAATTTGAAAGAATATCAAAATGTAATAAGTGTGCTATGTAAAACAATGCCTTACTAGGATCCCAAGAAGAAAGTGATGAATCCTCCCATACTTGAGTCCCTGCGACTCTAACATACTTCTTTTCTTTTCCTTTCTTCTTCTCACCATCACCTTCATTGTGTTTGTATGCTGACTCCCATTCTTTCTGTTCTGCTGGTGTGATGGTTGGTGGCACTCCTACTTGTTGAGGCATAGAGGGTCCTGCCATCGGCATTGGATATGTTGGCATAGGCACAGGACCTGCTGCTACAGACATCATAGGCACAGGCTGCATCATTTGATGCATATGTGGCTGACGTGGCATACCTATGGGATGTGGCTGCATTCCTTGAGAAACCATTGGTGGTTGTGGTACCATAGGACCTACAGGATGTCTAGGGTTCATCATTGGTGGTCTAGTCATATTTGGCTGTGAGAAGTATTGTGTTCGTTGTGGTACCTGAGGTGGAGCTGGTGGCCTTGGTAGTGGCTGAACATGGCGTTGCATGGGTGGTTGCATTTGCGCAGGAATTACAACTGCTTTTTTAATGGCTTGAGAGGCTTTGCTGAATGTGCTTGCTGATATGATGGGAGGTGGTTTTAATGCTGGATGCCCAGCAATCTCCTGCTCAAACCTAACAAAAAGAGGTCATTTTATTTAAGATCTATTGTTATTAATAATATAATAATAATATGTTTAATTCTACCATGATTGCAGACTGACGACTGAATTACTGATTATTATCATTATCATTGTTATTATTATTGTCTTCCTATCATTATCGATCATCACACCACTGATTCTCTTTATCTTTAATAAAATACATATTGACATATTTTTATCAAAATGCAACATGTGTACTAGCACACACCTCAACCAATCAGAATGCATGATTTCTAATAGTTATTTTATAATATATTTTAGCATTTATGTGTTATTAGGTAATTAATCTACTGACAACAAAAATGTCAACACATATTCAGGAAAAAGTGTCATTCGTCTAATTTAAAGTTTAATTTAAATTCTAATTTAAGTAATTTAAGTTCTAATTTAAATTTAAAGATATTCTTGCAGTAGTAGTTTCCCAGTGTTTCCAATTGATAATAATCGATCATCAGAAAACCAATCGATCAATCAATATCAATCAATATAATTAGGTAATTGATATTGATTGATATAGGTCACAAAGATTTTTGTCATCGATTGATATTAAATCAATATACTAAATTTTTATTGATTATCAATCGATATATAAATTGTCATATCAATCGATACCGGCTAAATTGTCACGTAAATTGTCATCGCTCAATCGATGAAGGTCACAAAGATTTTCGCCATCGATTGATCATCGATTTTCAATATCAATCGATAAATTGATATCGATTGACATCGATTTCATCGAATGGATACTCCGGCTAGTTTCTAGCCGGCGTAACCAATTGATGAAACCGATAATCGATACCAATCGATATCAATTTATCGATTGATATCTAAAATCGATGACCAATCGATGAAGAAGAAATGTGTGATTATCGATTGTTATCGATTTCCAATAGCAATCGATAACCTAATTGGTATCGATTGGTATCGGTTTTTATTTGCTTACAATATATACTGTATAATACAACTGTTTCAATGTTCTTTGGCAATACAATTTATTTCATTTCTGTGGATTGTTTGACGCAGCAAGATTTTGATTGATCCATTTCTCCTTCACTGCTTCATGCTTCACCATAGCCAGGTCATGTAAGAATTACATTTCACGATAGCATGATTCAGTGACAGCTTGTGTTGACATAGATCATGCTGAGATCATCAAATTGCGTCATCAAATACAGTACTAGTTTGACCAGTTGATACCCATTGATTAGCAATCGATAAACATATCAACATATAAACATATCAACCAAAGACTAAATAATTGTAAAAATAAACAACCTAAAATAAAGCTGCATAATTAAAACTGTGTTTTTGATAGATTTTATTTTTGGTACTTAGCGAAAGTAATCGATATTAATCGATATTTCTAGATTTTTTTGTGATTATCGATTTTTATCGATTACCGATACTAATCGATACTAATCAGTTGATTATTATCGATTAATATCGATTTATTGATTAGCTTTCCGATGATCGATTTTCATTGATTAGTTACTCCGGGTCTAATAGCAATCGATAAACATCTGATAGCAATCGATAAACATCTAATAGCAATCGATAAACATCTAATAGCAATCGATAAACATCTAATAGCAATTGATAAACATCTAATAGCAATCGATAAACATCTAATAGCAATCGATAAACATCTAATAGCAATCGATAATTATCTAATAGCAATCGATAATCATCGATTGGAGACTTTTTTGTGATTATTGATTGGTGATCGATTGACAGATGCCAATCGATATCAATTTAGTAATATTATCGATTGATACCGGGTTTCTATTGCTGTTTGGATCCAGGTAACGTTTTGCTTTTTCATTGACTTATTATCAACATTTTGAAGCAAGATATCACAATTTTTCCTATATGCTCTATGATGACATAATATGTATATAGAGGATATTACATGGGCGCACGGAGATATGAATTTTATCTTCGAGTGTTGATAAGATATCTCACGAGTGAGCGCAGCGAATGAGTGGGATATCTTCTCAGCACAAGAAGATAAAATTCATATCTCCAAGCGCACATGTAATGTTCTGTTTATTATATAACAGATTGAAGAAAAAAAATTTTTTTTTTGAAATTTGATTGGTTGAGAGTGATATCACACATGTGCGATATCAGTGATATCTTCATGACTAGGATAGGCTTTTTATCTAGTTGATATCACTCGGTATACCACTATATGTTATATAATAAAAAAAGTTATTAACTTTACACAAGTAAACGTAAAGAAACAACATGAGAACGAAATCACAATCACCGACACCATTGGCATAGTTTTACACGATCTTACAACAATATTAAAATACCTTGACATTTCTTCTTCGAGCTCATTTTTCCTAGTAGGATCCTCTAAACCCCCTGGTATACTCATATTGAACAAATCTTCTTCAGAAGTGCAGTTTTGAGATGAAACTCTCTTTCCTTTTCACGTTTTATAAACGAACAGCTTAGTGACCACATACCGGCTTTAAGAGAGAGAGGAATGGGACCTAACAAAAAGAACACAGGTAGCCCAAGTCACCCTTTAAACATGCACACTACCTGTCAATCAACGGCCAGCTTGCTCAGCAGAGGTTTTGAGGACCCGAAAAGATCTCTTATAGTTGAATTATGAAATTATTTATATTGAATCTATTCGCGGGTCACTTATGAATGCGCTTACAAATACTAAGAGGTTATTAACCGAGCGCGAGGTCTGTACGGGAAAATATCAGACCGAGGTCTTGACAGTACGGAACGAGCGCAGCGAGGTCCGTACATAAAAGACCGAGGTCTGATATTTTCCCGTACAGAACGAGCAAGCGAGGTTAATAATTCGTTTATTATATGGCTATTTAAAGAGAGAAATTAATATTGTTTTTGATATTTTACGACGCGCGTTGCTTTCGAATGGCTTCCCATATTACCAGTAGTTTTACTGAAAAAGAGCGGGTTGAAACCTGTTGAAACCGGTTCAGTCATTCAGCAAGCTGCCTCAACAAACTTACAGAAATTTTAATGCCAAGATATTTGAATTACTGCAGCTTTCTCCATCATTCTAAAATCAAAGATGATTTAAAGACAAAGGGTTTTGTTCATATCTCAACCTCAAAGAAAGTCAAGAAACAAAAAAACAAGATTTACAAAGAATTTTAGCTGACATAAACAAGTGAACGATGGATGTTGAAACGAGTTGGAATTCGTCGTTCTTGTGGACGTCTGCATCGAGAAATAGAGCCTACGGAAGCTTATTTTTCGATAAATAATAAGAACTTTAATCAAAATCATTGTCAACTGTTGACGGAATTAATTTGTCTGTGTCATAATTTATGAAGAAGATGAAAACATGAGGATCGCTGACAGGACTTAGAATCAAGCAAACCGACAGTCATTTTTTAAGATGTTTGAACCATTTGTATGCAGAAAAAGAAAGACAATAACACTTCTTGACTTCAAAGACGTTGTTAACTTTTGAAGACAAACTTATTGGGAATTTCAAAGCTTTTTAAAAGTGAATGAAAAGCAACGACATATCGCCAACAAAAGATAGCTCAACTCACCGCCGTCGGGCCGTTGTTTACAAGGATAGATAAAAACTAAAAGTATACTTTTCAACTATTATTGAGGTATGTGAACGAACGTTATGTTCTTTAGAGAACTAAAAACAACTTATATACAGTGAAACAAAGGTTTTAGTTTTGAGCTTCACGGTCAAAATAAAATAAAATACAAATGTCCAAGACGGCTCTGGACAGACCGCGCGCCAGCCAATCAGAATTCAGGAAATTATCAAGCCATATAATAAAATAAATTCATTATTCGGACCGCTATGTTATGGCCCGGATAAGGCCACTTCCATTCCTCTGTTTTTTTGTTTTTTATTAGACCAAAGTGCATGTTCTATTCAGTACCTTAAATTCCAAATATGTATATAGATAACAATTATTATAGTATTTGATGGGAAATACAGTACAAGCTACCATAGGCTGGCTAACCGAAATAGACTAGTAGCTTCATCATGCATTTCCAAATATGAATAAAATTTACACCCTTAAAAGTGACGCTGTATTCTGTGCTTATTTCAAACCAAGTTAATACTGATAAACCAGTCAAACATGATTTTGTTTAACCTCGATTTTCAAACACCGCAAAGTAGAGGGTGTTGGCTTCGACTATATTACAGAACTGATCCAAAAGCGAAGGGAGAGGGCCCTGGGAACGAGGTTGTGAAAGACCGCGCCATTGAAAATCCAAAGGGTGCGCAACTCTGCGTTACAAGTAGTTCCCCCCACCCCACGTACCCCCGCAGCACTTTTTAGTGTCGTTCCGTACGCTACAAGTTAAGCAGCTCCTAAATAATAGTTTAAATTAATGGTTTTAACAAAGGTATTAGGTGCTTATATACCGAATTCGAACCACTTTGTCTACACTATTTACACCGAAAAGATGCAAATATATTTTTCAAAGCGAATATAACTCATTTTTTGACCTTGCGCCATATTGAACAAATAAGTTTTTTGTTATTCTTTGAGCAGGCGGGCTTTCTGTGGCGTATTTGTTTGAATTCGATCCCTGTGGCTTTTCGCACGCAAATTGCTCGAAAACTCGCACGGTGTCGAAGAGGTATTTGACTTGTCACAAAATACAACAGGTGATAGTCGCGTGCGATTCCGTACGACAAACAAATCACCACAGGAAGCCCAACCGCGCGCTCAAAGAATAACAAAATATTTTTTCAATCGGCTCTCTTAGCTTGGTGCGCTGTAAAAAATAATTTTATTCGCTTTGAAAAAATTCCTCAGATCGACTAGTTGGGCTGCCTGTGTAGAAGCCCGAAAATTTCCTTCGGGACTTTAACGGGATCTGAACCAAATGCAATTTATACACACATCTTTTTGTGTCATGCGCAGAAAGAACTCCTCTTAAGGCTCTACGTTAATTTGGCGAGTAGTATCTAATTTATGCAAAACCATGAATAAAACACATGATCAAATTAACAGTTAGACTTTATTCATTATTAACGTTTATTAATATTACATGGATTGACGACGTACAATTGAATTAATTTACGGTACAACAGTCATAGTGCGGCGGCAGTACGTAAAGCACAGACTCTTTACTTCTGAATGCCTGGGTAAAACAAGCACTGTTTGTATTCCAAACAATGGCGCTCATCACATTGTGTAAGGCATCTCAGCTTTCTACCCCTTTCTTTCTTGTCACAACAATCACTGTCTGATGTACACTTCTTAAGTCTGTTATTACATCGCTTCTCGGCTATTTCAACAAAATCGGATAGATCGTCATCAAATCTGGTTCGTGCTTCTACCAAACTGACAATGACGAGGGCAATAAGAGGGTCCTGAGGGGGTAAAATGGGAGCTGGGATTGGCCTTTTTTGACTGGGAAAATGGGTTTTTGATGCACTGGGACTGGTATTTACAAATAAAAGAACAATAGAAAATGGGAATGGGATTAAAAACTTGAGCAAAACTGATGGGATTATGGGATTTTACTGATGGGATTATGTGATTTTTTACTGGGATTTGTTCCAAATATTAACTGGGAAATGGGATTCGGACCCCCCCTTCAGGACCCTCCAATAAGGAGGACAACGATCAACTGCAGCTTCATAGTGTTACTGTTGATAGATTGTGGATACACAAGTCAATAATTTTGAATCACATTGTACGGATCAGAGATCACATATGCTTGAGATAGAATAGGATATCAAGTATATATATATATATATATATATATATGAACTCAATCGATTATATTTGTGATCAGAATTTTAAACATTTCAGCTTATTAAGAGCCGTTTCTCGTAAGCTTACAAACCCACCTGAAACTTTGCATGGTGAAAGTTAGTCATGAGCAAGTAATCAAATGGGCATTATTAGGTCGTTTATTTCAAAGCGGTCACGTGACATCTGTTCAAATTTGGTCTACTTTTATCCCTATTTCAGTTCACGCCGTCTGAAAGCTAAAAAAATCGTGCGTTTATAGATATTTGAAGTAAATAAATTTCTCAGGTTGTCGTAATATAATTTTGGTAGTTTTCACAACTAATTATACCAAAATGAAGTGGAAGTGTATAGTACTTTAACTACAATGAAAAACATTCAGTCTGGGTACTATATGTTTTGGCCACAATAAAATATTAAATTCAACCGTTTCATATACATCATTTCATTTCGTATACATTAATATTAGATGGGTTTTACATCAATAAAAACCCAGTTAACTTGTTCAAATGTATTATCAGAATAAAGCACAATGCAAATCCATCGATCAAAATGTGATATAGTAAACACCTGGGGCCGGTTGTACGAAGGGTGGATAAAGTTATCCATGGATAAAAGTTATCCACTGCATAGGTTTTTTATAGATTTTATCCGCTGGATAAGGATTTATCCGGTGGATAGTGCTATTCAGGCTTCGTACAACCAGCCCCTGCATTAAAGAACAAGTGGATTAGGAACCTTCAGGCTGCAATTTGGTCAAAAATGCACCATATATATAAGAAGCAACTCAGCCTGACAAATAAAATGTTCTTATGTAAAAAAAAAAAATAGGGTATCAAAAAATCTGAGAAAATAGTGGGGCTGATCTAAGTATGTGTGCTGGGCCATCACAGAGCCCCTCCACGTGGGGTACATGCCCCCATGTTCCCTTGATCTTTTTGCATTTTCTCTCTTGCATGTTAACGTTCCCCATGCATAAAAAAAATAACTGTTTCCCTAAAATGTTTTACCTTATGCTACCCTGATTCCAAAAAAATATTGTTTTGTCATATTTTGTGCCCTAGCTTGTTCCCTGAAAATAATTTGTCAGTACCCCTTGTTCCCTTAAAATAAATGCACTTGTTCCCTTGATCCCTAATACCCCTGTGAGGGGCTCATTACAAACACACATTATTTCTCAGAAGGGATTGGAGTCGCTAAAGTAAATTACCTCATTTCCAGAAATAAATTTTCAGCCTGATTTCTTACTAAGCACCCGATCTATAAGAAAGGCATCAGCCTGAACACCAAAATAACTTGTTCTTTTATGCGGGTCATGTTTACTGTATATCACATAGATATCAGATATTATATATCTTAGTTAAATTAAAATAAAATTCATAGTATAACGTTTCTTCAAACAAATTGTTTTTATTTTCCAAGCTTTCGGGCCTAACAGCCCATCATCAGGGTTACAGTGTAAGTGTAAAAACGGTTGAAAAACACGAATACAAACAAATATCAACGAAAACTGATAACATAATTCCAAAAGAGCTACATAGTTAGTTGGAAGTTTTCTCCCACTGTCTCTATTAAAACTTTGTTTGTATTCGTGTTTTTCAACCGTCAGTCTTCAGTATAACCGTATCATCTCTAGTTTTGCAATCAAGTAAAATTTCTATATGCAAACGAACTTTTTAACAAAAACAACTCCAAAAGTTTGAAAAATTGCACTAAAATCAGTGAGGCTACAAATTAGAAATTGATACTTGATAAATGTGAAAACACATGTATTCAGCTTTCTAAAAATATCTGACTTTTGTATATATCAGAGAAAGTTTAAATGTTACCTTTATAGAATAAATACCAGTATTTATCAGTATGCATATATATGTTTGTATTTTTGGAAGCATCAGTCATCAATGTCCCCTATATAGTACCCTCAATAATACAACAGCTCTAAATTTGTATTGTTATTGAAGTGCTACTGATAAAATTGATGGTCTTCAAAAGTATTTCACTGAACCGTTGTTCTTAATGGTATATTGTTAAGTAGTAGTACCCTAGTACCCTCAATGATATAACAGCTCTAAATTTGTATTGTTATTAAAGTGCTACTGATAAAATCGATGGTCTTCAAAAGTATTTCACTGAACCGTTGTTCTTAAAGCTATATTGTTAAGTAGTAGTACCCTAAATGATATAACAGCTCTAAATTTGTATTGTTATTAGAGTGCCACTATTAAACTTGATGTTCTTCAAAAGCATTTCACTGCACCGTTGTTATCAATGCTACTGTTAAACTTGATGTTGTTTACTGAAGGTTTTTCGCTGCGCCGATGTTCTCTTGCTCATCACAAGTATTTGCAAATATAACAATAACATGACTTTTGGAGAGCATATCGTTTATTTGCGGCCCGAGTAGCGTCGTTTGCGTCATAGCGGAGCGAGTGTGCAAATGACGCTATAAGGACCGCAAATTACCAATATTCCCGACAAAAGTTATATTATTCCCATTATCATCAATATATTAGGTCAAGTTTCAGAAAAATAAAGACATTTGGGAAAGTTTCTGCAACAGGGCTGATCGTTGCGGTATGATTTGCGGCCGGCCAAAATTCATTGTTGCCCGCTAGGCGCGCGTTTTCAATGGGGCAGGTTGTTATTTGCCCTAGTATATTGGTTATAATACTCACAATAGCTATAATTGCAAATATTCGCACACATGTAAAGTTGTAACGACACATTTTTTTCTTTTGCACTCGATCTATCTCGTTAAATGATAGAATGTATTTTCTTCACCGTGCAAGAAAAAATACTCTTTAGTTCGTATTTGTTGATAAAAAATGAAATTCATTAAGAGTCATTCAGTTTTATCCAACTGACAAAGGCTGTCAGTTTGCAAGTCTTCATAAAACTAAAAGAAAATGTCAGCGACAAAAAATATATACAATTTATAGATATGAACAACACAAGTGAATGCAATTTTAAAAATAGAATTAATATGTTTCCTATCCTTTCAAGGGACAAGGAAAATCTTTCTAGTGACTAAATAATCAACTAACTAGAGGGAATGCACAAAACCTATGAAACATAATCTAATTGTTTTACTCTAAACCTGTTGTTTTCTTTTGTTGTTTATCACTTAAAGTACAAAAATATAGTCATTTATCTTGCCAGGATAAAAGAAGAATCTCTTTGAACGGCATGAAACAAAATCAAATTGTTAGTAATATTCATTCAAAACATCAAATAAATACAAAGAAAACAATATTGAATTATGAGAAAGTAGTAGTAGGCAAGAACAGCAGACGTATCGGCCAAGAATGTGTACGTGTGTACTTAATTCCATATGTACGTGCCACTGCATGGTGTATGTTTTTGAGTTTGAAGTCTTACATTTGGGGTATACAATTTCCTTTTTAGTGTTAGGATCTTCAAAAACTAATATTGGAATTCATATAGAAAACAAGAACGAAAATTAAGGTAGCAAAAAACAAAGAGTGCAATATTTGAACATAAAAACGTACATGTTTCAGTTTGTTGATTTTTTTTTCTTGTTTCAAAATTATTCCAGTTTCAATGTCTGAAAATGCCAAAAACACATTAATCAACTTTAAGATAAAATATTTACAAAACGAGAGCTTCAATAAAATGATCTGAGGGACTATGTTTCAAAACGATATTTGGTCAGTCTTACAGTATATTATAGTATATCTTATAGTCAGTCAGTATCACCGTATCAATTTTTTAAAAAGTAAGGCGCGTTATGCTGTAATGTAATGTGTTCGTTATTATTGACCATTAGTTTTGCATGATCATATCGCCCTCCACTATTATAGTACCTTTGTGTAAGTGTTTTTAGTCTGTTGATCGTGCATGTAGGAATATCGAGTAATGGAAATTATCGTTTTTTGGTTATAAAAGTTGTTATCATCATGTGGTAAAACAGCAAAGAAAGCCATAGCCTGCGTGGCGTGGCGCGGCGCGGCGCAATGAAATAGAAAGAAGGACTTTTATCAATGACCATATGCATAGACGAAGTTATTTGTGTATCATTAATTTCTTGCTTTATAACTACATAGAAAGATACACAAACCTTTTTGTTTTTTTGCAACTTTTATTGTGCATCGTTTTTTAATACTATTACAGAAGTTTCCTTTATCAATATAACTTTACAGTATATCTTAAATAGGCGAACAGCTACCTAGTAGCATCTACACCATTACATGTTTTATTATGATAATCCTGATCACCATTACAAGCGAAAAGTGGTTTTATTTTACATGGTTCCAGCTAAGTGAAAGACATCTTCAGTTGCATGTAAACTCACACACTATATTCCCGATCTTTCAATACAAAAAACATTTTTTAGGACTTGTTGCTGAACTGCAGACAGCTGATTTATAACAGCAATCAGAAGATTTTGAGCATTTCGCTCCGTTTTTAGCGCACCGTTTGAAAACACCCATCTCCTCTTCATATCGAAGCCCACTGGGGTATTCTGGGTAGTCTCGAAGACGACTCTCCACCATGTCAACAAACACACACATCAGTAGAGCAAAGCCAAGGACTGCAACAAGGACCTTCATAGTTATCAAGCTGAAAAAAATCAAAGAACCTTTAAGATATAATTGAAACGTTAACTCAGTATTGAATCTTTTCAGTGTATATATTGAGACAAGGTGATTACATTTTTACTTAGGAGCTGCTAGACTTTTGGACAAATCATCATATCCCCTGCTATTGTAATAATAATTGTCAACCTACCTCGAGAGATTCACTTGCAAGAACGACTTCAATGTTCACTTGTATCTTGTCTTGATTGAATTTAATTCTTGTCTACTGTCGTGGACCTTAAGTATACTGTGGAAAAAGCGGGGATGAAGCTGAGTTCAAAAGAAAGGCTGGAGGGGTAAGTCGTCTGGAAGGTAATTTTTTTTCTGCTTGTTGTTCAGTTTCTATTCCATTTGGATGACACGTTTTATAATTTTAAGCATACAGAAAGATCTGTCTAACAGTAACTGCTTAATCCAGATTCTCAACACAGTATTTAATCCGATTTAAGAAATGACATATAATTGCTTTCTCAGCAATTCACTAAGAAATGTTATAAACAGAATTATAATATTCATTCAAAACACCAAATAGATACAAAGAAAACAATATTGAATTATGAGAAAGTAGTAGTAGGCAAGAACAGCAGACGTATCGGCCAAGAATGTGTACGTGTGTACTTAATTCCATATGTATGTGCCACTACATGGTGTATGTTTATTGAGCTTGAAGTCTTACATTTGGGGTATACAATTTCCTTTTTAGTGTTAGGATCTTCAAAAACTAGTATTGGAATTCATATAGAAAACAAGAACGAAAATTAAGTTAGCAAAAAACAATCAAAGTTTATTAATGTGTTTTTGGCATTTTCAGACATTGAAACTGGAATAATTTTGAAGCAAGAAAAAAAATCAAAAACCTGAGACACCGTTTTTATGTTCAAATATTGCACTCTTTGAGATAAAATATTTACAAAACGAAAGCGCCAACTGATATAATAATTTGGTCGTCTGTCTTTCAAAACAATCTTTGGTCTGAGAAAAGCGATCATAGCCTCAATTTTAGTGCAATTTTTCAAACTTTTGGAGTTGTTATTTTTAAATGTTCGTTTGCATATAGAAATGTTACTTTATATTGCAAAACTAGAGATGATACGGTTATACTGAAGACTGAACAAATATTGTTTGGAAAGACAATCCCTCAGATCATTATATTGACGCTTTCGTTTTGGAAATATTTATTCTCAAAGTTGATTAATGCGTTTTTGGCATGTTTCAGACATTGAAACTGAAATAATTTTGAAATGAGACAAAATATCAAAAAACTGAGACACCGTTTTATGTTAAAATATTCCACTCTTTGTTTAAGTAAGTATATAATGCCACCTAAGTTTTCGTTCTTGTTTTCTATATAAATTTCAATACTAATTTCATAATAATTTTGAAGACTCTAAAACTAAAAAGGTAATTGAATACCGAGTTAAGACCGATTTAAATTGAAATGTAAGATTTCAAGCTCAAAAACATGGCATTCGATATCTACTCCGGTCATTGTAAATTGATTTTGTTACATAAAAACAAAAACGACTGTTGGCACCAGATGTCTCGCGTTGTACTGCTCCCGCGTCATTTACTGGAAGAGGAAAAACAAGTACAGTTAAGGGCTGCATGCATGTTTCACACCTTAACAATAACATAAGAACTATGCCTATTAGTGGCGAATGAAGGAGTTGAGAATAGGGGTGTTCCGCACATAGAAGATTGGGGCGAGAGTAGCCACAGGTAGCCCAAAGGGTAGAGAAAAGAGATACCAGACAGTGTATTGTCGTTACAAAAGGGGATTCCATGAGAACCGAATCTATTCGGGTCACTTATGAATGCGCTTTACAATAAATAATTCGGACCGCTGTGTTATAAGGCCCTGTCCACACCTGTTTACATCTGAAAACGGAGACTTTTAAAAGGTACTACACGAACAATTTTTAACCAGCTAAGATGGAATACAAATAAAAATTAAATTATCTTAAATATTAGTCCAATAAGCATTTTTAAAAGCTTTAACATTAGTTGATTTTTTTTACATTTTCATTAAGGGAGTTAAAAAGTTTTGCAGCAGAAAAGGAAAACGAGCGAAAGCCAGACCTTGAAGAAACTTTAGTCATGTGTATATTATTTCTAAAACGAGTATTATATAACTATGTACATCAGAATTCAGACTAAACATTTTTGATAAATAAGAAGGAAAAATCCATTTAAACATTTAAAAACAGTAAGACATTTATTATAGTTCCATCTGGCGGTTAAAGTTACCCAACCAAGACTTTTCAGTAATGTTTCTGTATGAGTTTCTCTGATGGACATAATATAGGAAGCATAAAGCTCAGCTGTGAATATCACAATTCATGGATCGTTTTATATCATAAAACATAGCAAGAAATGTCGATATTCGATATATAGAGGATATTAAACGGTGGCGCGAAGATATGATTTTTTTCTTCGAGTTGTAAAAACAATATTTTACGAGCGATCGCAGCGTGTGAGTTAAGCCTGGTTTTCACTAGCGACGCAACGCAAGCGCAAGCTAGCACAAGCATGTGAAAACGAGACGTAAATAAGCGCAAGCTCAAACACACTATTTACTAATGCAACGCGCAAGCACAAGCGCAAACGCAAGGAAAAAGGAAAATTTTTGATATCTTGCGCTTGCGTTATCACTGCGTCAAAGGGTTTTCACGACGAAATAAGGTCTCTTGAGCTTGCGCTTGTGCTTGCGTCGCTAGTGAAAACTAGGCTTTAAATGTTGTTTTTAACACGAGAAAATAAAATTATTATCTTCAAGCCAACGTGTAATGTTCTGTTTATTATATTGACAAAAACAATTAAAGGCAGTCCAAGACTGCATGTGGCTATAGTTTAATGGCTGTAATGAGCAAATTGGTATTTAGACCTATATAGTACTAATCATTGTTCACGTTTCACTATAAGTGATAATATTCATCAGCTGATACAGAATCAGGGTTGTTTTCTTCTAAAAGGTTTAGATTTGTTATTGTTAAAAGTTAATATATAAATGAAGCATTGAAAATAAAACATCGAAATTTGTTTACATTGTTTGATTTTGATAAAAACAATATTAGTGTGGTAATGATTGGTTTTTGTGCAGAAAGAGGGGAAAATATAGACACATTGAGCTCACATTGAGTAAACCTTTAAAAAACTTTATTAACAAACTCTTTAAATAAATTATTTATACAGTGAATAAAATGAATTAATAGATTAAAAGATAGTCGCCCACATGATGGGTTGTGTATATATATATATAAAAAAAACTAGAAAAATAAATAAAAATCTACTCGATTCTGTTAAAACTATTTACAATATCAATATTATCTATATCATGGTTAAAATTTTTAAAAGTTCTTGTTCCTCTCATACATAGCACTGCTGATCTTACTAGATTTATAGATAATTTAACTCTGAGCCAATGTATTATTATTATATTATTGTAGTCATGCTGTTTCTTCATGGAGTCAATTTCTTCATGGCTATGTTATCCCGGTTAGCAGGGACAACTCGCTTTCATATAAACAGCCCCTAAGACTGCATGCAGCTTCTCGTTTATTTTCGAAACAGTAGAAATAATTTTAAGTCTGGCGAAGAGTATGTATTCTCAAGTTGAGTGGAAGAGTTGATATGAGTAAGACATGCATTTGATTGGCCAGGTATCTTTGAAAGAAATAGGCAGTCTACGAGTATATATAGACTATATAGTATTGCAGAATGTATGAATAGTGTAAATTTTTCATAGCTTTATGAAAATTACTCTATTATAGAAAATATATGTTGAATTGAAATAAACAAAATACACAAATTTCATAACATAACATTTGTTTTAATAATAACCAAAACCTTTAACATTATTAACAAATTATTTAATTATTTAATAACTTGCAATTGAACATAAAATTATTTTACATAATTTTAAACACTATTGTTCCAGATAGATTAGTACTTTTCACTAATGTTTGCCAGTGTTTTAATTATTGGCATCTAAAGGAATATTTCTACATTAATGCTTTTTGAGTAGTAAATTTTAGACATTTGTATTAAAATAACAGATATACAAGTGCTTTTTCACAGAAATTGTGTCATTACTTTCGTTACTTTGTCAACTAGCAGTTTTTGTTCCCCGAAGGAAAGCTTCGTTCTCTCGAAAGGGATTAACAACTCCTTGAATGCAATTTGGCCCCTTAAATCGGTTGTTTTAAATGATCACCAACATGTTATAAACAGGAATACAGCGACTCAGATAGCCGTGTAGCCAAACAAGCACTTCGGTTGAACGGTCGTTTTGACATCATAAAATCGCCGCATAGCATCCGAAAACCTGAAAAACCTTTGATAAACCAATACTTTACAATTGCACATAAAACTGTGCCTGGATATTGACGATAAAAGGGGAAAATTCATGATGAAAAAGAGACAACTCACCATCAAATCTAACTCGAGCAAATGCAATCTCGAGCCCAGCGTCACGTCTGGCTTTTTGTCAGCGGTCTTATGGCGCCCGACATTAGACTCTGGGGGAACGGAATTTTCAGCTCCGATTTTGGAGTTCCGGTTTCAATTGCGCATGCTTAGTTAATATTACAATGATCTGTGGGATTGGGCATCCTGTGTTACTTAGTACGTTAATGACATTCAAAATATTATTGACCTAGTAGCATTTTAAATATTTTCTAAGCCAAAATATAAACATTTTCCTCACTAATGAAACATTTAAAGTTTAGGAAGGTTTTTTAACGGCCATCAGGATTTATAATGATATAAAAACGCGTCTAAATCTTCTTCAATTCAGATCGCTTTAACCGTCGATTTATTTATAGTTTTCCAACGGTTATTAGTTTGCTTTCGTGGTACGATTGACCTTTAGTAAATAACTGGATGCCAGAGGTCTGAGGATTGCCAAGGTTTAGAATAGTTTAAAGAAGTATTTTGTGTGTATTCTAATTTTCTTCGCGACTCGATAATCATCGCTTAGCGGCGATACAATATCTCTTCGCTTCGCGACTCGTAAACGACGATATTTAATATTCTATTTAGTATTAAAGAACCGTTGACGTCGTATTGCATGTAATCGTAAAATTTACATTTTGAATGTACATTTGTTTACATGATGGACCAATCAGAGCTTTTACTTCGTCTGTTTCCGGTTCGACCATTGTATTTTCAAGGGCCAATCAGCATAAGCAGAGAATTCCGGTCCCCCAGAGTCTTACGTTACTCGGCTGGCCAAGAGGAACGAAGGCTCGGGGTTCGAGATTGGAGCAAATGCACATGTCACGTCTCACGTCGCTCTAAGTCACGTGCTCAAGTAACCATGATAACGTGCTCAATTCTCCGCAGACCGCAGGCTCAAGAGTTAACAACTCTTTCACTCGGACACTCAACAGGACGACATATAGTGGCTTTCGTCTTTGGCTATAGCCACAAAAAGGACCCGCGCGTACATACGGGACATTTGCTACATAAGTTTTTCATATCTTCACTAGTGAAAATATGGAAATTACGAGTGCATGTTTTAGTTTGCGTTAAAATTGTATTATCCATATAATAAACCCCGATAATCTTCTGCATTATATTTCTTATTAGTTCTCATTGGTTTTGCAAAGGGATGCCCGGGTTATATATAGTTGTGATATTACTTCAATTAATGGGCGATTTGTTTTTTTGATTCTTTCGGCACTTGAAAACGTTCCTGCTGAAAAATAAAATTGATATGATTCCACTATATATGATTATGATAAGCAGTGTTTCATGGTGATGTACGTGACTTTGTTAGCATGCCTCTGCTAATAACCAGCTTATTTCGAATATTGACATTTCTTGCTATGTTTTATGGTATAGAAAAACGATCCATCAGTTTTCGTATTCACAGCTGCCTTTTATGTTTCTTGTATACTATCTCCATCTTAGCTGGTTAAAAATTGTTCGTGTAATGCCCTTTTAAATGGACTACCGATATCTTTAAACATTTATACCGATATTGAAGAGGGAGGGCCAAAACGTAACGGCAAAACTTCTGCGTTTTTAGATGTAAACTGACAGGTGTGGACGGGGCCTTATGGCTTATAACATAGCGGTCGGAATAATTTATTGTAAAGCGCATTCATAAGTGACCCGACTGAATAGATTCCAATATAAATAACTTCATAATTCAACTATAAGGGATCTTTTCGGGTCCTCAAAACTCTGCTGGGCAAGCTGGCCGGTGATTGACAGCTAGTGTTCATGCTAAAAGGATGATTTGGGCTACCTGTGTCCTCTTTTTAGGTCCCATTCCTCTCTCCGGTATGTGGTTACTAAGCTGTTAGTTTATAAAACGTGAAAAGGAAAGGAGAGAGTCTGTTTTGAAGTATTATACTTCAAAACTGTACTTCTGAAGAAGATTTGTTCAATATGTATTGGAGTTGCTGAGTTGGAACTGATACAAATCCCCAAACCTAGATGTAGATTTATAGTGAGAGGGCTTTATAAGGTCCCGCGAAAGCTCAATTAATGACGTTATTTGAATTATCGCATCGCCCACCTTTGGAATATCAAAAAATAGGAAAATAAAAGTTGTTATTATCATGTGGTAAGTAAAACAGCAAATTAAAGAAAACCATTGCCTGCGTGGCGCGGCCAGGGGGATTGGGGAGATGAGAAAGAAGGACTTCTATCAATGACCATATGCATGAAAGAAGTTATTTATGTATCATTAACTTTTTGCTTTACTACATAGAAAGATACACAAACCTTTTCGATTGTTGAACATTTTATATATAATCCTGATCACCATTACAATCAACGAGCGGTTTTATTTTACACGATCAGTCTAGCTATTAAGTGCAAATTCACTTTTGACACATGAGGGAAAGATGTCTTCGCTATAATTACTCTCTTTCAACCATAATGCGAATAGGTAAAGCATGTTTTACCATCTTTTCCTGTAGTACTGCAGATCGCTTGCTCTGGATTACAGCATTAATCTTTAGAAGAGGTGCACTTCACTCCATTACTTTTGCATCGTTTAAACACCGTTTTTTAAACACCCATTTAAACACCGTTTTTTAAACACCCATCTCTTCGTCATAATACAAACCACGAGGCATCTTCCATAGTTGATTCAATGGACGACGACTCTCCACGATGTCAACAAACATACACATCAGTAGAGCAAAGCCAAGGACTGCAACAAGGACCTTCATGGTTATCAAGCTGAAAAAAAATCAAAGAACCTTTAAAATATAATTGAAACGTTAACTCAGTATTGAATCTTTTCAGTGTATATATTGAGGCAAGGTTTGCTTAGGAGCTGCTAGACACAAAAGAGAAAAGAGCTGCTATAGACACTAAATACGTCTGCAGGAAAACTACTAGTAGAGCAGAGCAGTGCGACCTTTCGATTTTCAACAGCCTTTAGTTTGTGGTGTTTCAAACCCGGGGGGGGGGGGGGGGGGGTTCTCCCTTAGAAAATGGATAGGGGTGCTCGACGGACGGTTTTGAAAATGACCCTAGAAGGTACGCATAAATTAACTCAGATACTGATTTCAGACCCTAAAAGGTACGACAACATTTAAAATTTTTTCAATATGTATAGTCTTAAGTTCGAAAACTGACCCTACGGTGCCAGTTCGAGACCCTAAAAGGTACGCGAGGGTCTTATTTTCGACCCTAAAAGGTCCGTCGGGCACCCCTATCCATTTTCTAAGGGTGAACCCCCCCCCCCCCCCCCCCCCGGGGTTTCTAAATCGAACAAATCTTAACATAACACTGAGAAAGAAAGAAATTCTTGCACAAAGTAAGGTCGTGGTCACTCCATGTGTTCCATGTACTTAGAACACTATTTGGCGCCAAAAAGGTTGCATGCTTTTAGTGTTTGTTTATATAAGTACCGATGGAGCTGTACTAAACAATGCATGTAAAATATAACACGCTTTTAGTGCATGATTGTAATATCAGTTGTACAAAATAAATATTCCAAAATTTCATTGCATATAATGTCTTGATAAATGTGGTCGATGAGTGTAAATCCGTCGGACATAAAAAAAATAATTTTCGCGCCAAGTATTAATGTAATCACCCTCCACAAGTATAGAACCCTAACGTGGGTATATTAAAGCTGTCAAGGTGTTTGGGTAATTTATAATGAAATAAGAAGAAATTGGATGAAACTTTTAGTCAAAATCGCGCTATCCTGACAGAAAACCTAACATGCGCTAATTAAAGAACAGTGAAAGAGAACCAGCCCCTAGAGCTGTTAATTGATGATGAATGAGTCTTCTACAGTCAAACTGCAGTGAACGCTATACACAATTACGCAAATGTGCTATGTGGAGGACGATGTGGTCATGCGAAACTAATAGTTAACGAACATTACATTAATATTTGGCGCGAAAATGGCACTTAATATTTAATTTTTCTATTTTGAGCAGATCATTTGTAGCAAATGCTTGTCTTTTATGACTTAGCTGGTATTTCAAGGCTAGTCAATTAAAGTTATGGAAACTTAGAATAGAATAAGTAATATATATATTTATGAGCGGCCGATCTGTATACGAGTCGAAGACGAGCCGTTGTATATCTAATACAGATCAGTCGGACGGGAATATTTTATAGTACTTATGAAAGTCCAAAGTTAGTTCTTTAAAATTGTACTATAATTGTCAAGATTAAAGTCAATCTGGTCAAGAAAATTTAAGTTAAAAAATCAGGACGATTTTTCATCTAAAATATAACCTTCGACACGGACGTGATTTCTTTTGTATAAAATTCTCCTTAATTATTCATGAATTTTATAAGGGCTTAGTATGATATTGCTATCAGCATGTTTTGGGGGCGAATGCGATACACTGTGCATGGAAGTTTGATATTTTTGTTTTGAACTTTCTCTGTGGAATATGATTCTCGTGATGTTTGCGTCTGTGGCTTCACGCTTGGCTATGCGTTGACGAGGCAACACTAGAAAGTTATCAAAAACCTATTTGGTAGAATGCTCGTGCTAATAGCTTAATGAGTTGCTATACGTTTTACTCACTGACTCGTGTCTGATTGACTCAGATCATACGACTAATAATTAATAGAATTTGAAATGGCGATACAAATGCAACACCCATAGCGTATGTTAATACTGCCAAGTTCATTCGGCTAGGTTTGCTTCAATTTCAGTAGCAGATAGTAATTACGTTCTTGTAGAAGATAGTTGTCAAATCAGAATAGAAAAATTAGATATCAAGTGCCAATTTGGCGCCAAATGTTAATGCAATGTGTTCGTTAATATTATTGACTATTAGTTTCGCACGATCATATCGCCCTCCACTATTATAGTACCTTTGTGTAAGTGTTTTTAGTCTGTTGATCGTGCATGTAGGAATATCGAGTAATGAAAAAAAAAAAAAAATTAGAAAAAATTAAAAAATTATCGTTTTTTGGTTATAAAAGTTGTTATTATCATGTGGTAAAACAGCAAAGAAAGCCATAGCCTGCGTGGCGTGGCGCGGCGCGGCGCAAGGAAATAGAAAGAAGGACTTTTATCAATGACCATATGCATAGATGAAGTTATTTATGTATCATTAATTTCTTGCTTTATAATTGGTAATTAAACGAGACTTACTTGTAAGTTGAAGTTTGATTGAGATTCTACCATGTCATCAGTCCGGAACGAAGGAGTCACATGAGATGCGCATGCGCATTGCCGACCAGTCTTTAACGTGAGTGATACAGAATAATAGGAACGAAGGAGTAAGGGAAGGGAGGGACAGGGCATGTGACTCCTTCGTTCCGGACTGATGACATGGTAGAATCTCAATCAAACTTCAACTTACAAGTAAGTCTCGTTTAATTACCAATTCTATCATGTCATCAGTCTACGTCACTACGGAGTCACACGAGATTTCAAAGACCTGTAGCACGAACCAATATATAGAAAGCAGTCGTAATTATAACGTGTTTAATAACATGACTAAATACATGTAACCTGTAACGGTTTCAACATTTGCTTCAACATCAGTTCGATTTTGCTGAAAAATCTCTTTAAATTAAACATCAATTCTATTCATCGTTTTAGTTCATTGTAGAGACAATAGTGATATGCTCCAAGAACGTATTATTAATTATTATTATGTAACAGTAACAACTAAACTGGTGTAGAACTCAACAATGCAGTTCCAAAGTTTTGACTAGCATCTAGTGGTTTGTCATAATATCTTGTAAACGTGCACACACTAGACCATCCTGCACTTCTCATGATTTCTGCTAGGTTTACACCTCTAGCTTTGCAATGTGAAGTGACATGCAGCAGCTCTGCTGCTATGCAGAGAGTATTTCTTGATGTCAATGCCCGATAGCCCCAGTACCTTTCTAACCCATCAGGCAAAGGTCTCATTGGTGACCAGTTTAATGGTTTTGTGTAGCTTATTAGCAGCTGAGCGTGTTCTTTACTCAATGACCTTGTTCTGATATGGTGGTCATTTAAGTACTCCACGATGCAGATTCGCTTGTCGTCAGCATATGCCTGAACGACAATAGGTGCCTGGTTTGGTCGGTTTTATCTTATCGTTGATGACAATACGGAAGCCATGGTCCAACTGTTAGATAACATTGATATTCATTCTGTGGATAGTATGTCCTCTTTGTCCCGTTCTGAGACAAAGTAACATAGTTAAACTCAGAGACTTTAAGGGGGTTAAAACCTTTTAACGTGTTTTAACCTTTTCACTTTTACGTGTTACAAGGGGGTGCTCTCCAAACGTCCCTCTTCTTTTACTGAATGCATGTTAACGTAGATGATAAAGCAGATCTGGCTGTATTTATTGCACTATAACCTCAGCCAGATTTGTATAACGAAACTAAAAACTCAACGCCATCCCTGGCTGCAGAACATCAATCAGTTCCTACCGCGACAGAAGTTTTACTATCGGTCTAAGTATGTTTTATATTGCTTTGACGTTCCCTCTCGAAATGAAGCCATGACCACATCATTTGCACATTGTGATAACTCATACTTTTCTAGTCCCTGCCGGATATTAAGAGGCAGACTATGAGATTCAGTGTGTGCCATATTGGGTAGGTCTCTTTAGGATGGCTCGGGAGTTTTAGTAAGTTTCTGCTTGCTAGCTTTCAAGTACACTAGTGTTTCCTTGATCATTTGAAGAGCCTTTGCATGCCCAATCTGGCAACACACAAACTCCCACTGCTCTCTCGTGGTGTATTTTGCTCAACATAGCAGGGATAACACTAAAAGGAGGAAATGCATACAATTTTAGTTCTGACCAATCGAGCTTAAGTGCATCTATGGCAAAAGCTTTAGGGTCCGGCCTGTAGGAAACATAATCTCTATATTGACTGTAAAGCCCTTTTGATGGACACTTCATCAAGTTTCCACTCAGATCCCTTTTCGTTTCGGCGCGATTCAAAACTAGGTTTTGCTTCCCTGGGGTGTGCGCAATGCTTATCCATAGATTGCGTTGTATGACCATTCCCAGATTTCCTTAGTTAATGGATTCGGAGTGGCTGGTACCCATATTATTTAATACATTTACTGCAGTGGTATTATCACACAAAACTCGAATGTGTATATCTGTTTTTGCTTTAGCATAACACTGCAATCCAAAATATTGCTAATAGTTCTAAGTATAGTTAATAGACTGTTCTCGTTCTGAGGGTGTCCATAGGCCTCCAAAGGATGTGCCTTTATATTCTGCCCCCACCCTTTTTTAGATGCATCTGTTGTAATTCTATTTGATGGTGTTGCATGTGCTATCACATTGTAAGATTCAATTAAATTTTGAATCCACCAATGGAGTTCTGATTTTTCTTGTTCTGATAAATGCATATTCGCATCAAAGTTGCCTTTAGAGAGACCTTGTCGTCGGTCAATCGTATAGTCATAGTTGCTGAGTTGATCAGATGATATCCTTGTTGGTGCAGGTAGGACAGCCGGGGCTTTAGTATCTTAGTAAAAATTCCTGGGGCGCACGATAAACCGTTGGTAAATTCATAACTTTCGTTTTGCCATAAAAGGCAAAGGAAGTTTCTGTATTCTACGTTAACTTGAACAGAATAATAGGCGTCCTTCAGGTCGAGGGATGCCATGTAACAGTTTTTTATTTTTTATTTATTTATTTATTTATTTTATTAACTTTATTATTGTATATAGCGAGTCCATTTTAAAATGGTGGTAGCTAACCGAGTTGTTAAACTTCTTTAAGTTTAATATTAATCTGTGAGACCGTCCTTTTTAGGATGTAAGAAAATATTGGACAATATTTGCCCTGTCTTATGTCGTACTTTTGCTATTACTCCTTTAATTTCCTGAGCAGCTTCGCAACTTCTTTCCCAATTATGACATGCTCAATGCCTGTGAAAAACTGAGTCAGTAGTCTGTTTTGCATTGGCTCCTCAATTAGTTCAATTTTCGTGCCTAGCACATATGATAGAAGCATTAATTCCTTCATGAGTGAGCTCCTTCCAGGCTGCAAAACATGCACCTACCTGCCCAGCCTTGAATGTTTGGCATAACCCTGTGAAGTTTCTCACGAGAGTAGGCTGAGGTAGTCCTGAAAACTACTTACATTTGTTTTAATCTGCAGCAGTTTTGCCATTACTTCCTCTCCACTGCTTGTGGGTTTTTTTTTTTTTTTTTTTTGTATTGACTGTTGCCTTTTGATAAAAGTTTTTCTTGCCTTTATAGGGCTTATAGCTGTTGTAATTGTAGCTCTGTGAACCAGAGGTTTGACTCAGTGTGGCCTTTGTAAGGACCTTTATGTGTAGTATCTAAGGTCTTGCTAATTTTGCTAGCCTCTTTGGCGTCTCTATAAGCTGTTTAGCTAAATCATCGCCAAATAAGTATTGACTTCCTACTGGTATTTCTGCTGATCATATAGTACTGTATTCAGATTTTAAAACTGATTTAATTTGTTCTCCTCTGAGTTGTGCTAGCTGAATATGTAAGTGGCAAAACATAGCTAATGATTCCACTTGTGACCCAAAGATTTTAGTGCTTATTTCTCCGTTGGAGTGAGCCAGTAATGTCCTGGTAGTTTGCAGGTTGGCAAAAATTACCTTACGCACAGTTTGTTGCATATTAGACAACTGTAGATCACCAGTTCGTTTTTTAGAGTTTAGCTTGTCAAATCAAATCAAATCAATTTTATTTCACACATTTTACATGATATTTACATAATTAGTAGTATAATAAATTAAGTTAAATAGGCTAAAGTATAAAGATAGTTTTGGTTCCATATTCCGATCGCTGTTGACCTGAGTGCCTTTATAATGCCCGTACAATTTTCGGGACATTTGCAATTGTATTTATCTACAAATTAAAGGTTTTAATTTTTTCGGATGTTAGGGTCACTGTTTCTGTGCAATTTCTGCGAGTTCCTTTTGGATTTTTTCACCGGTGGCTTCGTCGTCATCTAGCTGGCTAGCTAGCTCCAGTAAGAGCTTATTTTCATTATCGGGAGTATCCCGTTGCTTCTGGCCGGTGGCCTGTGATTGCTCCGTGAGCATTGATTTGTCTCTGTCTAAGTTAGACTCGTCATCAGCATGAATGCTGATATAATCAGAAGGTTCTTCATTGACTTTATTCCTTTTAGGTGGAGTCAAATCACGGTGTGAGTATGACTGGTCAGAGTCATCTGACGACTCGTCTCTCGGTGATCTCTGATGTTTACGTTTTCTAGATGGCTGTGATCTATTATCATTCACCTCCCCGGTGTTTTTTTTGGTTTATTTGCTGTAGTATTTCAGCTATGTGGCTCATATTATTATTCATTTGGCCGAGAGTAGCTGTCAAATCATTATTTGTTATGTTCTCTGCTCTAGAAGAGCTAGCTGGCAATATTGCGGCCTCATGGTCGATTTTGGTGGTACTTTCTCCGGTTTTTTTTTTTCTGCAAAAAATATAACAAACAAAGGAGAAATATTCCACAAATATATCAGTTAACTATCTTACCTTCCATCCCAAGTATGATAAAGATTTTTCCGTTCAAGGATGGCGAGGATTAAGGAGAGGAAAGACAGTTTTTTGAAAAAAACACTCACGTAGTTTTGAACTGTACGGCAAGAACGCCTACACTGATCGGCAATGCGCATGCGCATGAGTGACGTAGTGACGTAGACTGATGACATGATAGAACTACATAGAAAGATACACAAACCTTTTTGTTTTTTTTGCAACTTTTATTGTGCATCGTTTTTTAATACTATTACAGAAGTTTCCTTTATCAATATAACTTTACAGTATATCTTAAATAGGCGAACAGCTACCTAGTAGCATCTACACCATTACATGTTTTATTATGATAATCCTGATCACCATTACAAGCGAAGAGTGGTTTTATTTTACATGGTTCCAGCTAAGCGAAAGACATCTTCAGTTGCATGTAAACTCACCCACTATATTCCCGCTCTTTCAATACAAAAAACATTGTTTAGGATTAGTTGCTGAACTGCAGGAAGCTGCTTTATAACAGCAATCAGAAGATTTTGAGCATTGCGCTCCGTTATTAGCGCATCGTTTGAAAACACCCATCTCCTCGTCATATCGAAGCCCACTGGGGTATTCTGGGTAGTCTCGACGACGACTCTCCGCGATGTCAACAAACACACACATCAGTAGAGCAAAGCCAAAGACTGCAACAAGGACCTTCATGGTTATCAAGCTGAAAAAAGATCAAAGAAAATTTAATATGACAACCAAAAAAAACCATTGTTTGAATCATTTGGAATATTCTAAAATATTAAAGTTAAGTATATATATTGATCTGATTAAGAGAAAGCAAATTAGAATACGCTATTTATTATAAAGCAACTATTACATTTGTTTTTAAGTGGCCAATTTAAATTGTTTTACATTTTTACTTAGGTGGGAGCTGCAGGTAAAGCAGAGTGGCGCGCGCTTTGAATTGTCAATGGCGCAGTCTTTCATTAGATCATTTCTGTACTTATCGACAAAGCCAACACCCTTTAGTTCCGGTGGTGTTTCAAAATCGAGGTTAAATTGCCCCCGAAACAAATTCATGTTTGACTGGTTTATCAGTATTAACTTGGTTTGAAATAAGCAAAGAATAGAGCGTCACTTTTAAGGGTGTAAATTAATGGTTCAAATTATGAAATATCTCTTTCTAGTTCTGAAGATAAACAAATTTACCGCCATAAATTAACTTGAGTGTTTATCAAATGATAACTAAACGAAACTGTACGAGACTATAATCCAGGAAAAACGTATAAAACGTCTTAATATTAGATTCTTTCAACTGTCTTACAATTGTTTCCCGTACCTTGATGTAGAGAGTCAGTCTTCAATTTCTTTTGATGCTCGTTGTTGTGCAAGTAGATGTTCCACTGAAGGAAAGCATATCTACTCCCCCTTATATACCTGACTCGTTGTGGCCTACTTAACCCTGTCAGAAGCAAAGTGTATTAGCTTAAGTGTGATAGTATTAACAACTTAATAGGTTGCTATACGTTTTACTCACTGACTCGTGTCTGATTGACTTGAGATCATACGACTAATAATTAATAGAATGTGAAATGGCGGTACAAATGCAACACCCATAGCGTATATTAATACTGCCAAGTTCATTCTAGGTTTGCTTCAATTTCAGTATCAGATAGTAACGTTCATGTAGAAGATAGTTACTCAAAAATTACAAAAAGTGCCAAATCAGAATAGAAAAATTAAATATCAAGTGCCATTTTGGCGCCAAATATTAATGTAATGTTTGTTATCGACTATTAGTTTCGCATGATCACATCGCCCTCCACAAGCATAGTACCTTTGGAATATTAAAAATAGGAAAATATCGTTGTTTGGTTATAAAAATTGTTATTATCATGTGGTCAGTAAAAACAGCAAAGAAAACCATAGCCTGCGCGGCGCAAGGGGATAGAAAGAAGGACTTCTATCAATGACCATGATTTTCATACTTGGCTGAGCAGCTATGACACGTTCTGATGATGGATTGCAAGTCCCTTACAGTCGAGCTGCATTGAACACTGCCAGCAAGTGGCATATCGATCTGTAAACATCACTTGTTATAAAACTCATTCATAAGGATATGTATATTAAGTATAATATTAGGAAATCGAACGATCTTGAGCATCGAACAATTTTGAGCATGATTGTAGTTTCATGTCCTTTCCCGAGCACTCCATTACAAAGTGTCGTTCTGTCAGCATGCTGGAAGTGATATATATATATTAGCTTTCTCTGTGGAATATGATTCTCGTGGTGTTTTCGTCTGTGACTTCACGAGTTGGATATGCGTTCACGAGGCAACACTGTAAAATTATCAAAAACCTATTTGCTAGGATGCTGGTATTTATACCCCCGATTTAGTCAATAGATGTTGAAATGGTAATTGATAAAATTGGTATTCATTGATATCAAGTTAATAGTTACTATCATTCTATCAGTAACAGTAATGGAGTGTATTGTGGAGGGTACGCTGTTCTCTCGACCCCTTGCATTTTCTCCCTTGTTCCCCATAAGTGAAATAACTGTTTCCCCAAAATGTTTAACTTTTTTTCCTGATGATCCCAAAGACTATTGTCCTTTAAAAATATGATTGTTGTAGTCAGGATTCATGATTTTACAAACGAATTAGACGTTTCGGCTAAATCTTTAGCTAAATTCTCTCGCGCACGCAAACTTGTACAAATTCTACTGATGAAGGTTAAAGACTTAGCCAAAACGTCTAATTACATGTAAAAATCATCAAATTTAGATTTAGTCAGAGACAACCTAATTCGTTTGTAAAAAGACTATTGTTCTAACATATTTTTTTTCCCCTGAAAATCACTTAAGCATGATCCCTGTTTCCTGAAAATAAACGTTTCTGTTCCCTTGTTCCCTATAAATCCACTGAGGGAGGCTTGCTATTTCTTCTCCCACCACGCACAAACAATAATAGTCAAACCTCAGTTAAGTGCTTAGGAATTTTATTTTGATCAATTAATGTGAAAAGCAAAGTACGACTATTAAAAAGAGAACAATTATAGATATTTTATCTATTACACGATATTTATGTAAACTTGAAATGCACTGAAATAAAAAATGCATCACAGATTATTCACTAGATATTCTAATACGGCTTGCAAACATCGACAATCTACTTTCCAATCAGCTCTGGCTGAATATCATGACCCTTCTCTATCTTCTCCCTTACGTGCATTGACAGTGGACTTGGTACGAATATGACTTCGCGTCTGACAGGCCTGTTTTCATATAAACGACCAATTACAATAAAAATTACAGAACTCTACGTGAAGAAAAAAGAAAAACTGCCTTATCATTTGATCAGTTTCTCTCATTGACTAACTACCAAGTCATTTATCTCTAAATTTCTCATAATATTGAGTGCAATAATACTGCATTGATTGACAGTGCCATCAGTTAATCATAATTGACAGTATGAAAGAAAATATTTAACGGCAAGAACTGGAGAATTTGCAAGCAAAACTGCCCTTCCTTGGTGGTGGATGTGTGGGTTTCACAGTGGGTTTCACAGTAGGACTAGGAAAACCTACAAAACAAAGAAAAACAAGTTACTAGTACAACCACCACTACAATCATTACATTATCATCTACATTATTTCGACGCATGTGCAGGAGGGAATGAAGTAGATGCAATACACTTAGATCTATCAAAAGCTTTCGACAGGGTGCCACATCTCCTTCTATTACAAAAATTACAACGACACGGAATTTCAGGTCCATTATTTAATTGGTTTGGTAATTATCTGACGGATAGACTCCAACGTGTTGTCCTTAACGGTGCATCATCCAATTGGCTCAAAGTTACATCTGGAGTCCTCCAGGGGTCTATATTAGGTCCACTTTTGTTCATAGTATACGTTAATGACATGCCATCCTGCCTTTCGTGCAATTCTAACATCGCTCTGTTTGCCGATGACACAAAAATGTACAGAGCTATGGACACTGTAAGTTCCCAACATCACTTACAGCAAGATCTGACCAACTTACATAATTGGAGCCTTACATGGAAAATGGCATTCAACACTGACAAATGCAAAACGTTACACATGTCAAAGAAAAGGAAAAAAGATGATGTCAATATCAAAAAGTATTTCCTTGGTCAACACGAGCTTGCAAATGTGTCGCACACTAAAGACCTGGGTATAACAATCTCTGACGACCTACAGTGGACAACCCATATTGAACAAATTACCAGCAAAGCCAATAGAACCCTTGGTCTGGTTAAACGCGTTTGCGGTCGAGAGCTTTCTGATCACTCAACTAGAAAACTACTTTACTGTTCCCTGGTACGTCCGCAACTGGAGTACTGCTCAAGCCTGTGGTCCCCACACACTGCAAAACACAAAAGACTACTCGAAAACGTACAAAGACGTGCTACAAAATTCATACTAAATTACCCCAAAGATGTGTCCTATGCTGACCGACTACGAACTCTCAACATACTTCCTTTGGAATACAGACGGGACATCACAGACCTAACTCAATTCCTCAAGTTCCATACGGGAACTATGGACATAGACTTAAGCAAATATATCACTCCTATCTATTCAAAATACAAGACCCGAAATTATGATCCAAATAATTATCGTATGATTAGCTCACACAAACAAAACTACTATATGTGTTCCTTTTTCCCAAGAGTCTTAAAGCTTTGGAACAATTTGCCATCACATTTCAAGAATCTCCACTTGAAACAGTTCAAAGAACACCTACACAATATGTATTATAAAGAACTGCAAATGTACCAGCCACCATAAACTGTCTTTACCTTTGGCTGTTTTCCCTTGTATATATTTTTGTAATTTCGTTCAGTAATTGGCGTAAGCTGTCATTCATACAGCTTATTATCTGTATTTCATTATACCTTTCCGTTATATCTTATTTCTTAGGGGATATTGCCAAGCAATTGGGGCCCTGCCCTGTGTCTCTATCCCTGCCATTGTGGCAAATTGATTAAAATAAAATAAATAAAATTATAACCACCATTACCAGTTTTCTATCACCACTATTACCAGTTTTCTATCACCACCATTACCAGTTTCCTATCACCACCATTACCAGTTTCCTATCACCACCATTACCAGTTTTCTATCACCACCATTACCAGTTTTCTATCACCACCATTACCAGTTTCCTATCACCACTATTACCAGTTTTCTATCACCACCATTACCAGTTTTCTATCACCACCATTACTAGTTTTCTATCACCACCATTACCAGTTTCCTATCACCACCATTACCAGTTTTCTATCACCACCATTACCAGTTTTCTATCACCACCATTACCAGTTTCCTATCACCACCATTACCAGTTTTCTATCACCATCATTACCAGTTTTCTATCACCACCATTACCAGTTTCCTATCACCACTATTACCAGTTTTCTATCACCACCATTACCAGTTTTCTATCACCACCATTACTAGTTTTCTATCACCACCATTACCAGTTTCCTATCACCACCATTACCAGTTTTCTATCACCACCATTACCAGTTTTCTATCACCACCATTACCAGTTTTCTATCACCACCATTACCAGTTTTCTATCACCACCATTACCAGTTTTCCATCACCACCATTACCAGTTTTCTATCAACACCATTACTAGTTTTCTATCACCACCATTACCAGTTTTCTATCACCACTATTACCAGTTTTCTATCACCACCATTACCAGTTTTCTATCACCACCATTACCAGTTTCCTATCACCACCATTACCAGTTTTCCATCACCACCATTACCAGTTTTCTATCACCACTATTACCAGTTTCCTATCACCACCATTACCAGTTTTCTATCACCACCATTACCAGTTTCCTATCACCACCATTACCAGTTTTCTATCACCACCATTACCAGTTTCCTATCACCACCATTACCAGTTTTCCATCACCACCATTACCAGTTTTCTATCACCACCATTACCAGTTTTCTATCACCACCATTACCAGTTTTCTATCACCACCATTACCAGTTTTCCATTACCACCATTACCAGTTTTCTATCACCACATCATTATTTTCATTACATCTATTATTATTGTTATCATTTTATAATCAACATCACCACCGCAAAAATCATCGTCTTCCTTATCAACAACATTATCATCATCACCAAGATCATGATTATTATCGACTTTTCATGTTACTTACATGTGACAGCTTTCAACTGCTCTTTCGCTTTATCGCTGTACTGTTTCCACAGGTTTGAACTACTCAGGACTTTGTTCTTCCAGAACTCCTCCAATTCTCGCTTGACATCATTTATATATTTCTCGCACTTTTTAAATATTTCTTTTGACATGTAAATACTACTTGCTCCAGTAGTAGTACAGGTGTTGTCTTTAAACATCTGAGAACACTGCATGGTACACTTGTTTCCAGAGCATTGTCTTGTCCCCAGGAATCCACCTCGAAATGCACTATCAGGTCTACCACCAGCTCTACTAGGGACTCCAAAAAAGTCGTTTTCTTCATATTGTCTGGAAAAGAGACCGTAGATATACATATTTTGTGATAAGACCACAGGAAGCACAACTAGTCGAATTGAGGAAATTCTTAAAGCGAATAAAATTATTGTTTTTACCACAGAGAAATACCTTTATTTTAAAATAATTAAATGCGAAAATAATTAAGACAGAATATTATTCACTTTAAAAAATTCCTCAGATAGACTAGTTGGGCTGCCTGTGATAAGACAAGGTTTACTGTATTTATTGTTATCTTCATTTTTCATTATTTATTATTTGCTGTCGCAATGTTAAATGCGCATAATGGCTTTTTCCCATTTTCTTGATACACTGCGAACTAAATAAATCCTTCCCATCAACCACGTGTGTATATCAAGTACGATTTTTATATTTTCTATCATTTTGTTAATATTCACATCATTCAGTCGTCTGAGTGCGAGGTGTTTTTGATTGAATAAATGATTTATCATCGAGAATTATAAATAGCACAAGTAAGAAGGTAGTATAACAAGACTAAGAACAACAAAAAAAGTATTTTTTACCTGATGTATGTCCACTGGTGAGCCCATTCTGCATACCTTGCATACATATCACCCTTATCAGCCATTTCCCCCAAATATCTCTTGTATTCTCCACATGCAACTTTGTCGGTATTTATGGGTTGTGCTTTATAGGATGCTACCAATGCTTGTAAAGCCAAAAGGTGCAGTGAGGCATAGTCACGAAATGTGATGATACCGATCTCCAATTGTTTAACCTGGTGATGTGACATACATTGCATAGTCTTACCACACCTTTCCTTCAACCACTGCCACCATGCTGCAGAGGCCCTGTAGTCGAAATTTGGACTGTATCCCTTTCCAAACTCCTCGTGAAACTTCTGGAAATGGTAACGAGCACTTGTCATAGCGTTAACAGCTCGTCGTTGACAGTCGTTTGCCTTTGCCACGGTTTGCTCCTTGGCACAGCCAAACCATCGATCAAAAAGCTCTTGGTAATTGTTTTTCATGATTGTTTTCTCGAGGTTCAAGTCTCCAGCATCTGCATAATCTTGCATCTGGTCCATCATGACGTTTACTTCATCAGAAAGTAACTGCACCGAGGAGAATGCCTTGTCAAGAACATCTTGAGGAGAGGGATCTTTTTTTAGGAACCCAAGGCCAACTGAAAGAATGCCGATAGCTGCTGTAAGTTGCGGCGCTGCCTTCATAATGTCACCCACCGCGTCAATAACACCAAGGGCGGCTGCTGACACTCCGCTTCCTTTCCCAAAGTAATCAAGTCCCGTCTGCAGTACAGTGCTTTCGAACTTTTCAGGCTTCACAGCAGAGGAACGACCAACTTTATTGACCAAGCCAGGTGCGTATCCACGGTAATCGCATTGTGGAGAGTAGTTGATTGCTTGAGCTGATTCAAGCAAAACCAGCAAAGATATCATTACCAAGAAGAAAGCGCTTATTTTTGACAAAGACAACATGGTCCTGGATGTAAGTCAAGAACCTGTGATAAACAAAGACGAATCAACATTGAAAACTGACCAGTGGATTTTATTGCGGTAAAAGTCAATCAATTTTTTTTATTTGTAGTGATTACGATAACACGGTATCAAAATAAGGAAGAAAAATGTTTGCGGAAATAACAAATATTGTCATAACTTAAAAGCTTAAACAGTCTGAAAAAAGGAATTATGTAAGGAAAGGACTATTTAATATTTGAGGGAGGGTTGGGTGCGGTTAAATCCCCCAAAAATATCGAGCAAGGTCTCGCTCCTTAAAGAACATAATGCTTACAATTTGCCCATGGAAATAACTCGTGAAGATGAGCTATATACGAATTCAATTTATATACGAATTCAATTTATATACGAATTCACTGACGTTATAAGGCATGCATGCATGGCAAGCTTCTGAAGAAAAGACTTTGATTCAAAATAAATCTGTGAAAACAGATTCAATGTGAAATACTGTAGATTTTTAGTTAAACTGACTCGAATGCAAATTTCAACAACACAGTACATTCAAAAAGTTTCTTTCTATTATTTATATGTAAAATAGTGTTGGTAAATATCAGTTAATAATATCTCAATAATAAATGATATAGAGTGCCTCTTGTTTTGTCAATTGTGCGGTCTGTTATCGGATCAGTTCTGTACTTGTCGAAGCCAACACCCTTTAGTTTGTGGTGTTTTGGCAAAAGCAAGGCTATGTTGCCCGAGAAAATCAATCATGTAAGACTGGTTTATCAGTATTAACTTGGTTTGAAATAAGCAAAGAATACAGCGTCACTTGTATGAAATATCTGTTTCTAGATCTGAAGATAAACACATTTGCCGCCATAAATTAACTTGAGTGTTTATCAAATATAACTAAACGAAAATGTAAAAAGTATAAAAACGTATTAATATTAAATTCTCTCAACTGTCTTACAATTGTTTCCCGTACCTTGATGTAGAGAGTCAGTCTTCAATTTCTTTCGATGCTCGTTGTTGTGCAAGTAGATATGCTGTACTGAAGCATATCTACTCCCCCTTATATACCACTCGTTGTGGCCTAAATAAAAAAAACAGTCAAATAAAAAAAAAGAACACAATGGAATCAACATGTGTTAAAGAATGCTATTCTCTTAACTGTCTCACACGTTATTAATCAGAAGCGCTCTACTAAAAAGAAAATTCTAGGGGAACTAAACATTTGGAAAAATTCGAAATAAAAATAAGCAGATCACTCGGATATTTCATGAAGGCTAGCCATTTAAAGTTATGGAAACTTAAAAATAAAGGCTTAGTATTGAACTCCAATCCCATTGTTTTAGTCAATAATGGAGTATTTTAGTTTAGTTTCGCCTGATCAATTCGCCCAAACAACTCAAGTGCGGTTTCCGATCAACTGGCAAAGAATCAAATATATATTGAAATTCAGAGGTGTTTATACTCAATCCATAGTTAATGCTCAATCTAGGTGTATGATTTTGTTATCAGCACGTTTTCTGAGCGAATGCGATACATGCCAGGCTACAAGTTGCTGCAACATGGTCCCTCATGAAAAGCACCTAAGGGGGATGAGATCTCCTCGTTAAATAAAGTTTTCATTCACTCATTTATTCACAAGTTGCTTGGTGTGTATTGCTTCATGATTGCTTCTATTTGACGCTGCCACCATGGATAATACAAACACCAACGTGCGAGCAAATTTCAACTTAGATTACATTTTTGCAGTGGTTTCACACTTGCCTATGCGTTTCCCAGGCAAAACTTGAAAGCCATCAAACACCCATTTGCTAGAATGCTCGTACTTGCTATACGTTTTACTCACTGACTCGTGTCTGATTGACTTAGATCATACGACTAATAATCAATAGAACGTCATGTGGCGGTACAAATGCAACACCCATAGCGTATTCAGAAGTTCATTCTAGGTTTGCTTCAATTTCAGTATCAGATATAGTAACGTTCATGTAGAAGAGTTACTCAAAAATTACAAAAAGTGTCAAATCAGAATAGAAAAGTTCAATTTCTCACTAAATATTAATGCAATGTTCGTTATTATTGACTATTAATTAGTTTTGCATGATCACATCGCCCTCCACTATTATAGTACCTTTGTGTAAGTGTTTTCAGTCTGTTGATCGTGTAAGTAGGAATTTCGAGCCAATTGAAATTATCATTTTTTGGTTATGAAAGTTGTTATTATCATGTGATAAGTAAAACAGCAAAGAAAACCATTGCCTGCATGGTGGAAATACATTTGTTTTTACAACTTTTTAAATATTCTTTCAGTCTCTTGAAACATCACTTATAATACTCATAATTTACAAGGAAAACAATGCGAAATTACAACCGCGTCAAGAGAGTTAATTATTTGAAACAAAGTTATCCTGATTTGCATTCTTTTCGGGGCCAAAGTTACTTTTATTTTGAACATTTAAGTATTATTCACTGCTGTGCTGTAGGCGATTCGCAATTGCTCGCATGCGAGCACAATTCCATATAAAAAGGCCGCTCATCATATTGCATCTATTACATAACCTATCTAATATAAAATGTTGATGTGAAGTTTATAGTCGACAGATTAATATTAAGGTGTGTTGTTTTCGCTGCAGTTTGACTGCAAAAGACTCATCCATCATCGATAAACAGCTCTAGTGGCTGGTTCTCCTTCACTGGTTTTTAATTAGCGCAAGTTAGGTTTTCTGTCGGGATAGCGCGGATTTGACTAACAGTTTTATCCTTAACGTAAGTCCATTCGATGCTCTAGCTTATGCATGCTAGTGAAAATGTTTTTGCTATTTTCTTTTTTATTAAGACGACGACTGATATCTTGGCCGGAATGACAACAATCGATCCGCCGTTAGCGAGGTCTTCTAGCACAAAACAGAGGATGTGCCAGCAAAATTGTATAAGCTAAAGTGTGATAGTCAAATAAAAAAAAGAACACGATGGAATAAAGTTGAGTGTGTCTCACAGGTTACTAATCAGAAGCGCTCTACTAAAAACAAAATTCTAAACATTTGGAAAAATTCGTAATAAAAATAAGCAGATGACTCGGATATGTCATGAAGGCTAGCCATTTAAAGTTATGGAAACTTGAAAATAAAGGCTTAGTATTGCACTCCAATCCCATTGATTTAGTCAATAATGGAGTATTTTAGTTTAGTTTCGCCTGATCAATTCGCCCAAACAACTCAAGTGCGGTTTTCTCGATCAACTGGCAAAGAATCAAATATATATTGAAATTCAGAGGTGTTTATACTCAATCCATAGTTAATGCTCAATCTAGGTGTATGATTTTGTTATCAGCACGTTTTCTGAGCGAATGCGATACATGCCAGGCTACAAGTTGCTGCAACATGGTCCCTCATGAAAAGCACCTAAGGGGGATGAGATCTCCTCGTTAAATAAAGTTTTCATTTACTCATTTATTCACAAGTTGCTTGGTGTGTATTGCTTCATGATTGCTTTTATTTGACGCTGCCACCATGGATAATACAAACACCAACGTGCGAGCAAATTTCAACTTAGATTACATTTTTGCAGTGGTTTCACACTTGCCTATGCGTTTCCCAGGCAAAACTTGAAAGCCATCAAACACCCATTTGCTAGAATGCTCGTACTTGCTATACGTTTTACTCACTGACTCGTGTCTGATTGACTTAGATCATACGACTAATAATCAATAGAACGTCATGTGGCGGTACAAATGCAACACCCATAGCGTATTCAGAAGTTCATTCTAGGTTTGCTTCAATTTCAGTATCAGATATAGTAACGTTCATGTAGAAGAGTTACTCAAAAATTACAAAAAGTGTCAAATCAGAATAGAAAAGTTCAATTTCTCACTAAATATTAATGCAATGTTCGTTATTATTGACTATTAATTAGTTTTGCATGATCACATCGCCCTCCACTATTATAGTACCTTTGTGTAAGTGTTTTCAGTCTGTTGATCGTGTAAGTAGGAATTTCGAGCCAATTGAAATTATCATTTTTTGGTTATGAAAGTTGTTATTATCATGTGATAAGTAAAACAGCAAAGAAAACCATTGCCTGCATGGTGGAAATACATTTGTTTTTACAACTTTTTAAATATTCTTTCAGTCTCTTGAAACATCACTTATAATACTCATAATTTACAAGGAAAACAATGCGAAATTACAACCGCGTCAAGAGAGTTAATTATTTGAAACAAAGTTATCCTGATTTGCATTCTTTTCGGGGCCAAAGTTACTTTTATTTTGAACATTTAAGTATTATTCACTGCTGTGCTGTAGGCGATTCGCAATTGCTCGCATGCGAGCACAATTCCATATAAAAAGGCCGCTCATCATATTGCATCTATTACATAACCTATCTAATATAAAATGTTGATGTGAAGTTTATAGTCGACAGATTAATATTAAGGTGTGTTGTTTTCGCTGCAGTTTGACTGCAAAAGACTCATCCATCATCGATAAACAGCTCTAGTGGCTGGTTCTCCTTCACTGGTTTTTAATTAGCGCAAGTTAGGTTTTCTGTCGGGATAGCGCGGATTTGACTAACAGTTTTATCCTTAACGTAAGTCCATTCGATGCTCTAGCTTATGCATGCTAGTGAAAATGTTTTTGCTATTTTCTTTTTTATTAAGACGACGACTGATATCTTGGCCGGAATGACAACAATCGATCCGCCGTTAGCGAGGTCTTCTAGCACAAAACAGAGGATGTGCCAGCAAAATTGTATAAGCTAAAGTGTGATAGTCAAATAAAAAAAAGAACACGATGGAATAAAGTTGAGTGTGTCTCACAGGTTACTAATCAGAAGCGCTCTACTAAAAACAAAATTCTAAACATTTGGAAAAATTCGTAATAAAAATAAGCAGATGACTCGGATATGTCATGAAGGCTAGCCATTTAAAGTTATGGAAACTTGAAAATAAAGGCTTAGTATTGCACTCCAATCCCATTGATTTAGTCAATAATGGAGTATTTTAGTTTAGTTTCGCCTGATCAATTCGCCCAAACAACTCAAGTGCGGTTTTCTCGATCAACTGGCAAAGAATCAAATATATATTGAAATTCAGAGGTGTTTATACTCAATCCATAGTTAATGCTCAATCTAGGTGTATGATTTTGTTATCAGCACGTTTTCTGAGCGAATGCGATACATGCCAGGCTACAAGTTGCTGCAACATGGTCCCTCATGAAAAGCACCTAAGGGGGATGAGATCTCCTCGTTAAATAAAGTTTTCATTTACTCATTTATTCACAAGTTGCTTGGTGTGTATTGCTTCATGATTGCTTTTATTTGACGCTGCCACCATGGATAATACAAACACCAACGTGCGAGCAAATTTCAACTTAGATTACATTTTTGCAGTGGTTTCACACTTGCCTATGCGTTTCCCAGGCAAAACTTGAAAGCCATCAAACACCCATTTGCTAGAATGCTCGTACTTGCTATACGTTTTACTCACTGACTCGTGTCTGATTGACTTAGATCATACGACTAATAATCAATAGAACGTCATGTGGCGGTACAAATGCAACACCCATAGCGTATTCAGAAGTTCATTCTAGGTTTGCTTCAATTTCAGTATCAGATATAGTAACGTTCATGTAGAAGAGTTACTCAAAAATTACAAAAAGTGTCAAATCAGAATAGAAAAGTTCAATTTCTCACTAAATATTAATGCAATGTTCGTTATTATTGACTATTAATTAGTTTTGCATGATCACATCGCCCTCCACTATTATAGTACCTTTGTGTAAGTGTTTTCAGTCTGTTGATCGTGTAAGTAGGAATTTCGAGCCAATTGAAATTATCATTTTTTGGTTATGAAAGTTGTTATTATCATGTGATAAGTAAAACAGCAAAGAAAACCATTGCCTGCATGGTGGAAATACATTTGTTTTTACAACTTTTTAAATATTCTTTCAGTCTCTTGAAACATCACTTATAATACTCATAATTTACAAGGAAAACAATGCGAAATTACAACCGCGTCAAGAGAGTTAATTATTTGAAACAAAGTTATCCTGATTTGCATTCTTTTCGGGGCCAAAGTTACTTTTATTTTGAACATTTAAGTATTATTCACTGCTGTGCTGTAGGCGATTCGCAATTGCTCGCATGCGAGCACAATTCCATATAAAAAGGCCGCTCATCATATTGCATCTATTACATAACCTATCTAATATAAAATGTTGATGTGAAGTTTATAGTCGACAGATTAATATTAAGGTGTGTTGTTTTCGCTGCAGTTTGACTGCAAAAGACTCATCCATCATCGATAAACAGCTCTAGTGGCTGGTTCTCCTTCACTGGTTTTTAATTAGCGCAAGTTAGGTTTTCTGTCGGGATAGCGCGGATTTGACTAACAGTTTTATCCTTAACGTAAGTCCATTCGATGCTCTAGCTTATGCATGCTAGTGAAAATGTTTTTGCTATTTTCTTTTTTATTAAGACGACGACTGATATCTTGGCCGGAATGACAACAATCGATCCGCCGTTAGCGAGGTCTTCTAGCACAAAACAGAGGATGTGCCAGCAAAATTGTATAAGCTAAAGTGTGATAGTCAAATAAAAAAAAGAACACGATGGAATAAAGTTGAGTGTGTCTCACAGGTTACTAATCAGAAGCGCTCTACTAAAAACAAAATTCTAAACATTTGGAAAAATTCGTAATAAAAATAAGCAGATGACTCGGATATGTCATGAAGGCTAGCCATTTAAAGTTATGGAAACTTGAAAATAAAGGCTTAGTATTGCACTCCAATCCCATTGATTTAGTCAATAATGGAGTATTTTAGTTTAGTTTCGCCTGATCAATTCGCCCAAACAACTCAAGTGCGGTTTTCTCGATCAACTGGCAAAGAATCAAATATATATTGAAATTCAGAGGTGTTTATACTCAATCCATAGTTAATGCTCAATCTAGGTGTATGATTTTGTTATCAGCACGTTTTCTGAGCGAATGCGATACATGCCAGGCTACAAGTTGCTGCAACATGGTCCCTCATGAAAAGCACCTAAGGGGGATGAGATCTCCTCGTTAAATAAAGTTTTCATTTACTCATTTATTCACAAGTTGCTTGGTGTGTATTGCTTCATGATTGCTTCTATTTGACGCTGCCACCATGGATAATACAAACACCAACGTGCGAGCAAATTTCAACTTAGATTACATTTTTGCAGTGGTTTCACACTTGCCTATGCGTTTCCCAGGCAAAACTTGAAAGTCATCAAAAACCTATTTGCTTGAATGCTCGTACTTGCTATACGTTTTACTCACTGACTCGTGTCTGATTGACTTGAGATCATACGACTAATAATCAATAGAACGTGATGTGACGGTACAAATGCAACACCCATAGCGTATATTAATACTGCCAAGTTCATTCTAGGTTTGCTTCGATTTCAGTATCAGATATAGTAAAGTTCATGTAGAAGAGTTACTCAAAAATTACAAAAAGTGTTAAATCAGAATAGAAAAGTACAATATCAAGTACCATTTCCTCACTAAATAGTTTTGCATGATCACATCGCCCTCCACAATTATAGTTCCTTTGTGTAAGTGTTTTCAGTCTTTTGATCGTGTAAGTAGGAATTTCGAGCCAATTGAAATTATTATTTTTTGGTTATGAAAGTTGTTATTATCATGTGATAAGTAAAACAGCAAAGAAAACCATTGCCTGGATGGTGGAAATACATTTGTTATTACAACTTTTTAAATATTCTTTCAGTCTCTTGAAACATCACTTATAATACTCATAATTTACAAGGAAAACAATGCGAAATTACAACCGAGTCAAGAGAATTAATTATTTGAAACAAAGTCATCGTGATTTGCATTCTTTTCGGGGCCAAATTTACTTTTATTTTGAACATTTAAGTATTATTCACTGCTGTGCTGTAGGCGATTCGCAATTGCTCGTATGCAAGCACAATTCCATATAAAAAGGCCTCTCATCATATTGCATCTATTACATAACCTATCTAATATAAAATGTTGATGTGAAGTTTATAGGCGACAGATTAATATTAAGGTGTGTTGTTTTCGCTGCAGTTTGCCTGCAAAAGACTCATCCATCATCGATGAACAGCTCTAGTGGCTGGTTCTCCTTCACTGGTTTTTAATTAGCGCAAGTTAGGTTTTCTGCCGGGATAGCGCGGATTTGACTAACAGTTTTATCCTTAACGTAAGTCCATTCGATGCTCTAGCTTATGCATGCTAGTGAAAATGTTTTTGCTATTTTCTTTTTTATTAAGACGACGACTGATATCTTGGCCGGAATGACAACAATCGATCCGCCGTTAGCGAGGTCTTCTAGCACAAAACAGAGGATGTGCCAGCAAAATTGTATAAGCTAAAGTGTGATAGTCAAATAAAAAAAAAGAACACGATGGAATAAAGTTGAGTGTGTCTCACAGGTTACTAATCAGAAGCGCTCTACTAAAAAGAAAATTCTAGGGGAACTAAACATTTGGAAAATTCGTAATAAAAATAAGCAGATGACTCGGATATTTCATGAAGGCTAGCCATTTAAAGTTATGGAAACTTGAAAATAAAGGCTTAGTATTGCACTCCAATCCCATTGATTTAGTCAATAATGGAGTATTTTAGTTTAGTTTCGCCTGATCAATTCGCCCAAACAACTCAAGTGCGGTTTTCTCGATCAACTGGCAAAGAATCAAATATATATTGAAATTCAGAGGTGTTTATACTCAATCCATAGTTAATGCTCAATCTAGGTGTATGATTTTGTTATCAGCACGTTTTCTGAGCGAATGCGATACATGCCAGGCTACAAGTTGCTGCAACATGGTCCCTCATGAAAAGCACCTAAGGGGGATGAGATCTCCTCGTTAAATAAAGTTTTCATTTACTCATTTATTCACAAGTTGCTTGGTGTGTATTGCTTCATGATTGCTTTTATTTGACGCTGCCACCATGGATAATACAAACACCAACGTGCGAGCAAATTTCAACTTAGATTACATTTTTGCAGTGGTTTCACACTTGCCTATGCGTTTCCCAGGCAAAACTTGAAAGCCATCAAACACCCATTTGCTAGAATGCTCGTACTTGCTATACGTTTTACTCACTGACTCGTGTCTGATTGACTTAGATCATACGACTAATAATCAATAGAACGTCATGTGGCGGTACAAATGCAACACCCATAGCGTATTCAGAAGTTCATTCTAGGTTTGCTTCAATTTCAGTATCAGATATAGTAACGTTCATGTAGAAGAGTTACTCAAAAATTACAAAAAGTGTCAAATCAGAATAGAAAAGTTCAATTTCTCACTAAATATTAATGCAATGTTCGTTATTATTGACTATTAATTAGTTTTGCATGATCACATCGCCCTCCACTATTATAGTACCTTTGTGTAAGTGTTTTCAGTCTGTTGATCGTGTAAGTAGGAATTTCGAGCCAATTGAAATTATCATTTTTTGGTTATGAAAGTTGTTATTATCATGTGATAAGTAAAACAGCAAAGAAAACCATTGCCTGCATGGTGGAAATACATTTGTTTTTACAACTTTTTAAATATTCTTTCAGTCTCTTGAAACATCACTTATAATACTCATAATTTACAAGGAAAACAATGCGAAATTACAACCGCGTCAAGAGAGTTAATTATTTGAAACAAAGTTATCCTGATTTGCATTCTTTTCGGGGCCAAAGTTACTTTTATTTTGAACATTTAAGTATTATTCACTGCTGTGCTGTAGGCGATTCGCAATTGCTCGCATGCGAGCACAATTCCATATAAAAAGGCCGCTCATCATATTGCATCTATTACATAACCTATCTAATATAAAATGTTGATGTGAAGTTTATAGTCGACAGATTAATATTAAGGTGTGTTGTTTTCGCTGCAGTTTGACTGCAAAAGACTCATCCATCATCGATAAACAGCTCTAGTGGCTGGTTCTCCTTCACTGGTTTTTAATTAGCGCAAGTTAGGTTTTCTGTCGGGATAGCGCGGATTTGACTAACAGTTTTATCCTTAACGTAAGTCCATTCGATGCTCTAGCTTATGCATGCTAGTGAAAATGTTTTTGCTATTTTCTTTTTTATTAAGACGACGACTGATATCTTGGCCGGAATGACAACAATCGATCCGCCGTTAGCGAGGTCTTCTAGCACAAAACAGAGGATGTGCCAGCAAAATTGTATAAGCTAAAGTGTGATAGTCAAATAAAAAAAAGAACACGATGGAATAAAGTTGAGTGTGTCTCACAGGTTACTAATCAGAAGCGCTCTACTAAAAACAAAATTCTAAACATTTGGAAAAATTCGTAATAAAAATAAGCAGATGACTCGGATATGTCATGAAGGCTAGCCATTTAAAGTTATGGAAACTTGAAAATAAAGGCTTAGTATTGCACTCCAATCCCATTGATTTAGTCAATAATGGAGTATTTTAGTTTAGTTTCGCCTGATCAATTCGCCCAAACAACTCAAGTGCGGTTTTCTCGATCAACTGGCAAAGAATCAAATATATATTGAAATTCAGAGGTGTTTATACTCAATCCATAGTTAATGCTCAATCTAGGTGTATGATTTTGTTATCAGCACGTTTTCTGAGCGAATGCGATACATGCCAGGCTACAAGTTGCTGCAACATGGTCCCTCATGAAAAGCACCTAAGGGGGATGAGATCTCCTCGTTAAATAAAGTTTTCATTTACTCATTTATTCACAAGTTGCTTGGTGTGTATTGCTTCATGATTGCTTTTATTTGACGCTGCCACCATGGATAATACAAACACCAACGTGCGAGCAAATTTCAACTTAGATTACATTTTTGCAGTGGTTTCACACTTGCCTATGCGTTTCCCAGGCAAAACTTGAAAGTCGTCAAACACCTATTTGCTAGAATGCTCGTACTTGCTATACGTTTTACTCACTGACTCGTGTCTGATTGACTTGAGATCATACGACTAATAAACAATAGAACGTCATGTGGCGGTACAAATGCAACACCCATAGCGTATATTAATACTGCCAAGTTCATTCTAGGTTTGCTTCGATTTCAGTATCAGATATAGTAAAGTTCATGTAGAAGAGTTACTTAAAAATTACAAAAAGTGTCAAATCAGAATAGAAAAGTTCAATTTCTCACTAAATATTAATGCAATGTTCGTTATTATTGACTATTAATTAGTTTTGCATGATCACATCGCCCTCCACTATTATAGTACCTTTGTGTAAGTGTTTTCAGTCTGTTGATCGTGTAAGTAGGAATTTCGAGCCAATGGAAATTATCATTTTTTGGTTATGAAAGTTGTTATTATCATGTGATAAGTAAAACAGCAAAGAAAACCATTGCCTGCATGGTGGAAATACATTTGTTTTTACAACTTTTTAAATATTCTTTCAGTCTCTTGAAACATCACTTATAATACTCATAATTTACAAGGAAAACAATGCGAAATTACAACCGCGTCAAGAGAGTTAATTATTTGAAACAAAGTTATCCTGATTTGCATTCTTTTCGGGGCCAAAGTTACTTTTATTTTGAACATTTAAGTATTATTCACTGCTGTGCTGTAGGCGATTCGCAATTGCTCGCATGCGAGCACAATTCCATATAAAAAGGCCGCTCATCATATTGCATCTATTACATAACCTATCTAATATAAAATGTTGATGTGAAGTTTATAGTCGACAGATTAATATTAAGGTGTGTTGTTTTCGCTGCAGTTTGACTGCAAAAGACTCATCCATCATCGATAAACAGCTCTAGTGGCTGGTTCTCCTTCACTGGTTTTTAATTAGCGCAAGTTAGGTTTTCTGTCGGGATAGCGCGGATTTGACTAACAGTTTTATCCTTAACGTAAGTCCATTCGATGCTCTAGCTTATGCATGCTAGTGAAAATGTTTTTGCTATTTTCTTTTTTATTAAGACGACGACTGATATCTTGGCCGGAATGACAACAATCGATCCGCCGTTAGCGAGGTCTTCTAGCACAAAACAGAGGATGTGCCAGCAAAATTGTATAAGCTAAAGTGTGATAGTCAAATAAAAAAAAGAACACGATGGAATAAAGTTGAGTGTGTCTCACAGGTTACTAATCAGAAGCGCTCTACTAAAAACAAAATTCTAAACATTTGGAAAAATTCGTAATAAAAATAAGCAGATGACTCGGATATGTCATGAAGGCTAGCCATTTAAAGTTATGGAAACTTGAAAATAAAGGCTTAGTATTGCACTCCAATCCCATTGATTTAGTCAATAATGGAGTATTTTAGTTTAGTTTCGCCTGATCAATTCGCCCAAACAACTCAAGTGCGGTTTTCTCGATCAACTGGCAAAGAATCAAATATATATTGAAATTCAGAGGTGTTTATACTCAATCCATAGTTAATGCTCAATCTAGGTGTATGATTTTGTTATCAGCACGTTTTCTGAGCGAATGCGATACATGCCAGGCTACAAGTTGCTGCAACATGGTCCCTCATGAAAAGCACCTAAGGGGGATGAGATCTCCTCGTTAAATAAAGTTTTCATTTACTCATTTATTCACAAGTTGCTTGGTGTGTATTGCTTCATGATTGCTTTTATTTGACGCTGCCACCATGGATAATACAAACACCAACGTGCGAGCAAATTTCAACTTAGATTACATTTTTGCAGTGGTTTCGCACTTGCCTATGCGTTTCCCAGGCAAAACTTGAAAGCCATCAAACACCCATTTGCTAGAATGCTCGTACTTGCTATACGTTTTACTCACTGACTCGTGTCTGATTGACTTAGATCATACGACTAATAATCAATAGAACGTCATGTGGCGGTACAAATGCAACACCCATAGCGTATTCAGAAGTTCATTCTAGGTTTGCTTCAATTTCAGTATCAGATATAGTAACGTTCATGTAGAAGAGTTACTCAAAAATTACAAAAAGTGTCAAATCAGAATAGAAAAGTTCAATTTCTCACTAAATATTAATGCAATGTTCGTTATTATTGACTATTAATTAGTTTTGCATGATCACATCGCCCTCCACTATTATAGTACCTTTGTGTAAGTGTTTTCAGTCTGTTGATCGTGTAAGTAGGAATTTCGAGCCAATTGAAATTATCATTTTTTGGTTATGAAAGTTGTTATTATCATGTGATAAGTAAAACAGCAAAGAAAACCATTGCCTGCATGGTGGAAATACATTTGTTTTTACAACTTTTTAAATATTCTTTCAGTCTCTTGAAACATCACTTATAATACTCATAATTTACAAGGAAAACAATGCGAAATTACAACCGCGTCAAGAGAGTTAATTATTTGAAACAAAGTTATCCTGATTTGCATTCTTTTCGGGGCCAAAGTTACTTTTATTTTGAACATTTAAGTATTATTCACTGCTGTGCTGTAGGCGATTCGCAATTGCTCGCATGCGAGCACAATTCCATATAAAAAGGCCGCTCATCATATTGCATCTATTACATAACCTATCTAATATAAAATGTTGATGTGAAGTTTATAGTCGACAGATTAATATTAAGGTGTGTTGTTTTCGCTGCAGTTTGACTGCAAAAGACTCATCCATCATCGATAAACAGCTCTAGTGGCTGGTTCTCCTTCACTGGTTTTTAATTAGCGCAAGTTAGGTTTTCTGTCGGGATAGCGCGGATTTGACTAACAGTTTTATCCTTAACGTAAGTCCATTCGATGCTCTAGCTTATGCATGCTAGTGAAAATGTTTTTGCTATTTTCTTTTTTATTAAGACGACGACTGATATCTTGGCCGGAATGACAACAATCGATCCGCCGTTAGCGAGGTCTTCTAGCACAAAACAGAGGATGTGCCAGCAAAATTGTATAAGCTAAAGTGTGATAGTCAAATAAAAAAAAGAACACGATGGAATAAAGTTGAGTGTGTCTCACAGGTTACTAATCAGAAGCGCTCTACTAAAAACAAAATTCTAAACATTTGGAAAAATTCGTAATAAAAATAAGCAGATGACTCGGATATGTCATGAAGGCTAGCCATTTAAAGTTATGGAAACTTGAAAATAAAGGCTTAGTATTGCACTCCAATCCCATTGATTTAGTCAATAATGGAGTATTTTAGTTTAGTTTCGCCTGATCAATTCGCCCAAACAACTCAAGTGCGGTTTTCTCGATCAACTGGCAAAGAATCAAATATATATTGAAATTCAGAGGTGTTTATACTCAATCCATAGTTAATGCTCAATCTAGGTGTATGATTTTGTTATCAGCACGTTTTCTGAGCGAATGCGATACATGCCAGGCTACAAGTTGCTGCAACATGGTCCCTCATGAAAAGCACCTAAGGGGGATGAGATCTCCTCGTTAAATAAAGTTTTCATTTACTCATTTATTCACAAGTTGCTTGGTGTGTATTGCTTCATGATTGCTTTTATTTGACGCTGCCACCATGGATAATACAAACACCAACGTGCGAGCAAATTTCAACTTAGATTACATTTTTGCAGTGGTTTCACACTTGCCTATGCGTTTCCCAGGCAAAACTTGAAAGTCGTCAAACACCTATTTGCTAGAATGCTCGTACTTGCTATACGTTTTACTCACTGACTCGTGTCTGATTGACTTGAGATCATACGACTAATAAACAATAGAACGTCATGTGGCGGTACAAATGCAACACCCATAGCGTATATTAATACTGCCAAGTTCATTCTAGGTTTGCTTCGATTTCAGTATCAGATATAGTAAAGTTCATGTAGAAGAGTTACTTAAAAATTACAAAAAGTGTCAAATCAGAATAGAAAAGTTCAATTTCTCACTAAATATTAATGCAATGTTCGTTATTATTGACTATTAATTAGTTTTGCATGATCACATCGCCCTCCACTATTATAGTACCTTTGTGTAAGTGTTTTCAGTCTGTTGATCGTGTAAGTAGGAATTTCGAGCCAATGGAAATTATCATTTTTTGGTTATGAAAGTTGTTATTATCATGTGATAAGTAAAACAGCAAAGAAAACCATTGCCTGCATGGTGGAAATACATTTGTTTTTACAACTTTTTAAATATTCTTTCAGTCTCTTGAAACATCACTTATAATACTCATAATTTACAAGGAAAACAATGCGAAATTACAACCGCGTCAAGAGAGTTAATTATTTGAAACAAAGTTATCCTGATTTGCATTCTTTTCGGGGCCAAAGTTACTTTTATTTTGAACATTTAAGTATTATTCACTGCTGTGCTGTAGGCGATTCGCAATTGCTCGCATGCGAGCACAATTCCATATAAAAAGGCCGCTCATCATATTGCATCTATTACATAACCTATCTAATATAAAATGTTGATGTGAAGTTTATAGTCGACAGATTAATATTAAGGTGTGTTGTTTTCGCTGCAGTTTGACTGCAAAAGACTCATCCATCATCGATAAACAGCTCTAGTGGCTGGTTCTCCTTCACTGGTTTTTAATTAGCGCAAGTTAGGTTTTCTGTCGGGATAGCGCGGATTTGACTAACAGTTTTATCCTTAACGTAAGTCCATTCGATGCTCTAGCTTATGCATGCTAGTGAAAATGTTTTTGCTATTTTCTTTTTTATTAAGACGACGACTGATATCTTGGCCGGAATGACAACAATCGATCCGCCGTTAGCGAGGTCTTCTAGCACAAAACAGAGGATGTGCCAGCAAAATTGTATAAGCTAAAGTGTGATAGTCAAATAAAAAAAAGAACACGATGGAATAAAGTTGAGTGTGTCTCACAGGTTACTAATCAGAAGCGCTCTACTAAAAACAAAATTCTAAACATTTGGAAAAATTCGTAATAAAAATAAGCAGATGACTCGGATATGTCATGAAGGCTAGCCATTTAAAGTTATGGAAACTTGAAAATAAAGGCTTAGTATTGCACTCCAATCCCATTGATTTAGTCAATAATGGAGTATTTTAGTTTAGTTTCGCCTGATCAATTCGCCCAAACAACTCAAGTGCGGTTTTCTCGATCAACTGGCAAAGAATCAAATATATATTGAAATTCAGAGGTGTTTATACTCAATCCATAGTTAATGCTCAATCTAGGTGTATGATTTTGTTATCAGCACGTTTTCTGAGCGAATGCGATACATGCCAGGCTACAAGTTGCTGCAACATGGTCCCTCATGAAAAGCACCTAAGGGGGATGAGATCTCCTCGTTAAATAAAGTTTTCATTTACTCATTTATTCACAAGTTGCTTGGTGTGTATTGCTTCATGATTGCTTTTATTTGACGCTGCCACCATGGATAATACAAACACCAACGTGCGAGCAAATTTCAACTTAGATTACATTTTTGCAGTGGTTTCACACTTGCCTATGCGTTTCCCAGGCAAAACTTGAAAGTCGTCAAACACCTATTTGCTAGAATGCTCGTACTTGCTATACGTTTTACTCACTGACTCGTGTCTGATTGACTTGAGATCATACGACTAATAAACAATAGAACGTCATGTGGCGGTACAAATGCAACACCCATAGCGTATATTAATACTGCCAAGTTCATTCTAGGTTTGCTTCGATTTCAGTATCAGATATAGTAAAGTTCATGTAGAAGAGTTACTTAAAAATTACAAAAAGTGTCAAATCAGAATAGAAAAGTTCAATTTCTCACTAAATATTAATGCAATGTTCGTTATTATTGACTATTAATTAGTTTTGCATGATCACATCGCCCTCCACTATTATAGTACCTTTGTGTAAGTGTTTTCAGTCTGTTGATCGTGTAAGTAGGAATTTCGAGCCAATGGAAATTATCATTTTTTGGTTATGAAAGTTGTTATTATCATGTGATAAGTAAAACAGCAAAGAAAACCATTGCCTGCATGGTGGAAATACATTTGTTTTTACAACTTTTTAAATATTCTTTCAGTCTCTTGAAACATCACTTATAATACTCATAATTTACAAGGAAAACAATGCGAAATTACAACCGCGTCAAGAGAGTTAATTATTTGAAACAAAGTTATCCTGATTTGCATTCTTTTCGGGGCCAAAGTTACTTTTATTTTGAACATTTAAGTATTATTCACTGCTGTGCTGTAGGCGATTCGCAATTGCTCGCATGCGAGCACAATTCCATATAAAAAGGCCGCTCATCATATTGCATCTATTACATAACCTATCTAATATAAAATGTTGATGTGAAGTTTATAGTCGACAGATTAATATTAAGGTGTGTTGTTTTCGCTGCAGTTTGACTGCAAAAGACTCATCCATCATCGATAAACAGCTCTAGTGGCTGGTTCTCCTTCACTGGTTTTTAATTAGCGCAAGTTAGGTTTTCTGTCGGGATAGCGCGGATTTGACTAACAGTTTTATCCTTAACGTAAGTCCATTCGATGCTCTAGCTTATGCATGCTAGTGAAAATGTTTTTGCTATTTTCTTTTTTATTAAGACGACGACTGATATCTTGGCCGGAATGACAACAATCGATCCGCCGTTAGCGAGGTCTTCTAGCACAAAACAGAGGATGTGCCAGCAAAATTGTATAAGCTAAAGTGTGATAGTCAAATAAAAAAAAGAACACGATGGAATAAAGTTGAGTGTGTCTCACAGGTTACTAATCAGAAGCGCTCTACTAAAAACAAAATTCTAAACATTTGGAAAAATTCGTAATAAAAATAAGCAGATGACTCGGATATGTCATGAAGGCTAGCCATTTAAAGTTATGGAAACTTGAAAATAAAGGCTTAGTATTGCACTCCAATCCCATTGATTTAGTCAATAATGGAGTATTTTAGTTTAGTTTCGCCTGATCAATTCGCCCAAACAACTCAAGTGCGGTTTTCTCGATCAACTGGCAAAGAATCAAATATATATTGAAATTCAGAGGTGTTTATACTCAATCCATAGTTAATGCTCAATCTAGGTGTATGATTTTGTTATCAGCACGTTTTCTGAGCGAATGCGATACATGCCAGGCTACAAGTTGCTGCAACATGGTCCCTCATGAAAAGCACCTAAGGGGGATGAGATCTCCTCGTTAAATAAAGTTTTCATTTACTCATTTATTCACAAGTTGCTTGGTGTGTATTGCTTCATGATTGCTTTTATTTGACGCTGCCACCATGGATAATACAAACACCAACGTGCGAGCAAATTTCAACTTAGATTACATTTTTGCAGTGGTTTCGCACTTGCCTATGCGTTTCCCAGGCAAAACTTGAAAGCCATCAAACACCCATTTGCTAGAATGCTCGTACTTGCTATACGTTTTACTCACTGACTCGTGTCTGATTGACTTAGATCATACGACTAATAATCAATAGAACGTCATGTGGCGGTACAAATGCAACACCCATAGCGTATTCAGAAGTTCATTCTAGGTTTGCTTCAATTTCAGTATCAGATATAGTAACGTTCATGTAGAAGAGTTACTCAAAAATTACAAAAAGTGTCAAATCAGAATAGAAAAGTTCAATTTCTCACTAAATATTAATGCAATGTTCGTTATTATTGACTATTAATTAGTTTTGCATGATCACATCGCCCTCCACTATTATAGTACCTTTGTGTAAGTGTTTTCAGTCTGTTGATCGTGTAAGTAGGAATTTCGAGCCAATTGAAATTATCATTTTTTGGTTATGAAAGTTGTTATTATCATGTGATAAGTAAAACAGCAAAGAAAACCATTGCCTGCATGGTGGAAATACATTTGTTTTTACAACTTTTTAAATATTCTTTCAGTCTCTTGAAACATCACTTATAATACTCATAATTTACAAGGAAAACAATGCGAAATTACAACCGCGTCAAGAGAGTTAATTATTTGAAACAAAGTTATCCTGATTTGCATTCTTTTCGGGGCCAAAGTTACTTTTATTTTGAACATTTAAGTATTATTCACTGCTGTGCTGTAGGCGATTCGCAATTGCTCGCATGCGAGCACAATTCCATATAAAAAGGCCGCTCATCATATTGCATCTATTACATAACCTATCTAATATAAAATGTTGATGTGAAGTTTATAGTCGACAGATTAATATTAAGGTGTGTTGTTTTCGCTGCAGTTTGACTGCAAAAGACTCATCCATCATCGATAAACAGCTCTAGTGGCTGGTTCTCCTTCACTGGTTTTTAATTAGCGCAAGTTAGGTTTTCTGTCGGGATAGCGCGGATTTGACTAACAGTTTTATCCTTAACGTAAGTCCATTCGATGCTCTAGCTTATGCATGCTAGTGAAAATGTTTTTGCTATTTTCTTTTTTATTAAGACGACGACTGATATCTTGGCCGGAATGACAACAATCGATCCGCCGTTAGCGAGGTCTTCTAGCACAAAACAGAGGATGTGCCAGCAAAATTGTATAAGCTAAAGTGTGATAGTCAAATAAAAAAAAGAACACGATGGAATAAAGTTGAGTGTGTCTCACAGGTTACTAATCAGAAGCGCTCTACTAAAAACAAAATTCTAAACATTTGGAAAAATTCGTAATAAAAATAAGCAGATGACTCGGATATGTCATGAAGGCTAGCCATTTAAAGTTATGGAAACTTGAAAATAAAGGCTTAGTATTGCACTCCAATCCCATTGATTTAGTCAATAATGGAGTATTTTAGTTTAGTTTCGCCTGATCAATTCGCCCAAACAACTCAAGTGCGGTTTTCTCGATCAACTGGCAAAGAATCAAATATATATTGAAATTCAGAGGTGTTTATACTCAATCCATAGTTAATGCTCAATCTAGGTGTATGATTTTGTTATCAGCACGTTTTCTGAGCGAATGCGATACATGCCAGGCTACAAGTTGCTGCAACATGGTCCCTCATGAAAAGCACCTAAGGGGGATGAGATCTCCTCGTTAAATAAAGTTTTCATTTACTCATTTATTCACAAGTTGCTTGGTGTGTATTGCTTCATGATTGCTTTTATTTGACGCTGCCACCATGGATAATACAAACACCAACGTGCGAGCAAATTTCAACTTAGATTACATTTTTGCAGTGGTTTCGCACTTGCCTATGCGTTTCCCAGGCAAAACTTGAAAGCCATCAAACACCCATTTGCTAGAATGCTCGTACTTGCTATACGTTTTACTCACTGACTCGTGTCTGATTGACTTAGATCATACGACTAATAATCAATAGAACGTCATGTGGCGGTACAAATGCAACACCCATAGCGTATTCAGAAGTTCATTCTAGGTTTGCTTCAATTTCAGTATCAGATATAGTAACGTTCATGTAGAAGAGTTACTCAAAAATTACAAAAAGTGTCAAATCAGAATAGAAAAGTTCAATTTCTCACTAAATATTAATGCAATGTTCGTTATTATTGACTATTAATTAGTTTTGCATGATCACATCGCCCTCCACTATTATAGTACCTTTGTGTAAGTGTTTTCAGTCTGTTGATCGTGTAAGTAGGAATTTCGAGCCAATTGAAATTATCATTTTTTGGTTATGAAAGTTGTTATTATCATGTGATAAGTAAAACAGCAAAGAAAACCATTGCCTGCATGGTGGAAATACATTTGTTTTTACAACTTTTTAAATATTCTTTCAGTCTCTTGAAACATCACTTATAATACTCATAATTTACAAGGAAAACAATGCGAAATTACAACCGCGTCAAGAGAGTTAATTATTTGAAACAAAGTTATCCTGATTTGCATTCTTTTCGGGGCCAAAGTTACTTTTATTTTGAACATTTAAGTATTATTCACTGCTGTGCTGTAGGCGATTCGCAATTGCTCGCATGCGAGCACAATTCCATATAAAAAGGCCGCTCATCATATTGCATCTATTACATAACCTATCTAATATAAAATGTTGATGTGAAGTTTATAGTCGACAGATTAATATTAAGGTGTGTTGTTTTCGCTGCAGTTTGACTGCAAAAGACTCATCCATCATCGATAAACAGCTCTAGTGGCTGGTTCTCCTTCACTGGTTTTTAATTAGCGCAAGTTAGGTTTTCTGTCGGGATAGCGCGGATTTGACTAACAGTTTTATCCTTAACGTAAGTCCATTCGATGCTCTAGCTTATGCATGCTAGTGAAAATGTTTTTGCTATTTTCTTTTTTATTAAGACGACGACTGATATCTTGGCCGGAATGACAACAATCGATCCGCCGTTAGCGAGGTCTTCTAGCACAAAACAGAGGATGTGCCAGCAAAATTGTATAAGCTAAAGTGTGATAGTCAAATAAAAAAAAGAACACGATGGAATAAAGTTGAGTGTGTCTCACAGGTTACTAATCAGAAGCGCTCTACTAAAAACAAAATTCTAAACATTTGGAAAAATTCGTAATAAAAATAAGCAGATGACTCGGATATGTCATGAAGGCTAGCCATTTAAAGTTATGGAAACTTGAAAATAAAGGCTTAGTATTGCACTCCAATCCCATTGATTTAGTCAATAATGGAGTATTTTAGTTTAGTTTCGCCTGATCAATTCGCCCAAACAACTCAAGTGCGGTTTTCTCGATCAACTGGCAAAGAATCAAATATATATTGAAATTCAGAGGTGTTTATACTCAATCCATAGTTAATGCTCAATCTAGGTGTATGATTTTGTTATCAGCACGTTTTCTGAGCGAATGCGATACATGCCAGGCTACAAGTTGCTGCAACATGGTCCCTCATGAAAAGCACCTAAGGGGGATGAGATCTCCTCGTTAAATAAAGTTTTCATTTACTCATTTATTCACAAGTTGCTTGGTGTGTATTGCTTCATGATTGCTTCTATTTGACGCTGCCACCATGGATAATACAAACACCAACGTGCGAGCAAATTTCAACTTAGATTACATTTTTGCAGTGGTTTCACACTTGCCTATGCGTTTCCCAGGCAAAACTTGAAAGTCATCAAAAACCTATTTGCTTGAATGCTCGTACTTGCTATACGTTTTACTCACTGACTCGTGTCTGATTGACTTGAGATCATACGACTAATAATCAATAGAACGTGATGTGACGGTACAAATGCAACACCCATAGCGTATATTAATACTGCCAAGTTCATTCTAGGTTTGCTTCGATTTCAGTATCAGATATAGTAAAGTTCATGTAGAAGAGTTACTCAAAAATTACAAAAAGTGTTAAATCAGAATAGAAAAGTTCAATATCAAGTACCATTTCCTCACTAAATAGTTTTGCATGATCACATCGCCCTCCACAATTATAGTTCCTTTGTGTAAGTGTTTTCAGTCTTTTGATCGTGTAAGTAGGAATTTCGAGCCAATTGAAATTATTATTTTTTGGTTATGAAAGTTGTTATTATCATGTGATAAGTAAAACAGCAAAGAAAACCATTGCCTGGATGGTGGAAATACATTTGTTATTACAACTTTTTAAATATTCTTTCAGTCTCTTGAAACATCACTTATAATACTCATAATTTACAAGGAAAACAATGCGAAATTACAACCGAGTCAAGAGAATTAATTATTTGAAACAAAGTCATCGTGATTTGCATTCTTTTCGGGGCCAAATTTACTTTTATTTTGAACATTTAAGTATTATTCACTGCTGTGCTGTAGGCGATTCGCAATTGCTCGTATGCAAGCACAATTCCATATAAAAAGGCCTCTCATCATATTGCATCTATTACATAACCTATCTAATATAAAATGTTGATGTGAAGTTTATAGGCGACAGATTAATATTAAGGTGTGTTGTTTTCGCTGCAGTTTGCCTGCAAAAGACTCATCCATCATCGATGAACAGCTCTAGTGGCTGGTTCTCCTTCACTGGTTTTTAATTAGCGCAAGTTAGGTTTTCTGCCGGGATAGCGCGGATTTGACTAACAGTTTTATCCTTAACGTAAGTCCATTCGATGCTCTAGCTTATGCATGCTAGTGAAAATGTTTTTGCTATTTTCTTTTTTATTAAGACGACGACTGATATCTTGGCCGGAATGACAACAATCGATCCGCCGTTAGCGAGGTCTTCTAGCACAAAACAGAGGATGTGCCAGCAAAATTGTATAAGCTAAAGTGTGATAGTCAAATAAAAAAAAAGAACACGATGGAATAAAGTTGAGTGTGTCTCACAGGTTACTAATCAGAAGCGCTCTACTAAAAAGAAAATTCTAGGGGAACTAAACATTTGGAAAATTCGTAATAAAAATAAGCAGATGACTCGGATATTTCATGAAGGCTAGCCATTTAAAGTTATGGAAACTTGAAAATAAAGGCTTAGTATTGCACTCCAATCCCATTGATTTAGTCAATAATGGAGTATTTTAGTTTAGTTTCGCCTGATCAATTCGCCCAAACAACTCAAGTGCGGTTTTCTCGATCAACTGGCAAAGAATCAAATATATATTGAAATTCAGAGGTGTTTATACTCAATCCATAGTTAATGCTCAATCTAGGTGTATGATTTTGTTATCAGCACGTTTTCTGAGCGAATGCGATACATGCCAGGCTACAAGTTGCTGCAACATGGTCCCTCATGAAAAGCACCTAAGGGGGATGAGATCTCCTCGTTAAATAAAGTTTTCATTTACTCATTTATTCACAAGTTGCTTGGTGTGTATTGCTTCATGATTGCTTCTATTTGACGCTGCCACCATGGATAATACAAACACCAACGTGCGAGCAAATTTCAACTTAGATTACATTTTTGCAGTGGTTTCACACTTGCCTATGCGTTTCCCAGGCAAAACTTGAAAGTCATCAAAAACCTATTTGCTTGAATGCTCGTACTTGCTATACGTTTTACTCACTGACTCGTGTCTGATTGACTTAGATCATACGACTAATAATCAATAGAACGTCATGTGGCGGTACAAATGCAACACCCATAGCGTATATTAATACTGCCAAGTTCATTCTAGGTTTGCTTCAATTTCAGTATCAGATATAGTAAAGTTCATGTAGAAGAGTTACTCAAAAATTACAAAAAGTGTCAAATCAGAATAGAAAAGTTCAATATCAAGTACCATTTCCTCACTAAATATTAATGCAATGTTCGTTATTATTGACTATTAATTAGTTTTGCATGATCACATCGCCCTCCACTATTATAGTACCTTTGTGTAAGTGTTTTCACTCTGTTGATCGTGTAAGTAGGAATTTCGAGCCAATTGAAATTATTATTTTTTTGTTATGAAAGTTGTTATTATCATGTGATAAGTAAAACAGCAAAGAAAACCATCAGCCTGCATGGGGGAAATACATTTGTTATTACAACTTTTTAAATATTCTTTCAGTCTCTTGAAACATCCCTTATAATACTCATAATTTACAAGGGAAACAATGCGAAATTACAACCGCGTCAAGAGAATTAATTATTTGAAACAAAGTCATCGTGATTTGCATTCTTTTCGGGGCCAAAGTTACTTTTATTTTGAACATTTTAGTATTACTATTCACTGCTGTGCTGTAGGCGATTCGCAATTGCTCGTATGCGAGCACAATTCCATATAAAAAGGCCGCTCATCATATTGCATCTATTACACTGATATAACCTATCTAATATAAAATGTTGATGTGAAGTTTATAGTCGACAGATTAATATTAAGGTGTGTTGTTTTCGCTGCAGTTTGACTGCAAAATTAGCGCAAGTTAGGTTTTCTGTCGGGATAGCGCGGATTTGACTAAAAGTTTTATCCTTAACGTAAGTCCATTCGATGCTCTAGCTTATGCATGCTAGTGAAAATGTTTTTGCTATTTTCTTCAGTTTTTATTAAGACGACGACTGATATCTTGGCCGGAATGAGAACAATCGATCCGCCGTTAACGAGGTCTTCTAGCACAAAACAGAGGATGTGCCAGCAAAATTGTATAAGCTAAAGTGTGATAGTCAAATAAAAAAAAAGAACACGATGGAATAAAGTTGAGTGTGTCTCACAGGTTACTAATCAGAAGCGCTCTACTAAAAAGAAAATTCTAGGGGAACTAAACATTTGGAAAAATTCGTAATTGTGCAAGTAGATGTTCCACTGAAGGAAAGCATATCTACTCCCCCTCATATACCGCCCTTTCTGGCCTACTTAACCCTGCCAGAAGCAAAGTATATTAGTATATTAAGTGTGATAGTCAAATAAAAAAAAAGAACACAATGGAATTGAGATGCGTTAAAGAGTGCTATTCTCTTAACTGTCCGACAGGTTTACTAATCAGAAGCGCTCTACGTACTTAAAAGGAAATTCTAGGGAAACTAAACATCTGGAAAAATTCGTAATAAATATAAGCAGATGACTCGGATATTTCATGAAGACTAATTAAAGTCATAAGTTGCAATTGTATTCTTTTCGGGGCCAGATTTACTTTTATTTTGAACATTTTTAGTAAAGAACTAACCTTGAAGTTTCATAATATACATTATTCACTGCTGTGTTGTAGGCGATACATATAAAAAGGCCGCTCATATTGCATCTATTGATAACCTTAATAATAAAATGTTGATGTGAAGTTTATAGTCGACAGATTAATATTAAGGTGTATAGTTTTCGCTGCAGTTTGACTGCAAAAGACTCATCCATCATCGATAAACAGCTCTAGTGGCTGGTTCTCCCTCACTTGTTTTTTTTATAAAAAGTAACACAAAATAATCAAGTATCTGAACCTTTTTTTAATAAGAAAGATTAATCCAAGATTGTGTACCTATGCAGTTAAAAAAACATACACCTAATTCAAAAAAGGTTCAATGACGGGGCGAACGGCGATTGCACGACCGAAAGGGACTGTGGGTAATACGAATTTCTTATTCCATGCTATTAAAATTACCCAAACACCGTTCAGCGATGACCTCGAAGGTTTGGCTGAACGGTGGAGGCATTGTTTGGGTAATTTAGAAACGAAGATATTCGTATTACCCATAGTTCCTTTCGGTCGTGTAATCACCAATCGCCGTTTGCCCCGTCAACCTTTATTGAATCAGGTGTATATAGCTATTTCAAAAAACGTTGAATAGTGCATTCCAAGACCAGAGGCATTGTGGGTCTCATTAGTTTGAAATAAACTACAAATATACATCGATATTTACTCCCCTTAACTAGCTTGTATATTGTTTTGAATGGAGTGCACTAAGAATAAAATAACTATTACATTATTAACTCAAAATGCATTTTGTTCTTGCAATGCACTACTCAAGGTTTTTTTCAGCCTGTGTCACATCATGACTTTTTCTTGGGACCAAAGGATGTCAGGTAGTGGGTGCAGCGGGTGGGTTAAAAGTATTGGCCAGTAACAAAACGAGTAGAGGACTGGGTACTAGTTTGCCTAATTAATGTAATTATAAAAAACCCCTCATAATTAAAGAGAGCATATCAAGATATGTTAGATTCCTGAGTTTGGTTGCATTTTGTTGCATTCTGACCAAGATACACCCTCATAAAAATGCCTAAAAATAGAAATGTATGGTTTGGAAGGACGCCTGTAACTCACTCAATATCCAACCAAAAGCAACAAATCTCAGGAATCTCACATATCTTGATCTGCTCTTTTATATTATGAGGTTTATTTCTTAATTACATTAATTAGGAAAACTAGTACCCAGTCCTTTACTCGTTTTGTTACTGGCCAATTGTGCATATTCACCACGCCCGGTCACCATGTCCCTTTGGGGCAAAAATCAGCAATTTGATATCTTTTAGATTTTCGAAATTAAAATTTCAGAGCCCCTCCCAGGGGTTTTAGGGTTCAAGGGAGCACAGGCATTTATTTTTAAGGAACAAGGGATACTGTCAAATTATTTTCACACTCACAGCAGACCAATAAGCCTTCCAGATATTCATAGCTTAAGACTTATATCATTAGCTTGGTAATAGAACTATATAAATGAGTCTTATTATCTTCTGAAGGAAAGCTCGATGTCTAAAAATGGATAGCTTTCTTCGTGTCTTGGGCTTCAAATTAGCCTCCGGTATTAGCGCGGCTTCCAGTAGCTCTTCCAATTATAGCGCATTACATTTTGACATCTTTTATAGAAGCTCGATGTTTGCGCTCTCTTAGAGCGTCTAGTTAGTCGGGCTAGAGGGTCCGACTCTAGGTCTACCTTTTAGTCAATCTATGTATCTATCTATCTGTCATGCCGCGTATAGGCCCCATGATGCTTTGGGAACAAACACAGCAAGCCCAACTTAGAATTGTTTAGCCTCCTGTGTTGATTTTATGACTAGCCCGACTTCACGCTCCTAGAGCGTCTAGTTATTATTACATTAATAACAGAGGAAAATGAACAACATAGATTCATACATTTTGTATTATTATAGACATAAAAAATAGAATAAAATACACAATGGGTTTACAATGAATAAATGGCGATATGTGGTTCAAGTCTTCTTAGGTGGAGGTCTGCAACAACACAAAAACAGAATGGTTGAATGAAGAAATAAAAACTTTATTTGACCAGGGTGACACTAAATAGTTAACTAACTAACAAATATGTGGCCCTCTTGGTGATTAATAAAATGATCTTACTCTTCTACTATGATGTTAGAGTGTAAGGCACGGAAAACAAAGTTATTTCTTAGCGCTTATTACAGTGTGACTACTGAAACTGGGACCACCAAAACAAGATTATTCAATCACGATCAAGAATATGAACAATGGAATCTCTACAAATGTTTGACTTTTTTGCTTAAAATGCTAATAATTTTTATCATTTGTGAACGGAATAGATAAAGATTGAATAAGAAACATCTTAGCCTGTGAGAACTCTCTACAAGTTTTTGGTTTGATCTCAAAAACTATTTATTTTGACATTTGTTTGGGTGGCTCCGGTTTCAGAATTTTTGGTTTGATCTCAAAAACTATTTATTTTGACATTTGTTTGGGTGGCCCCGGTTTCAGAATTTTTGGTTTGATCTCTAAAACTATTTATTTTGACATTTGTTTGGGTGGCCCCGGTTTCAGAAGTCGCACTGTAAATGTGTGAAAGGCTTATCAGTTCCTTGACTTTTTTGCCCTAAATACTTGTTGACATCAAAACATCCCTACATGAAGATTGTCAGTGCAGAATAGTCCCTTTCACAGTTCTCCAAGACAATTGCAAAGTCATGGTTACCTTTCAAAATGGTGCAAAAAAACTGGGAAAGGGACTTTTGTTCGCCATCCTCACTTCCAGGTTTTAGAGGCTGGTTAGTCCAGAACAAGAGTTTTTTACATAATTGGTTAGAATGATATTTTCTTTCAAAAGTGATACCCATAATTTAAACAAGTTTTTACCTGTATGTTCCAACGACAACAGCGTGATCTCTTTCATATGGTTCTAGTGTTAACTGTTCTTGTGGCTTCATTTTCTCTGATAGCATCTTTTTGACTTCATCAGCAAACACTGCAGCAGGTTGGGCAGTAGAGTCAATACAGTTGGCCTAGAGGTTTAGAGAACGATTAGAGAAAATGGAAATGTGATGTGTGTTGTGATTAAGTGTAGTGATGGTGTGATGTGATGTGATGAAGGGTAGTGATGTGATGTTATGTTATGTAGTAATGTGATGTAGTAATGTGTTGTGATGAAGTGTAGTGATGGTGTGATGTTATGAAGAGTTGTGATGTTGTGAAGTGATGTAGTGTCATGATGCTATGAAGTGTTGTGATGTGATATATTGTAGTGTGGTGTAGTTATGTGACATAGTAATGTGTTGTGATAGTGTAGTGATGATGTGATGTTATGAAGGGTTGTGATTTTGTGAAGTGATGTAGTGTCATGATGCTATGAAGTGTTGTGATGTGATGTGATATAATGTAGTGTTATGTAGTAATGTGACGTAGTAATGTGTTGTGATGAAGGATAGTAATGTGACATAGTAATGTGTTGTGATGAAGTGTTGTGATGTAGTGCTATGTAGTACTATGATATGATCTATTATGTGGCGTGTGATGTGATGCAATGTACATAGTGTTATGTAGTAATGTGATGTAATTGTACTACTTACTTTGATGGAGATAACAAAATTGCCAGCATTTTTCAAGAACATGTGAGCATTAATTGCAACAATACGAGCTTGATCTGGCTGTGCTACATCTGCAAATATTGTATCGACCATACCTAATAAACAAGTAAGATATACTGTTACATTAAGTATAAAGCCACTGTATCTGTGTATAAAACTATAGCACTTAATATAAAATAATAATAAAATGAAAAAAAGTATTGTGAATAATAAAGTCCAGATTGATGGCTTGACAAAAATACATTTCGACTTGGAGTGTGCTCAAAAGTAATTTTTTTTAAATAATAATCTTTATATAATAAATAATCTTCATTGAAGATAGTTTTGTTCATCACAACTCACCAACTAGCATTCTGTACTTATGTGGATGTCTTGCATCTTCTATAATAGGAATGATATTTGTTCTTTTCTTGGCAACATTTAAAAGATCTCGTCCAGATCTGTGTGAGAATTCTACAGCATATACAAGACCATCCTAAAACCCAATAACAACCACATTAGATCTAACAATGGCTCAGCTTGTTTATATATAGGTAATTTCTACTTAATAATGATAGTCATAATTGGCTGCTGAATAGAGGTATAGAATAGGTATAGGAGTAGATTTGGGACTTTTTATTGTGGCCGCCTAATAGAGGATGCCTGCTTAATGGGTGACCTCTTAATAGAGGTACCACTGTATAATAATAATGGTGATGATGATTACAATACTTATCATTCAATTCCAGTCACAAGTAAATAGTATAAAATATAAAATAGTTCATATAACAGTTGATTTTCGTGTATATTTACTAACCGGTCCTACAATATCAGATACATGTGAGACTGTTGTACCAGAAGCGGCACCAAGATAAAGCACTTTACTTCCTGGCTTTATGTGAATCTTGTCAATACCACCAAGGATAGCTGCAGCCAGCTTCGATCGAAATGGATTCCACACTCTGTATTCTATCTTTTCTCCCTCTGTAACACCCTGTAACAATGCAGTTATAGTGAATAATTACTATTGTTGCTTGTAATTTGCTTTAGATGTTTATGAATAGACAACAGCTTTTTCAAAAAAGGTTGGTGAAGATTTTGTTGCATGTTGCTTGTTACATGCTGCATACCAAGCTGGGAATATATTATATTCTTATGTAAATAATATTAGCACATAAAATGTTTGAAAAAATTCCATATAGTTGTGGTCTTTTGCTGCTTGAATTCATATCATCCACAGTGCATTTCAGGCTTGAAATCAAAACCTTTGCCAACCTTTTTTGAAATAGATGTATACATCAAGAGTGAAATTAGTTATTATTCAGTTCAATAAAGCACAGTGAAATCTGTACAGTGAAAACCAACAACTCAACAATAATAATATCCTCTATGTTGCTTTTTCCTTCAAGAAGAAACTACAAACATGTTTGTTTCACCTGCAACATTGAATTCTTTCTACAATTTCTACAACGCCAATTTCATATTAAGTTAACTCTCCCTGACTAGAAAGTCAAACCACACTAATACGTACGTCAATTGATATTCTCTTTTCACCATAAACAGTTTCTCCAGGTACAAGGTTCTTGGTTACCAAAGCATCTTCTTTGCCTCTTGCAATGAAAACTCCTTCAAGAAAATACACACCAGCAATTACAACAAACGCTTAAACAAAATTAACCCAACAAATATGATAACCACTAAAGATGTAATGAATCCTGGCCGTGATATCACTCTCAGTGACTGGCTTATATGAAACATACTAACTACTAATATTTTTTTTAGAGTGCAAAGTGTTTAAACAGTGGACAGTACATATGTTAACTGTCAAACAAGCTAATTAATGTGTTTCTATCAATATTAGAGGATCCAATCTATTTCTGGAAATTTAGAATATTCTGTGATGCAGTACTTACCCTCATGTCTGTGTGGTTCAATTGTTGTTTTAAAGCCTCCTCTCATTCCACCTCGTCCTCCTAATATGAACATTAATGGCATTAACAAATAAATATATATTAAAAAAAACTACAACACCACAATCTATGTCTTTGAAACTTGCCTCCCCTTCCTCCACGAAAACCACCACGTCCTCCTCCTCCTCCGCGACCACCGCCGCCTCTTCCTGCAAGGAAATAACAAACATTACAAATGTACCCAACAAATTCAAAACAACATGTGATGGTTAGATAAGTATATAATAATAATTATATACAAGCATAGTTAAATAAATTTTAAACTAATAGTTAATTGCTAGCTTACCTCTGCCACCAAAGCCGCCTCTGCCACCACCAAAGCCACCTCGTCCTCCTCCTCCACCTCGTCCTGCTCCTCTTGGTGAAAATCCTGCAACAAAATCAACATTAAATATTTTTTTAATGTTAAAAATTTAACCTGAGGAACACAAGGGCTAAAATGATATTCAAACCCTGTTAAACGAATGTTTGTACATCATTCTGGTTTTCAAATCCCACCACTATTTAATACTCCTTTTTTAAATTCCCAATCCTACTGTAAATTTTGTTGTTGCAATTGCTGTTACTCCAGTTATATGCAAATGTTTTTACACAATTAATTAAGAAATTGATGACGAGAAGCCATTTTTTAAACATTTTTACTAGTAGATATTTCGGTCATCATCCAATGACCATCATAAGAAATACATTGACAATGGATTTAAGTCACAGCTTTCAGTCAAAAACAAAAACTTTGCCTGAATCCATATTGTTCAAAAGCATTTGCATGTAACTGTAATTACAGCCATTACTGATTCCACTTGTTTTTTGGCTGGCTTTCTAAATGAACTGAAACTTATTACGAACATCATTTACAAGCTCCTGGTAATATAAACTACATTAAAACACTAAAATTAAATCTGTTGTGCATAGCTTTTTTCCTCCACAAATATTGCATATTAAATAGCCTCTTTTATTATGAACACCTCTAGTCTTCGAGTGTCCGTATTATAGAGATTCAATTGTATTCAGACCATAACTAATAAACTTTATCACATAACTAATAAACTTTGTTTTATGTGGTATATTTAGAACGGTTGAAATGAGTTCAGAGGAACATGTTTTTAAAATAGAACAAAATTTCACCACAACATCATATGAGTATAACAATACTACATCTTTGAGAAGTTAGTAACACTTTGTAAATATATTGGATAGCAAAGAACATCTCTTTGGGTAAGCATTTCAAGGTCGAGAGCAAAAAGTTTACGATATTACACAACACGTGATTCTCGACAAAGTGTTTCAAAACACGTCGAATTTTGGACTTCTTCGATACACTACGAGCAACTAAACCACACAGAAAAACACCTAGATGATACAATAACGTCTTATTGTGGTAATAGTGTATTTTAAATTTTAAATACTAACTAAAAGACGATTTAGTAAGACTACAAACCTGGTCTACCCATCTTTGAGATTCTTCTGCACGTGCTGCAAAACAAAGCAACGCGCATGCCTTCGAAGTGCGCAAGGTTTCATGGGTACCGGCCTCGTCTGTGAAGAATCCAAGATGGCGTCGCAGAAAATAATTGCCTTTGGTCAGAAAATGGCCGTAAGAGCTCCCGCTATGGCCACTAAGTATGGATTTCAAGTTACAGGTAATTAGAATAAGACTCAATGCATCTTTTGAAGAAATAATTTGCCGTGAAATTGTATTTGGAGATGGTATTTTATGACTGTACAAACCGCAGTTGCTAGAACTACATATGTAGTTCTGGCTTACTATAAAATAATTGATCCTAGACTAGGATTTTAGTAATTATTTACTTGTTGTATTTGAACGTATTTTCATATTTCAATGATTGAATAATGTTATGTTTAATACATATATGTTTAAAAATTGTATTTGCATCTTGTAAATAAACCTACCTTGAACCATAATGAAAACAAAAAGTCGCACATCAAAGTACAATAATTTCTTCATTCTACGTAGCATTTCAAGACTTAAACTGCAATTGATTAAGCTTTAACTCAATTTTGATATAACTACAATACTCAATTATCCCCACTGCACCACTAGATCATTTTGTGCAGGCTCATTTTTCGACCTATCAAATCATGTGAGTAGAGGTGTGTGCTAAATTTAATTTAGTGGTAGTGAGTGTGGTTCTGAGTCTCCCCAATTTAATAGTAGGACACTATGAAAAAAAACCTATTTTACAACCATCACTCCCCGTTGGGGCTCTACCATGAGCTTCACTCACACTCACTACCACTACATTCCATATTATGATTTGTGTATGAGTATGATCGTCGCGGAGAAATAAGCAATTTATGCAATTGCAATTATAGAAGCCTGAAAAAAATTGAAATCCCGTTGAAGCCCCAAATTTTTTTCCGGCTTTTATAATTGCAATTGCATAAATTGCTTATTTCTCCGCGACGATCATACTCATACACAAACCAGGTTACAGTGGTGAAAGGCCAGCGCTCTCACAGCTAGGCCACTCATGCCACCCACTATGCCTTACATGTATATCTGGCTATAAGATTGTCATGTTAAAAACTAATTTATTTTATATTCAGATTCTAACTTTATTTTCAAATAAAAAGTTTGTCATGCATGTTGTGTGCTGGTAAATTAATAAGTAAATTACTATTTCAGATGAATGCTACCAATATTATAATCTATAAACACTTATAATAATTAGCAAATTCACCTCCAATTATTCTTGAAAGAAAATGTTATTGTTTGGTATCTTAACTTATTTCCTCTTTTCGTTGTTAGCTGCTGCCAAAAAACGCCAACCGATGTTGGAAAAGGCCTGGGCCAATGCAAGAGTAGAGCTTGCACCACCAAGCATGTCTGACTGGCCAGCCATCAAGAAAGCGTTTTCCAACATTAGAAGTGCAACTATGTCTGGACGGTTCCTAAACACCACCGTCAAGGACAGCGTAGCTAACACCCTTGTTGCTGTGGAGATTGCTATGTGGTTTTACATTGGGGAAATTATTGGAAGACGAAGCATTGTTGGATACAATGTATAATAACCTATTTGATGTGTTTTCATAATTTGTGTAAATGGTTCTTTACCATCACTTGAAATAATTACTTTGGTTTGAAGATCAAGGCTTGTTTCTATGAGTTTTGTGTGAAAATAAGTGAATAAATTGTTCTTTTATCCATGTTGCTGTTAGCGTAATTCTATTTCATTGTTAAATAGTATAAGGTATTAGTAGGTAGAGTACAACCATTAAAAGTGAGCAACATAAATAGTACTAAATAGCGATAGTCCCCGGCAAACGGTTTCAACATTTGCTTCAACATCCATTTGATTTTGTTGAATGGCATTGTTTTTAAACATTTAAAAACGCTTTTAAACTCTTTCAACATCAATTCAACAAGTTTCAACAATGTTGAAAGAGTTTTAAAGCGTTTAAACTTTGCCATTCAATAAAATCCAAAGGATGTTGAAGCAAATGTTGAAACCGTTTGCCCGGGCCTTAATTCTATTATTTTCTATTGTTTAATAAGCACTATTTAGCACTATTTAGTACTACTTGTTTCACGGGTATATTATTTGCACTCTATTATTAATTGGTTTTTATTTTTAATTGCCTATAATGAATTGGAATATGCATTGACAATTTCAAATGACTAATATTTGAAACTTATTGATCTGGACTAATTAGCCTCGTATTCATGTTAAAACATGGAATTGTCTAAGTAGAAGAATCCAACCAATGCAGAACAATAGTTTTCAAAATTGTGAATCAGCAACGGTCAGAACACCAACTAGACTCGACATCATGTGTTTGTTTTAATTTATCATTTCTATTTCAATGTTATGTACACAAATCAATCCTTTTTACAAGATTGTATATCTTTCCCAAATCATATCCATTAACTAGCTTTCTTTTCCCAAATCATCCATTTAACTAGCTAGTTGCCAGAAATGAGGACTAGTAAAGATCATAAGTTTTGGAGTAGGCATGTTTTTACCCTGATGACAGAACATCTTGTTGCAAAGAGGATATTAAACAAACATGTATATTCCCATCTGACAAAAGCTAATTTTTCCAACTTCACCAGTGGGAATCAAATGGTTGCTTCTTTTAAACAGAGAAACATGATTTTAAAATGTATTTTCTTCTAATACTAATTTACATATTCTTTGAAGTTCAAATACTCTGCAAGAGGAGAAATATATCTTCTTTGCACTTTTACCTAACTTGCGTAGCGACTCTCTAGGGGGAGGGGGAGGGAAAAGGAGGAAGAGTCTATCTTGTAGAGGAACGACCAAACTGACTACCCCTCCTTGCAGGGTGTAATATTACAATAAAAAAGGTGGGGTCATCTTTCTCTGTGTCCTGGAAGTAAACCTATTGTAATTTTTGTTAGCTTCGTTAACTTCAGTGAGGTCGTTTGTTGTTTCTACTTAAGGAGCCAAAACGTTAAAGCCTGGTTCACACGAGCAACAAAAGCATAAGCATTTGCAACATACACAGACTCAGTTGGGCTTTGCTCATTAGCCATACTACTTGTCTTTTCTCATACCTAGTCGAGAAATGCTTCACTGAGTCTGTGTACTACACAGAGTGGTAATGCTCAAAGCCTTGTTCACAATAGCGACATAAGCAACATAGACTCAGTTGGGCTTTGCTCATTAGCCGCACTTGTCTTTTCGACACACATAGTCGAGAAGTGCTTCACTGAGTCTGCGCATGTTGTTTATGCTTATGTCGCTAGTGTGAACCAGGCTTAAAGTAACTAACATGGCTTGGTATTTTCGTCTTATCTTATATACATGTATAACATGACTTTCCTTAAATCTCAAAAACAAAATTGGTATTCCTGTGGTGAAAAATTCTTATGGCCCGGCTGCATGGGTAAAAGACAACTTGTTCACATTTGTGCCATCTCGCCTGCACGGCAGAAAGCCCAAATATGGTGTTTGTAGAGAAGCCGATTACAGCATTCCTTACAGTATAGTTTCCTGTGTTTTGCGAGGGGACGATCTTGATGTGCTTTCCTAGAACAAATAAAAGCTTGAGATTAGGAATGGTTCGATTTCATGATCCGTTACACATGAGGTACCATGGTACAATTGAGGTACGATTGTTGCGCGCACCGGCTGACATGAACGACTACACAATGTAAATCTTTTAAAATGATCTAAAGTCGTAGCCATTGTACAATGATTTCTATATGACAGACGTATTTTGTCTAACAATTCGTGGTCTAAAACTGCACTTTGTAGATTTAACAAATTTATTCGTCTCGTGGATCCACAACAATTTAGACGATTCGATGACGCCAACCGTGGTAAATAGAGTCGTTTTCGCATGAGTGTGAAAAACTTACGGCATGGTCCGTGCAGTGCCGTGACCGTGGACGTGCGGTGTCTGAGCATTCTCATTGGGCGAGCATTGATCACCTGCGCTGTGATTGGTACATAGGATGTCTTTATTTCCGTGACGTGTCCGTGTTAGGCGCCGTAACTTTTCACTGTCATACGAAATCTGCTCTAAGAGGACATACCACGCAAACCTATCGTAAATTTGTCAATTTACCGCATTAAAAATATTTTTACTGCTCGCGTTTTGCATGTGCGCGAAGAAAATAATCTCATTACAACTTGAAATTAAATAATTTTTCAACTATGGAAAAGTCGGGAAAATCCATTTTTCTACACTGAGAGTATCACTTATCGTAGAAAATGAGCAAAATCGCAACCGTGGTATGTTCTCTTATTTACCACGGCTCTCGACCAATCAGAAAGCGAGTAAATTATCAAATGTGGTAAAAAAAGCTCTATCTGATAAAAACTGTGAAAATTGACCATTAATTCAGTACTGAGTCAGTACTAGCTCCGTACGTACCTCGTTGGTCGCGGTAAGTCGTGCGTCAGACGTAGAAGAGCTCTTTCGATGTCTTTCCTGTAACGACAACAGATCACTCAAATAATTTATCAGTTAGTATGTCTTTCTAAACAAACAATTAAACAAATCAATAAAACAACGGTAATAGTCAAAGATGTCCCGACAATTGTGTTCCCTTTGAGCCCCTCCCGGCGGTTTTAGGGAGCAAGGGAACAAGCACATATATTTTAAGGGAACAAGGGATACCGCCAAATTATTTTCAGGGAACAAGGGAACAAAATATGATAAAACAATAGTTTTGGGGGATCATGGGATCATAAGGTAAAACACTTCAGGGAAACAGTTATTTAACTTATGGGGAACAAGGGAGAAAATGCAAAAAGATCAAGGGAACATGGGAGCATGCACCCCACTGGGAGGGCCTCCCCTTTGTAACGTGTTTGTTTACCTGGTTTGAAATTCTTTTTTCTCGTGTTGGTAAACTAGATAAAGACGAACAGTGAGGTCTCTTTGTGAAACATTCTGTCCCTGAGAAAAGACTTTCAAGCTGAAATGGAGATCAGTATAACACTGTCAGGCATTCTGAAACACGTTCGGTCAAGAGACAGACCTCGCACAATATATGTTGATAATGGTCAGTGATGGTGGTGGTAGTCGTGATGGTGGTGATGGTGATGACGATGATGGTAATGATAACGATGATGATGATGGCATGATGATGGCAATAATAATGATGATGGTTGTGGTGATGGTGGTGGTGTTGCACGTTGGTGGTGGTGGTAGTGGTGATGATGATAATGATAGGGATCGACTGATAATGGTGTTGAGCATGATGATGATAACGATGATGCTGGTGGTGGTAATAATGATGATGGTAGTAATAAAGATGATGATGATGATGATAAAAATGATGGTAATGAGGATGATATAGTGAGGACAACAATGATGACTATGGTAATGTTACTGATGATAATGACAATTATATATGATCGTGATAATGACAACGATGATGCTAGTAGTCACAACCTACCTCATTTACTGAATTATGTGGTCTCTGGCTTCTATTCTGTTTAACATCCGGAATATATTCACTTTGAATGCCGGGAATTCGTCTATCTGCGCGCTCGCGCCCTTTTGTGCTATCGAACTGACCAGATGAAATCGTAGGCTCACTGCTGGATTTTCTACGCTTTTCAGTGTCTATTCTGTTATTGTAAACCTGTAGATAACATATGATTTTCAATCAGAATGTTACTTGACTGTTTTTGAGCAAGAACCCTAAAAGGACCCGGAAAGGTACACACGGAATATTTTTATCCCTAAAAGGTACGCCGATTACCCCTACCACTTGGACAAAGGGAGTACCCTCCCCCTCCCCCTCCCCCTCCCCCTCCCCCTCCCCCTCCCCCTCCCCCGGGCTATCTGCATTATTCATCGGCTTCATCTCACCTGTAATTGATTGTCTGCTGTTTTTGGTCTTTTGCTTCTTCCATTACCATCTCCTCTCCTCTCGATTTTCTTGCTGGAAAGTAATTCCTAAAATGATAAATAATTATTAATAATTTATTATAAAAAAAGTCAGAGGTTTATATGCTTCACATGTAACTCTGGGTGGGTGATCCCTGTTCTTCACATTCCCTCTCGGTCACATGCGACATCACTTACGAGGTGTTCAATCCGTGGCCGGTCGGGTGTCCCTGGTAACTGTGGTATGACGTCATGGTCAGGTGATATACTGGCCTCGTGACGTATGACGTCATCTTTCTCTGTTATATATATATTGTCAGTCTTAATTAATGGCGGGCTGTCTTGAGCCTTCTGGTCAGCAGCACTCTCTGACTTGTCGTCCTGTTGGCATCACAAATTGATTATTAGCGGAGATGTAAAATGATACACAGGAGACATTAAGGAAAGAGAATCAAACGTTTTTAATTTTGCAAGATATATTTCTGGTTAAAAACCAGATTGAACAAGACGCGCAGAAATGAGTGAAGAACGGAGATTGGTGGCGTGCTGGTGATCGAGTTTACTGCACGCATCTCACCGCGCTGTAGTCTACATTCAATTCCAAGCTCTTGCATGTTCTTTTCTCCGGGTATTCCATTTTACCTCCCTCTGCACAAATTAACATGTGAGCAGAGCTGTGTAGGAGTAGTGAATGTAAGTCTCCCAAATTAGTAGGACCTTGTATCTGGCTAGAAGATTGAGACGCCATAACAAATGTGATTTATTTAGACATGCAATCGCGAGCCTGGAATCTGTTCGATGCTTTTACTGACAACTTGGTTGGCGCAGGAAAAGATTGGAAAATAGGACAACTTCTTCTCGTCGCATTTTGTGTGAGTTTCTTTCGTCTCAATCGAATATCAACTTGTTTTAGTGAAGTGGCCTCATACAAAATTTGCAGGGTGGTATAGTATGAGAGATCAAATACACCTAAAGGACTGGTGACGTACGTAGTAGTATAGGTTATGTATGAAGGGTGGGGAGGGTAGGTAGTACTTACTGTCTTGCTAATATTACTGACTGATATGAGTGGCACATTCTCCAGTTTGGAATTCCTATTTGCACCTTTTCGTTTACTGCTGCCTGACTGAAACAATTAAAGCAATAATATTATCTACTTTAGGAAACCCTAGCTTGAAAACACTATGAAATAAACCGATAAGAAAATCCCTCTGACAAGCCGTTGAAAACTCTATTAAATCTATACAAAATCCCACAAAATAATATTCCGCAAAAAAGTCATTAAAACCGGAAAAACTACAAAATAATACATTTATTTTGGCAATACCGTAATTGATCTTGCATTTTACCGAATCAGTACCAGAGCGCAAAACGGCGAAAAACCGCGTACCGCAGAAACCGCAGTATCGTAGCTAAAAATTGAAATTACCGAAAATTCAAACCGTGTCTAAAATAGGCCGAAACCGCTTGACCGCAAGGCCGGCCCAATGTCTCCTCCTTCTCAAGGAGAATAGACAAATGGTCAGTCAATAGCGCAGCGCATGAATGCTAAAAATAGCTCCAAGACTCGGACAAACATTGTGTTCAGTTTTTCAGTGTTGAGCAATATATGTACCAATCTTATCATTTCCTTCTGAAATTAGAATAACACCGTGATTAAACAAAGATTTGCTTCGATTGGCACTGAAAATAGTCTGCTGAAAGTTAAATAAAAATTTGTCTGTCCGAGTAAGGCTTTGGTCTCCATTTTTGTGACGTCATTCATGCGCCGCGCTATTGCACCATCATGAACTAAAGTCACTATACCACAGAGATGCTCACTAGGTAAATCCTTCAGAGGGAACTAGCCAATCAGCGCGAAGTGAACATGCACAACTTTTTAGCGTGACCCCTTGGGGAAAAAGTTAGTGCGTTAATGCTCGCCTGACCGGGATAGGGAGCTTTCTATAATATTTTAATCCATCGAAAACCTTATAAAATGTGGAAAAGTTCTATAAATACTTTATACCTAAAAGACTGAAATGAGGCTGATTTATAAGTTTTAAAGGTTTAAAGCATAATAATCTTTAACTTGGGGCTCAAAAGCGGATTTGATAAAATGTACGAGGTACCCCTCCCTTTAACAATTTTTTTACAACACGGGCTGTATTTGCGAACTCTTTCTATTAGTCGTTCCTTGGAATAACGTTGTTGAAGCGAACGTTTTCATCACAATATGTTGACATTATTCACTTAATGTCCTGGCCAGGTTGGGCTTGTGCTTCATCCATGAATAGACAAAAGATTTACCCATAGCATGTATCATTGTACACATACCTGCATTTCTTCTCTTTTAGATCGAGTACTGTCAGAAGTAGGACTTCGTCCACTCTCTTCTAAACATCTTTTTGATCGATTTGTGTATCCTTTAACCTGACTCGAAACACGGTCAGTTATTACCAGATGATCTCGCGTCGAAGCGCGCAAAGGATTGTTTGTCAAAACGAATAGTTCCAAAATGGCGCCTCGAGACAAAAACATTTTCGGTTACTTTTAGGCATTTTCGGTTTGTTTTTATTCTTTTTTATCCCTGATGGAGCAGCAGTGAACTTTTATTGTCCAAGTAACATATAACTTTTTAATGCAGAGTTATTTAAAGGATGTATTTATCGAGGATTCACACAGGAAACAACTCTCTCAAACGACGCCATCTTGGAACTGTTGGCGATGCGACAGAAATGTTTCTGATTGGCTTATACTAACCGGTTTGCGCACACGAAATTACCTAGTAGTGACTTTATAACCATATATAGTGTTCGAAATAATTGAAATTATACAAAATTGTAATTATCTATAATATACAAAACAGGTTATATTATTATTTTGTTCTTTTGAGATGATTTGTTGGACGAAAATACGCAGCGCAACTCAGTGAGACAAATTCCAAATTTCAATTTGCCACCTGCGTTACCCCGCTCCAAATTTCCCGAAAAATTACACAAAACATTTAAATTGTAAATGGATAGAGAATTATGTAATCTGCAGAATAGATTATAAATGTCTTCTTTTAATTTCATTTTTTGGTCGAAACTCCCGAGGGCAACTCACATGACAAATTCAAAATTTCAATATGTCGTCTGCAGTTGTCCCGCTCGATTTTTCTGAAAATCGCAAAGCATTCTGGTACTTCTAAGTTAAAGTATTCCATCGTGAAAATTTGCTTTTATACCAGATTTAGTTCGTTTTTTTTTATCAAAAGAAGTTGAATTGTGTACTCACGTGATCTGAATTGAGAAGACAATGGAAAAAGAATAAGAAAATCCCCTGAAATTGAAAGATTATACTTTTGAGTTTTATTATGGTTTAAGGAATGAGAGCTCACTGATATGATAGTGTTAATCTATCAACACGTATATCTTCTATCAGCCTTTCCGTTCTCTGTTTATCTGTATGTCTACTTGTATGCTTTTCTGTCTCTATATCTCTTGTCAACTGCCTGCCGCCGGGCATGCTAACCTCAGGGCAGTTTTCAACCTACTTGCTTATCTGTCTAATAGCATACCATTCTACCTGTGTCACTCTCTGTCATTCAGTCTTAAGTTTGTTTTTTGTATTCCTGCTTCTTGCCTCATTTTCTATCGGTTTATTTGCCTTATCGGTTTATTTGCCTGCTTGCCTGCTTGCCTGCTTGCCTGCTTGCCTGCTTGCCTGCTTGCCTGCTTGCCTGCTTGCCTGCTTGCCTGCTTGCCTGCTTGCCTGCTTGCCTGCTTGCCTGCTTGCCTGCTTGCCTGCTTGCCTGCTTGCCTGCTTGCCTGCTTGCCTGCTTGCCTGCTTGCCGTTTACCTGTAGTCCATTTACAAGACCAAACGTCAGCTGGTACCGTAGATTATTCCCGTCAGTAAACGACAAGATTGCAAATATCCAACCAAGACATAAACCAAGAAGCAACAAGGAATTCGTTCGTAGCCCGTATCTGAATCGCAAAGTATGGCGGTCATAATGTGTCGAATAGAGCAGATTTCGTATGACAATGAAAAGCTCACGGCACAAACTCGGTCAACTGTTGCACGGTAAGGCACGGCAAAGAAACATCACGGTCGCTGCAATGCACGCACAAGGACTGAACTTTTCACATCCATACGAAATCTTCTCTGTGAAACGTTCAGTGCCGTTCGTTCGCCTTCCGCGACCGTGATATTTTCAAGAAATTTGATTGTGCCTTGCCGTGCCTTGACCGCGTTCGTGCCGTGAGCTTTTCATATAGCCATATTATATCTGCTCTATTTCGCCTTGCAGTGATGGTATTCTCTTTGCAGGGTATTACCTCGTTCCTCGTTTCTCTATGGCTGCTTTAGGAGAGATGTCATATGATGGATGTCTTAATTGCTTGAGGATGACGATCAGGATCATTAAATTAACCTAAAACAGACAATCAATGATTATTAGCAGTAACTGTTACGTTAGCATTAGCGGCAGAACGGCATCTATAATCTCGCATACATATAACCACTAAATAATGCCCCCACTGAGAGAAAAACAGCAACAACAAAACAAATTAAAACACCCGGACGGGCAAAACAAAAACACAAAATGAAAGTGCTATTAGCTCCCATGTGCAAGCACTCTATAAAAATAACGGTTATTATTCTCACCATGGCTATTACAATTGTTGAAACCCCGAATGTCCATATCACGTTATCCGACGACCAACATATATATAGGGAGATTCTGTGGACAGGATACAAAAAAAGTAGAGAACTGTATTTTACGTCGGAAGTCCCTTCAGCCGAAGCTGACCTTCCAGAGAGCCGACGGTGCGCTCATTTTACTTCCCTCTCTCCATCAGTGCTCCGTTTTACGGGTATTTAAAGCTATTTAAAGCTACACGGAAAGAAGAGAAGTTGAAACAAGGATGCGAGGTCATTGGGAATCGAACTCGGGACCTCTCGCACAGAACGCCGCGCATTAACCAACTGTGCCATCCTTGCTTCTTAAATAAAGCTCATTAATTCCCAGGGAGACGGGGGGAAGGCAGAACTTCAACCATTGCGATTCTATACTTACGTTTTTGTAGTAGTAGTGTCAAGGAAGCCTATGAGTAATGTTAATATGACCACAACCAGGGGAACACCTGGTATAAAGGATAATTTTGGTATATTATTTACAATAACTAATGCAATTGATTATATAGAGGATATTACATGGGCGTACGGAGATATGAATTTTATCTTCGAGTGTTGATAAGATATCCCACGAGTGAGCGCAGCGAATGAGTGGGATATCTTTTCAACACGAGAAAATAAAATTCATATCTCCAAGCGCACATGTAATGTTGTGTTTATTATATAACAGATTGAAGAAAAAGAATTTTTTTTTTTGAAAGTTGATTGGTTGAGAATGATATCACACATGTGCGATATCAATGATATCTTCATGACTAGGATAGGCTTGTTATCTAGTTGATATCACTCGGCATACCACTATATGTTATATAATAAATAGGGGTATACGTAGCATGATATTTGGTGCGGCATTTTCAAGAAATTAAAGAGAGCATTTCAGTTTGAATTCTGTCATTGAGATTGTTTTACATTTTGCTCTGCTTCAAAATTGTTCACAACATGACTTTGGTGAAAATTTAATTTTGGGTTTAAATGAATAATTTCGCTGTAATCATTTTATTCTTTTAGTAACCTAGTGGTATTCTGAGCTTTGGAGAGGTAGTTTTACATTTATTAAAAACAGCATTTCATTACGTCTTTGATAAGATAGTGCGTTCTTCAAAACATTTCTTTTGTTGAAAAATTAACCTTATAATTTATCCCATATAACAACGATTAGCTGTTAGTGGGTGTATATATGAATATATGAATGTATACTCACCCCATCCAGTTATGAGATAAACCCTGGTATTTCTAATTACAGGAGAAGTATTGGCATGAAAGAAGTACAATCCAAGAGCATCTAAAGCACACCACGTGAAGCACGCACTGGCTGTGAAGTGCATTAAAACCGACAATATACGACAACCCACCTAAAACAGAATAATAATGGACCTATCTTAACTATGCACTAGACGACGAACAAATCGTCTTGACGAATACTTGACGGACAAATCGTCATGACGGACAAATCGTCTTGACGTACAAATCGTCTTAACGGACAAATCGTCTTAACGTACAAATCGTCTTGACGGACAAATCGTCTTGACGGACAAATCGTCATGACAGACAAATCGTCTTGACGGACAAATCGTCTTGACGGGCAAATTGTCTTGACAGATAAATCGTCTTGCCAGACAAATCGTCTTCAGTGAATTGTCAACTGAAAAATTACAATTTAAATGCTTTAAAAACGGGGTTTATAACTTATTTTGGCTATAAATCAGCTCACTCAAGGATTTGAAATTACAATGTATAAGTTGACAATTCATGAAGACTGGAGAAGTCAAAGAAACACTCTGCATGCTACGCATCGAGTTTCTTTATGTCTTCTCTCTTGCTCTACAGCTCCTAGCGTGTTTTATATCACAGTTTAAGACGCCGTAATATTCCTTAAATATATACATACCCTACTCTTGTATCCTTGCATTGATATCAGGAATATAACTTGGGTTGCTGACAGCGCTATTGTAAGATGTTTTTTGATCAACATCGACTCTGCTTTCGGCCTGCAGAAAGACAAAAAAGCACATGTTCAGTAAATAACTGAATTATTTTTTCAGCTTCTTTTAGTATGAAAATTTGAATAAATAAATAAATAAATAAATAAATAAATAAATAAATAAATAAATAAATAAATAAATAAATAATAAATAAACTGACTGGGTACAGAGCTCATATTCGGCTTCAGGATATTATTTCCTTATTGAAAACATCTCTACCAAATGAACATTCAGAGAAAGTGATTAATTCGAAAAAGATTAATGGGTACAATTTACTGTAAATTTATTATATTATAATATTATAGTATCATTTATATTTTATCAAATTAAGGGTTTATTTTGTAGCAAATTCACAGTTTGTTTATATGTCGATCAACTTTATTTGCCAACACGCATGTTCTTTTGTGAATAGTTAACAAACTTGTCCTTGCATCAATTGTTCAAAATTCATGAATATTCAATATATGGCCGATGCGCGTGGATGAACGACAACAAGCGGCCATATTTAAAACAATTTTGTGGTCACCATGAACCGTTTTATTCATGTTAATAACGGCAATGCAGACCAAAACAACACTATTTTTCCTGTTTGTGCTCTCACAGATGGTAGTGTTGACATTTTATCATTTTGATGCTGTAGATAAAATAGGAGTTGTGGCAAATTACAGTCGACAACGTTGGGATAACTCGTCAAGTTTCTACGAGTTTGTCTTCACGAGTAAAGAAGCGAACAAACGTTCAAACAAACAAGGATTTCTGTCATCAATCGGAGAATCTATTTCGGACACTACCGGGGCTATTAGCGAGTGGATAAAGACGATTATTTCTGAACGTTTTGTAGCTGATCCACCGCCATCTTACCTCACGAATGGAGAAGTCAAAGACAAACCGTTTGCACCTCAAATACGAGAGCAAGTGTTCCTGCTTATATTAATAACATCACATCCCAAAGCGTCTTCTCGAAGAACTTTAATACGTAAGACATGGGCTGGAACTATAGATAGTAAAGGATTGAAAGGAAAAGCAGCAAAGTCGACTAAAACAGGGTCTTCTAATAAAAACGTATATTGTGTCTTCACAATGGGATTTTCAAATGACGTTCATTTGGATAAACATGTCGAAACTGAGTTCTACAAGTTTGGAGACATTATTCGAGTGGACTCTAAAGAAGAATACAAAAATTTAGTAACTAAAATATGGGGCGCATTTGGATGGGCCATAGGTGTGCATCCAAAATATGTGCTCAAAGCTGATGACGATGTTTATGTAAATATCCCTCAATTTATCAACTGGCTTAAAACTCCTGAACTTCCTGCTAATTTATACGCAGGTTTTGTACATTATAGAGCTTTCGTTTACAGAAATCATGGTTCTAGATGGTTTGTAAGTCGAGTTGAATTTCCTGCCTCACATTTCCCAAATTATTGTGCTGGACCATTTTATGTATTCACTGGAAGTTTTCTCAAGAAGTTGTATGCTAATTCTCAGAGGTTCAAACGGTTTCAAGTTGAGGATGCATATTTTGGTGTTGTTGCGAAAAGTGTCGGTTTGAAACCCTATCATGCTGGCAGCGCATTTCTGTTAGATAATAATCTTCATAACACTCTAACAAGGATTCCAGATAGTCGGTTCAAAGAGCTGTGTGTGTTAGGGCATGGCTTACTAGAACGAGAAATAGAATTCATTCATGGGAGATATGTGAAAATCGCCGAAAAAGACAACAAAAAAGGATGATTAAACTGAATACAGATCAAGTGTTTTTCAATTCATGACTACAGAAATAATTATTCTTAAAAACTACTCAAAGTCTACTTGAATTAATTGTTTATATTTTAATTTAAAAAAAAACTATTTATATATTTTCAATAAAGTCATTTTAAGATAGAATATATTACTTCTCTCTTGAGTATATGAATATATATAGTGAAATGAAAGTGTGAAAGAACGAAAGAATGAGGATTGATATATATATTAATTAACACTCCGCATGCACAACTCCGTTTAGGCAGTGCCGATAATGAATCAAATAAATATACGAAAGAAAAAACGAAATTGATGTATTGATAAAGGATTTGAAGAATGGATGGATGAATTAATTAATTAATACAGGAATGAATGAATAAATGAATAAAGAAAGAAATATACGAAAGAAAAACTGAATGTATTGATGTATTAATAAATAAATTTGAAGAATGTATGAATGAAGAAATAGATAAAAAAAATGAGTGCCGGAATGAGTGAATGAATGAATGAATGAATGAAGAAATAAATAAATAAATGAATGAGACTATGAAAGGATGGATGAATAACTAGATGAAAATATGCGCGAGTACAATATAATGAATGAATATTAAACTTGACAGAATCTGAAATAAACAGATAGATTAATAAATAAAAGGATAAATGAATAAATCAAAATAGAATGAAGTAATAAAGTTTTTTATTGATTGAAGGATGGATAAATAATAATTCGAAAGACTATAGAAACCATATTCTATCGCACTAGAATATTCTATTCATAGAATTAACAATATGAAACATATATAAGATTAAAACATGAATAGAAGACAGATGTCATCAAAGGACACTATAAATTAATAAAAAATTGAGTTGACAAACGAATGAATGGCAGGCAGTACGCTTTCAGATGAAACCTAGACGTTTTACAAGACAGCAACACCAAAAGAACATGGCTGAAATTACAATCAATATAAGGTTACACTTGAAATGGAATTCTTAGTGTCAAGGCCGATGGACGAGGTGTATTCCTAGCGGCTTTTTAGTCGGAACATTGTCGAATCTATGTATCAATTAACAAGGAAATAGCAACAGCAAAACACACCCTGAAGGACTGCCATCTTGCTATATTGTCATCATTATAGCGGAGATAGAACCTTTCTACTTGATAACATCATGATCAAGGCAAAGTGGAAAATGAGAAATACATCAAACCCGAGATAAATGACATCATTGAAGAATTGACATTTTGTTTGATATCACGAATGCAAAACTCTCACTTCGGCTTGTTGCTAAGGCGTTGTGATCAATTAATTCAACTTTTTTTTGTTTTTGTTTTTCATATAGTTTGTTCTTCGTCTGATTTTTTTTTTGTAAAAAAGGAAAGTTTTTGTTAGAGTCCTTAAATAGATGTTTAGAAGAAAAGGGTTCTAAAGAGTCATATGACAGAGACGAAAAAAAGAACACTTGATCAAGCATGTGAATGATTTATAAACATCATATTCCCAATTAACACAGTTTGTTTGACATATCCAGCTATAAAACACCACAACATCCCGAACTGTCCTCTTCTTTTTTGTCGTTAAAACACACACACACAACAATCAAAATAAGATAAATATTTTGTAAAGGTGCGATCTAAGAACTGAAATCTAGTTTATCATAGAATCAAGAGATCTTTCGCGCAAAATGAGATAAAAAGCGATGAATATGATGCTTTGACGTGAACACAAAAGAATATAAAATAAATACAGATCACCATATCACTCATGTTTATTGACGTTTGGACTTTTTTTGATGAAAAAATAGAATAGATGGTGACCAAAAGACACTCAAATAAAAACCCATCAACGAGACAAATCACATATGTATAGCGATATTGAAATCATCCAAGCGACTTGAAATTACTTATGTCTGGTAAAATGAATTCAAAGTGAGCGTTAAAATGTTTAACTTTAAATAATACCTAGCAAAGAAGATTGTAAACCATCTTAACTGAATTCTAGAGAGAAAATCTATTTAAATACCATAATTGCTGTCTGAATAACATTTTCCTTCCAAAATCTAAAATATTTGGTTGCTCGTTTGGAAAACAATTGTCAGTGCTTTAGTTTGTGTCCGGCAATTCGAGTGAACCAAATACGAAAATAGGAAACGGACACTTAGACCTTCATAAGAACTCTCTTATACCCATTCTGATTCCTTAGAAAACTCTAACTACTCGTTTTAGCTTTTAAGCAGAATACTAAACGCTTGCTTCTGTTTTACATTTAATATGTTTACAATATAGCAATTCGTTGCAATTTAGAGTAAAATATAACAACAAAATCGTTTATGTCCTCGAGGGTATCAAGCGATAATGTATATTTTCAATAGTGGTTTATTTACAAAGATGTTCAGAGAACACTATGTGTTGTAAATTCTTATATTAAATGTTATTTCTTACCTAAAGAACAAGAAGGCGACCATTGAAAGGAAGCAGAAGAACAAAGAAATCCCACAACCGACAATGGCGGTCGCATGAAGGTGATAAGCTGGATCGTCCATGTTTATCTTGACATATAGCTTTCGCTTTTATTCAGGTGTGCTTTTTGAAACATCTTCTAACATACTCGCTGACTCATGAAAGCATGTCATAGTTCAACCGCTGTCTGCTTCACCAGTTTACCTCGCTTTCGTTATGGTTAGTTCTACGCGCGCGGGTTGGTTAACGCAGCCTCAATATAAACGTCACAAGAGTTACGTCAAAACCACTATATATGTCTGTGATAAGTACTGCGATAAATCTTGAGTATTTGAAAGGTTTACTCTATCATTTTTATGATTCGAGAGAATATTACTGTAAGAGGGAGCGAGCAACCTCTATAGATAATAATTGGTAGTGAATTCAATACAAAGGTAGACTCTAGCAGCGCTTTGCACCTGTTTGAAGCATTTTTTTATCTTTCCATGGTACATCAATGAGTCTTATTATTGAGTGATGTCATTAAACTCAACAGCAAAATTAGCTACTTAATAGTTACCCTATGAGAAGAGTTTTTCTTTTCTCGTACCCTTGGAACGACGACCTTAGGTACCTATTAGTATGCGGCAGGGACCAAATATTTCAGTGCTAAAAAATTCATTCTGGCGTTAGTCTTTTGGTATTAGTTCTAATTTATAAGACGCATGTTTGGTCTTCCTGGAAACGTGCCATTTCTTCGTTTAGTTTTTACTTTTACTTTTCTTCCCATTTCATTTTTGTTTGATTAAAAATAATTACTTCCATCAGGAGCCCATTGTGTTCATTTTAAAACTAAACTTTTAGTATATTTTGATGCAAAACAGTATGACTCGGGAACTTTGTGTTTTGAATACAACTACTTTGGCTGAATAACAAAAGGTCTAACCAACTGATAACACAATCAAAATGAGGCGGATATGATCTGCTCATAGCTAGAACTTTCACTTACACAGATAGTTTCTTGGAAATATAGTTATCAAGACTAAACAATCGATCAATATGGATACCAGACAGAGACTTTTTGAACTCTTTGCTTTTAGCGGTGAATTAAGTTATATTAGTGAAAGGAAACTTTATCAATATATATAACAGATCCAGAGCTTCAAAGAAAGCGAACTCTTACAACGACTGAGTGAATAGAAATGCATGCAGGTACATAAGTATATAAATAATTCAAATAAACATGAATAACATTGAAACGCAGCTTTACACTGATAACCAGGAAAACATTACGCACACACATATATGAATTGAATTAGAATCTCTTCGAATAAACATAGCTTTACACATGAACTAATGAATGTATTGTGCACCTCACAAGTAATTAAAAAAAGAATGAATGGATGGATGAGAGAATGGATGAATTAATGAATTAACAAAATAAATGCATGAATGAAGGAGAGAATGAATAAATAAATAAATAAATAAGCGAACGAATGAGAGAATGAGAGAATGAATGAATAAATGAAGGAGAGAATAGATAAATGAATGAATGAGAGAATGGATGGATGAATGGATGGATGAATGAATGAGAGAATGGATGGATGAATGGATGGATGAATGAATGAGAGAATGGATGGATGAATGGATGGATGAATGAATGAGAGAATGGATGGATGAATGAATGAATGAGAGAATAAATAAATGAATGAATGAGAATGGATGGATGAATGAATGAGAGAATGGATGGATGAATGACCGAATGCCGGAATAAATGAATTAATGAGTTAATGAATGAATGAATGAATGAATGAGAGAATAAATAAATGAATGAATGAGAATGGATGGATGAATGAATGAGAGGATGGATGAATGAATGATTGAATGAATGAATGAATGAATGAATGAGTTAATGAATGAATGAATGAATGAATGAATGAATGAATGAATGAATGGATGGATGGATGAATGAATGAATGAATGAATGAATGAATGAATGAATGAATGAATGAATGAATGAATGAATGAATGAATGAATGAGAGAATAAATGAATGGCTGAATAAATAAATGAATGAATGAGTTAATGAATGTCGAATGGAGACGCGAATTAATTAAATGACCAGTTGAGTCACAATTAACATAACGACCCCTTTCAACACAAGGACTCTCTTGACGAACAAACATATCTCACTGACCAATCACCATGCAGCGTTTGCTTGATTAATCAACAGACTTAGAAACAACAGATGATACTACGTAAATATAATGAACATTTATGTCATTTAAAAATAAAGCTATTATACTAAGGATCTACACTCATTAGGACTCAGCATGGCTCGGAATACCGCTTTAATTTGCACCAACGGTGTAGCTAAGTACACTAAATCATCTACAAAAACATCTTACTGTGAATAAAGGAGATATTAAGCCCTATAAATGTGGCTTTTGGCAATGGAATTGAGAAAGATAGGAAAACAAATCTTCGATGATATCAAATATGTTTTTCATGTTTTGCGAAAGGTTTTAACAGGGTCTTAATGGGGTTAACTGTTAACTGAGAAACGGCTAAAAAAAATAACTGTTAACTGAGAATTCCGTGTCTCGATAATTGTTAGCTGATATTTCTTTGTTTTTAATTCATAAATTTGAAAATAAAAGAACCGACAAATTTAACTGATAACTGAGAAAATTGCTAAAATTTAGCTGTAAACTGATATTCAGACCCTGTTTTAATTTCTGGTTAATTTGTGGCTTAATTTCTACATGCAAAACCAGTAGAAAGAGCGATTAAATGCGACTATATTGCATGCCTTTAAAATAGAATAGAACTTCTAGAGATTTTCAAGTATAGTTATTTTGCAATTGAGTGTGTGTTTGAATTCAATCAGTCTCTTAAGAAATGTCATTACATTAGGAGAGAGTAAATGAGAATTTATATAACGATAAATCAAAATGACAAGTGCTTGACACATCCGGACATTTTAAAAAGCCTAGCTTAAACGTCTCATCTCACATGTGCCGAATTCAAACAATTTTGTAATTTTTGTAATTTTTGTAAATTTATTTAGATTCGGCACACGTGAAATGCGACGTTCAGTTATACTAGGCCCAACTTACCCGGCTTTTAAACAATATACACCTAATTCAAGAAAGGTTGACGGGGCGAACGGCGATTGGCGATTGAAATTCGTATTGTCCACAGTCGTGGACAATAGGAATTTTAATCGCCAATCGCCGTTCGCCCCGTCAACCTTTTTTGAATTAGGTGTATACTAAGGTCCCAATATCAGTTAACAGCCAAATTTTAGCAATTTTCTCAGTTATCAGTTAAATTTTTCGGTTCTCAGTTAAGCCAAGCATTAATCATTAATTCTTATGTTTAATAATTAATAACAACGTTTTACCTCAAATACACATGACAAATCCGTTTTTCGCCATCTGCAGACATATTACAGATACTACAATGACAACATATTACATTTCATTATTTGCCATGCTGCAATTTTGAAGTGAAATGTCCTAAACGACAAATTTATTAATTAAAAACAAAGAAATATCAGCTAACAGTTATCTTGTCGATATCAGTCATCAGCTAAAAAGACACGGAATTCAGTTAACAGTTAATTTTTAAGCCGTCTCTCAGTTAACAGATAGGGACTGTTCATTATTTAAGGGGAGGGGGGGCGGTAAATGGGAAAAGGGATTGGTAAAAACTTATAGTACCCCCCTCAAAATGCATCAAAAGTTTTTGTCCCCCCCATAATAGGAGTGAAAACTTTTTTGATCCCCCCCCCCCCCCCCCCCCCATCCCCCCCAACACACACACATACATATATACATTTGTTAAGGAAGGACTTCCTTATCAAAATCCACCCAGATGGGTTTTCTGATTGTGACTTTTTTGATTCAAAATAAAAGCTCTTCAATATCATTTTGAGTCCACAAATTGAGAAAACTTTTGGGACCCCCCATCAGATTATCTTGACAATCTAACAACCCCCCCAAAAAAAGGTCTTCAAACTTTTTTGGCCCCCCTACTATTTTTCCGGCCCCCCTCCCCATAAATAATGAACAGTCCCTTAACCCCATTCAGACCCTCTAATAGATAACACTATTTCCTAGATCACCTGAATTTACATAACAACCTGGAATAGAGCGACTGAAAATGCGGATGAAATGCTAGAAGCTTGTCGATTGTTTTAATTGATAATTGCTTAGTTAGCGCAAGTGGCTATATAGCTAAATAATCGTTTACAATCGGGCTGGTTCTGCTCTCCCTCACGTGCACTGTCTTAGACACGTGTCTTAGACTAGGGCCAACGAAGGGAGAGGGCCCTGGGAACGAGGTTGAGGCTAGGGCTTTCTGTCGGGACACAGGCAGCCCAAGCAATTCACTTTTACAGTAGAGATATGTGAGATAAAAAGGCGTATTTTTTTATTGAAATAAATTTAAACATATTTCAATCCTGTCTTGTTGTTAGATTTATTTGGTGTCATTCTAGGTGGTTTTTGAACGTTTTAGAGCATTTTTTCTTAATGTTTGCCCTCTTGTACTTTTAAAAGTGAATTGCTTGGGCTGCCTGTGGTCGGTATAGCCTGGCCTTGACGTAAATCGATTCGATGCTTCAGCTTTATAAAATGTCACGGAGGAATCGTTCGTTTTTTTCCTTGCGGGCTCAGCCATATCAAAAACAAATCATATATAGCAAAGAGTATACAGTTTGATTTTTGAGAAAAGTAGAAAATGCAAGAAAAATGACTCAACAATAAAAACGTATAGAAAGAAAAGAAACGAATAAACAAATAACATAGAAAACATTGAAAATGGGAAGGAAATGAGAGAAATGGAAGCCAAAACTAAGGAAAAAGAATAGAAAGAGATAAAAGAAATGAAAAAGGGTAAAAAATGAATACAGAAAAACCTGGAACATTTATAATCATATATGACGTCGTTGTATACTAAGTCGGATGTCATATCGTAATAAGTTTGGAGCGTTTATTGTGTAGTTGCATATCCGTCTTTCATTAATCATTAAATTGTTGGACTTTAACTACAAATAGCCTTTTCTAAACAATCTATTACAAATTGATTTCAAAAAGATAAGACAAAAAGAGTTTCTTGGTGACCAATTAATACAGAAGTCGATCACAGAGATCGTTCAAAAGTCTTTAATTTCATTTGTTGAAAGGACAGATAAAACTGTGGGAAAATTTCACTTGTTTAATTCAAGTTGTTCTCAGTCCCCCGTGGATATTACTGGCGTGGGCCCACAGGGAAGACTGATGTTTAAAATAAAAACAGTAAAAAATCAGTACCTATTCGTATCTTAGAAAAAAAATTCTACACAATAGCTTATCTAAGTTGAAAATTTGAGTTGAAAAATAACACAAATTTATTCAAAATAAATCTTGAAAGTAAAAATTTAAATTAGCAATTAAATAACGAGATAGCTATATAGCATTGTTATTAGCTGGTCAGTTTTCTACTGATTTCTTTTATAAAATACAAATTAATCAACATGCAAACGCGCGTGCTGTGTGCTCTCAAATAGTTATTTCACTGAATAGCTATGTATGCTCTCTTGTAAATAACAAATTAACAAATAAATAAGATGCTTCGAAATGGCCCCAGCACACATTTAACTCAATTCAACGCAATCTTCGCTCATTACAAGAACAGTCATAAACTGGGTGACATTAAGTGACAAGTTTAAACCACTTCTATTCAATCAGACTTGTTATTAGCCAATGAATTTTAGATATTAACAGCTGTAAGATATAATATAAAAACAAAAAGAAAGGGTTTTGATGAAGGCAAAGAAACCTAATCGAAAAGTGATCAAAGGCTCCCAGCTTGACTGGTTTAATAATTAAACAGAAAACACTGGCATCAATTTGCATTTGAATTCGGCCGATTAAATTTTAATTTTTGTTATAAACAAGGAAATACAGAATGTCTGGTTATTTTGGTTTATATTTTATTGTTATTTCTCTAGCTCTAAACCCTCAATTGCAATTGTGTAATTCTGTACAATTTATGTAATATGTATGTAATTGTTGACATGTAAAATAATTGTTGAATATTTTGATTTCGATAAAAAAAAAATAGTTACAGGATGAATTTGAAATTAACAGATTTTGTAAAATTATCCTCGTTGCTCCTATTTTTCTATAGATTTTTTTCACAATTAATATGAATTCATTATACAATATTTTTCGGTTTTCTGTTATGCGTAACTTGATGTCGTTCTAAATGCAAAATCATGGTGATTATAACCATATCAATGCTTTAAAAAAAGCCCTTACATGAGCATCTAGTAAAATGTATTTGTATCACTGTTAAAAATGTGTGTTATAATTTGTTCATATAGAAGCCTTAACTTCTACCGCTAGCTGTAGTTACCATCGGTTCAATCTTCTTCGATGCGAGGTGCTTGTAATAAGGGCGTGCTTCCTCAATTGCCTTCAAAACTTCTTCAGGATGGTTTGGTTGTGGTTTAGGTTGTGTGTGTTTCTTGATTCTTGGTGTAAATCCTGAGCTTTTAAGGGCGTTTTCATGCCATCCCGACCATACGTTCCAATCTGCAACTGGTCCTGGTTCCCATGTTGTCATGTGAGGCTCATATGTCATCCCAACAGCATTGCAGTAGCTCTTCATGGTTTCATCAGGCTCATCAAGGAGATCATCGGCGTCTACAACCACAGGATTAGCATCCAAGTTCTCGACTACAAAGTTATAGAACTCATACATTTGTCGGAAACCCGCTTCTTCCGGGTCAAAGTAGTCCCATCCCGTCAGCTTCGGATTGGTCGATGCTTGGTGCAAAGAAGGGATGGCTTTACAAGGATCTCGTATTAAGAAACTGTGTTTAAAATCTTTGAAGTCCTCATCCAGAAATATATCAAAGTTTTTGTCAATTGCGTACGCCATATCTTTGGAGAATATCACCTCAATGCCATCGTAATCTTTGCACAGGACAGATTTGATATGATGGTAAGTCTCCTTAGGGTTCACGGGTGTGGACGCGTATCGTGTGCTTTGCCGCTCTGGTCCAAAGTAGTAAGCGTTACTGTACGGCTCGTGGAAGACTTTAGTGTTGTTTAAAGTCATGATAGCGCGTTCAAACGCCGTAGAAACACATCGTGGGGCAGTCCAAAGTAGAACCTTCATTATGACAACGTCTTTGTCTAAACGAATGTACTTCTATGATGATGAGACTTGTACTCGACAGCAGAGTGCTTTTGAAATGAAGTACCTTTGAGTAGTGCCTTGCTGAGTGGTGAGCCGTGATTTATACCGTGTTATGATGGGTACAGATTTCATATCAATGAATAAACATCCCACACAATCCCACATGATTGGCGTATAAATCCACCATCTGCTGGCCCAAAAACTCATTTAGTACTGTTATTGAACAACGGGACTCGTTTTAAAAATACATTTATTTATTCATCGAGTTGACGAAAATTATATTACTTTGTAATTTCAAGAGTATATCACAATAAGAAAGTCGTCATGTTGACTATTAGTCGATCCAAGTTTAATGGCTTCTTGTAGGTGATAATACAAAGACTCCAGCTTAACAATTAAGACGATAAGGAGACCAACAAAGGATAGATAATCATATTATTAAACCCGAACGATAGCGTTTTTCTTCATGCCAATGCATAAACAAATGGATTCAAAATCATGTAATTCATATAGATGTTTTCCTTAAACTTCTAGAAGAAGTTAATCTTAAACAGAAAACATAGGAATGTGTAGTGTGTAGGTCTTGCATTATTTAGTATATTTATAGGCCGCTTTGCAGCGAGTGTTTAGTCATTATTATCCTGACCATCAGTTTTACGTCATAGAAAAGTCAAACAGCTCAACACTTCTGCACTGATTGCTGTTGTTTTATTTATTATTTTTCTATTTTAGATTTCGTGTTATTTCTGTATTTTATCTCATTTTATTATCATCATTGGACAGATTGATAAGTTTATTCTCAAAAAAACCTTTTTTTTCTTGAATTAACTGTTTTCGTACAAAACCTATGAAACATAATCTAATTGTCAAAAATATAGTCACATTTGTCTTGCCAGCTAATAAAATCACTTTGAACGGCATGAAACAAAATCAAATTGTTAGTAGTATTCATTCAAAACACCAAATAAATACAAAGAAAACAATATTAAATTATGAGAAAGTAGTAGTAGGCAAGAACAGCCAGTGAACAGCAGACGGATCTGGCAAGAATGTGTACGTGTGTACTTAATTCCATATGTATGTGCCACTGCATGGTGTATATTTTTGAGCTTGAAGTCTTACATTTGGGGTATACAATTTCCTTTTTAGTGTAAGGATCTTCAAAAAGTAGATATAAACACTTGCTAACGTACGTGCCTCAGTTTTTTGATTTTTTTTTCTTGTTTCAAAATTATTCCAGTTTCAATGTCTGAAAATGCCAAAAACACATTAATAAACTTTAAGATAAAATATTTACAAAACGAGATCTTCAATAAAATGATCTGATGGACTATATTTCAAAACGATATTTGGTCAGTCTTATAGTATATTATAGTATATCTTATAGTCAGTCAGTATCACCGTATCATCTCTAGTTTTGCAATCAAGTAAAAGTTCTATATGCAAACGAACTTTTTTTAAATAACGACTCCAAAAGTTTGAAAAACTGCACTAAAATCAGTGAGGCTACAAATTAAAAATTGAGATTTCGTTTAACGAAACCAAGTGTACGATTGGCTTTTCCTACCATTTCCGAGATGTGTTTGTCCCAATTTAGTTTGCTATCAATCTCAACGCCAAGGTACTTATGATGCTTTACTGATGTTAAAGGCTTGTTGTTGAGTGTATACTGATACTCCACAGGATTGTGAGATCGATGAATTCGAAGAGTTGAGCATTTGTCAGAGTTGAAACCCAATTGCCACTTGCATGACCATTCTCCTAGTCTATTAAGATCTTCTTGAAGTGAGACAGCATCTGATGTATCTCCAATGACGCCATAGAGAACACTATCATCAGCAAAGAGACCAAGATCTGAATTAATATGATTGCCAATGTCGTTGATGTAAACTAAAAACATCAGCGGTCCAAGGACGGTGCCTTGGGGCACTCCAGATGTTACTGTCGACGTAGATGAACACTCTCCATTAATGACAACTACTTGGGATCTTTCTGTGAGCCACCCTCTGAGCCAGTCGTTCAGATTTCCCCGGACACCATAGTGATCGAGCTTACCCAGAAGACGCTGGTGGGGCACGGTATCAAACGCCTTTGTGAAATCTAGTAATAGGAGGTCTGTTTGTGCGCCGCGGTCAAGATTCCTAGCAACTTTGTCGATGACTGTGATAAGTTGAGTTTCGCATGAATAACCTTTGCGAAAACCATGTTGAAAATCAACCAGCAGCTTGAATGAGTCAAAATGATTCATTATATGGTGGAAGATGATATGTTCCATGATCTTACATGATACAGATGAATAGGAGAGTGTAATAGGGTGATGGAGGTGTATATAAATGAGATGATGTTGCTGATGAGGAGAAAGATGCTGTAATGATTGTCCTTGTAAGCCCGGAACAACAAAACACGAAAAAAAGACAAGTTCTAAAAACATCTTGTGAACGTTAAGTTCGATTCGACCCCACGATGTGCGCGCGCACAAAAACCGCTGAAAACAATACACAATTTTATTTAGGAATCATACACGTTCTGAGCTTCAACAGGGCAAAACTCTCAAATTTTGCATAGGACTCTATACTTTCATTAGCCTTAATTAAAAGAACCTAGCAAAATCCACGTTATATCAAATTTTTTTAAAAAGTTAATTTTTCTAACGTACAAAAAAATAGATTTTCGTAGGAGTTTTTGTCCGGACCTCATGCAAGTTTTGAAAGCACTGAAAGGACGAAATACTGACAGATCAAGGTTTTTCTTTGTCTTTTATTTAAAACTATCCATTTTGTATTTTAGAATGATTCATTCGCCGGCATTTGTGTTTTATATAGTATGAAAACTATTTTCTTATAAGTTCTTCAGTTTTCGCAAATTTTGCTTCAAAATTTCGCGCGTAGGCCTCCGTTAAATGCTGATTATCTCGAAACCAAGGGCGGGACATCCCATTTTTATTTTCATATTTGGAATAAGCATTAAAATTCACATTAAAAATCGTAGTTTAAAGAAAAGTTTAACATTATTTCCAAAAGTAGCCAGTCACCTTAAACTACGTATGAAGTAAGAATAGAGTCTTATTGCTAAAAACAAGTGCAATGCGAAATATGACTATTGGAAATTAATGATTAACTAAAATTTTACTGACAAATCAAGAATTTTACTGACAACTGACAAATGGCCTAATTTTTAGCTGACAACGGACAATGGAGCTAAATTCTAATTGACAACTGACACTAGGACCCCCCCCCCCCCCCCCCCCCCCCCCCCCCCCATTACCACCCTCTTAAATGAAAGGACCTCTCTGAAAAACACCTTGGTGATGAGAGCCTCCTGCTTAAACATTGTTATAAATAAATAAAATAAATAAATAAATAAATAGAATGTATTTTCTTCACCGTGCAAGAAAAAATACTCTTTAGTTCGTATTTGTTGATAAAAAATGAAATTCATTAAGAGTCATTCAGTTTTATCCAACTGACAAAGGCTGTCAGTTTGGCAGTCTTCATAAAACTAAAAGAAAATGTCAGCGACAAAAAATATATACAATTTATAGATATGAACAACACAAATGAATGCAATTTTAAAATAGAATTAATAGCGGAGCTCCGCGCGGGCCAAAGGCCCGCGCAAGCGGAGCACCATACTTAAGAAAAAATGGTAACCCATCTAGTTGATTTTTCGTCGACCGACACAGGTATCCCTATTCTGTCCGTCCGTCCGTATACATCGCGATTCTGATTGGCTGTTACATTTCGGCGGGAACGAAAGTTACGCGCGCGCTAAATAGCACTAGATCAACAAAGCAAAGTTGTTCTTTTATCGACAAAAAAGTCAAACAAACAACAACATAATAGTACTTGCTAATAGCAGAGCTTTCATTAATACAAAATATGAAAGTAAGATGAACTTCGAAGAACACAAAGAGAGTTTTGATGGAAGAAGAACATAAACTTGAAGGACACAAAAACGAAGAAATTATACTAAAGAAAAGCAAAAGACTGATTACAAAAGATCAAGAAAACGTATTTTCCTTCGCGGAAGGATAGATCTGACAGCAATTAAAAAAAATTGATAAAGAAGCGACCTTGTTTGTTATGAAAACTGTCTTCAAATTGCTTCCCTCGGCACAGTTTATTGCAGGATTTTCAAGCTTGGCAGTTGAACTATGAACAATGTTTAATCCATCAAAATACAAGTACATAAGCTTACATCTATTAGTCAAAATATGATCCATGTCATTCAGAAGAAAGAAAACCTCAAGAAAATAATCACCGATAAAGTACGTTCAAGTGTTTTTATTATCCATGGTTCAAGATTATCATTTGTTTCAAGTTTTTGAGAGAAAAAACTCAAAAATTAGTTCAACCTTCAACTCGTTTCGTCGTAGTTTTCGTGTAAAAGTACGTAGGGACTGTTTTTTTGTTTAAACAGTAAGTTGTATAATAAATCCCTTATTAGATATTTTCTTGGGTATTACGGGCTGGCATTTTACTCATTGCTTGCTGATTAAACGTACGCAACTCGTAAAATATCAGCACGTATATTATACCCAAGAAAATATCTAATAAGTGGTATTTACATGCACATATTGATGTTGTAAGAAAAAATTAAACTGGGAGCTCCGCTATTAGGTATTACCTAATTTGTATATTATGTTTCCTATCCTTTCAGGGGCCAAGGAAAATCTTTCTAGTGATTAAATAATCAATCAACTAACTAGAGGGAATGCACAAAACCTATGAAACAGAATCTAATTGTCTTACTCTAAACCTGTTGTTTTCTTTTGTTGTTTATCACCTATAAAGTACAAAAATATAGTCACATTTGTCTTGCCAGTATAAAAGAAGAATCACTTTGAACGGCATGAAACAAAATCAAATTGTTAGTCATATTCATTCAAAACACCAAATAGATACAAAGAAAACAATATCAAATTATGAGAAAGTAGTAGTAGGCAAGAACAGCAGACGGATCTGGCAAGAATGTGTACGTGTGTACTTAATTCCATATGTATGTGCCACTGCATGGTGTATGTTTTTGAGCTTGAAGTCTTACATTTGGGGTATACAATTTCCTTTTTAGTGTTTAGTATTGATAAATGTAAAAACACATGTATTCAGCTTTCTAAAAATATCTGACTTTTGTATATATCAGAGACAGTTTAAATGTTACCTTTTTAGAATAAATACCAGTATATATATATATATATATATATATATATATATATATATATATATATATATATATATATATATATATATATATATATATATATATATATATATATATATATATATATATATATATATATATATATATATATATATACAGTCGTTTGCAAAAATTCTGACCGCATCAAAGTATATCGGGTGCATTATGGGTAATGTTTATTTATGCCTTTGAGTGCTTTTATGCGCTCTTGGTACTATCAGAACCACCCATAATACTTCAATGATGCTTACTACATGTCATTGAATGAATTCTGAAAAAAATGGAGCGTTTTAAGGCAGAATTACCTACATATCTATATACCTATATACTTATATACTTATATACTTGTACGGTCAGAATTTCTGCAAATGACTGTATATATATATATATATGCATATATATGTTTGTATTTTTGGAAGCATCAGTCATCAATGTCCCCTATATAGTACCCTAAATAATACAACAGCTCTAAATTTGTATTGTTATTAAAGTGCTACTGATAAACTTGATGTTCTTCAAAAGTATTTCACTGAACCGTTGTTCTCAATGCTATGTTGTTAAGTAGTAGTACCATAGTACGCTAAATGATATCTGTTATGCGTAATGTCGTTCTAAATGCAAAACCATGGTGATTATAACCATATCAATGCTTTAAAAAAGCCCTTACATGAGCCTTAAATAAAATGTATTTGTATCACTGTTAAAAATGTGTTGATAATTTGTTCAAATAGAAGCTTAACTTCTACCGCTAGCTGTAGTTACCATCGGTTCAATCTTCTTCGATGCGATGTGCTTGTAATAAGGGCGTGCTTCCTCAATTGCCTGCAAAACTTCTTCAGGATGGTTTGGTTGTGGTTTCTTGATTCTTGGTGTAAATCCTGAGCTTTTAAGGGCGTTTTCATGCCATCCCGACCATACGTCCCAATCTGCGACTGGTCCTGGTTCCCATGTTGTCATGTGAGGCTCATATGTCATCCCAACAGTATTGCAGTAGCTCTTCATTGTTTCATCAGGCTCATCAAGGAGATCATCGGCGTCTACAACCACAGGATTAGCATCCAAGTTCTCGACTACAAAGTTATAGAACTCATACATTTGTCGGAAACCCGCTTCTTCTGGGTCAAAGTAGTCCCATCCCGTCAGCTTCGGGTTGGTCGATGCTTGGTACAAAGAAGGGATGGCTTTACAAGGATCTCGTATTAAGAAACTGTGTTTAAAATCTTTGAAGTCCTCATCCAGAAATATATCAAAGTTTTTGTCAATTGCGTACGCCATATCTTTGGAGAATATCACCTCAATGCCATCGTAATCTTTGCACAGGACAGATTTGATACGATGGTAAGTCTCCTTAGGGTTCACGGGTGTGGACGCGTATCGAGTGCTTTGCCGCTCTGGTCCAAAGTAGTAAGCATTACTGTACGGCTCATGGAAGACTTTATTGTTGTTTAAAGTCATGATAGCGCGTTCAAACGCCGTAGAAACACATCGTGGGGCAGTCCAAAGTAGAACCTTCATTATGACAACGTCTTTGTCCAAACGAATGTACTTCTATGATGATGAGACTTGTACTCGACAGCAGAGTGAAGTGCTTTTGAAATGAAGTACCTTTGAGTAGTGCCTTCCTGAGTGGTGAGCCGTGAATAATACCGTGTTGTAAAATTCATTAATAATTCATAAGCTTTCCAGCCAATCCGATATGAGAAATCAGATCACATGAGCACCCTTGTAAAACCCATACAAACTTAAGGTATCATGGGACAAAATCGAGGTGTCTTTTTGAAAGTCGCATAATGCGTACAGCTTTAAATATTTTCCCAATAAACTATTCGTTTTTGTTATTAGTTTGACTAAATTAAATTTCGTTTTAATGATATTGTACTTTTCCCGAAATCCGACCAGTCAAAATCAACACGATCATAGTCCCGCAATATTAAACAATCGGTACAAAACTTTAGTTAGACCTGTAAAAAACCTCATCAACTACAAAACGGTGTCTACGATTTTTTATTGAGGGTCCTGAAGGGGTAAATTGGGAATTGGGATTTGCCTTTTTTCGAGGCTGGGAATTGGGATTTGCCCATTGGGATTGGGATTTGTCCATTGGGATTGGGATTTGTCCATAGGATTTGGCTATTTCTTGTCCATTCGTTTTCTCTTTAGATGCTAAAATAATGTTTTAAATTGAGTAATTTGCAACATTTTACGTCGTTTTAGTAGACTAGAAGAGAAAATCGAACTATCTTGGGCTTCCTGTGGTTAGTATTCAATTTGGGCTTCCTGTGGTTAATGTTTGGGCTTCCTGTGGTTAATGTTTGGGCTTCCTGTGGTAATTGGGATTTTGATAAAAAATTGATTGGGAATTGGGATTGGATACCCCCCTTCAGGACCCTCTTTATTAAGCGCTTTGTTATTTTTTATTGATTTTTCTATCTATAGGTAGTAATATTTACGGTTGTTTTGTAGTTTATGCTTAATATCTTTTGAATAAAGCAAAAACTGATAAAACGCAGTCACCGTTTTGCAGTTGATTAGTTTTTGTACAAGTCTGACTAGTTTTTATACGGATTGGTTAAATATTGCGGGACTATGAACCCTTCAAAGTTGGTGAATATTCTAAAATCTCAACGCGAGATAAAGCCGGTTTTGTTTCCCGTGTAATTTGCTTCTGTTTACTAATCCGGATTAACAGCGACGCCTAAGACAAAACAGTGAAATTCGATGATAGTCAATTGCTTCTTTCGTTCGATCTCTAAAGCTTTTGTTGACGTTCGCTTTCTTCGCTTTTTGGGGTTAATGAAACAGTTTTTCTTTTAATTTACCTGGCATGGATAAATATAAACTATTATCGAATATGTTGAACTAAGTACAAAAAGATGTTTAAAAGATACTTTTCAAATGAAATACTACATAGCAACGCTGAACGGCGTTATCAATGTTTGACCTCGCCATGGGTAGGTTTGATCAGGCCCTGTCATCGCTTTGTCATGCTTAGTGTGTCACGCAAAATATCTTTTTTACGAATATCCCGCGAAGAAAAAAAGCAAAGCCAATTTTGTTTTTGTTAAACGATCGACAAGACATTGAATAATCACTTCATGCCTTTTTAGAGAAATGTCCATTTTCTTCAAACATTTTGTCCCAAGATACCTTAAGCACGGGGAGGGTTTGAACAATCGTCAGGGAAAACAGGGGTAAAACAATGAACATGTAAATTAGATACAACCACTAGTGACTTGTATCTGAAATGTAAATTAGATACAACCACTAGTGACTTGTATCTGAAATGTAAATTAGATACAACCACTAGTGACTTGTATCTGAAATGTAAATTAGATACAACCACTAGTGACTTGTATCTGAAATGTAAAATTAGATACAACCACTAGTGACTTGTATCTGAAATGTAAATTAGATACAACCACTAGTGACTTGTATCTGAAATGTAAATTAGATACAACCACTAGTGACTTGTATCTGAAATGTAAATTAGATACAACCACTAGTGACTTGTATCTGAAATGTAAAATTAGATACAACCACTAGTGACTTGTATCTGAAATGTAAATTAGATACAACCACTAGTGACTTGTATCTGAAATGTAAATTAGATACAACCACTAGTGACTTGTATCTGAAATGTAAATTAGATACAACCACTAGTGACTTGTATCTGAAATGTAAATTAGATACAACCACTAGTGACTTGTATCTGAAATGTAAAATTAGATACAACCACTAGTGACTTGTATCTGAAATGTAAATTAGATACAACCACTAGTGACTTGTATCTGAAATGTAAATTAGATACAACCACTAGTGACTTGTATCTGAAATGTAAATTAGATACAACCACTAGTGACTTGTATCTGAAATGTAAAATTAGATACAACCACTAGTGACTTGTATCTGAAATGTAAATTAGATACAACCACTAGTGACTTGTATCTGAAATGTAAATTAGATACAACCACTAGTGACTTGTATCTGAAATGTGAATTAGATACAACCACTAGTGACTTGTATCTGAAATGTGAATTAGATACAACCACTAGTGACTTGTATCTGAAATGTAAATTAGATACAACCACTAGTGACTTGTATCTGAAATGTGAATTAGATACAACCACTAGTGACTTGTATCTGAAATGTAAATTAGACACAACCACTAGTCACTTGTATCTGAAATGCAAATTAGATACAACCACTAGTGACTTGTATCTGAAATGTAAATTAGATACAACCACTAGTGACTTGTATCTGAAATGTAAATTAGATACAACCACTAGTGACTTGTATCTGAAATGTAAATTAGATACAACCACTAGTGACTTGTATCTGAAATGTAAATTAGATACAACCACTAGTGACTTGTATCTGAAATGTGAATTAGATACAACCACTAGTGACTTGTATCTGAAATGTGAATTAGATACAACCACTAGTGACTTGTATCTGAAATGTAAATTAGATACAACCACTAGTGACTTGTATCTGAAATGTGAATTAGATACAACCACTAGTGACTTGTATCTGAAATGTAAATTAGACACAACCACTAGTGACTTGTATCTGAAATGCAAATTAGATACAACCACTAGTGACTTGTATCTGAAATGTAAATTAGATACAACCACTAGTGACTTGTATCTGAAATGTAAATTAGATACAACCACTAGTGACTTGTATCTGAAATGTTATTAATTAAATACAATCACTACTGCTTGTATCTAGCCAACATTAAAAATGTAAACTATATCAAGTTAACTCCGATTTAATTCACAATTGTGGTTCACGTTACATAAAATTAATTACTCATCCAAAATTTGAAACGTAAGGCACACTTAATTCAGGACTGAAATCTATAGTGGCTAGCAGTTTATTTGATATTTTAAATCAAATATAGGATCACAAATTTCCTTAGCCTACGTAGCTCGGCCCTAGGGAGGGCCAGCTCCCCACCCCCAGGGCCAGCTACGCAGGCTAAAATTTCCTCTGTGTTTTCTACCAAAGAATCAGATGCAGAAATCAAGGGTGCTGCTAAAACATTGCTTACAAATTGTTCCTGTTCTTTACTTTGCATGGAATTTATCTGCTCTGCTCCTTTGCCAGTCCTCAAAAATCTTAACAGCCCACTTAGGTTTGTTTTCGGTGTTTTTAGAAACAGTACCTTGCACTGTAACTGTAACTGTACTCTTGTTCCTCACTCATGGGCTACCGGAATCTGCTCCCAGCATTACATTCAGCCATCTTGCACAAAAGTTAAAAGCGAATTGAACGCTCCAAGCATTCGAAGCTCAAGATTTGCATAAGCTTACAGTGAATACAGAACAAAGCGTGCAAAAATTAGATAGTATAGTTCTACTCTTTACAATGAAAGACTTAAGGTACTAGATCAGGCTGGAATTCAGGGGTTTTTTTGAAGTTTTTTTTGGACAGATCATTTGTTTGTACCATGTATTTTCCAAAAATGTATTTTTTTGTAAATTTCTCAAACTACAAACCCTCCAAAAAGAGAGTTGAACATTGCATGATTTATTGGATCTGGACTGACAGTTGATGCGACATCTCTAAAGAAATGTGACAATTCTCACACCTCCAAAGTAGTCCAGTCATTATACGGATTCGATTGACCCATCACTAATTGCAACAGAAGGTTTTTCTTCACAATCCGACCTGCAATAGCATCTAGAACAACGTATTAAAAATCATACTGAATCTATGCAGGGGAACATCCTGAAAATCGCCTTTCTTTTCGTGGTAGGTTTTGTGCCGACATGAAAACGAGGCTCCAAACCGGAAGTTGCTCTATTTTGCCTTTCCACTGCCTATAGTTGTGTAAAATCAACAAGAATATTATTTTAAAGAAAGTTTAGCCTATTGTCGCCCCTATTGTTCCTCAAAATCACTTGATACAACTAAAGACGCATTAAGACGCATATAGTCGCGGCGTCTTAGGGCGACTTCTGGCCAGGAGTAGGCCTATTGTTTAACTTGGAGTCTTTTGTTGCCACAGGTAATTTGACTCAGTGATTTCAGTCTGATGCTTTTGCCTTGTCTCTTAAATAGACTGATAACTCACATTTCAGCTTAGCTATACATTTGTAAGGACATTGTCGTGGTTTTATATTTTAGCGCCATTTTGAATGATTACCACAGGGAACCCACAATTGACTTTAAACAGGAACCCAAACGACAGTAACTATAAATGACAAAAACTGCAGTAAAACGAAGCTTTCTTAGGTTTAAAATTGCCTCAAAGTTAGTCTCCGCTGTAAATATAAAATCAGTTATCAAATATCAACAATGGCTTCAAGAGAGCGATCTCGGTTCCCTGTGTAAAGTCAATTTTGTGGTCCCTGTGGTAACCATTCAAAATGGCGCCATAAATCTGCACTGATGCACTTTGCGAAAGATGTCTTTCGCAAAGTGCAGATTTCGCAAAGTACTGTAAGCCCTAATGTAGAGGGTTCCACTCTGAAATTCCTAAAAAAAATAGCCTGGTTACTCAGTGTGATAAGCTAAATAAGTTGTAAAAGTACACAGGTAGCAATTTTGAATATAATCGAAGCTTTTAAAAAGTCTAAATCTTTGTAACAGTGACAAAATGATGTATTTTACATCAATGACACAATCAATAAAGTAAAAGAAGTAAAATCATGATGACTCGGTTTTGCTGCAACGCGCAATTGCAAATTTGTGCGCATTTTTCAAACAGAATTACTACTTTTTATTCACATTATTCAGGTAATTTCTGAAACTTTGGAGTGTGAAATAGTGTTTGAATTGAAAAACTCGCTCCAGTCCTGTATAAATAAAAAGCCTTCATTAATTTAAAGCCGAAAATGAAGATATTTCATAAAATATCTCGTAAAAGAATACTGACTAATTCATTAGTTTTGGATTGATTAACACAAAATATGTATAAAAATTTAAAAAGTTATATATAGGTATTATTAAATATATGGAATATGGAAAAAGTAAACGAATTTGTTTATGTAGGTTTTTAACCCCCAAAGTTGCCGGAACGTTCTGGCGTGAAAAGGAAAAGTTATAAAAAATACATTTTGCCAATATTAAAATAATTTTTCAGTCAACAGAGGACAAAAACAGCTATTTAAACGATCTTTTTAAAAAAACTAGACGCTCTAGGAGCGTGAAGTCGGGCTAGTCATAAAATCAACACAGAAGGCTTAACAATTCTACGTTGGGCTTCCTGTGTTCGTTCCCAAAGCATCATGGGGGCCTATACGCGACATGACAGATAGATAGATTGATACCTAAAAGGTAAACCAGAGGGCCCGACTAATTATAAAACTATTCCGGTGACTGTGATAATGTCGGTTTGATGGCCTCTATTCGAGTTTTAATACTGATATAACGACCTGGTAATGAAGACCTCACCTAGAACGACGAGAAAAGTCGTCGTTGTGGGTAAGAGAAAGAATCTCTGCTCGTAGGGTAACCTCACTGACATCCTCTTCATATAATTTCTAAAAGCACAAGAAAGACTCAGTGAAACTGGTCATTTATCTAGCTACATGTAATAGTTTTTGAAACGAGGATTTCCATTATGATAGGCCGCATGAAACTATCAAACCACGTGACTGCATCTCTCCAATAGGAGCGGCACCGTCAAAGATAAATAAAAAAACTGCTTTCATGTTAAGTGAAATGGATAATTTTTAAAAATGGCAGAATGAAAGTTGAGCAAGATTTCTTGATGTTCGTTCTCATATGTTTTGCGGGACACTTCTTATGTTGTTTTTGTGTCTATTGTTAGTATTTTTCTTCATTGCTCATTCATTTGCTCTCATGAAACGCGGCTGTTTGACCAATCAACGCGCGCGTACTATCCCAATTATTTTATGTTATTTCCTCTCTAAAATCGAACCTAATAGGTCTTGCAGCATGTGGTCACGTGACCGTATATAAGAGGAGCACAAAATGAATTCAAAACTTGCAGGTGCTGTATATAGCTGACTGGCAAGGCTTACAAGTCACCGAGTCATACAGATTTTTGCTACGACCATGCATAGTCTTTTTGCCGATCCAATTTAACCATTGCTTTCTAATTGGTATAAAAACACTTGATCTTTGATTGGATGTAATTTAACAACTGGACAAAACTGGATACTAAATATGGCTATAACATGATTGACGTTCTAAGCTCATCTGGCCAGATCAGGGGCCGGTTGTACAAAGGGGGAACAGCGCTATCCACCGGATAAATCCTTATCCAGCGGATGAAATCTATAAAAAACCTACGCAGTGGATAACTTTATCCACCCTTCGCAAACCGGCCTCAGAGGTTTAGTCCTTGTTCCATATAATAAAACCCTCATATTTGCAATTGACAGCAAGATAGTAACATACAAGGTACACGCAATGCAATTAACGAACAATCTCATCTCATCTCATTTCACATCCCATCGTATCCAGTCCTATCTAACCTTGGGCTAAAGCTCGAAACGTCAGTAAAGTTAAGTCAACATTTTTTACGGTGTTACAAATTTCATTCTATTACCTATCGTTTATATCAAACACCGACGGAGCCTATACTAGTTTACTCGCTACAGTTTCCATTTATCTAACCTTATTTTACTTTATTTGCATGTTTTCGCAATTCATGTCTTTTCTTCATCCTCCGTTTCAGTATAGCATTCGTTTTTTCACATTAGTTGAAGGGCCGAGATGAACAAGTCCGTTATGTGGAGTGATTAACCTAAACTCCTCCATCTATCAGACTTTCAACAATTTACAGCACTCAGACTTTCCCCGGATATAGTCGTTTCCCATCCTCGGTAACCCAGGGGTAATCTTCTGTCGCTCATTTTTCGCTCCCAGATAAAATACCCCTAGGAACGTAGTCTGTTGGAGCTTGTTCCGGAAGTCAAAATTCAGCTCTCTCCTGAAATCAAGATAACCATTCAAAGGAAGTCATTAAATAATTTTGAATTTTGACTTCCGGAACAAGCTCCATCAGACTACGTTCCCAGGGGTATTTTTTCTGGGAGCGAGAAACGAGCGCCAGAAGATTACCCCTGGGTTCCCGAGGACGATCGTTTCCATGATGATGGTCATTGGGTTTGTCGGTAACAGTTTCATTCTGGTACACAAGGAACTGAGAAGAAAGATGAGCCAGTTCCAGATAGCTATATATATAATTATGTTTAATATAATCATGTACTTGTAGAAGGAAACTCATTGCTCTGGTGATTCTTAGCCAACACCAACAAATATAGAAAAGTATAAGATACTTTCCACGGTATTTCACTATAAATTAGTGGTGTGTGCAGGCCCGTAGCTAGGACTTTTGTGGGAGGGTGCCAATTTACAAAAAGTGGACCAACCAAGGCCTCGCACATTTTTTCTTTGGAAAATTAATCGAGAAACGATATTTATCGAGGAGCGTAGTATCATCAGATCAAATTATTTGCCTAAAAAGCGGACCTTTTCATCACCCTGCTACGGGCCTGGGTTGAGATGCATTAGTTAAATGAAGTTCCTGGATAGTTCAGCCATTCATAAACGATCCCATCGCCTTATTGGTAACGCAAGGGCGGATATAGGGAGTGTCCCTTCAGTCAGGCACCGGACAACCTCCTATAGCGCCGCAATAACCCCTATTTTATTAAGAGATTTAGGGACCGGACACCCCCTTTATTTGCAATTTAAACACCCCCTGATTCTGGACCCGCCCCTGTGAACGTGTGTCGGTACCCTCTGCGGTTGTGACATTGTTCCCATATATAAGGAAATAAAACTGAAAGATTAATAATAATAACTACTAGTTCAGTAAGAAAACAACTGCAGGGTAGTTTTCTAAGTATGATAATTGGTGAATCTGATAACAAACACCGACAACATTCAATCGATATTTTGTTCTTTAATGAATTTCTTACTAACACAGGAATCCCATACATAACTTGAGATATATTTCTTAGAATTTCATTCTTCAGACTTGCTAGGCTTTTATTAGACTGGAACTGCATTTAGTAGACTATACAATTTGTATCCTGTTTTATTAGCAATTTACTAGTCAAATCACATCGTTGTTCACTGCACCTTGCACCCGGGAATCCGATATGCATATGTCCCGTATAACCGGGATACCTATATGTATATGTCCCGTATACCTGGGATACCGATATCTATATGTCCCGTGTACCCGGGATACCGATATCTATACGTCTCGTACACCCGGGATGCCAATATCTATATGTCCCGTGTAACCGGGATACCGATATCTATATGTCCCGTGTACCCGGGATACCGAAATGTTCAAGTTGCGGTTTCATATTTTTTGAGGTGGGATCCCTGTGCTCAATCTAAAGATGACAGTACCATGGTTAAACTAATATCATTGCTACAAACAACAGATAGGGGGAAGGGTGGGGAGGAAGGTAGGAAAGATCGCTTCAAAAAAAAGAGGAAATCAGGACAAGTGGAAACGTCTCGGAAAGATCACCGGACGGGAATCTATGATGGACAAGACAATTTTCCACCAATGGCTTAATACACGTTATCCATTGGACTCCCGTGATTGAATATCACGCCGGTGTAACTGTATATATGTATATGTATGGTCGCTTCTTCTTTCCTCAGTCTTTTCGTCTTTCCATCCCACCACCCCCTACTCCCAAGCAGTCTATATGTGGCTATTACTATAAACTTTAAGACACCAAACTCCAAGAAGTATTGGTCGTTGTTCTAAGTTTAAAGTTTGTTTCAATAATCGAGGTTTTATTACACACGTTTACGCTAGAATTATAACAAGTTTGTCTTATCTTATATTGCAAAGTATCATTTAAACTTAGCATCCTGGCCTGGTTTACTGGTAAAATATATAGCCATTAATATATATATATATATATATATATATATATATATATATATATATATATATATATATATATATATATATATATATATATATATATATATATATATATATATATATATATATGTGATTATTTTTTCTTTCCCTAAATTTTCTCTTTCCTATTTCTAGCTTATTTTACCATTAAACCACGACTAGAGCCTATTCTATAGCCTCAAGTAAGTGCTTTTACTTCTAAAACATATTAAGCTGTTGCTATTTCCTCAACATAATTTATATTTTCCAGATAAGATATATTTGGAAACAAATTTAAAATACATCGGAATAGATCAGCCTGGGAATAGATTGTTATTATAGATTGTGTAGCCTGCGTCGCTTCGCAACCGCGCAGACCACCGGCAACGCAGGCTATTGCAAGTGTTGTTCAATGAGTAGGAGACGGACATTACCAGATCTTTCTTGTGAATGCGAGATGTACTACACTCTGGTTTAAAAGTTTGAATTTTTTTATGTATTCAGGGATTTGTAAGAAGTTCTTCGTTCATTATTGTTGCCGTTATCTGTAGTGCATAGCAACACAGCAAGAAAGAGTCAAGTTATTCGTATTGCACGGTATTGTTCAGTAAAAAGTTCTTAGTTCATTATTGTTGCCGTTATCTGTAGTGCATAGCAACACAGCAAGAAAGAGTCAAGTTATTCGTATTGCACGGTATTGTTCTGTAAAAAGTTCTTCGTTCATTATTGTTGCCGTTATCTGTAGTGCATAGCAACACAGCAAGAAAGAGTCAAGTTATTCGTATTGCACGGTATTGTTCTGCAAAAAGTTCTTCGTTCATTATTGTTTTGTTTAATGTTCTTTGTTCTAATAACAATGGTTGGTTGGCAAAACTATTACAAAATACGTCACTGTACGTCCACCTATACATCGACTGATTTACACGGTACGGTTTTAACTGAATGAGCCTTGCTGCCGCTCAGTATAAGGCTCCCTATCACTCTTTTAAGCGGAGGTCAAACGGCTATGATAGTTGATGATAGTTGAAGGCGTCTCAACTATCATCAACTATCCTGTACGCGCGGTCAAACGGCAAAAACTATCATGTGAAATTTGAACATGTTCAAACTCTATGATAGTCTATGATAGTCGATGATAGTGCATGATAGTTGGTGGTCAAACGCACATGATAGTTGGAACTATCATCAACTATCATTGCCGAGGCTTTAGAGGGACAGGAAACCCGTCACTTTCAAAATGGCTGCCAAGTAGATTAGAATAGTTCTTTACGGAGTACCAATGCTAGTTTAGTCTTCCAAGATTAAGATAATGTAATAGGTGGACGTACAGTGCGTATTTTGTTATGATTTGGCCAACCAACCATTGTTATTAGAACAAAGGAAATCAAAAAAAATCTATTATGAAAATGGTTGGCAAATTAACATCACAATACCAACATTTGTAAACACTATGCTCACCGATAATTAGCCTGCGTTGCCAGTGGTCTGCGGTTTCGGAGAGGTAAAGTGTTTTTCCCTCTATTCTCTACCGAAACCTCAGACCGCCGGCAACGCAGGCTCACCCATAATGCAACGCTTGATGAACACACATATGATACTAAGGAGACGTACACTAGTTCTAGCACCACTATGATTGGTAGATTAACTTGATGAGTTACAGTCAATAAACAGCTGTATAGATCCCAACGCAGTCTACACTAGTTTAGCCGTCACTGTTTACTTCAATAGCTGTTATTATGGATGAGATATTCTTGTTTTAAGAATCATACAAGGGAGGCTATCGGGTCAATACAATGCTTGTTGTCTCATTTGCATGCTGATCCATAACAACATCTGTTATAATAACAAACGTAAAAAGAGCTACACGGTAAATAGTTTTTGCTATTCCAATTGGTTGCTTGAGCAGTCAATACCTATTATCGTCTGAAGAATAGGCCAATCATCTTACAGTATAAAGCAATGATTATCGCCTTTTAAAGGCTTTAGTAAAACAGTACTACGCAGACTTAATCTATATAAGGAACAATTAGATCGTCCCCTCCCCCTTAAATCAGAAGGATACCTCTAGACCGACCAAGACGACATGAAACAATCGGTATCGGTAATCGCCCTGCTCGGCGCTGATTGGTTCTCTTGTGGGCAAAGGAAGCCCAAACATAAGAAAGGTCTAGATACTGAACAACTGACACACTTTGCCTCCTTGTTAGCATCCACTACTGGTATAGCGCCAATACGCGCGGATCAGCTTGTCTCCTTACACTGATTATATTACAACGAGTTTTGAATATTTTCGTGTCACTTGTTTTCCCAAATTTAACGCATACAGTTTGTTTAAAAGCTGCCAATGAGCGTGACGTGTGTTAATGGTGTAAATTGCTTTACCCAAGGAGTTCAGCCACTAATGGGGGCATGTCAAGCTTACCAAAGAACTCGAGAGTGACGTAGTTCTCCAACGCCTTCTCGCTGTATGCTCGTAGTGTTGGAAGGCATAGTAATAGCTTGCCGAGACGGTTGACTTTGTTTGGATGGAGATTCATCTCATAATCACGAAGACACGACGATATTCGTGATTGCAGTTGGGATACTGTTGCTTTGTCCGTCAGTCCTTGAGCATCTGTATTGAAATTGTAAAATAATTGCCATATAACAAGTACTATTATGGCGATACAATGACCATAGCAACGCTAACAACCGCAACAATCTCAACAACCAACGTCATAATGCTATCACCATGACAACAGTTACTACAACTATTACCATGACAACAATTATTCCAATGATCACCATGACAACAGTTACTACAACTATTACCATGACAACAATTATCCCAATGATCACCAAGGCACAACTCCTACAAATAACGCAATAATTATCACCACCACAACAATTGATACAATCATCACAATATATATCAGGAGTACAAGAAACTCACCCGGGCTTAGGAGAACTAGTGCAGACAAACATGCAAACTCTTTCACGTCGATGTTTAAATTTCTCAGTTTTCCACAGAACTCTAGCGTAGTTTCTGTGAGATCCTTGCTCCATCCCATCTGAATACAGGCTTCGCCATCACAAATCACAGAAGAACTGAATCTCAGCGACTGTGGGTCACATGGAATGGATCTGTAAGCCAGTCGAAAAACGTTCAAATCCATGAACGATGTCTTCAATAAAGTCATCTGATCTCCAAGGTTTAGCTCCTTGAATCCAGGTACTGTTTTCCCCCACAGGATGACGTCATAGAGTTCTTTGTAGCCGCTTTGCATCAAATGACTTATATCCAAGTCGGCTTTTGATGGTTCATTACCGGTTGCCATGGCACCGTCTGGTTGGATGTCAGGAGGAGGATCCTCAGGGACAGTTGCTACATTCTGCGAGATTTGTTCGAGGATTTCCATGTAATCTGATGCCGTTTCTGATTCTTCAATGAATTGATCGTCATTTTGGCTCTGTGATGGTTCATCTACTGAAGCGCTTTTGATTGGTTTGTTGGACAGCTTTGCTTTCTTCTGTTTATGATCTTGAAGTGAAGCATGTCTGTGTCGACCTCCAGGTGCACGATCTTGTCTTACCGCTAAACAACAGAGAATAATTAAACAATAAAAATAAAAACCTTACTATTGCACAGCTAAACAACAACAACAACAGAAAATAAATAAATAAAAATAAAAACCTTAATATTGCACAGCTAAACAACAACAACAACAACAGAAAATAAATAAATAAAAATAAAAACCTTAATATTGCACAGCTAAACAACAACAACAACAACAGAGAATAAATAAACAATAAAAATAAAAACCTTAATATTGCACAGCTAAACAACAACAACAACAGAGAATAAATAAACAATCAAAATAAAAACCTTAATATTGCACAGCTAAACAACAACAACAACAGAGAATAAATAAACAATCAAAATAAAAACGTTACTATTTCATTCAAAATGTCATTCAAAAACCTCACCTCCTTGAAGCATTCCTGCTGCATGACACTTTTGGAAACGACAGTATTGACAGCGGTTACGTGTTATGATGTTCACCTCGCAATTGCCGTCGTTTCGACAGGCATATGCAAGCTTTTTCTGTATAGTGCGTTTGAAGAAACCCTTGCAGCCTTCGCACGTAAAGACACCATAGTGATATCCAGTAGCTTTATCACTGCAAACAAGACACAATGGACCAACAGACGAGTCAGGAGAAGCAACAGAGCCGTTTGGTTGAGCATCGAAATCACTTTCCGATTTGCTTGAGTTGAGGTTGAGTTTGCGAGAGAACTGACAAGCCTCGAGTTCTTCGTTGCTATCAGACCGGTTCATTTTGACGTTCAGTGGGTTAATCGGCATGTTATTGTCTATAAAGACATCAGAATTTTCACTGCCGTTCGATGTCGTTCGGTAATTTCTCAATGCAGCTGGGACTGCAGTGTCGGTTTCCATTTTACCAACTTTGCAAAATTGGATTTTGAATACCTAGAAGAAGAAAAAATATCACACCTCGTTAGAACAGCTGCACATAAACAAACACAATATGCGATATCTTATATGAGATTCGGTCTTTATGGTCAGCAATTTTGAAATGAAAGCCGCGCTTTGTCAAAAAACTACGCTACGTGATTGGTTGAAAGATTTCCCGCCTAAATGTCCGTACTATACGCGAGCGCGTTGCAGCAACAAAGCAACAAGAGTCGACCTGTCTGCAATCATTATACTAGCCTGAGAAAACAGACGTTCTTTTCGCTATGAAAACTATGTTTTCAAAGTCGATAATGAGGGTTTTTTTAACTAGTTTGCTTCAAGAAACGTGCAAATTAGCGGGCAAATGAGATTTGTCAGAAACCAATTACATAGAACTGGTGTAGTCAAATTGTAAAGAATATATTACACGCTATTAAGGCCGAGGTTGTTCGTTTAGAACCGTGTAAAGGAGCATGCGAAGTGACACGAAGAATCGACCATGAACACCCAGTGTCTATAATCTTCTTACAAGATGAACACGATTGTAAATCATTGCATAATACTTAAACCACTGTGGAATGTTTTACATAAGAGTACTTGATGACATATTTATTAAGTTCAGTATTGAGTTATTGTAAAATATCATAAAAATAGCAATGGAATAGTGATGAAACTAAAAAAGCAGGGAAGGTCAGAAAAACGAAAACTAGGAGTAAAGAAAATGTAAAAAATGAAAGAAAAAAATAATATCGCAAGTGAAAAATAGAAAAAGGGAATTATAAAAGAAGCAGAAAAAAAAAGAATTTAAACGCTTTGCTAGATAACAATAAAATGTACGGGCAACTTTAACACTAACGTAAACTAAAGATAGATAGTTATAGATAAATATCTTAAGTAGGACGATGAAATGTTTTTTTCGTCGCTTGTAATAGATCTGTTTAAAAGGTTATTGGAAACAAACATGTATGGACAAGTTTACTAGTATCATTTACTATGGAGACAATAGATGCTTGTGATAACAGTGATAACTTGACGATAAACAACTACGAAATAAGACAATAGCAACAAAATTTACTGTTAATGCGAAAAGAAAGTGAATAAAAAAAAACACAAAAAGACAACAAAGCAACAAAAAAAAAAGCCAAAGAAAAAGACGGCAAAGAAAAACAAAGGAAGCAAATAAACGAACGAATAGAACAAATCAGATAGCAAGAGCAAGATAATATGAAATTGAAAACGAGTAGATTATGAAATTGTAGTAGTATCAAAGTGAAACAAGCAACCAAAACTAAAAAAATAAACGTAAAAAAAAACCAATGAAACAAACGGGCAAAACTAACCAACTTACCGCAAATAATTGCCGTAAAGAAGCGAAACGGACCTGATCTTGCAGTAAAACTTGTACATAAACAAAAATATCTGCGAATATCTAGACACGGGCGATGCAATACCAAGTTATTTCAGTCGCATTCAAAAATCGAATAAAGCCTGATATCTTTCCAAGGGCTACTTAATTATAATTGTTTTTTGAGATTTTCTTAATTATTCCCCAAGCATGCATGTCAGTTATAAAAGCAGGACTGGACCTGTCAGTATTTCGTTAAGTCGAACTTCTCGTTGGTTTTCAATACTAAACAACCACAACACATCAACATTTAAAGATTATAATTAGGAAATAATAATAAAAAAGTATTTTTCTTTTGCTAAGGAAGGTAAATGTTCGAGTTGAAAGATCTATATTCAGCTGTGAGCTTCCCATAGTTAAGTTTATTCAGACCACACTGACAGGCCCAAAGTTACTGGATAGTCATTCAATAGTTTAGGAAAAATAGTCAACTACGCTTGGAAAATAGTATTTCAATTACCTCCAATAAATTCGATGGATAATCTCAATCTTGTTTAGAAGCTACTCAAGAACTTGGCTTCGTTGCTTAACATCTAATTATTATTCAAATGTGCAGAACGAAAGATTAAAAATAGACAATGACATGTATATAAACAGGAAGAAGCCACGACAGTTCCTTGAAAACATGTTACTTGTGCACTACATTGATAAGCGTTTTGCTCCAATGTTTTCTTTCTTTTTCGCTGGCAATTTTCTTCTTTTTTCTCACTTTCCTTATTTATTAATATATTATTTATTATTATTTTTTTCTGTTACGTAGTTTTTACTTGTTTTTCTTTCCTTCTTGTTTTATTTTTAACTATTTACTTTCGCTTTCTACTCTTTTTAGTGATCAAAACATCACCTCCCAAAAGCCAGTGCTCTCATTACACGTAATACGTCTTTGTTTATTTGCACTTACATAAGCACGTTTATAAAATACTGTACTTAAATATCTATTTAATCTTACCCTTAGACCTAGAGAAAATGTTCCCTACTCCAAAGCGTAGGGTATGTGAATATTAAATACGCATTGCACATGCTATAAAGCCGCATTCTCTCTAACTTAAAATATTTGGTTTGATGTCCTAAAAGGAGTGTTGCAAATTATTGATATTATAAATCACTGATTTATAGATGTAAATTCCTTCTTTGATTTATTTTGCGTTATTATATCTAGTATTGAACTGAGTACTGTACAGAGGAGTTCAGCGTATTTCACATGGAAAGTGCGCTATGAAATTGAAATTATAACGTTCTAGATATCGATTGATTGTTACAATATGACAAAGACGAGCTTGTCATGGTAACATGTTCGAAAATGCTGCCAGGAGGTAGGCGTCTGCATTAAGTATAGTATATGATCAGTTACCGAGGGTCAAGTGTTAGGGGGTTTGCCTTGGGGCATAGGCAAACGTCACGAAAAAGCTGAATACGCCTACATCGTGACGATGACTTTGTCAGTTTGTCAATGACTTGAGAAATGAATCATGAGCAGGCTTTTGAAATGGAGAGTGCTTTAGACTTTTCAAGTTAAAAATACATTTGGAATTGAACAATGAATTATTATTAGAACTCCTTAGAACACAATTTCATTTCTACATATTGTAATTTTTTTTTTCTCAATGGATTATATTGTGTAAAATGTCATGCATAATGTCACAAATAAATAAAGGTAATAGGAAATAAATAAATGGAAAGATGACGTGAATATGGTAAATGACATGAGTTAAAACACATAGAAACAGTCAGTTAATAACTTAGACAGTAGCTCTTTTGAGAATAAAGTACCTTTTAGTAACTAGTTGTAGACAAATAATCCATTTAAACTAGCATATGTCGTTTTTGTCAGCAAAAACATACTAATAAAACTGAACAGTAATATTAATTGAAGGAAGTAAACTTTACTATAAAAGATGTGTTCATTTCAAAGAAGCAAAATATTGCAATTTAAGTTTAATCAGATTAAACTTAGTTGAGTACAAACACCCATTAAAACCAAATTATAAATGCATTTACATATAGACATTGCCAAAAAAAAATGTACATCAATCAACTATGAACAAAAATTTGCAAAAACAAACTTGAAATCATTGACATATAGGCATTGCCACTGAAAACCCAAAAATGTACATCAATTAACTGAGAATGAAAATTAAGCAAAAACAAACTTGAAATAATTTACATATAGGCATTGGCACCGAAAACCCAAAAATGTACATCGATCAACTGAGAACAAAAATTAGCAAAAACAAACTTGAAATCATTTACATATAGGCATTGCCACTAAAAAAGAAAAAATGTACATCAATCAATTGAGAACAATTATTTAGAAGAAAAAAAGTCCATAGGCTTGCAGCTGACAATTTAAGACCAGGCAACTGTCAAGGATCCTTTGTATGAAAGAGCAGGTGCAGATGCAGTAGAATGTTAATATCTGGAAAGTGGTGATACATTTAGACCGAGAAAAAGACAAAGATGTTTTAAAAAGAGTAAACTACTTCGAGGTTAAGTAAAAAAAAACCCGAAAAATTAATTACAACAAATAAATACATGAAAAATATTTTGGCTTATAGAATTCTTTTTTCCCCTTTCAAACATTTTAAAATCGAGTTTTTAAGTGTAAGTTAAGTCTAGACGAAAACAAACAAGCAAACAAACAAAAATGAACTTGGCTTTGAAAATTCATTATTGATTTCTAAATTTTGCAATGTTTGTCTTTGATGTTTACTCAAAATTTTTATTCAAAATTTACTCAGAGTTTCTCAACCAGCTGACAAAGCACAAAATGTGTGCAATCTTCTTACTAGAAATGACATTTTTTCATCATAAAAATTGCATTAAAGTTACCTTTTTAAATCCATCTAGTAATAGTTGGTGTGACACTAACACAGACAATGAGAATTGGACCGACAAAAACAATATCTATTTTTAAAACTACTGCAAAATTAATATGTTTCTATCATGCATGTATTTAAGTTTACAATATATTCTGAACTTCAAAAATATAAGGCTGGTTGTAATAGCTAAACTATGTAAATGAATTTTCTCGATTTAGGTTTTAGGGCTTGTGAAATTTCACTTTCTTATATTCTCAAAAATCTTATCAAAATATTTTGATGTCATTTATAATTTTAATAAAAAATCGTTCATTCAAAAAAACACTTCAGTTTATAACTGGAAAAGACTACATGCTGATCAGAAAATGATGATTACGATATGAAATTTATAGTGCACACTTTCCATGCGAATAGATAACATGGACTTTACAATGAATATATGTTTTTGGACCATTTTCAGATGCTTCACAATGAGGAGTTAGTAGTTTAGTGTGTTAGTTTGATCAAGATAATAAAATACAGGCTTGAAGCGCTTTTTGTTCTTGAAGTTTTTGTCAAGTTTTTTTTTATAACTCATCTGATTATCTCAGAAATATCTTATTTTTATCACTATTATTATTGTGTGTTAGTATGATCAAGACTACTAATGAAATACCGGCTTGAAGCGCTTGACGTTTTTGTCAAGTTTTTTTTTATAACTCATTTGATTATCTCAGAAATATCTTGTTATTTTTATCACTATTATTATTGTGTATTAGTATGATCAAGACTACTAATGAAATACCGGCTTGAAGCGCTTGACGTTTTTGTCAAGTTTTTTTTTATAACTCAACTGATTATCTCAGAAATATCTTGTTATTTTTATCACTATTATTATGAATATTGCCTTGAGCTTTCGTACCTATCTCATTTCTTTCTTGAACATTTTAATTATTAACAATGCAATCCAACTTGTCAGTAAGTTAAGAAAGTTACAGCCTGTTTAACACTATTTTCTTGGGGAGAAGGCTAAATAAAATAAAATAAGTGTAAATTTGATAACAATCATCAATTTTTTTTCATTGTGTGATATAGTAATGTAGATATTTATAACATTAAGATGTGATTAGTATTCAAATACAAACTTCATGAGAGTTCAGGCAGTCAAGTGGAGAAATATAAACTACATAAATCAAACTCACTATAGTGTTTTCAACAGAAGCAGTTCTTGAATTAAGTGAAAGACAATTCACCAATAATTTCTTTCCTTTTTCTTTGTAGAGCTCAAATCGATGTTTTTTCAATCAGGCAAGTTACTAGCTTAAGATAAACCCCATAACGATCAAATAATATGCAGTAAGTTCAAGTAAACAATAGCTACTAACGCCCAAGGTGAAGGTTAGTCTTTCAATGGTGATTGGTCCATCACAACCTACTGACCACAGGCTTTCGGGACAAAGACTGTTAACGGTTGTTAAGCACACTTCTTTCTCACTGACCCTTATATATTTATACTTCCTGTATTATGGCTAAGTAGTAAGATATCAAAAACTCTGCTTAACATTTAACAATATTTGTTATTATAGTGATGTCAGATTTTTTTTTAACTTGAAATATACAAAGATAATATTCACTACTGTCGTGAAGCCAAAGTCGATGAACTGTGTCTGTGTTTCTAAGGAACAATATGAAAAACAATGCATTCTGAACACTGTTAAATGTACTCACTGTAAGTTAGTTATCCTTTCTTTTTGCTATTGTTTAAATTAATTTGTTTTTATGCTTCCTAATGATATTAAACAGTTATTTGGATAGTTATACAGTGACAACAAAAGTGTTTAAGATTTAATGAAAATTAAACAACGGCACTTAATTGTTTCAAATTGCCTTAGTATGTAATAAATGTGCTGACAATATTAACTTAAAAGACAACAATAAGCTAGATTATGCTTGAAATTAACACTGTTTAGTAGCGGATATTTGAATTAATTAGCATTTTTAGCATATGCACTTGATTGCTACTAAAAAATGTACGCTGCCTGGTAATATTACCAAAAACCACAAAATGATAATTAAATTGAAAATGAGACGTAACAGAACATCTTTTCCCAAAAAACCATCAATGAATGACTCATTTATTATTGACTTGTCATAACGTAACACGTGGCAGAAAATGATATCTTTACTTACAAGATGAAACACAACTTTTTACAAATAATTAGCAAGTGTTCAGTTTTTATTTGTTATAATACACATAAAATGATGTTAGTTTTTTTATGATTTGCAAAACACATTTTTTACAATACATCAGTAACATTTCCATATAACACCACACAATATAAACTATTTTTTAAGAACATTGTTTTCATTTGTTATAATATAAAAAAATGTTGCACAAAACAATTTTTTCCTTTTACAACATTACAACATATTTTTTGTTTAACATCATTAGTAAACTACAATTTGACTCAATAAAACCTACATCGGCATAAAATAAGATTTATTTTCACTTGTCTGACATTTCTTGAAAACATTGGTTAACGTGTGATGGACTTTCTATCATAACTACCAATGCGGCACCAGTAAGTATGGTTTGAAATTTGATATGGCTACCCCCCTTAAAGTCTCCTTCTTTTGTCAACACTAGACAATTAGCATGATAACAATCACTCCAATTCAAACTAAACATGATGTTTTTTGCACAACAATCTTTTCAATGAAAAGAACTTCAAAATAGTTCAAAACAAAAGTAATGACTAGACGGAAGCACAATGGAAGTAAAATAAGGCCTCCAGTAGCTATAAGATGAATAATTACGAAAAGCAAAGCTAACTTTTTTCAAGCAAATACAATGCAAATGTAATTTTCTTGGCTTTCAGTTTATATGTAAATGTACTAATCAAAGAATTTCAATCTTCTATTAAATATATGCCACTGTAATGATTTATGTAATGGCAACCACAATTGAAAAACAAAATTGAATAAACAAGCTGGTTTGTATTGGCTTTGGGGGGTTGTTTGGCTCCGATTCATTGATTACAAACTTGTTATTTTCACAAAGGACACATTGAAGTCAAAACTAGCTGACAATCTGGAGTGTTTTGATGGTTTCAGAATATAACTGGTTCTTAGAAAATTCAGCAAGTACTTCGCAGCTCAAAGCTAACAGTTAATTAAAAATTGAAGTCTTTAATAACTAGAAATTATCAACATTAGATGAAAGAAACGTTTATTTTGAAGCACAGTGATATTATGTTTGATACAATAGTATAAATTTGCATACATTTGGTAATCGAGAACTGTTTTCCATCGCCCCACCAAGTGTGAATAGATGTTGTGTTTTGGGATTAAATCCGAGAGAAATTACACCAAGGCACGATTTTAGTGTTAGTATAACAGTTAGAATTGTAGAAGGAAGGAACTTGTGGCTTTGATTCGTTAATACCGCTTTAACCACTGATACATCACACTGTTTTCTATTTAAAGAAGGTTTATGGCATAGGTACATCCTGAAATCTTGTATGTGCACCAAAGCGTTACAAATCAAAGAAATAAAGAACTATAAGCGTATATTTACACATCAAAACGATTTGCGGTTAGCAGGATAGACAAAGAAAGATTTACAGTATAGAAAAGAGGTGTAATATGTACAGAGCGAACTAGAGCAAATCCCGCTGCTGTAGAATTCGTACTGTTCTTAGTCAATGGAATATGTAAACATCTCATATTACGATTTGAGAAGGTGTTGCCTTCGTTTACATGTGTGTTCAGCTTTCGTGTTTATGTCTAGAAATTACACCATCTCGGGATCAAGGCAGAATCCCAGGAAAGCGAGTGCAAGATTGAACAGTCGCTCATTGCAGTCTTGAAACATGACATCCACGTTTGAATACAGATGGCAGATTTTTCCGCGTAAACAATTTATTTACTTAGAACTTTCACGTGTTCTTCGCTAATGAATTGAAGCTAATTTAGCAATCAATATCCACGTGATAAGACAGTAAATTTCGTTGTTTTTACAAAGTGTAGTTTTCGTGGAAATCCAAAGACATGAAAAGCTTGTGCGTTTAGCCGCGCGCTTCGACGAAGAAGAAGGAAAAATCTCTGTGCTCGAGAAAATCCGTCGCGTGAAAAACACGGGCACTCTCCATGTCAAAGTTTATCACGAAAAAAAAAATTCCAAACGCGAACAATGTACTTCAAACCGAAAGCCCGCAAAACTGCTGAGATCTTAGTGTCGAATAAGAGTGTATTTCACATGCTCAAACGAATTTTTGAAAGCGATCACTCTCACGTTTTGGATCGGAGCCTAAAACGAAAAGGATTTTGAGTTGCGCAAGGAATATCGAACTAACCGAGCCACCAGCTAAACACACCAGTATAAACTAAAACAGAACAAACGCAAAGATCTTTAGTTAAGAATTGCCGCCCTTGCGACCTTATTTTAGTTCCAGAGACGATAAAAAATACTACGTCTGGCTGTGGAAGCGATATTTTGAACCGCACTGCAAGCCAAACTGTCTGGTGAAAGCGACAAATCATGCCATAACAAGATGCTAAATTCGACTCAAAATCACTGAAAAAAATACTCCAAAATACCTACCGCTACCAAAAGAGCCTTTTGATGAAGTGACAAGTGGTTTCTCGGTGTTAAAACGATAGGACAAGTTCCACATTCAACGAAAACTTCAAGTAAACATCGACAATGTTTGCAAGGTCCAGCTCCTTTGTGTTGCAATGGACTGGGCACGAGATTATGATCACGTGACTAGTCTAATTATATCCTCACGCCTTCCCGTGTTGTTGTCTGTCTGTCTGTACTCCGTTATGTAATAGTTACTACTTTGTAAAATAAATAAAATCCTTTTTTGGTAATACCTATAATATTTCTGATTTATTTCTGATCTAATAAAGATGATGATTAAGATTAATTAGCTTAATCTTTAAAAATGAAATCAATCCGCTAATAGTATAAGTTTTAATTTTTGCCGCAGGACAATAGAATCAATGATCGGAAGTTGCAAACTGCTGAAGCGGCAAAGCACGCAATAACGATATAGTAATAGCAACAACGACAATGGCCGATATAAATCATGATGTTTATGATGACAGATGATGACGATAATATAATAATACTATTAATTCATAATAACATTATTGATAATGATGATGTTGATGATAATGATGATGTTGATGATAATGATGATGATGTTGATGATAATGATAATGTTTATGATAATGATGATGATGTTGATGATAATGATAATGTTGATGATAATGATGATGATGTTGATGATAATGATGATGATGTTGATGATAATGATAATGTTTATGATAATGATGATGATGTTGATGATAATGATAATGTTGATGATAATGATGATAATGTTGATGATGATGGTGATGATGATGATAATGATAATGTTGATGATAATGATGATGATGTTGATGATAATGATGAGGATGTTGATGATAATGATGTTGATGATAATGATAATGTTTATGATAATGATAATGTTGATGATAATGATGTTGATGTTGATGATAATGTTAATGTTTATGATAATGATAATGTTGATGATAATAATAATGTTGATGATAATGATGTTGATGTTGATGATAATGTTAATGTTGATGATAATGTTAATGTTGATGATAATGTTAATGTTGATGATAATGATAATGTTGATGATAATGATGATGATGTTGATGATAATGATAATGTTGATGATAATGATAATGTTTATGATAATGATAATGTTGATGATAATGTTAATGTTGATGATAATGATGTTGATGTTGATGATAATGTTAATGTTGATGATAATGTTAATGTTGATGATAATGATAATGTTGATGATAATGATGATGATGTTGATGATAATGATAATGTTGATGATAATGATAATGTTGATGATAATGATAATGTTGATGATAATGATGTTGATGTTGATGATAATGATGTTGATGTTGATGATAATGTTAATGTTGATGATAATGATAATGTTGATGATAATGATAATGTTGATGATAATGATGTTGATGTTGATGATAATGTTAATGTTGATGATAATGTTAATGTTGATGATAATGTTAATGTTGATGATAATGATAATGTTGATGATAATGATGATGATGTTGATGATAATGATAATGTTGATGATAATGATAATGTTGATGATAATGATATTGTTGATGATAATGATGTTGATGTTGATGATAATGTTAATGTTGATGATAATGATATTGTTGATGATAATGATGTTGATGTTGATGATAATGATAATGTTTATGATAATGATAATGTTGATGATAATGATGATAATGTTGATGATGATGGTGATGATGATGATAATGATAATGTTGATGATAATGATGATAATGTTGATGATAATGATATTGTTGATGATAATGATGTTGATGTTTATGATAATGATAATGTTGATGATAATGATAATGTTGATGATAATGATGTTGATGTTGATGATAATGTTAATGTTGATGATAATGTTAATGTTGATGATAATGTTAATGTTGATGATAATGATAATGTTGATGATAATGATATTGTTGATGATAATGATGTTGATGTTGATGATAATGTTAATGTTGATGATAATGTTAATGTTGATGATAATGTTAATGTTGATGATAATGATATTGTTGATGATAATGATGTTGATGTTGATGATAATGTTAATGTTGATGATAATGTTAATGTTGATGATAATGTTAATGTTGATGATAATGTTAATGTTGATGATAATGTTAATGTTGATGATAATGATGATGATGTTGATGATAATGTTAATGTTGATGATAATGTTAATGTTGATGATAATGTTAATGTTGATGATAATGATAATGTTGATGATAATGATGATGATGTTGATGATAATGATAATGTTGATGATAATGATAATGTTGATGATAATGATGTTGATGTTGATGATAATGTTAATGTTGATGATAATGTTAATGTTGATGATAATGTTAATGTTGATGATAATGATAATGTTGATGATAATGATGATGATGTTGATGATAATGATAATGTTGATGATAATGATAATGTTGATGATAATGTTAATGTTGATGATAATGATGTTGATGTTGATGATAATGTTAATGTTGATGATAATGTTAATGTTGATGATAATGATAATGTTGATGATAATGATGATGATGTTGATGATAATGATAATGTTGATGATAATGATAATGTTGATGATAATGATAATGTTGATGATAATGATATTGTTGATGATAATGATGTTGATGTTGATGATAATGTTAATGTTGATGATAATGATATTGTTGATGATAATGATGTTGATGTTGATGATAATGATAATGTTTATGATAATGATAATGTTGATGATAATGATGATAATGTTGATGATGATGGTGATGATGATGATAATGATAATGTTGATGATAATGATGATAATGTTGATGATAATGATATTGTTGATGATAATGATGTTGATGTTTATGATAATGATAATGTTGATGATAATGATAATGTTGATGATAATGATGTTGATGTTGATGATAATGTTAATGTTGATGATAATGTTAATGTTGATGATAATGTTAATGTTGATGATAATGATAATGTTGATGATAATGATATTGTTGATGATAATGATGTTGATGTTGATGATAATGTTAATGTTGATGATAATGTTAATGTTGATGATAATGTTAATGTTGATGATAATGTTAATGTTGATGATAATGATGATGATGTTGATGATAATGTTAATGTTGATGATAATGTTAATGTTGATGATAATGATAATGTTGATGATAATGATAATGTTGATGATAATGATGATGATGTTGATGATAATGATAATGTTGATGATAATGATAATGTTGATGATAATGATGTTGATGTTGATGATAATGTTAATGTTGATGATAATGTTAATGTTGATGATAATGTTAATGTTGATGATAATGTTAATGTTGATGATAATGATGATGATGTTGATGATAATGTTAATGTTGATGATAATGTTAATGTTGATGATAATGTTAATGTTGATGATAATGATAATGTTGATGATAATGATGATGATGTTGATGATAATGATAATGTTGATGATAATGATAATGTTGATGATAATGATAATGTTGATGATAATGATAATGTTGATGATAATGATAATGTTGATGATAATGATATTGTTGATGATAATGATGTTGATGTTGATGATAATGATAATGTTTATGATAATGATAATGTTGATGATAATGATAATGTTGATGATAATGATATTGTTGATGATAATGATGTTGATGTTGATGATAATGATAATGTTGATGATAATGATAATGTTGATGATAATGATGTTGATGTTGATGATAATGATGTTGATGTTGATGATAATGATAATGTTTATGATAATGATGATGATGAAAATGATGATGTTGTGATAACAACAAGCAAGTTGCATCATGCATGATCGATGGATATGATGCCGGATACTAACAATTCTTCAGTATTGTGCCCCAAATATCTCTGCGCACTTTGCTGCCAAAATACCTACGCTACAGCGTGAGAACGACTGTCAATTTCCAATACAGACCAACAGGCTCAGTATAAATCTCCATACAGTCCCTGGGGGAGGGAGGGGGGGGGGGGGTACTCCCTTTGTCCAAGTGGTAGGGGTGATCGGCGGAGGTTTTGAACCCTAAAAGGTACTAATTGAAGCAGAGTAAAAATGACCCTTACAACTCAGTGTTTTTTGAGCCAAAACTCTAAAAGGACCCTAAAAGGTACGCACAGGAAATATTTTAACCCTAAAAGGTACGCCGATCACCCCTACCACTTGGATAAAGGGAGTACCGCCCCCCGGGCATACAGTACTCAATGCAGCCCTTCCGTACAGTGCTCATAGTAACTAGACTAACGAAAGCCGGAAGCAAAGTCCACATGTATATACTTCAGTCATTGCTTGTCGTATACGAGACTGAACTAACGCCACATTCCACCCGATCACGTATACCATCAGTTTGAGACATGCTATGATATTCACGTCTAAATCACACTGTGCTGGAACTCAGTAAACCATATAACATTTTTTCGCGGGTATTCTAGAACAGCAAGAACGGGTTATAGCAGCCCTTAACCATCCCGCTGATCGATACACTATATATGGCATATCTATCTATAGCTAGATGATTACACGCTACGAGAAATGCTTTTTATATTAATCGATGTTTCCATAGTAACGATAAACAATCATAGGGCTTCTATTATTAGCTCCTAACGACTTTGCTTGAGCACGGTTAATTGTCGTTTGCAGTTTCGCATCTCTATTAAGACATTGTCATGCAGTTATCGTACGCTATGTCAGTTTATTTAGCGGTATTAACCTTGTTACATGACGGTACCCAGTTTCTCCTGATTCTCTTTCAAATCCACTTTTAATTTGTTGTTCAATTTCACCAAAATTCGAAAGACATTTGTCAGGGCATGTGCTTGCGTGGGCACGCCGCCCACATTTCAAACATTACGTTCGCAACGGTTGGTGTTAAGCGCAACACCCACCCCCGTCATATTGGTATTCATTCCGCATCTGTCTCCCTGATAGTGCATCAAAGAGAACAAAAAACGCTAATTGCATGTACTTAAATCCTAGATATCAAACGGACGTTCATTTCCTGCAAGACGAGAAAAAGCACTTCAAAGATTCAAATTTAGTTATTTAGTCAGATTTCCAGATTTTAAGATGAAAGCAAAGAGTTAAAATGAGCACTGAAAATCATATGGGTTAAATAAATAGTAGAATATACGATAAGTTTAGTTTAAGAATGTACAATATTTAACCTTTGAGTGACCACTTCCGTCCCTTGTAGAATCCTGATTCATGTTTTTAATTTGATCAATGCACGAATATAATCAATTATTCATTGCAAGTTGAGGCATGAATCTACACACAATTTTCTAAGAAATGTCCTGGAAATGGTCGTCAGTGCCCGATAAGGCCCGCAACATATACGAAGTTCTGTTTAAGGTTCTCCACCGGCTTTGAGCCTAAAGTGAGTGATAATACTCTATCAGTTCAAAAGATCAAAGGGACACACTTTTCCCGGAAAAGCACTTAATTTCTTCGCTTATTAGAAACCTCGGCCCCACATTCAAAAGCCCTCGGCTTCGCTTCTTGTTTTAACAAACAAACCGGCCATAACGTTTTTCTATGTTTTGAGAAATTCTTTTTTTCTCAGTAATAGTAATCTTTGAGTCAGTAATAGTAACCGAAATAGCCGAGTATAAGTGAAGGATATTTGTGCCAACAACACACTTTAAACATTCGCTGGAAGGGAATTTAATGCAACACATGTAAAAATGCCGCTAAGCATGAATATACCGGTAACGAACATCGGTATATAGTTCATAGGGAAACAGCACGCCCCATAATACACCTCCACGTGTAAAACATGAAAAAGGAAAAGCAAGAGTGGGTGCGTTAATGGCACAAACTAAAGACTTTTAAAAACTAGCAGAAGGAGGAGGAGGAACAGGAGGAGGAGCAGGAGGAGCAGGAGGAAGAGAGAAGTAACTGACGTTAATGAATAGTATGATGTTACAAATACGACGAGGACTAAGCCGTTTGAATCCTAATAAATGTAAGGACAAGGAGAGACTCCCCTGCAGCCGATGTAAGTGATGAGCTTCCTGTCCCTTCCCACAGGAAGCCCACCATTAGTAAAAGGGTTGCTATCAACCACGACCAGGGCTTTCTCTCTCTTATAAACCTAAATAATTAAGATTTCATATGAATATTTAACATATTGTACATATTGTACATATATATATATATTTTATTTGTAAATTAAACCCGAAAAACCCTTATGTGCATGAGTTCTAGTAAAGTTTTTATTATTTATTGACTGTGACCGAGGGAAACAGTATGTTTTGTGATCCACAAAGCATACTATTTTCCGAGGTTTCAGTCTATAAGTGTTTTGTTATATACCAACTGTCAAAGAAAAAACGAGCAATCTCGCTTTCTTGCACTTGCGTAAAACTGTTTTTAAAGCAAGGTTTGCTTAGCTCTTCAAAGTCGGCAGAAACTCCTTTTTCTAAGCAAAAATCCCTAATGAATTTTCACGGCTTGTTTGGTAGAGTTCTTTGTGGATTTAGAATCTTTTTCGTCCAACAACCTTTCAATATCTTCCTCTGTTCTGTTTGCAAATCTCTTACTTTCCTCCATGTTTTCTTTCTGCTCAACGAATTTGAAACGCCTTTTCCTGCTTTTCACCTCAATCGACTTTCGGTTTTGTTATTTCCCGGTAAATAACATATTGTTGCCCGCTGAGAGTCGTTGCCGTGTAAACATCCAAATTTGTTCACGTTCACGTGATACCCTCTTACCCAATCAAAGTGCGAGAAAAATGAACTTTGACAGCTGGTATATATTAACAATCAGTATTGTTAACATCGTCCTGGCTCTTAGTATGGGTTAACGGCAGGACGCTACCAAGCTATATGTATATACTAGTGAATAAGTCCTTATCCAGCGGAGCTAATAAATATATAAAAAATATATGTATACCGTACATAACGTGTATGTATCTATATGTAACATATCTATTGCTTTAAAAGCACATGCTGTTTTTGTCAATGTCTCGTATCAGAGATACCGTATGCAATCTTGAAAACAATGCCACTACCATTGTAGGTAAGAATTAACAAAAGACTTTGATTAATGTGCGATATTTTTTCTTTTTTTAACAGGTTGAGATTGCAACAGAATAATAGGCATATCTTAATTTGATACGCGTCGAAAAAAGCTTTGTTATACACTAAAACAACCGGCATGCAACAGTGTCTGTGACTAGCTATTAGACACCTTGCTGCTCCACTTTTTTATTTAAAGACCCGGTGGAGCAATGCGGGGTAAAAGTACCGGGTATGCTCATCGTATCTCTTAGAGGTAAAATTCCGCGATTTGGTATCTTTTAGGATTTCAAAATTCAAAATATCGAAGTTCGACATATTTTGGTATCTTTTAGAATATCGAAAAAGGGGAACCCAATCGTTTTAAAACTCGTGCTATGCCATCCCCTTTTCAAAAGACTTTCAGTATCTGTTACGGTTTTTTTGAAATTTCCCGACGGGCATACCCGATACGTTTCCCCCTGAGTCCCCAGCCGCGTTTACAGGCACCACTTCTTTGGAAGATAGCTGTCAAAAAACTGATGGACCTGTTACTTGTTACTTAATAATCGTTTGGCCGTATTTTTAAGGTTGCTATCTTTAGGGAATAATCTTGACCCCGCCATGACTTCCAGGTAATGCCAACACCAGTTTGGTTGGTTGGACCAGCCAGGTACAAGCCATTCAGGTTAGTTTCATGACAGTTTTGATACCACCAGCCACCTCTATAGGTTTTAGCACAGCTAGCTGGAGAACCGTCATTATCACGGTCTTTGGTGGAGAACTGGGCATTGTTGTGATAGGACAGAGAATCACCAGCTTTCGCAAAACCTGAATGATAGAAATAAAGATGGTGATAATGAAGATAATAACAAAGATGTTGATGTTGATGATAATCTAATTTACATTTTAGATACAAGTCACTTGTGAGCCCCTCCCAGGGGGGTGCACGCTCCCATGAACCTTGATCTTTTTGCATTTTTTCCCTTAATTGTTCGCCACTGAAGTAAAATAACTGTCTCCCTAAAATGTTTTTCCTTATGTTCCCATGATCGATTTATCATATTTTGCTCCCTTGTTCTCTGAAAATAATTTGGCAGTATCCTTTGTTCCCTGAAAATAAATGCCTGTGCTCCTTTGATCCCTAAAACCCCTGGGAGGGGCTCACTAGTGGTTGTATCTAATTTACATGTTCATTGTTTTGCACCTGTTTACCCTGACGAATATTCAAACCCTCGCCGTGCTTTAAGTTTGTATAGGCTTTACAAGGGTACTATTATGTGATCTGATTTCTCATATCGGATTGGCTGGAAAGTTTATGAATTATTATTGGATTTTACAATGATTCATAATGATGCTTGTGATGATGATTATAATGAGAATACCTTCGTGGTCACTGAACGGAACTGTGAAAAGGACTAGTTAATAACATTACCTTCATACTTCCCAATAGTAAGACGGTAGTTATCTTCCTCACCAGCCACGATAAACGTGCCATACTCCACGGCTCGAAACCTACCACCATTGTTTCCATCAAAGTCTTCCAACTCTACTCGCAGTCTATAGTCCCCTTGTGACGTTATAGCGTGAATGTGGTCCAATCCTAGCCAGTGTTCAGCTGATATATTACCAAAACCTTTCTTGTAATCGTCCCAGTCACGGTAAAAATCAGTCAAGCCATTTTTCCGCCTTTGAATCACTGTCCATCCACCACCAACCCACTGATTATTACAGTAGACCAGGAACGAAGGGGAGTAACGAGGTCTGATGCGGTGTACTCCATTTCTTTGTGTTACTTTCTTCAGTTTATATACCTCACCACAGTTTTGGAGTTGTGGGTTCTATTAAAGGAAACATTGTTATAGAGGAGAGTTTGTAATTGATGAAGAGTGCTTGTTCTTTGAACGCAGTTACTCAATAACACCTTTTGCAGTCCATTAACAGCACAGAAACGTAATGCGAAAAAGCATTGTCATTAGCGTGAAGAGGCACTCGATAACGCTGATGGAAATTCAAGGGTGCGATGGAACTTTAGTAGTCCCCTGCACGGGTCCCTTAAAAGGTAGCCGGGCCTTTGCATTGAAACGAGTTGAGTTTGCAATGATAGAGACCTTTTAACACCTTGCTGGACAGTTATTGACGTGTCTCTACCATCGCAAGCTCAACGGTCGTCTCCATCTCTTAAATGCAAAGTCCCGGCTACCTGGGACTATTGAAATTTATAATTCAACAACAAATTTTCCTCCGCTCTCATTGGTCGAGGGGCGATCACGTGACGTGATAGTGCCCGCCGCAGAGGGATACTATCAGCGCATAGTGCCCGCTGAGCTTTTCGGCCGCTTCGGAAAATTTTGTTGTTGAATAATAAAAACAATAGAGCAGTTAAAACCTCGGGCATAATGCTGTGATAGTTGCCCGCGGAAACTGGATGTTCAGAAAAACAAATAATCGCCCGAGAACGCAGTTCGAGGGCGACTATGAAGTTTTGAGGAACATTCGGTTTCCAAGGGAAATGCCCTCGATTCAACTACTTTATTGTTTAAATAACATATAATATGGCAATCATTGAAATATGAATGTTCAGTTAGGTTTTGGAACATTCTTTAGTGTCTTTCTGCAATCAATAAACACAGGCAGACATTCATCATTTTTTAGACATTCATCAGAGGAAGATATGAAATGTTTGTGAAATTATATGTTACATTTTTCAATTGAAATGCGTTCAGTGAGTGAAATACAGATATGAGAACAATATCAATGGCCCTTGTCGGGACTCGAACTCGGCTTTCTAGTCCCATGTGTGCCGGACAATGTAGCATTGGGCAACTATGGGAGGGTCCCAGGGTACTATCTTAAAATCTCTAAGAGTATAGGTTGAACACCGTAAATGGTATCGCAGAATTGAAGTGAACTAATGAATTGAGATGCGTTCCGTGTGCGAGTGAAATACAGATATGAGAAAATTATCTATGGCACTTGGCGGGACTCGAAATTCTTGAATAAAAGTTTCACCGCACTCTTGAATTTCTCTGTGTTAAGGAGTGTCTCTTCAATGCTTTTTCGCAGTAATGGAAGTTTCTGTGCAGTTGATGAATTAATAGCAAAAAGTGCAGTACTTAATGAAATTAAACAATAAAATATAATTTATTGAGATTGAAATAAAACTAAACCTCAAAACCGTACAAAAAAATAGACAAAAACTGCAAAAGTAACAGCAATAAATAAATAAATCATGGCCAAAACAAAACAAACGAAGTGAAATGATCTGAATGATAATTGTTTACCGTAGTTCACCGAATCCGCAAATGCCAAAAAGTGCAAACCGCTCAGTTTTGCAAAACCGCACTTATAAATGGTAAAAAACACCAAATCGCACCAAATAATAACGCGAAACCGCATAACCGCAAACCCTTACACCCCCTCCTAATCCTATGAAACAAAACACTGAATAGTGCTGATAGTGCTGATTTAGTCTCCCCGATTAGTACTACGCTTGTGTAACGGTAGAAGACTTTGAGACTTTAAGGTGGATCAAAACTTTCGCAAAGCAGATTTCTTGATTTTTTTAAATCGCTCGCTTCGCAAAAGTATCGCGCCAATTTAACTGAAATTTTGATATAAAATAATTTGGTTATTCTATCTTTTAGCGATGTACTTTATTTGTAAATTTTCTTAGTGGTTTCTTGGAAACAGTGGATTTTCAAACGACGGTATTTTTAGTTTTTACCGATTATTTCCAAATCCAACAGTCCGATCGTTATCAAAATTTCAGAATCTTATAATCACTTATAAAGCTATAGTTCCTGTGAATTTGGTTGGAAAATCTGGGCTAGAAAAAAAGATATGAGCATGGTTCAAAATTGAGGCCGAAATCTGAAGCATATAAAGTATTGAGCCTTAGAATAAATAGTATACATAGGATTGCCTTGAACTTTCGATATATTAATGCTCAATTACTTTTAATAAACATATCAAAATTTCAGTTTCATAGCTTTGAAATTAAAGGAGTAATATGTTTTTAGCTGAAGGTAGGTAGAGACGGCAAAATGTGAACTTTCTCTATAAATCACAATTTTCCTGTTTTCTTCAAAACGGCTCCAGAGATTTCTTTTAGATTCCACATACCAATATTCCGAGGCTTTATCTAAATATCAGTGAAATTTGTACGGCTTGTCCTATCCTAACTTTGGAGAAAACATTTTTTGAATCTAGGTGTATCTAAACGTCGCATATCGCTTCTGATAATTTATTCTATTACGAGCAACAACATTGAACTCGGACGTTCCACATCCTCGCGTTCGGAGAAATATTTGCATAACGACACAGATTAGTCAAGAGTCCCCACCCGCGTTTACAGGCACCACCTCTTTGGAAGATAGCTGGAAAAAAACTGATGGACCTGTTATTTGTTACTTAATAATCGTTCGGTCGTATTTTTAAGCTTGCTTTCTTTAGGGAATAACCTTGACCCCGCCATGACTTCCAGGTAATGCCAACACCAGTCTGGTTGGTTGGACCAGCCAGGTACAAGCCATTTAGGTTAGTTTCATGACAGTCTTGATACCACCAGCCACCTCTATAGGTTTTAGCACAGCTAGCTGGAGAACCGTCATTATCACGGTCTTTGGTGGAGAACTGGGCATTGTTGTGATAGGACAGAGAATCACCAGCTGCAGCAACACCTGAAATGATAGAAATAAAGATGGTGATTGTGACAATTGCTATAAACAGTAATAATAATGACAACTAATTCAGTGAATAATATTACCTTCATACTTCCCAATAGTGAGACGGTAGTTATCTTCCTCACCAGCCACGATAAACGTGCCATACTCCACGCGTTGATGGTTTCCATCAAAGTCATACAGATCTACTCGCAGTCTATAGTCCCCTTGTGACGTCATAGCGTGAATGTGGTCCAATCCTAGCCAGTGATCATTATCACCTGCTGGTTCGCCAAAACCTTTCTTGTAATCGTCCCAGTCACGGTAAAAATCAATCAAGCCATTTTTTCGCCTAAGAATCAGTGTCCATCCACCAGCCAGCTTCATATTACAGAAGACCAGGAACGAAGGGGAGTAACGAGGTCTGACGCGATGTACTCCATTTGTTACTGCTACTTTCTTTTTATACATCTCACCACAGTTTTGGAATTGTGGGTTCTATTAAAGGAAACATTGTTATAGAGGAGAGCTTGTAATTGATGAAGAGTGCTTGTACTTTGAATGCAGTTACCCAACAACACCTTTTGCAGTCCATTAACAACATAGAAACGTAATGCGAAAAAGCATTGTCATTAGCGTGAAGAGACACTCGATAACGCTGATGGAAATTCAAGGGTGCGATGGAACTTGAGCAGTCCCCTTCACGGGTCCCTTAAAAGGTAGCCGGGCCTTTGCATTGAAACGAGTTGAGTTTGCAACGATAGAGACCCTTTACAGTCAAAACACCTGAATCGTGAACATCGTTATTGAGTTTAGTTTTCGAAATTTGTTTTAATTAATCGATTTGAACTTGGAATATTGAAAACGAAGATTTCATTATGCAAAACAAGAATAGTTTCAAAGTTCGATTGTTGATTGGACATAACAAAAACGCGGGCTTCCTGTGTTTCCATATTAGGATAATCGAATGTTTTATTACTCATTAATGAGTTCTACGTGTTCACGATTCAGGTGTTTGGACTGTAACACCTTGCTGGACAATTATTCACGTGTCTCTATCATCACAAGCTAGCTCAACGGTCGTCTCGATCGCTTCAATGCAAAGTCCCGGCTACCTTTGAAGAAGGCGCAGGGTACTGTGAAGGAGGCCTGTTATGGGCCCAATACTCGCCTAATCTCGCAGCAAGATTAGGCGGGATTAAGCGAGATTAGGCGAGATTAGGACATTTTGGGATTTTTTGCTTGCGCGGTTAGGCGGGGTTTGGCGAGATTTGGCGAGATTAGGTGAGATTTGGCGAGATTTGGACCAAAAACAGATCTTGTAGGGGACTATTGTTATATAACATATAATATGCATTCATTGAAATTTGAATGTTCAGTTAGGTTTTGGAACATTCTTTAGTGTCTTTCTGCAATCAATAAACACAGGCAGACATTCATCATTTTTTAGACATTCATCAGAGGAAGATATGAAATGTTTGTGAAATTATATGTTAAATTTTTCAATTGAAATGCGTTCAGTGAGTAAAATACAGATATGAGAACAATATCAATGGCCCTTTGCGGGACTCGATTTTCTTGAATAAAAGTTCCACCGCACTCTTGAATTTCGGCTCTGCGTTATTGAGTGCCCCTTTGCGCTAAAGACAATGCCTTTGTTCGCAGTAATGGAAGTTTCTGTGCAGTTAATGAAAAGCAGAAAGTCCCGGGGGTACACCCTTTGTCCAAGTGGTAGGGGTGATCGGCGGAGGTTTTGAAAACGACCCCTAAAAGGTACGCACAGATAAAAATAACTGATAAATTAATTACTCGATGGGCGTAGCCGATCGAGTTTAAAAAAGGGCTTATTTCTTTTTGTTGTTGTTACTTACCGTCACCGAAAGTATCACGACACTCGCACGACTTTAGCCCAACATTGGCCGAACATCAGTCAAACAACAAACGACACAACACACTACTCGTGAGATCCTTCAAACACGCATGATGACTCACATGATCCATTTTCTGAAAACCCTTTCGATTTTGCCAAGGCACACAGTGGTAATATTGATTATTGTAATCGAGAAGATATAAATTAAAAGGGTAAAAATGGAAATATCGAAGACAATATTGTTTCTGCTCTTAATTGTAATCAATGTAGTGCTGTAGCAATATATTCAATGTGCTATTCAATAATTAATCCTTGCAGATATTAAGTAAGTAAGTAAGTAAGTAAGAAACTTTATTTATAGAGGGTAGCACTAAATAGCTAAAAGCTAATAAACTTGTGGCCCTCATAATCAATAATTTACAAATTTACATTAATAGTGTCAAGAATCTAAAATTAATTAAATTTACATTAAATTTACATTTAAATAGTTATGTATAATACATATATATAAATTGAGATATAATCTAATCTAAATTAATCTAATACAATGTATTGTTATCAATCTAATTATTAAATTAAAAAATGATGTAAAGATTGCTGTTTCTTAAAATTAGCAATGTCTCTTAATTGTTTTTTTTCAGAGATTTTAGAGATTCAGTTCTTCTTAACTCTAATGGTAATTGATTCCATATTTGGCATGCTCTGACTAAAAAGGTCTTACCTCCCTCTTTTTTGCGATTGTATATTTCGGACAAACTAAGTTGAACTTACTATGCCTAGTGCTTCTACTATGTATTTGACTATTTACAGTTAGATGCTCATTTATATAATCGGGTAAAGTTCCCTTCAAACGTTTATAAACTAAAGAGCAGCAATTAATTCTGTTAAGTTCATAAAAATTGGAATTCTAATACATTAGCTGCTATTGTGAGCAATGGTAACAATAGAACTAACGATTGATAATAGCAAACAGAATGACTAACCTTGATAACAATGAAATCAAACTCGCTGTTATATTCAAACGCAGAGTTCTCTTCAAGTTTCCCTTCGAACGATAGCAGCTCACAATCATGAAGTTTGTTTACAGCGCGTTTCATGAAGTTCACAGCAATACAATCATCGGCAAGTCGAGCACATTGCTGGAAACATGTAAATTCATCATAAACCAGTACGGTTTGAATCTTTCCTGATCGTTGTCTTTTGTTTCTTGTTGTAGAGAAGTAAATGTTGTTTGATTGAGTAGGATCTGATAGCTGATAGAAATCTGAGTGAAGTTGAAGTTGAATAGAACGCTGAAACATGGCAGAGAAAACAACGAAGGACGAAATAAAGAAACAGTGTAGATTGTGTTGCATTTTCGCTTTAAAATAAAAGTTTTTCACGAAGTTCTTATCTGAAGCGAGGCAGAAAACCCTAAAAGTAAAGCGCTAAAACTGACTAACGCTGGTCGTGAATGCACCAGCTGAAAGCGCTTTTGGATATATATTGCATAAATGCATCACGGTTAAATAAGTCTCCTCACTACATCCCATTATCTTTTAGCAGTACTTGTAGTTGATATTGCTTTTACGTCATGTGCTTCACTTTTAAGTAAGCTAGTGTTTTTCATGCACTGTTTTCTCAGTAGCTAAACAAGAATCAGTATCGGTAGCACGGTTCTGTTGTCCCTGGGGGAGGGGAGGGGAGGGGGAATGGTAAGACTAGGAGTAAAAGTATCGGGTAGGCATGTCGGCATTTGAAAATCACTCCTATAGACAACCGGCCGAACCGTTTTGAATAGACGTGAAATGGACGGTTTTTTCCCCTAAGAGTTACCACAAAAAAACATTATTAAACGGCGGCATTGTGTACGAAAAGTTCAGGACGAGCTCTTTTTTCCTTAAAAATACCAAGAATGACAAAATACAATTCAAATCCCCTAAGAGATACCAAATCGCTGATTTTGACCCCTAAGAGTTACAACAAGTAAGAGTTAAATACCGAGAATGGGGCCCCGAGGACTTCATTGGCTTATTGCCGACATTCGAGGTATTTAACTGACTGATTACATGATTGAATGAACAGGTTTTCACACAACTTCAAGCGGTCCCAAAGGGCATCTTTAAGCTGATTTTTTTTTAGTTTCCCATGAGAATACGTCAATCCAAACAATGGGCTTAAATTAGTTTTGTTGCACACTACAATACAAATGAACTTTAAGGAACATTAAGTAAATACGTTTTCTTCTCACCAGATGCTGGATTTGTTAGCGAAGGGTTTGAGCCTCGATTCTCCAAAGGGTCACTCTATCAAAAGATTTTTTATAATAAAGTGTGTTAAATGTTCGCAACTAAAAAATTTCTAAGTTTAACGTTACATATAAAGTTGACAAAAAACGGAAATGACAAGGATATAATATAAGGATTAGGTCATTGGTATTCAAGGGCAATATACATTAGTATTCAAGGGCAATATATAGATATTGACCTCAAATGGGAGCAATATACAGATATTGCACTTGAATTCGTAATAAGCAGAAATACGAGATATAAAGCACTACTGATAACAAAGAAAACCGTTACAATAACTGAGCAACTTAGTTACCAATGAGTCCCCCCCCCCCCCCCCCCGGGTCTTTTGTCTATATAGAGCAGTAATACTTCTTGTTTTCGTTGTTACACCTGCGTGTGCACTTGACTCATCCAATTAACATTCTCTATGAGGAAATACTTTCATTTTAAAGTTCATAGAGCTGTGAGGATATTATTAAATACACCAAGTGTTTTTCTTTGTTTAATTAATTGATAACTAACCCCAGGGGCGGATCCCGAATTTTTTTCAGGGGGGGGGGGGGGGGGTGGTGCACCATTGGGAAATGACGTAATATATAAATAATGCATTGGCGTTATCAACATGCATCTGCGGTTTATATCAACATTTATTAATGGGGTGATATTCCCAGGAGAATAAATGATTTTAGTGATAAGCTATTCTAGAAGGACCACAAATGTCAGGCCTCGTCTACACGAATCCGATCCGGCTGAAACCGCATAGAAATATTTGCGTCCACACGAATCCTAATTCAAGTAAATTCACTGGATTCGTGTGGACGATAGGCCGATTCGCATCAAAAAGTATGCGTTTTCAAAAGTATCCGGATCCGTGTAGACGGGGTCTAAGGCGTTTGTGATGAGTTTTGCGGTGTACGCAAAGCTTAACATTCTGCATTACCACGTAAGCATTCTGCATTCCCAGTGAGAATAATCGCTTTTAGGGATAAACAATTTTAGAAAGACCAAAAGTCCGTGTTTAATCCTCCAATTGTCGAAAAGTACTAAGGCGGTTTTGCATTCCCACCTGCCGAGCATTCTGCATTCCCACCTAAACAATCTATTTCCACAAAGTAACTAGATACGAAACCTCAATGACTAGAAATAGATTAAGAGTATTATGTTTTTGAGTGAAATTGAATTATGTCAGGATTTGCCTGCTCCATTAATTGTGTACTGGAAATCTATTGTATTCATTGAAACCTCGCTCTATTGTCTATTGTCCAGGGTCTGAATTTTCTCAGTTATCAGTTAAATGTTTCGCCGGTTCTTTTAAAAACAAAGAAATATTTATTTTCAAATTTATATATTAAAAACAAAGAAATATCGGCTAACAGTTATCCTAAAAAGACGCGGAATTCTCAGTAAACAGTTAATTTTTTAGCCGTTTCTCAGTTAACAGTTAACGCTCATTCACAGACCCCATTGAGCCCAAGTACACCGGCTTTGCTTGACTGAATTCCAAACAAAATTGAGCCTATTGTTTTTAGACTTGTTTCAGAATTTGCAAATAGCCGGCGCTCTGAATGGACTGAATGATCATTATTAGTTAGTTAGTGAGTCCAGTCCATTCCTGGTCCTAGCACATTTTTAGCTTTTTAGTTATTGGCTAGGGCCAGTACCTACCTAATTGTAAATTGTAAATTGTAAATTGTAATCTCTTGTAAATTCTAGGTGCAATAAAAACGTTGTTGCTGTTGTTGTTGTTGAACACGATTCTGTCGAGAAAGAACCGAATGTGGACAACTGAAGTGATTTTCAATAAAAAAACTAAAGTGCAGAATATATACCATTGAAACAAATAGTACTAACTAATTAACAATAAGAAACAATTTAATTAGCATAAAATTGCACAAAATATTCAGCTAACTATTTCACGGGTATATTCTAACCCTCCCCCTTCCTGATTGGACTCCCTGTGTTGTGTTTTGATTATTAGGAGAATGGATACGACAGTGAACAAAATGGCGACTGACTTAGAAGTTGAAAGTCTTTCCACTATTCCAGATATCCCTATTGCTAATATCTTATCATATTTAAACCCAAAAGACTTATCTCAATGCTGCCGTCTTAACCGACGTTTCAATGAAATAGGATCAACGGTTTTATCTTGGAAAAAATGGTGTAAAAATGTGTGGTTATTGGATGTCAGTGAACCTTTGCCGAACAGAACCTGGAGAAAGGTTTACGTTGATGAGTACAAAAAGTGGGGGAAATATGGAGATTGCTACACTACAATTCGGAAAGCTTGGAATCAAATTGAAGATTTTACAAGGGAGCACTGTCCACAGATTTATAGTTCATTGAATCCTGGGTTGAGCGAAGAGGAGATTAATAGAATATGTGACCGTCATTTAAGAGGTAAAAAATTAATAACTCACTGACCACTGACTGACCAATTTTTCTAGTAAAGACGCTTTTTATGATTTGAAGTTATGCTTTTTTTACTATGATAAAGATGCTTAAAATGTGTACTTTTGAGAGAAATATAAATGCGAGAAACTTATGGAAAACAGGCACGCACGCCAAATTAAGCCGCCTTTGTTGTCGATAATCAAATTAAATCTTAATAAATGGACGGTCGGAATAAATTGAAACAACGAAAATATAGTACGGAAGACCTGACAAGTTAAAACTGTTTTCTTGTTTGTTTGGATTTCTTATTTATACCGTTATATTGCTAATCAGTTACTATATTGGCATCAGATGTCATAAAAATCCTTCTTGTTAGTGACGTATTCATTTCATATTTTTACCATGCAAAAACGCTCAAAACTTTGTGTGATGTTTTCAAACCAATCAGCGCAAATAACTTTCTATACTGATTATTTATGCTAAATATCAAATTATGTCATGTCACTACTGTTACTATATGTTTTCATCAACAGGTCTTACACTTCCCCTTGATGTACAGTGTTCCTATTGTATCCACAATGGCCAGCGATTAGTAAGCCCTGGACTAATGGGCTCAATGGCTATCTCCAACCATTATCAAAGTGAATCACTTCTTGATTTAAGCGTAGCATCAAGCGGACTGCAGCAGAGAGAAGGACTTCAAAATTGCCTGGTATTATCATTGTGTATATTTACTGGAAATGGTCAGTTTATTGCCCTGACTGATCATGAAGGTCATACCCCAGGCGAGATATTCTGGCCTAGTCCAGATCGCAGCACATTTGTAGATGATGATGAAGTTCCTGTTGTCAAAATGCATAAGTTTCACACAGCGTGTACATTCACAGACTGGTTAACTGAATATGCTGAAAGACTTTCACAGAACTATTACCCAGTCATTAACAAAGAAATCTTCAAGTTTGAATATGCAGCATCTGCTACTACGCGTGGGATAACAGTGAAAACGACTACAGCATTTTTACCTGAACTAAGCAGTGTACATCCACCATCTTTCTTTTTTACTTATCGTATTTCAATATCAATGGATAAACACTATCCTGTGGTAAGAAAGTATATACTTGGATGCTAAACAACTTTATATAACATTATAAAATTCACAAATAATCGGTAATGAGAATTTTACAAAAGAAATCACGCCTGTGACGAGATCTATAAATCTCATACAGATTTTGCCCTGATTTGCATAAGTTTCATCTTGAATTTTCACGGATAGATTCACCTTGACATCTTGACAATTTTAGTAAAATATGAAAGAACTAATGTTGGACTTTAGTTTATTGAGTGTGCGTGGTATTGCACTTGATACTGTGTGCATTTATCCGCTTTGGTGATTTCTACCCATGCTTCCTTTCGGTCTAGTCGCATAGACTTGAAGCCTATTGACGACAATGTTTTTTGAATTGACTGTATAGACCCAGACCCGCTCTGAAAATCAGGCTATATATTTTTGGACACATTTCATTTCTATTTATTTTGCTATTTTTCCTAAGACAAAGATTTGTTTACAAAGTTTCAATTTTCTTGATACAAATTTTATTCAAATGGTTTGAAAAAGGAAAAGTCACTGATGTTGGTTAAATGATTTTGTTTGTAGAGAGATAAACTCCAGTTAACAACAAGAGATTGGTATATTACAGACGGCAATGGAGAGCAGACAGAGGTCCATGGTGCAGGGGTTGTAGGACAGCATCCTATCATGTCTCCAGGGGAGCTTCATGAGTATGTTAGCTGTACACGCTTTCAAACACCTACTGGAACCATGGAAGGGTATTATGTGTTTAAGAATGATGCAATTGGTAGAGAAGATGAAACAATTCAAGTAAGAATCCCTGAAACACACTTCAAAAGTTTACCGTACATTGAAGCAGATGTAAGACTTAATAAACTAGCCAGAAGACTTGAAGAAAAGGTTGCTGTAAGATGAACTTATTGAGCATTATCATGACCCATATTTTGCCCGGCGCGCTCTTAAAAAAACCTTCAGAAAAAGTCATGTGATGGGGTCCGTACAGCTTTTTTAACCTGGTCCGTACAAACACAAAAATGGCCTTTAAAAAGAGTGGGTCATATGATAAAAAACTTATTAACTGAGTTAGGTTGGGCCGCACTGGAAAATATTTGGCTCTTGGTCATTTGTACGGACCTCGCTGTGCTCAGTCCGTACATCTTGACCCCAAGCCAAACATTTCCCCATATGGCCCTCCAACTCAGTCAATAAGTACTAAAATATGTCAGTTATGCTATAAAAACAAATATGCTATGAAAACAAATATGGTTTGAACAAAAAGTGTTTGTTATTCAGGACCAGTCACATGAAAGGTGGATAACATTATTAACCAATGGTTTGCTATTTGGAATGAATAGGTAATTCAAATATGTTGTTGATGAGAAATCTTGAGACAAGTTTAATTAAAGGGATCAAGTGAAATTCAACATGTGTTTTCAAGAGTTGTTCGGAGAAAAACAATTTGGCTTTAGCATAATGCTACGACTAGATACTGACTTGATAGAGTGAAGTCATTTAACCCCGTGAAGTAAATATTAGACTAATACACCTTAGCAGTCTTCAATTCCAACATTTTCTTTTGTGTCTATTTGACTATTACACCTTTACTATTTAATTTTTTTTCACGGGTTAAATGTCTTCACTCTAGCCCCACTTGAATTATTATTCAAAAACTCATTAATAATTCATGAGAAATTTTCAAAAGAAATCGTAACCGTGACGAGTGTTTTAACTAAAGATATAGATTCACCCTAATTTACATAAACTTTAACCTTAATTTTCCCTAATAAACTTTCATAAATCCTTGATTTTTTTTTTACAAAAACACAAAATATAGGTTGGAGTTTTTGAAGTCGTTCAATAAACTCGCAGATCATGTTTTATCAGGTTAAAAACCACTTGGCTTCGCCTCGTGGTTTTAAATCCTGTTAAAAAACTCATTAATAATTCATGAGCTATTAGTCCAATCGGGGCATTCCAATTTGGTCACATGCATGACCTTTATACCCCATAAAACACTGCCATAGGTACATTATATAAAAACACATGTGTCTTTATGATAAAGGTACGTGTGTCTTTATGATAAAGGTACGTGTGTTCTTTATGTACCTATGACACTTGTAAAGGTCTCGGTTTTAATCTCTCATCATTGACCTTTACTAGAGGCATCATCCGAAACAATGCTATCAAGCTCCCACTATATTATACACAACCTTTCTCAAATGTGGGATGTCAAATGTGGTGCTTAATGGTGCGTGGTGTGATATGAGCATGCGCAGTGTACCTTGCAAATAAAGTTTGTCTCCAAATTGGACTTTTCTTCAAGAAACTTTTATAATTTAGTTTTGAATAAGTGTTGGAGTTTTTTAAGCTATATAAAAAACGAGCAGCACGTGTTTTATCAAGGATCAAAAACCCTTGCTGCGCTCGGGTTTTTATCCTTGATAAAACACTGCTGCTCGTTTTTTATATACTACATAAAACACTCCTGCTCGTTTATTAAACAATACTTAAAAAATTCATGAATAATTAATGAGACATTTTCAAAAGAAATCATGACCATGACGAGTGTTGTAAATCTGATACAACACTAGTGTTGTATATCCTGATTTGCATAAGTTTTACCTGGTAATTTTATGGCAAAATTTATTTTAATCTTGAAAATTTTGGTAAAATATGAATGAAGCTAACCTAGACATTTTTTAAGTAGTTTAGTTTTTTTCGGCTTGCGATTGTATCTGCCGATACAACACGGCCGCTCATGTTGTAAACACTACTTAAACCACAGGCAGCCCAACTATTGTCTTTGAGGATTTTTTTTAATGACAATAAAGTTATTTTTAACCGCGCGCCGAGCGAAATAAATATTGAGCGCGCGGGTGGGGTTGCTGTGGTGTATTTGTTTGAAAGCTCGCGGATGGGATTCCTGTGGCTTTTTACAAGCAATTTTTCGTCAAAGTCGCGCGGTATCGAAGAGAGGTATTTTGACAAGGTATGAAACTTCGATCTTTTTGTCGTACGTGCGATTCCGCGCGACCGAAAAATTGCTTGCAAAAAGCCACAGGAATCCCATCCGCGAGCTCAATATTTATTTCGCTCGGCGCGCGGTTAAAAATAACTTTATTGTCATTAAAAGAAATCCTCAAAGACAATAGTTGGGCTGCCTGTGCTTAAACCTAAATGTTTTTGGTGTTTATTGCCACTTCAATAGTTGAAAGAGAAAGGTTTATAAGAATAACAGTAACAAAGTCAAACCCCCTTTAATTTCCCTCCATTTTTAGTGCCTAGTCCTCTTCTTCCCTTTCTTGACACAGTAAGCCCAACAGGTTCCCTCAATCAATTCTATCTTTAAGGAGGCTCGGGTCAGTATTTTTCGCGCTCACCCAGCGACGTTTGAAAGACCGTAGTTCCCGCGTCAGAAGGTATTTTGACAAGATTTTTTAACACATGTCTACATATAGAATAAAGTTTTTAAAAAAGTTATTTTTAATAAAATCGATAATATTTTAGCCGACAAATGATAACGCCGCCGAATTTCTATGTAGCCTATTTTTGGGAAAAATCGACCTAAACTTTTAAAACCACATAGCCTACTTTAAAGCTGTTACCTAGGTCAACAATCTGGCAAAGTTTAAAAAAAATTCATCTCACCGATTTTGAATAAAAACGGGACAATTTTTTTCGGTGCAAAAAATCATTGTTTGATAATATTTACCGATAACAACAGACTTTGAAGAGATAAATCAAAATCCTTCCAGCCAGGTATTAATAGGACATTTGTCTATATTGTCTGTGAATTTCAACTAATTTAGTCCACGGGATTTCTTTTGGGAAAGGATACAAATCGGCAAAAGTTTGTCAGTTTTTGTGCAAAACTTCTAATTTTTACTTCTGAGCTCGCTAACGAAAAAATCTGAGATAACTTTTTTTTATTTTTTAGCTATCAAAAGTTCACCATATTTTCAAGTGCACCTCTAAATTTTATAGTGATTGAAATATTTTGAGGCGGTCAAATAAAATTCTGAACGTGGGTATATTTGCCTTCGCTTTGCAGCGGCCGGTTTGTTTTTATTTTCGAGTTATACATGATTTGCATGCTTTTGCTTTTTTATACCCACGTTCAGAATTTTATTTGACCGCCTCAAAATATTTCAATCACTATAAAATTTAGAGGCGCACTTGAAAATATGGTGAACTTTTGATAGCTAAAAAATAAAAAAAAGTTATCTCAGATTTTTTCGTTAGCGTGCTCAGAAGTAAAAATTAGAAGTTTTGCACAAAAACTGACAAACTTTTGCCGATTTATATCCTTTCCCAAAAAACATCCCGTAGACTAAATTTGTTGAAATTCACAGACAATGTAGAAAAATGTCCTGTTAATACCTGGCTGGAAGGATTTTGATTTATCTTTACAAAGTCCGTTGTTATCGGTAAATATTAGAAACAATTATTTTTTGCACTGAAAAAAATTGTCCCGTTTTTATTCAAAATCGGTGAGACGAATTTTTGTTAAACTTTGCCAGATTGTTGACCTAGGTAACAGCTTTAAAGTAGGCTATGTGGTTTTAAAAGTTTAGGTCGATTTTTCCTTAAAATAGGCTACATAGAATTTCGGCGGCGTTATCATTTGGCGGCTAAAATATTATCGATTTTATTAAAAATAACTTTTTTAAAAACTTTATTCTATATGTAGACAAGTGTTAAAAAATCTTTTCAAAATACCCTCTGACGCGGGAACTACGGCCTTTCAAACGTCGCTGGGTGAGCGCGAAAATTACTGACCCGAGCCTCCTTAATATAGCAACAGAACAGTTTGTTTCTGTTTTCTTAGAAATACCAATAGTCAACTAGCTTGTTATTATAGAATAAATACAAACAACATTTCACCACTCAAATCTTTATTGAAGATATTGTAAAAAGAAAGTAATTACAAGAAAAAAGTATGTGGAGATTTTGGGAAATATTATAAACCAACAGCAATGATATTTCTCAAAGCCTGTACAGTGGTTATTATCGTAGGCAAAACAATGTGTGGTTTTAGTGAAAGAGTTTTATTCAAAATAGACCAAGTCAAAATATAGCAACAAGTAATTTTAACCAACTTGCTTCAAGTTTTGATATACGTTATAAGCCAAATATAATGGAGTCACAATGAGATTCAGGGAAAAATCATCAGTCATTTGTGATGAAACTTTAAACCCCTGGGGCCAGTTGTACGCAGGGTGGATAAAGTTATCGGCAGATAAAAGTTATCCACTGCATAGGTTTTTTATAGATTTTATCCGCTGAATAAGGATTTATCCGATGGATAGCGCTATTCACCTTTCGTACAACCGACCCCTGAGCCTCATTTGATTTCTTGTATGTAGCAAATCAAGCAGACTTGAAAGTTGGTTATTAGAATCTTGATAGGCCATGGCTGGTTTTTGTAATCAGTTTATAATATCTCCCACAGAAATTAGTGTACTAATTTTGTATCCAGTGCTTGTACTTGTTGCTATATTCCAATTTGGTCTATGACCAAGTACAGAATACAGAATTTCCACAAAATTCATGTAACATTGTACAGAGATAAAGTGTTTTAAAAATACAGAATCAGAATTAAAGTAAAATTAAGTGTTTAATGATGTATTCAAGGGTGATTTTGATTTTTTTTCACTAACGATTTACTTTGACTTTGTTATTCAATTCTTGTTAAAACATTGGAAATCTTCAACTGATGTAAAATTACCAGAGAGACAATAAAACTGGATTTCATTTGAACTTGAAAAGTAAATGAAACAAAAAATAACATTTTCTCTTGTAATCAGGGAAAAGTTATTTTGCAATGCTACCATTAGTCGTTGATTATTTTAAAGGTTTCCAGTTTTGAACAAGAATGAATCTCGTAAACAACATTGTACAATTAACTTAACAACAACATGAAGTAACAAACCAAAATTTATAAAATTAACTGAAAACTGATATCGGTTTAAGTTACTACAACAAGCAATGAAACTACTATTCAGTCCATTCAAGAGAGTTCTACTCTAATGAGTTTTACATTAGAAATTATTCTTACAATTACAGACAATACAGAAACAAAATGTGTAACTGAAAAAAGGCATGGCATGCAAACAAAATGACAAAAAATAACACAGAGAACACTCACTTCACAAGACAGAACATGCACTTCACAACACACAGAACATTCACTTCACAACACAGAACATTCACTTCACAACATTCACTTCACAACACAGAACATGCACTTCACAACACAGAACATTCACTTCACAACACAGAACATTCATTTCACAACACAGAACATGCCAACAAACATTGCAGGCTTAGGAAAATAATGTAAGATTTTAGGAAAGAAAACTTAAAAGATTAAATGCAGGTCCTGATAAAATGCCACTTTTGTCTGGAACAAACTATGTGTAACAACAGAAATTACTAGGTTGTTAAAGTACCAGAATTATAGGGGTTTTTCGAGAAATTAAAAAACCCTTAAAGCTAGGTAAAACTTTTATAGTTCTGCTTACAAATGCACAATAGTTTGTTCATCATTATTTTAGCACAAATTAAAGATGAAGCATTGTTTTTACGGAATAATTCAAAATATGTTTACTTGGGCATACAGTTTGATATTAATTCAAAATGCTCTCCATAGCCCATTTCAAGAGAGTATGTTGCATATTTTGAATTTCCATACACTAAAACATGCACAAATGTGCATTCGCTTTGTAATTGTTTGGTAGCATGCTGTAGATTTGTAATATAACTGAACTTAAAATATGATTATTTCTCTTTTTAGTTTTGTTGTGAAGTTTGAGAAATAAAAAAAATTGAATGAGAAATAACGTATTTGTGATAATCTATAAATAGTGCATTAAAATGTACTATAACTTATAGTTCAAGCTTATTAAAACTCTGGATTTTACTTAAACCTAAAAGATAGAGTATAAATATTATACGTGTGAAAAAAGTTGTACTAATTAGTACTAAATAGTGCTAATAAAACAATAGAATTAGCATAAAATATCACTATTTAGTACTATTTATGTTTCACACTTTTAATGTTTGTACTCTAGTGTTACTATTGTATCTATTTGTAAGGGAAAGATAAATATTGCCATTGCAATTAATGAGTAAATATTTGGGGTTAAAATAGAACTTGAACTTAATTCACTGAATCAAAATATGGCAAACAATTACTACCAAAATTACTCAACTGTTAGCACCACCAAAAAAACGATCAATCGCGTTTTGAATTCCGGTTAACTCACATGACCATTTGAGGCGGTATTTAAAATAACGGTATTTTAACGGTATTTTGATGTCACATGGTCATTATGAGTGCCCAAAATGGTCACATGAGTTAACCGAAATTCAAAACACGATTGATCGTTTTTTTGGCGGTGCTAACAGTTGAGTAATTTTGGTAGTATTGTCCTAGACTGTCTAGCTCCTCTTACATGTGAACATCCACTTGTGATTTTAATTGAGTGCGAGGCTAGTCCATCCAGAACAACAATTATTGAAGCTTAAATGTCATATTTAAATTCAGCCCGAGATTTTTGAAATTTGATGGAAACAAAATTTCTTAAATAACTATTGTCTATGAAGAGCATGTCTTGGAAGAGGACAATGACAGCCTTCATAACCTTCCACTGATAATCTTCTTTGCAGTAAATGTCAAAAAACTGTAAAACTTGCAAAGTGTATTTCACAGGTGTATAACAACCACTCATTTGTATGAAATAAACACTTTTCAGTTTTCTAGCAGAAACTGTGCCTTCTTTTTCTTGGTGAATGCTCCACTTTCACCTCTTTGTTGTTTGAAAACTTAATTCGTTGTTTGAACTTAATTCATAACTGACCCATTTGAAGAAGCAAAACAATAGTGATACATTGTTCAGGTAAATGGTTGTTAGAAGGAAATAAGTTATTCATCGTGGAATGTGAAATTAAAAGGATACTTAATCAATTGTCTCACGATTGAGGTCATTGGTAGAAATACCGCGACGTTTCGACTGCAATCTGCTAGTCTTCATCAGGCGATGGTGTAGACTGGATGATGGTTGTCTTATATATATGTTATATTGCAGTCGAAACGTTGCGGTATTTCTACCAATGACCTCAATCGTGAGACAATTGATTAAGTATCCTTTTAATTAAATGGTTGTTGTTTGCATTGGCAGATTAAGAGGCTGAGATGACCGCTCTTTTTCATGCTCTAGTAAGCCTGGTCTCTTCTTCTTTGTCTGCCTTTTTTAATCATCTCCCGAGAAGGAAATAACACAAGGAGGCCACAATTAATCATGCTTGAAAAACTAACAAACCTCTATAACTTAAAATGGGTCAGTTATTCCTTACAGAACATGTAAGGTTCTTATATATTCTGAAGTTAGTTTTATAGAATAATTATTATTATCTAAGATTTCATGTATTTATCGGCCACTAAAAGACCTTTTAGATCTATAAAATTAACATCAGAAATGTTTGTTATATAGTCTTTAGACTGAACTAAAATAAGGTGAACAATTTGGGTATCTAGTTTTCTTGATAGACTAATACCCCATTTTTCCACAAACATAAAAGTGGGTTCATTCCAGAGGATAGTCAGTCAAGAACAACAGATATTCAAATTGGTTACCATATTTATATTTGGTGAATGATGTTTGTAATGTTTAATATGTATGAATCGATTGACCCACTGGGCTTCTGGATGTGTAAGACGCCAATGTTCTTAAATGAAAAAATCTGTTATATAGTAGCTTTATCAATATAAACAAACAACTTGTATGAATTTATAAAACATTGTAAAAAAATACTTTGGCATTGTCAATTGAGTGAAATTTTTGGTAAACTCTAGCATGAATGACCTTGCTTAGTATGTTTCTACGTCATGAGAAAGATTTTGTTGTATTCTAACTGAAACATTTTACAGCAAGAATTGTTGAATTGCGGCTAACAAACTGTAAATTTCAATTTGTTTTTCCCCTCCTAATTCGTCAATAAGTTTGCAGGCAGTGCATGCACATTTATTGACAAAGTCATTGGTTAATTTGAGGTAAGCTTCATCTCAACACTGGTTGGCGGATTAGCAAAAAAAAATATATCAAATTGAAATACTCTATTTGCTACGCGCAATACAACAATTTTTACTGAAATTCCAGTTTATGATAAAATCTGCATTCAAAGTTATACAGTGTGTTTGTATTGGTCTGTTTGTACACTACAGGTATCAAAGAAGTCTTGTAGCGTACTACTTCTATCTATAGCAACTGTAGTATGTATTACTTATCTTCATATTGATAAAGCTACAATTTTGTAATATATATCTATCTGAAAAAGCACAGACATTTTATGTCTCCTGCTTTTTGGAATTGTACAAAAATAATGTGTATGGAATCTGTAATCTAGATAACTTTTTCTTATCTAGATTACAGATTCCTTACTTTATAAAACCTGTGGTAAGTCAACTTACTGCAGATTTCAAATACTCCTAATTTTGTTCCTGATTTTAGATGCTAGAAAATATATGTACTGAATATAAAATGAACTGTCATACAAACATAGGCATAGTGTACTACCAATACCCTTACAAATGCACATACTTACTCTTAAACCACACAGGTTAACCATGATTTTGTACGAGCTGGTTTGATAATAACATTTTGCTTGCTTGATTATTAGTCACAGAGCAATATAATTTTGATTGGTACACGTAGGCAAAGAACAATGCTTGAACACTGTAGTTGAATGGTTATTGTTTGCCAAATGATGAAGAAAACAAACCCTTCTATATTGTAAGCTTCAGTACACATAAAATATAACATCTAAATCAGGCATTGTTCTTCTTCATAGTAAGCTCTTTGCTTAGTTTCCTCAACAACTATTCTTTGTTAGTTTTGGAAGAGTAAACCAAGCAGAGCCAACTGCAAAAAGAATTGACATTTCCATGATATCTTTCCAATGATTTTACTGGAACGCTTTCAACAAGATGAGAAGCAGAACAACTCTCAAGGTTAACAATTCAACATAGACAATCAACTTTATAATCTCAATAGTTTTTGTTATCTGTTTAAAGAGAGTTTAAAGTTGATTGCATTCTTTTCCTCAATGTTGAATCTTGTTTGTATTGACCTGCTTAAAACCTTGTTCCTTTTAATGGATTGTGAGACTAGAAAACAAGACTCCTACATTGCCAGGCTGGTTTCTTGTTGCAATAGACATGGTCAAATAATAGTCTGGTCCTTTTTTCTTGAAAAAAAAATATACATGTTGTCATCTTTACAATTGAACTATGTTGTTTCTGAATATTGCTTTTTGTTCAAGTGATGTATGCCAAACACAAACACACCCACAAAGTGCTGAAGCATAGTTGATACTAGTAGACACGTAAGAAACCAAACCAAATATGGCCACCTTGTTCTTGACTGACTAGCCTTGTTTTCACGTTACAATAAAATAGAGTTTTCACTTGTATAGGAGGCTCGCCAGTCAAGAACAACAGTTATTCAAATTGGTTGCCATTTTTTGATTTAGTGTATCACAAGAAAGGATTAAACAGACATGAGCAATCAAACCTAGAAGAGTCTAAAAAACTTGAGGTTCAAATATTGGCATGACAATAATGGCACTGTGAAGGAGTTGTTTTCCAGTATCACAATCCACTTTCTCTGGTCTTGTACAAACACTAGCTACAGATGTTTCCTTTGAAAATAAACTTTGTGTCTACTTACAATTTGTTTGTATATCTACATATGTACATATTATTCATTGCAAATAAATAATCAAGATCTTAGTTGGTATGATGGAAGAGCTCATAGATAAACAAACAATAATGTTGATGATCATTATTACCCTTGACAACCGACATAAACAACATTGTCGTCAAGGTGTTTTCCATGGATGTTTGACTGTCTTACTGCAACAGTGAGGTTTGGTTTGTCTTGGAAGAACATGTAACTACAAATTGAACAGTTATATTGTGATTACTTCTGCTTCATGGATTGATTTGTTATCATGAATTTGACTCCATGTTGCACTTTGTTTAATGTTTCTTCACCAAGATTATCCATTGAGTGCTGAAGTACACCTTGCAGAGCTTCAGGGATTCTATATTTTCTTAATAATAGATCTTTGTGTAAATTATGGAATTCATGGTAGATAGTTTACCATACTCGTAAGTTTGAGTTCATGGCACAAGTATTATGTTTCACAGTTAACTGCGCTTCCTATCATGATTCAGGTTGTGTTCTCTGGACGATTCAGCTTGTTGACTTTTTGGATCTTCTACATCAGCATTTTCCTTTCTGAACTCTTGTAATATTCAATGATTTTGTACATAAGTAGTTTTTGTTTATCGTCTGGGGTAGACAGAGTTGAATGTCTGTCATAAATGGCTATCTTTCTCTTTATGGTCACTGTTTTCTCCTTTTTGATGCAACTGATTAACAACTGGGCAATTTATTTTCGTAACCATGCAACCATATTTCTTTTCCCAACAAAACAGTTTCAAAACACTTAGTTTTTTCTTTAGATCATCACCAACTTGCTGTGCAATGGGTTTTTTCTTTTTGGATATCTGTTTTCTTCTTTTTGGTGATTTGTTTGATTCGCCTCTTTTCTCTGTCATCGCATTTGAAACTAATATGCCATTTCTGTAACTCACATCTATCACTAGTCTGTGTTGTTTGTTGATATTTTGGTAATATTACTGTATAGACTCCAGCCTTTTTGGTTTTCAAACATCATATCCATCAATTGTTTTCACTGTTGATTAATATTGTTTGATATCATCACTTCCGAGTGTTTTTTATTCATTTTTCTGAATGATATCATTTAATAAATTTCTGAATGGGTTCCACTTTGCTTAGTTTTCAAACCATCATGATCATCGCTCTCTGTATTGCATATCAATATTTTTGAGTGACATTGTTTGACAATGATATTGGTGTGTAATCCTCAATCTTTATTCATCAGGTCAAGTTATTTTCACTTTCAATGTCAACAACAGCAGCTAGAGTTCCCCAGTATAGTGTCCATGATGCGAAGGCTTGGTTAGAATGTACAACAATTGTGTGACTAAAGGTTGTAATGAGCTTTTCCATCATACCTTACTGACTGACAAAAACTGTTACTTTCCATTGAAACTATCCCTCAAAACTGGATCTCACTTCCTAGGACTCGTACATGCAAACTAACATTACACACATCATCCTTGTAAGAAACCAGTAATAAAGGGTAAGATGTGCTTCAGGAATTCTAGTTAAGTAACAGTTTTTGCAATGCATTTTATCTTAGCAAGCAGTCAAACTTGCTCTAACACTTAAACACACAAGAAATATGGTGGCCAGAAACAAGGAGAGACAAACTTTGATGAAGTTAGGACTACGATTTGTGGTGAAACAAAAATTGGTACTAGATATTTCCCATTAATTTTCTATGAATGAAAAGTTTGTAACTATAGTGAATGACGTTTCTGACCAACATTTTTCAACCCTATGTACGCAAACATTTACTAACATACAAAATATGAAAATCTTCTGAATATCAGGAGAATAATTAAACTCTGATAGTAGAAAATACTGCCAATCCTTTTATGAACAGTATTGTACATAGGTTGGTAGTACTTATAACATAAACAATGATTGTTTACTACAAGGTAGGAACTATGAGTGTTTAGAATGTTTGATCAATGTAGTAATTTGGAATGGTTGATCTACTAATAGGTAGATAGAATGTTTGATTAATAAATGAATGAAGCTGATACATCTCTAAAACGTTTGTGGACAGATATCTTATAATTTAGTTCATGCTGTGCCAATAGAATTATAACATGGTACATGTAAGACTTCTGACATGTGGAGTTTAAACATTTCTTGTCAATGCTGAGATACTATACAATATCAAGTGGAAGTTGTTATAACCACTTTCATTTATGTTAAAAAAAACTCTCCAAAATATTTCTTCTTACTTTGACTATTGTAATCAAAATGTCTTTGTCTAATTCGTCACTATCTTATTCTTATCATAATTTCTTTCTGTTCACTAACAAAATAAATCAAAGAACTCCTATGAAGTTGCATGGTTTGTAATTTGTCCTAGTGACACAGCATGAAACATAGGACAGTAATCTTAGTACTTAGATGGTTTTCAAGGTTGTCTATGCAAATACATACTAGATATTGAATTAAGTCATATGGTAGTTTAATTTAAACCTAGTCTTGTATACCCTCCCACCCTTTTGTTAATCATGATACTTTTAAAGTGGCATTACCACTGCGTTCACACTAATCTAAAACAACCCTTTAGTGTAAACTATAGAAGTACCTTACCAGATGCTTTAACATGTACTGTGTATATATAAGCCTTAAGTTCCATACCATGTAGTAAGAGAGGTGCTTTATTTTCCATCACCAGTATTGCTAGCTTCTTGAAGTCTTTGTTGCTGTTGAAAATCAGCAACATACAGTTTCTTATCAATTTCAGAAGGAATGGGTTTAATCTCTGTGCCTAGTTCCTTTTCAATTTTACAGAGGTCCTCCTTGTCGTCCTCAGTTACCATATTAATGGCCAGACCCAGGTGTCCAAAACGACCTGAACGGCCAATACGATGGAGATATGTTTCCGCATTTTGGGGGAAGTCAAAGTTGACCACAACGTTGACTGATTGTATATCAATACCACGAGTGAAAAGATCTGTAAATACAAAACAAAGTTTTAGTACAATTATTTTTTTTAAATATAAATGCACTTGAGAATGTATTTGATAATGATACTTGATAATGGCTGACATAAATACTGACATGTGATATTTAGCATTCATTTTTATCATTCCAACTTTCACAAAAACTTCCCTCATCAAATGCACGATTTGTTAAAAATTGTTGGGAGCAAACAACTGGAACTGTCACAAACTTATTAAATAATCTGGATTAGCCTCCCCTTCAAGAAAGAAGGAAAACTGCTCGTCTCACACTTCTACATAAAGCCATTCATGGCGAATCCTTAATGGAAATTCCCAGCTATATCCAAAGGCGCAACCAACAATTAAGATCTTACCACAAGGACAAATTCATTGAACTAACTCCACATACTGAAGCCTATAGAAACTCCTTCTATTGCAGAACCATAAAAAGAATGGAACTCATTGCCTAGCACTGTTTTAGATATAGTAGAAGCTCCACTATTTAAGTAAGCTCTTAGATCAGAATAATTGAACTTGCTTTACCATTTTATATATACATAATTTTATTAATCGTTTAATTTTATTATCATTACTATTTTCATTATTTCTATTTCTATATTTGTATATACATTTTCTAATTATTTCATTTTTATATTGTATATATTATATATTTATCAGATTTTATTTATACTACCCCCAAGTCTTGCAGTGATAGGTAACCCCTTTTGCAAGGCCCCCCATATGTAGATGTAGATGTAGATATTTTGTTTATTACAGGGTTCGTGCTGATGTCAGTAAACAAATTCTAAGGAGTTTTCAAGGACCAAAAAGTAATTTTTAAGCACTTTTTGCGACAACTTTGATATACGAAAATTTACGAATTTACGAAAATGATGTACAATATTAGAATTTTTACTTAACTTTAATTTGCAATACTAGAATTTTTACCCTACTTTAGCTAGAATTAAGGAGTTTTTGCTGATTTTCTAAAATTCAAGGGCTTTTCAAGTGCCCTTAAAAACGTAAATCAAATCTAAGGAGTTTAAGGAGTAGCACGAACCCTGTTATTATTATTTTTACCTGAGCAAACCAAGTTTCTACAATGTCCTTGTCTGAAATCATGGAACACTCTATTTCTGTAAGCTTGGACCATGCGTGCATGGATGTAGAAACAAGAATAACCCAGCTCAATCAACTTCTTGGCAAGCAGTTCAACACGCTTTACTGAATTACAGAACACAATGGCTTGGTTGATTTCCAGCTGGTGGGAGACAACACAAATAATTGTTACAAATGATTCAACATCAACTTTCAAAATAGTGAGAAAAACAGTAGTTCTTGGAGATATCAATAGTTTAAAGGCCAATTGCATTATAGCATCAAATTACTACTAAAACAAGAATGCTTTGCCAACTTTCTTTTTTTGATTAATTAGTGCTGATTGTTCTAGTGTTCACAAGAGGGATTACAAATCTTAATAACTAAGAAAAGTCATAAAGCATTCTGGTACAGGTAGTAAACAATGTCATCATGCAAATGGCCTATTTACAGGGCATCTGAAAAAGTTAGATTAGATACCGCGAGAAACGCCTGGTAGATTATTGTCAAACGGCGAAAGAAAACAACTTTTTACAGTCGATTTCCAGCCCAAAATGCGATGAGTTCCGCTGAATAACTTCCTTATTTGAAGAATTATTGTGTATTCAAGAACATTGTTAACAGATTTGCAAGTTTTTCTGTATTTTTCTGGCAAAAAGTGCGGAAAATGTCGAAAAGTGCGGAAAACGATAAATAGTGCGATTCGGTGTGATTTTTGGGAAATAGTGCAGAATCGCACCCTCGCACTTTTTCAGATGCCCTGTATTTAGTCTCTTTTGTAGCCCTTGTTAGTGTCAAGCTTATTTCTCCACAACTGTAGTGAGGCATGCCAGACAGTTAGAAGTGAGAGTGATATGTCTCACCTTGTTGAACAGGGTATTAAGGCAGTGAACCTTGTGCTTTTCTTTGACATATGCATAGTACTGAAAAACAAAATAATATCATATTTACATGATTTGTTCTCTGTTCACATCTCAGCTATATACACAGGGTCTAAAGAGATTTCCACAAAGATACATACACCTAATTGCAATAACATTGTCATATAAAAAAGAAAATTACAAAATAGGAATTAATTAAAATACAAAAGAAGAAGTTCAGCTTGAGTAATCTGCTTTTGTCTTTTAATTAATTCCTATTTTGTAATTTTCTTTTTTTATATGACAATGTTATTGCAATTACTTGCAATAAGGTTGTCATACAAAAATATACATTTGTTATAAAGAAAATAGAACATTTGTGATGTGATTTAGTACGATAGGAATTAATTAAAAGACAAAAGAAGATCACTCAAGCTGAACTCTCTCTTTTGTCTTTTAATTAATTCCTTTCGCACTAAATCACAAATGTTCTATTTTCTTTGTGACAAATGTTCTATTTTTTTATGACAACCTTACTGATAGTAGGTGTATCCATATAAAGTATATTGCAATGATAAATTTGCACCTACCTGTGTAACTCCAAACAATGTTAATTCATCCATGAGATTAATTTCATATGGTTTCACAAGATGTATATCCTTGAAAAAGACACAACGAAATGAATATTTAACTATAATAATGTTGTTTTCTAAGTTTCTTGTAATTCCTCTACAAGACTAGTAGCAGTGTATTACAGTGGTTTCGACTTTCTGCAAACTAAAAGGTACCAACTAATTAGTTTTGATTGACAGCAGCTAAAAACGTATTTCACAATAAGCCGTTGAAATGTTTGAGTTCGCAGAAAGTCAAAAACTGCAGAAAGTCAAAAAACCGCAGAAAGTCGAAAACCACAGTAATGGTTCAGTACTTACTCTAAAATGCTTGACTGAGACTGGAAAAGTAGCAGAGTACAATAAGATTTGTCTGTTGGAAGGCAAGAAGGAGATGATATCTTCCAGCAAGTTCTTGAAATCCATTGAGAGTAGTTTATCCGCCTGTCAGTCACAAAACACACAGGTAAACAAAACACAAACACAAAAGCGAGAGAAAAATGGCTCTGCCGACTCCCGATAATTACATCCAAACTTCTGGATGTAAAAATTATGGGCTATCCAAGTAAACTGGTTTAAAACCGTTCTTTCCTGCCTACGTCACCAGCATTTGTGAATTTCCGTTGACATTTGACCTATGTCATATTACGTCACCCTCCCGCATGCTCAACAGGGTAATTATCGGGAGTCAGCAGAGCCATTTTTCTCTCGCTTTTCGGCTGGGGAGAAAGGTGGCTCTGTTCACAGAGTAAATAGCTTCACACTTCTTGGTGCACTTCCCCACTCATCTCACTCGCCACTACTGTCACAGCTCTCCTCATCCCCTCCGACCATATTTTACTCAATCAAACTTTACAAAAAATTCTTTGTTGTGCAGTCTATTCATATCCATATATCACTGTGAAGGAAATAATCCATCAATATCAACAACAATGGTGTACAATATCAAAAGGACTAACCTCATCCATGACAAGTATTTGACAGTTGGTCATGTTAGCCAAGCCTTTGTTCATCAAATCAAGAATACGTCCTGGTGTAGCCACAATTACATGGACTGGAGAAACAAATGTACATGATAAATAAACAACAATAAAAAACATTTTAGACGACGGGTGATTTTGCTGACCCCTCCCCCCCCCCCCCCCCCCCCCCACACACACACACCCTGATACAGTAATAAACGAAAGCCCTCACATATGTTACTTTGATTTCAAGTTATTCTCCCAATTCATCAAATACTATAACGCCTGTGGTAGTACCTTTGTTGTAGAGCCTCATAATGTCATCTTTTAAGCTTGTACCGCCAGTGGTTACCATTGCCTGAACATCTAAGTGTTTTCCAATTAATTTACATTCTTGGGAAGTCTGTAAGGCTAGTTCTCTTGTGGGAACCAGTATCATGGCTGAAGTATAATAAACATATCAGAATAACCCACATTCAATAATTTGTTCTGGTTCTGGTTGTATTTGTGTTAATAATTGATTTCTCATTGTATAAAAATCTCTTAAAAATCCTTTACCTTGGATAGCGTTTCTAGAAGTGTCAATCCTTTCCAACAGGGGTATCAGATATGCTGCAGTCTTGCCAGTACCATTCTTAGCTCTTGCCAGGATATCCCGGCCTGCAAGGGCTACTGGGATGCTCTCTTCCTGGACAGGCGATGGGTTTTCAAAACCTTTTTCAAATATTCCCATCAGTAGTTCTCTTTTAAGGCAGTAATCTTCAAACTCATTTCCTTTGGTTGCTGTTACATCCTGTATAATGGTAGAAACAATATGAAAGTTTAAAAGACCATAACCATAAGTCAAAAGCAAAAAAGGGTACAAATAGAATAATGACATGGAAGTTATAATAATTACTCTTTATTGGGTAATGAAACAAATAAGGCAAAGCTTTTTTCCAATCTGGCCTATATAAGTATATAGAGGATATTACATGGGCGCGTAGAGATACAGATTTTATCTTTGAGCGAATGAGTGACATAACATTTGAACACAAGAAGATAAAATCTGTATCTCCAAGCTCCCATGCTATAATGTTCTGTTTATTATATAAGCTCATGACAAATGAAATAGCAAAAGTTTTATCAAGATATGCATCAAAAATTCTTAAAAATCTTAACAAATAGATGGTAACTTATTATTTCATATATGAAATAACATGTTATTTTCACAATGTGAAGAGATCACTTTTCCGTCATCACCTGATATTTCACTGAAGTTTATATAATAAATTTCTTTATTTTTATGATTGGTCACTTCTACACACATTTCTTTGTAGATAAGCAGATCATTTCAAATTGATAAAAGTTAACAATTACAGTACTGAAATAACATATTATTTATATTATATAAACAAATTTTTATTATACAAATTTTTATTATACAAATTTTTATTATACAAAATTTTTATTATACAAATTTATATATATATAAACAAACCTATATTGTAAATATTAAATCTATGAATTATTTATCTTATGATCTTTTTAAATATAGATTCAGTAGCATGTTATGTCTTCGTTTCACAAATATTTATTAATTATTCAATGAGTAGGAGTATGATTTGAAGAGTTATGCAGATCGAGCAGAGTGTTGTCTGCCGATGCCAAAGCCAGAGTGGATAGTACTATCTGAGAGTTATATAATTATTCCTCATATTATCCAAAAGCAGAATTCAATAATTGTTTCATTATTCATTCAAAATATTTCCAGAATTTAGAAATAAGGTAAAATGTGGCAAAAAGTTATTGAATTCATGATTTTTTTTTTGGCACTTGTCAGGACATCACGCATTCAATAACATTTCATTTATCTGACACTCTGACATCACATGCTTGGAAACGAAAAAATATTTGAATAAATAATAGATACATAATTACATAATAATATCAGTACATCAATAATTTTATAAATGTAAAATAGAGAATAAAATATCCTAGCTTCCATTTCAAAACTTGTGAGAGAAAAAAACTATTTGAATTTTTCAAAGTAGTGATTGATGTTCTAACTGTTTTTTGACAATAGATCTAGATTAATTATATTGACCCATAAAACTGTAGAAAAGAATACAATGAAAAAGGAAATTATTATTTTCAACATAGTATTTTTAAAACATTTTTAATTTAATGATATTTTTTTCAAAATGTGTTTTCATAACGGTTTATTCTTGGAACAATTCCACGAGACAACAATTTCCCTTGATGAATGACACATAATTTACATATCAGAGTAGTAGCCCAAACGGGTGTCCAATGATTAAATCGGTTCTTGGAAGGTTTACTTTGAATAATAACAAGATAAAAGGAAAATTATACCAATTTAAGTCACAGAATCAAGACAAGAAATGAGAATAAAGAATGACAAATTATATTTTATCGAGAAATATCAAACGTACACCTAGAAATCGCTATCCACTTATTTATCTCAGAATTAGACCTAAATTTTGATTTAATTTCGGAATAAACAGCCGAAAGCTAATGAAATGTTATCGCATTTAACTATGCGGACAATACTTCTTTGTAATTATATAGCTTGGAGAAGTAAAGTAAGATGCAATTTGTGTGGTTTATATGAAACGTCAACACTGACGAACAAGAAACAGTTGGTCTTACTTTTGTCTTGACACGATTGTCTCTCTCGGGAATATTCAGCTTTGCTTTCCAGTTTTCGGAAGAATCTCTGAAAAAGACGACGTCTTAGTATCGTGTAAGAAGTCTTAGAAAGAGAGAAACCGTAGACTATTACTTACGGTTTTGAATTTCTGTTCGCAGGTATAATTGCTGCTTCCGTTTTAGTAGCTGCCATTGCGCTCACTGTCTTCGTCCTTGCTGAACTGCACAAGCACTCAACTTTAATAAAACTAGTTTTGTGGACTCGAGAAAAGTCTAACAACGCTCTCTTGTATCAGAAACGAGAAAAAAGACCTCGGATGGCTCAGATGAATTATGATTTCTCTCACCAACTTCGTTATCTTCTCCGTTTCGTTTTCTGCTACAAGAAAAAAATGTCGGGAAAGGTCTGGGACGAGGTAAATAACTGTCGAGCCAGACCCCACTCTGCACTATAATTCCCAGAATTCAAACTGGTCGTACTTTTCATCGCCATTTTGTTTAATTTTCACGTGGAAAGAAAACTGATGAAAATCCAGCAAAATGTCCTTGTATGATGATCTAGATGGTGTTCCCTTGCAAACACCTTCGTCTAATGAAAGTGGAGAACTCTCTGGCTGGTCTTCAAGCTTGAAATTGATGCAAACGCAACTGCAGCGAAAAAGAGTTGTAGTGAAAAACAAACCTGCCGTTGTCATCAACTCTGTTATTTTAGATCGTGGACTGAAGAAAGCCAATGAAGATCAGGAAGACTCACGTCTGACAGTTAACACTGAGTCTTTTGTAAGCAATCAGCTACAAAGCAATGCAAAAGAGCGTGAACCATTTGTAGAAACAGAAGCATCAATGGCTGTGGTAGTTGATGAGTATGACCCTCTACGTCCCAATGAATATGAAACTGTCAAAGAAAAGCATCGAGAAATTCGTGATAAAGAAAAGAGAGAAGCAAGAGAAAAAGAAAGGAGTTCTAGAGATAGTGACCGTGATAGAGAGGGGTATAGAGACAAGGACTATGATAGAGATCATGACAGGGATAGAGATAATGAAAGAGACAGGGATCGTGATAGAGACAGAGACAGAGACAGGGAGAGAGAGCGACGAAGAGACAGACACAGAACTAACGAAGATGATGAGGAGAGTAGTCACAGACGGCCGTCCAAGAGAATTGGTGGTGCAGCTATAGCCCCACCAACATTTCTCACAGAGGAATCTATTCCTAAACCTGCAGAAGAAGAACCACTTGAACCATTGTTTGAACGAAAGCCATTTTCTTCCACTGCTCACCCTGAGAAACCTAATGTTGGTTTCAACAGTCCTATTGCTTCACAAATAATGGCAAAATATGGATGGAAAGATGGCCAAGGTCTGGGTAAACTGGAACAGGGCATCAATACATGTTTACAAGTTGAAAAGACAAGTAAAAGAGGTGGAAAAATCATTAACAAAGACAAAGAAGCTAAAGCTCAAATACCTGAACCAGACTCTATTATCAATACTATGAGGAACCCTAGTAAATTAGTCTTACTTCGTAACATGGTTGGCCCTGGTGAAGTAGATGACGATCTTCAACCCGAAACAGCTGAAGAGTGTGCAAAGTATGGCGACGTTGCAAAAGTTGTAATTTATGAAATACCTGAGGGTGTTGCAGAGGAAGACGCTGTAAGGATTTTTGTGGAGTTCCAACGAGTAGAATCTGCCATCAAGGCAGTTGTTGATCTAAATGGACGATATTTTGGTGGACGCACTGTCAGAGCAACATTCTATAATTTGGACAAATTTAGAAGACTTGACTTGGCAGACGATTTGTGAGGTCAACACATTGTGACCATAATATGTACATGTGACTGTATGTTAACAAAAGAGCAAAACAAAATCTTCCACTTTTTTTGTAGAAACTGTATTGTTTTCCAATCCACTTCCTTTTAGATAAACCAGCAATAGCGAGAAAGATCCAATGTGGTAAAATGGTTAATATGTACAATAAAAAAAGATTACATCATAACACATTTATTGTCATTCATAATAATTCGTAAAAAAGAATGTTTGAATTGAAAGTGTAAAATAATACTTTTATAAATGGCGAGCTGCGTTGTGTGCAAAATAATTAACGTAAAGGTAGTGAGTGTGTGTCTGAGTCTCCCCAATTAGCCACTGGCTAAATACATTGAGACGTTAAAAAAGTGATTTATTTATTTAAAGGCGTTTCTGAGACCAATTGGGGTATTTTGAACTTTATTGATTTCAAAATTGTATCTCACTTGATAATAATTCAAGATGCACAGACAAACATTTTGTTTTAGTGTTATTACCATTAAAACGACCAGGTTTTTACCAGACGTTTTGACCCCATCGGCTCCTGTTGGGCGTCATTGAGAGTGAATATTTATTGCAAATCAAAGATAAATAAGTACAAACTTGAATAATCTAAGTTAAATTGACCTCCTGGGAATTGTAGGCTTTATTGGTTTCGTTTTCTTTAGTTCTTTTCCCATAAAACGCTCAAATTACCGGAAGCAATGAATGCTGGGTATTATGCTTCGAATATCAAATTTTTGTGTTTGGGGAGGGGAGGTTGAGTTGATCTGCAATAAAACATTGATAATTTAATGATATAAATTTTGGTTTTTGTATTCAAGTGATTCACCTAACAAAATCTTTAGGTGATTTATTTAAAATTTAGCTGTTTTTTGACACCCAATAACAAAATAAATCTCTACTTATTTCCGACATTTCTCCTCATCCCTCCCCTTTTAGGAAACTTTCGTCGCTAAATTAATCAATGCCGAACGGCTGTATTTATTTTCCACTCGCGAAGTTTCGTTGAAGATGTGATGTGTTTCACGATTTTACAAATCTACAACAAGGGAATCGATAGAATATTAACTAAACACTCAAAGTAAGTGATTTTAAAATCTAACTTTAAATCTTCTTTGACGTTTTGATTGTGACTTTTGGCTGCAAAATGGCGTCCTTTCCAGCAACGGAAAAGTTCGTTAGATGACAAATAATCATACCCAATGTGTGCCTTTTTATCGTTTCATGTATTAAATGAGTACAATGTTTAGAGGCAATTTTGTTTTGTCGATGAAGTAGAATAATCAAAATTAAGTTATTTCGAGCCACACAGAAAGTTTGTGATTGCTTCAACTTGGTAATAATAATATAATGAAATTGATATTCTTCCTCTCTGTTCCTATCTTATACGTTACCCTTGCTATCAATTAACTGTTTAACTTTTATTGTATTTCATTTAACTGTAAATTATTTTTATTATCGTTGTTTATAATTTGTACGAAATCCAAAAATTCTAAGCGAAATATAAAAGAACAATCACCCACAAGCTTTTAAAAGATTAAGGTGTTTTTGGGAAGCGATAAATTATTTATTTTGTAATCTCTTCCGACGTGTTTATTTCAGTATCTTCAGTGGGTTTTAATCACCCTGTAATTAATAACACTATTTTGTACAGAAAGTATTTCTATTCATCTTTTATATAAAATTTACTGAACAAATGAATGAATGAATGAATGAACAACATTGAGTGATAGATGAGTAAATGAATGAATTGAAGTAGAAACGAACGAATGAATGAATAAAGGATTCATTGGACTATTTATTTACTCATTCATTTATTCATTCATTCATTTGTTTATATATTTATTCATTCATTTTATTTATTTGTTTATTTATTTATCATCCATTTATTCATTCATTCATTTGTTTATTTATTCATTCATTTTATTTATTTGTTTATTTATTCATTCATTCATTTATTAGTTTATTTATTTTGTTTACTCATTCATTCATTTGTTTATTCATTCATTTGTTTATTTATTTATTTTCAAGATGGCATTAAGTAATATGTACAAACCCCAAAGTAATGATTTCCTTCGCTTGGAGAGTGATGATGATATCACAGAGGATGAACTGGAGGATGACTACAATGGTTCATACAGCAAGAACTCTAATATGGGCTTTGGTGACTCTACAGAAGCACATAAACCTCTCATGCATCCATACACAAAGACAAAGATCCGCCGAAAGCACACCAAGCCCTGGTGTACGGCAAGATCCTGCATGGCTTGTTTCATGTGGATAGCATTCTTCAGTATATGTATTGTTGGTCTTGTGCTGTTAATCCTACGAGCTATTGATAATTCCACCAGCAGTAGTGATTCTGACGATAAAATCTCAAGTGTGAAGAAGGTTCTACCAGGAGGAAAGCTGTTTAAACTAAGCGATGAGAGTATCCAAGGCTGCGACAATCTTAAGGCAACTAAGGTCTGGCACACTAATTTACCTAAGCTGATGACAGAAACAGCAGTTAGACTTAATGATGTCAATAATGATGGTGTTAAAGACATCATAGTCAGCTTCTCAACTGGTGTTGATGCTTTTAACCCTCCTAAATTCTCCTGTGATCTGTATTTCAATGGTACATATCCATGTTTTGGTGGTGCTTTAGCCCTTGATGGTATTACAGGCAAAGAACTGTGGAGACATTACTCTATGCATGAGATTTATGCCTTGAATTGTAATGGTGACTTGGATTTGGATGGTACATGGGATTGTCTACTGGGCGGTAGAGGTGGAGTGTTCCAAGCTATTAGTGGTAAGAGTGGTAAGTTACTATGGAACTTTGGTAAACAAGCTTCTAGAGATAGAAAAATGAACTTGTACACAGCACAATTCATCCGTGATATGAATGGTGATGGTGTTTTGGATGTATTGGCGGCACATGGTGGTGATCCTTTAGCGTAAGTACATTGTAAAACAGTTTTAAATTTTCCTGACATGAATGATAATTGTTTTAATGGGTTGATTAAAATATCATGTAATTGATTCCATTCATACTACAGGGAAGCAAACAGTCCAGTAAGGCTTAAAGGCAGACTAATCATATTCTCTGGCAAGACTGGAAAAGTTTTGAGATGGGTTGTTGTCCCTGATGAGAAAGAAACATATTTCTCACCTGTGTTATACCATAAGAAAGATGGCAGAGACATGGTCTTGTTTGGAACAGGCGGGGAAACACACCCTGGTGGCTTATGGGTAATATCTTTACAAAACTTGTACTTGGGTATAGTAGAAACGGCAACACAGATATATCATGATGATCATAAAGGTATGCTATTAGGTAGAATATCACTCAAAGCACATACCTAGATATATAATATTGGATAGATAAATAAGTGAAAGAATGAATGAATGAGTGTATGAGCTTGAATGAATAAATGATTGAATTAGTAGATGAATTAATATATGATTGAATCAATGAATAAGTGGATAAGTGGATAACATACCTATATATAATATTGGATAGATAAATAGGTGAAATAATGAATGAGTGGATAAGTGGATATTGAACTATTAGATAAAAGATGAATTAATAAATGGTTGAATAAGTAGAAGAATAAATGAATGAATAAGTGGATGAGTGAATAAACTACTAGATAAAAGATGAATGAATAAATGGTTTATAAGTGAAGAATGAATGAATAAGTGGATAAGTGAATAGGCTATATTAGATAAAAGATGAATGAATCAATGAATGGTTGAATAAGAAGATGAATGGATGAATGAATAAGTGCATGACTGAATAATTATAAACTTTTTAATCAAGGTTTATCAATGTTGATTGAAATGGGTATTTATATATGCAGATTCATTAATATTGTACAGTTATCAGGGAAACAATCATCTTATATATGTTTGCTGGTATTATTAATTAGGAGTCATGTTACCTCCAGTACTGGTTGATTTAAATAAAGATGGAACTGTAGACATTGTCATGGCAATGTTTAACATCACAGTGGCAGCTTTTGATGGTGAAACATATAAACAGTTATGGCATTACGACTTTCCATCTAGTGAATCTTATTCGTAAGTATACGATAAACCATTGTAAAACTATATGCTACTAGCTTGTTAGCATGCAGATTTGGGTTCAGTTAATGGGGGTGATTTGGGTGAAAAGTCATCCCGCCCCTCCAAGGAAAACTTGGAGGAAATGAATTGAAGTTCAAGCAAGTAAAGTTTTGGCTGAGAGAGAGTGAGGAGAGACGTGACGTCTGAGAGGGGAAACTCGCATGTCTCCCCTCTTGCCTCACTCACTCACTTGCATTGCAGCCAGTCCACCCTAGCGTGCTTCACATACACTTCGAAATAATTGATGAGCATTACTAAGTTACTGCATTCTGTATTAAGTATGATGTGTCACATGTTGACAATATTTAATATTTGTCCTTATGTAATCTTTCTTTCCTTTTCTGCCAAGACTGTTAACTGATATTAAAGTTTCCCCACAGCATTTCTATCATATTTTCCCTTTTATATTTCTTCATGTCTTACAATGAGGACATTCGAGCAGTGAACACTTTGAGTTTTTTTGTTACTTTTTTTTAACCCACATCCCTTGAGTGACTAGATTAGAAATAAGATCTATTATGAACACTTAGTGTGTTTGAGCTCAATGCTTCATTTTTAGAGGTTTTGAAGCATTAGAAGGTTCAGAAAATAATAACATGAAAAAAGTCAAGTGTTCACGGCTCGAGTATCCTCACTGTAAGATTTCTTTACTATGATATTTTTAGAACCCCTGGTGTTGGCTATTATAATAACGATGATATTCCTGATGTTATGGTGCGCTATAACTATGGCACGGGATTTCCTGTCTACTTTTACTCACAGGTGATTGTAAAATGAATTGATGGAAGCATGAATGAGACATTGAATATATTGAAGAACGAATAGCTAAATAAGTGAATGGGTAAACTGTTGGTTGAATAAATGAACGATTAAATAGATAAATAAATAAGAGGATTATTGAAGTGATAAAAATATAAATCAATCACTGAATGAGTGAATTATCAAATCATGAATGAGATGAATGAATGAATGAATAAATGAAGGGATGGATTGAATGAATGAACAATAGCCCTTTTCACAGTTCCGTTCAGTGACCACGAATGATAGTTCCAAGTCGAGGTTCCAGTTGATAAATTAGAGTTTTGCTATGCTCAGCAACTGGAACCTCGACTTGGAACTATATTGTCCGTGGTTACTGAACAGAACTGTTAAAAGGACAATTGACTAAAGGGATAATGAATGAACACATGACTGAAGGGATGAATGAAAGAAGGAAGGAACAAACTGATGATGGAATGACCATGGCATGTGCCTAATGAATGAATCAAACTAAGTTAAATCTGTTTCACCCCAGCTGACAATACTTAATGGAAAGACTGGTCAACCACTAATCGAACCCTTCCTGAAAACCTCAGTACCAGTAAACAGCTCTCCTTTATCAGTCAGTATGCAGGGTTTGAGCAATGATTTGTTTATCTACTGGATGGCTGACTGTAAAGGTCATGAAGGAGAAGGCTCAGAGTTTGCCTTTGTTGAAGGAACCAATGTCCATGAACAAAGCCGAGCTGATACATGTAATCTACGTTATAATACCAAGTCTTTTAGTAAGCTGAACGTGATGAACAGCAAGACAGGGTTCCCAGGGGGAAACATCTATTATTCAGGTAAACAAAGGATTGTCAGTCACTGACTAGAACAAGGTGTAATAGTTTCTTTCTGCAAAGTTTTAAAAGATGATTGAGTGACAGCTTCCTTTAATGTGTGTTCGTCTTTTCAATATAGATAAATATGAGGCACTAGAACATGGACTTAACAAAACAGCACCAACCAATGCTAATCATCACAAGCCATCACACAAACAGAGGATCAAGAGACACATAGGTGTACCTGACCATGGGGGGTTCCAGCGCATTATTGCTACAGCTGGTTTGGCCCCTTCTCTTGAGACCATCAACAATAATGCTCCTGGTGACTCAATAGATGTTGTGTTTACAACATACTGGCAATATCCTGCTAAAGTGAGGGTCATTTTACCTGAAGATAAAGCTTGTATTGAACACTACAGGAAGATGAGCAAGCAAGGTACGTTATTACAAATACTAACTGAAATACAGTCAACTCAACTAACATAAAATACAGTCAACTCAACTACTATAAATACAGTCAACTTAACTAACATTAAATACAGTCAACTTAACTAACATTAAATACAGTCAACTCAACTAACATAAAATACAGTCAACTTAACTAACATAAAATACAGTCAACTCAACTAACATAAAATACAGTCAACTTAACTAACATTAAATACAGTCAACTCAACTAACATAAAATACAGTCAACTCACTCACTCATAACTCACTGTATTATCTGTACATGAATGAACGAGTGAATCAATCAATTAATGGGTGAATGAATAAATGGAGGAATAAAGGAATGAATGAATGGACGAATAAAAAATAGTATAGATGTTAAGTTTGGTTTGCTTTTCTACATCAAGGAAGATGGATATTAATATAAATAGAAACGCAGTGAGAAAGAAAGTTGTACTTAAAATTATCAAATATTATGCTAGATTTATTAAAGTGCCCTTAATATTGGCAGATTTGACCAATTTACTATATCTGACAACTGTTACAATTTTCAGGGAAATTTGACAACAAAGTCAGCACGGAAGAGAATGAAAAACTAGGCATGTATGACGCAGGGGACGCGGCTGTCAACGTCTGCCTCAAGAAAAAACATAAAGCTGATGAAAAAGGAAAGGTCTTTGTGAGTCAGTCAGACTTTGATTGGTACTCGGTACATTTTGGAAGTCTTACAGTTTATCGGTTTAGATTAACTTGCAGTTGTAAGAACCTCACTTCTGGGAAGACATGTAGTAGATTTCTACCCATGAACCAACAGGGGTGGGGTGGGTATATGGGCACCTTGGGTAATAGTTATTTTCTTCCAAGGAATTAAATACTCAATTTTATGAAATTAAATAGAATTATTTTGAATAAGGAAGGAATAGCGAATAATACACTATATTTATGATAGTGAAATTTAATGTTAACCAAATTGTATATACACATGTATAATAGCTAGTGAATTTGAAGGGATTAAAACACTTAACTAATAAAAGACTCATGATACATACACCACAATGCATTTCCATCATGGATTGAGCTTTTCAGTTTAAATTTTCAACATGCTTTTACAATACAATACAATACAATACAATACAATACAATACAATACAATACAATACAATACAATACAATACAATACAATACAATACAATACAATACAATGCAATAATTTTTATTTATACCATAACATACTTACAATTTTTAAAGCAAATTAATGAGAAAAAATATGGTAATGGTTACCTAAAATGACTAAGAAGCTAATCGAGTTAGGTAACACATATAATTTACATTACAATCTTAGAGTGGAATTTTATGTTTATAAAGTATACGGTATAAATTATAAGTCTTGTATTGTAATGATGTTTTTCGTGAATGGCAGAGAAGAAGTCATTAAAAGTTTCTGGAAGTAATTTATGGTGGAATTGATATAGAAATTGAGCATTATGTAAATAAATGAGATCATGAGGTTTGAGAATATTAAGTCTTGACAATAGAGAGGATTGAAGCTATGGTCAAATCCAGAAAAGGTTATTCGACGAATAGCTTTTTTGAATGATATATAAGTGTTTCTCCAAGTAACAATAGCATATGTTAGATGAGGGTAGATTAAAGAGTATAGTGCAGTTTGGAAAATCAATTATATAACAGAAGGAACAACAGAGGACCTAGTACAGATCCCTGTGGTACGCCGCATGATAGTGTAGGTAGTCTGAATGATGATTGTCAATAGATGGTGGCATCTATGTGAAATGATAAGATTGAAACCACTTAGCAGGTAAACCTCGTATACCTTAATATGGCAATTTACTGATTAGTATTTCATGGTTGACAGTGTCAAATGCTTTACAGAAGTCAAGGAAAGTTCGATCATAATTGCGAAGTTGTCGTGACACGTGCGGTTGTTATGGTAATCACAATGTACGAATTGATAATAGTTACAGCAGGTGATCTGTAAAGGCCCGAGCAAACGCCAACATTGTTGCGATACGGTTTGTTGAACACGAGAACAAAAGAAATGTTGGATGAGTTTCATCAAACATCACCCAACAGGGTGTTTAAACGGGCCCAACATGTTGGAGCAACCATGTTGGTCCAACAATGTTGCGTGCGTTTGCACGGGCCTTAAGAATGCATTGTTTAGTTTGACCTGATATTAGAATTAATAATGTTATAAATTAGAAGTCCATTAGCGAAGTATTTGTTTTGTCATGTTTTTGATTTCATAAAGAATCCCTGACGGCCGAAAAATTTAAATTTAATTTAAATTTTGAAGTTATAGATATATACACATTTTTAAAATTATTTTCACTGTATAGATATAAAAAGAGGATCTTGTTCAAAAACAAAATAACTAGGCAAGTGTCGTTTTAGTTCGTCTTGAAGTCGAAAAGCGTGCACTCCAACCAGCTAGTTATATTCGCGTAAAACATATAACATTGGACATGTACAAAAATCAAATTCAGGTTGAAGTCGTTAAGATCGGAATTTCTTTTACTCCGTTTTCTTTTGCCAATATTCCTAAGCACTGATATTTTATAGAATCATGAAGTTGTTGCGACACGTGGTTGTTATGGTAATCACAAAGCGTGATTCTATAAAATATCAGTGATGCAATAGATGGGAGGATTACTACTCATGCAGGTGTAACAAGAAAAACAAGAAGTATTACAGCTGTTCTATACACAAAAGACCCGGGGGGAGCTCAGTGGTAACTAAGTATCGGGTATGCGTACCCGATACTTTCACTGCTTAGTCTTACCATTCGCCTCTCCCTCCCCTCTCCCAGGGACAAAGGAACCATGCTACCCGGCGATACTACAATCTTGGACAAAAGTAGTTGAGACATTCGCGCGCTTTGTACGAATAATGTAAATAACTGTCCGTCTTGCTAACTGACATTAATTTGATCCCCCCCCCCCCCCCCCCCCCCCCCCTCCATTGGATGTTGGGATTGTCTGGACCACTGGCATTGTCTATCAATACATACAACATTGATTGGATGGGGAAGGAACAGCTGAGAAATGCCGACTAGGGCTATAAAAACCGAAAGTGTCTCAACACTTTTGTCCAAGATTGTAGTACTAATTCTTGATTGGCTACTGAAAAAAACAGTGCATGAAAAACACTTAATTACTTAAAAGTGAAGCACATGACGTAAAAGCAATATCAACTACAAGTACTGCTAAAAGATAATGGGATGTAGTGAGGAGACTTGTTTAACCGTGATGCATTTAAACAATATATATCCAAAAGCTAGAACGTTCAGCTGGTGCATTGACGACCAGCGTTAGTCAGTTTTAGCGCTTTACTTTTAGGGTTTTCTGCCTCGCTTCAGATAAAAACTTCGGGAAAAACTATTATTTTAAAGCGAAAATGCAACACAAGCTACAATGTTTCTTTATTTCGTCCTTCGTTGTTTTCTCTGCCATGCTTCAGCGTTCTATTCAACTTCAACTTCAATCGGATTTCTATCAGCTATCAGATCCTACTCAATCAAACAACATTTACTTCTCTACAACAAGAAACAAAAGACAACGATCAGGAAAGATTCAAACAGTACTGGTTTATGATGAATTTACATGTTTCCAGCAATGTGCTCGACTTGCCGATGATTGTATTGCTATGAACTTCATGAAACGCGCTGTAAACAAACTTCATGATTGTGAGCTGCTATCGTTCGAAGGGAAACTTGAAGACAACTCTGCGTTTGAATATAACAGCGAGTTTGATTTCATTGTTATCAAGGTTAGTCATTCTGTTTGCTATTATCAATCGTTAGTTCTGTATTAGCACTATTCAGTGTTTTGTTTCATAGGTTTTAGTGTTCCAATCTCAATCCATATTCCAATCTCAATCCATTATATTTTATTGTTTAATTTTTAAGTACTGCACTTTTTGCTATTCATTAACTGCACAGAACCTTCCGGCATTACTGCGAAAAAGCATTGTTTTTAAAGTGAAGGGGCACTCAATAACGCAGAGAAATTCAAGAGTGCAATAGAATGTTAATCAAGAATTTAACAATCATTGAAATGTCTCCCTAAGATGAATGTCAATACAAAATTAATCAAATGCCTAGCTGCCTGTGTGTTCCAAAACCTTTAAGTGAACATTGTTATAATATATTATTAAGTTCAATCGCATCCTTGAATTTCCTTCAGCGCCGTCGAGTGCCTCTTTACGCTAATGGCAATGCTTTTTAGTGCGCTGTTAACGGAACTGCAAAAGATTTTTAAAACTGCGTTCAACGTACAGCACTTAGTCCACTTTTGGTTTTGATCAGAAGATGTCAGATGCGCGCGCGCGGTAATATTTTATCAAACATTCATAGAAAGCAGTGAGATAAAAGTGGCTCCCACTTTTCGCAACACTCTCTATTAGAATAAGACCACGCCCGTAAAACAACCATCTCTTTTGGCAAAAATTGGATCCAGCTCTGGATTATACAGCACTCTGCAAAAAAAAATAGATAAAAGTGGCTCCCACTTTTCGCAACTTTCTCTCTATTAGAATAAGACCACGCCCGTAAAACAACTATCTCTTTTGGCGAAAATTGGGTACGTCCAGCTCTGGATTATACAACACTCTGCAACAATTATAAACTCTTCCGCTCTTTTAACAATGTTTCCTTTAATAGAACCCACAATACCAAAACTGTGGTGAGATGTATAAAAAGAAAGTAGTACTAACAAATGGAGTACATCGCGTCAGACCTCGTTACTCCCCTTCCTTCCTGGTCTACTGTAATATGAAGTGGGCTGGTGGTGGATGGACAGTGATTCTTAGGCGAAAAAATGGCTTGACTGATTTTTACCGTGACTGGGACGATTATAAAGAAGGCTTTGGTAAAATATCCGCAGCCGCTGAACACTGGCTAGGATTGGACCACATTCACGCTATGACGTCACAAGGGGACTATAGACTGCGAGTAGAGTTGGAAGACTTTGATGGAAAGTTTCGAGCCGTGGAGTATGGCACGTTTATCGTGGCTGGTGAGGAAGATAACTACCGTCTTACTATTGGGAAGTATGAAGGTAATGTTAGTAACTAGTCCTTTTTACAGGTCCGTTCAGTGACCACGAAGGTATTTTCATTATAATCATCATCACAAGCATCATTATGAATCATTGTAAAATTCGTTAATAATTCATAAGCTTTATTATCTTCATCATCATCATCTTTATTTCTATCATTTCAGGTCTTGCGAAAGCTGGTGATTCTCTGTCCTATCACAACAATGCCCAGTTCTCCACCAAAGACCGTGATAATGACAGTTTTCCAGGTAGCTGTGCTAAAACCTATAGAGGTGGCTGGTGGTATCAAAACTGTCATGAAACTAACCTGAATGGCTTGTACCTGGCTGGTCCAACCAACCAGACTGGTGTTGGCATTACCTGGAAGTCATGGCGGGGTCAAGGTTATTCCCTAAAGAAAGCAACCTTAAAAATACGACCAAACGATTATAAGTAACAAATAACAGGTCCATCAGTTTTTTACAGCTATCTTCCAAAGAAGTGGTGCCTGTAAACGCGGCAGGGGACTCAGGGGGAAAAGTATCGAGTTGTCCCGTGTAAAGCCCCGTGCAAACGCACGCAACATTGTTGGCCAACAATACGCAACAATATGTTGGGCCCAACATGTTGCGAGCGTTGGCACACCATGTTTCGTGTTGTTGCGTGTTGTTGCAACTTGTTGGATGTTGTTGGATGAAGTTTGAAAGTGGTCAAACTTCAGAGGCAACAAGTCCCAACATTTCTTTTGTTTCGCGGTCATCGAAGCGTAGCCCAACAATGTTGCGTTCGTTTGCACAGCACATCCAACAATGTTGCGCGGGCGCATGCGCACTACACTATGGTGGCCCATCATTATCATAGGGAAATGTCAGCAAAATCAAACTAATATGGATTTCTTCCATAAAAAAATACAATGAAAAATAAAAATAAAATAATTCTAAGACAAACAAAAAATAAAACAAACAATTCAAAAGAAAAAATATAAATCGCGTAGAAAAAAAACACAAATATAAACAAATAAACTTTGAAATTCAACAGTGAGCAAGATATTTAGCAATAATTCAACATGGCGTCCCAACAAGCAGTGGTTTGTAGGGAATTCTGGGTATTTTTGTCCCAGAATCCTTTGTAATATCATCGGAGCGCCCAACATGTTGGGACTTGTTGCGAGCGTTTGCACACACCCGCCAACATCGCGCAACTACACACAATGTTGGCCCAACAATGTTGGATGTTGTTGCATGCGTTTGCACGGGCCTTAACAGATACTGAAAGTCTTTTGAAAAGGGCATGGCACAAACCATTTATTCTTTTTTGATATCCTAAAAGATACCAAAATATGTCAAATTTCGATATTTAGAATTTCCAAACCCTAAAAGAGTCAGCACGGAAGAGAATGAAAAACGGGGCATGTATGACGCAGGGGACGCAGCTGTCAACGTCTGCCTCAAGAAAAAACATAAAATTGATGAAAAAGGAAAGGTCTTCGTGAGTCAGTCAGCAAATCCCGGAAAAAAAATCATCACGTAGCACCTCCACCACACAAAATATACCCGGCACGAAATAGGGACACGCATTTGGGTGTAGGATGATATCGGTTCCGATGCATTCCGATGCCCGGCCCCTTGTGCGGCCCCTGAGTATATTTCCAACCACGGTCAAAGATTACAGTGTGGCTCACAAGGCCTCGAAATATACCACTGTGCAGAACAATAATCGTCTATTTATCGGACTGTGTAGGATCCGTCAAATTCCGAACATTCCTTAATCATATAGGTAGGTCTCAATGCTTATACACTAGCGTTGAACGTTGCCCAGTACGCAAGATAAAAAAAAACGGAAATTCGTGAATTCAAAGTCTAGTTAAATGCTTTAATTATTCATTCTGTTATACTTTTCTGATGATGATCGTTGGATAACGGTCGAAATATCATAAAGTCTAAAGTCATGAACAAATATCTACTTGTATTAAATTTCAATTAGGCAAGAAAAAAACCCGTGATGCCGGACCACAAAAACCTCAAACCCTTACTTTTACCATTCGTTAGAGACCCAAAACCCGAGTCCTATAATTCTATAATATACAAGACCCGATAGCCCTACAAGACCCGATAGACCTATAAGACCGATAGACCTATAATATACAATACCCGATAACCCTACAAGACCCGATAGTCCTACAAGACCCGATAGTCCTACAAGACCCGATAGTCCTATAAGACCGATAGACCTATAATATACAATACCCGATAACCTTACAAGACCCGATAGTCCTACAAGACCCGATAACCCTACAAGACCCGATAGACCTACAAGAACCGATAGACCTATAATATACAATACCCGATAGTCCTACAAGACCCGATAGTCCTACAAGAACCGATAACCCTACAAGAACCGATAACCCTACAATTAAGACCCGATAACCCTACAAGAACCGATAGACCTATAATATACAATACCCGATAACCCTACAAGACCCGATAGTCCTACAAGACCCGATAACCCTACAAGACCCGATAGTCCTACAAGAACCGATAGACCTACAAGAACCGATAGACCTATAATATACAATACCCGATAACCCTACAATACCCGATAGTCCTACAAGACCCGATAGTCCTACAAGACCCGATAACCCTACAAGACCCGATAACCCTACAAGACCCGATAGTCCTATACAAGACCCGATAGACCTATAAGAACCGATAGACCTATAAGAACCGATAGACCTACAAGAACCGATAGACCTATAATATACAATACCCGATAGTCCTACAAGACCCGATAGTCCTACAAGAACCGATAACCCTACAAGAACCGATAACCCTACAATTAAGACCCGATAACCCTACAAGAACCGATAGACCTATAATATACAATACCCGATAACCCTACAAGACCCGATAGTCCTACAAGACCCGATAACCCTACAAGACCCGATAGTCCTACAAGAACCGATAGACCTACAAGAACCGATAGACCTATAAGAACCGATATAGACCTATAATATACAATACCCGATAGCCCTACAAGACCCGATAGTCCTACAAGACCCGATAGTCCTACAAGACCCGATAACCCTACAAGACCCGATAACCCTACAAGACCCGATAGTCCTATACAAGACCCGATAGACCTATAAGAACCGATAGACCTATAAGAACCGATAGACCTACAAGAACCGATAGACCTATAATATACAATACCCGATAGTCCTACAAGACCCGATAGTCCTACAAGAACCGATAACCCTACAAGAACCGATAACCCTACAATTAAGACCCGATAACCCTACAAGAACCGATAGACCTATAATATACAATACCCGATAACCCTACAAGACCCGATAGTCCTACAAGACCCGATAACCCTACAAGACCCGATAGTCCTACAAGAACCGATAGACCTACAAGAACCGATAGACCTATAAGAACCGATATAGACCTATAATATACAATACCCGATAGCCCTACAAGACCCGATAGTCCTACAAGACCCGATAGTCCTACAAGACCCGATAACCCTACAAGACCCGATAACCCTACAAGACCCGATAGTCCTATACAAGACCCGATAGACCTATAAGAACCGATAGACCTATAAGAACCGATAGACCTACAAGAACCGATAGACCTATAATATACAATACCCGATAGTCCTACAAGACCCGATAGTCCTACAAGAACCGATAACCCTACAAGAACCGATAACCCTACAATTAAGACCCGATAACCCTACAAGAACCGATAGACCTATAATATACAATACCCGATAACCCTACAAGACCCGATAGTCCTACAAGACCCGATAACCCTACAAGACCCGATAGTCCTACAAGAACCGATAGACCTACAAGAACCGATAGACCTATAAGAACCGATATAGACCTATAATATACAATACCCGATAGCCCTACAAGACCCGATAGTCCTACAAGACCCGATAGTCCTACAAGACCCGATAACCCTACAAGACCCGATAACCCTACAAGACCCGATAGTCCTATACAAGACCCGATAGACCTATAAGAACCGATAGACCTATAAGAACCGATAGACCTACAAGAACCGATAGACCTATAATATACAATACCCGATAGTCCTACAAGACCCGATAGTCCTACAAGAACCGATAACCCTACAAGAACCGATAACCCTACAATTAAGACCCGATAACCCTACAAGAACCGATAGACCTATAATATACAATACCCGATAACCCTACAAGACCCGATAGTCCTACAAGACCCGATAACCCTACAAGACCCGATAGTCCTACAAGAACCGATAGACCTACAAGAACCGATAGACCTATAAGAACCGATATAGACCTATAATATACAATACCCGATAGCCCTACAAGACCCGATAGTCCTACAAGACCCGATAGTCCTACAAGACCCGATAACCCTACAAGACCCGATAACCCTACAAGACCCGATAGTCCTATACAAGACCCGATAGACCTATAAGAACCGATAGACCTATAAGAACCGATAGACCTACAAGAACCGATAGACCTATAATATACAATACCCGATAACCCTACAAGACCCGATAGTCCTACAAGACCCGATAGTCCTACAAGACCCGATAGACCTATAAGAACCGATAGACCTATAATATACAATACCCGATTACCCTACAAGACCCGATAGTCCTACAAGACCCGATAACCCTACAAGACCCGATAGTCCTACAAGAACCGATAGACCTACAAGAACCGATAGACCTATAAGAACCGATATAGACCTATAATATACAATACCCGATAGCCCTACAAGACCCGATAGTCCTACAAGACCCGATAGTCCTACAAGACCCGATAACCCTACAAGACCCGATAACCCTACAAGACCCGATAGTCCTATACAAGACCCGATAGACCTATAAGAACCGATAGACCTATAAGAACCGATAGACCTACAAGAACCGATAGACCTATAATATACAATACCCGATAGTCCTACAAGACCCGATAGTCCTACAAGAACCGATAACCCTACAAGAACCGATAACCCTACAATTAAGACCCGATAACCCTACAAGAACCGATAGACCTATAATATACAATACCCGATAACCCTACAAGACCCGATAGTCCTACAAGACCCGATAACCCTACAAGACCCGATAGTCCTACAAGAACCGATAGACCTACAAGAACCGATAGACCTATAATATACAATACCCGATAACCCTACAAGACCCGATAGTCCTATACAAGACCCGATAGACCTATAAGAACCGATAGACCTATAAGAACCGATAGACCTACAAGAACCGATAGACCTATAATATACAATACCCGATAACCCTACAAGACCCGATAGTCCTACAAGACCCGATAGTCCTACAAGACCCGATAGACCTATAAGAACCGATAGACCTATAATATACAATACCCGATTACCCTACAAGACCCGATAGTCCTACAAGACCCGATAACCCTACAAGACCCGATAGTCCTACAAGAACCGATAGACCTACAAGAACCGATAGACCTATAATATACAATACCCGATAACCCTACAAGACCCGATAGTCCTACAAGACCCGATAGTCCTACAAGACCCGATAACCCTACAAGACCCGATAACCCTACAAGACCCGATAGTCCTATACAAGACCCGATAGACCTATAAGAACCGATAGACCTATAAGAACCGATAGACCTACAAGAACCGATAGACCTATAATATACAATACCCGATAGTCCTACAAGACCCGATAGTCCTACAAGAACCGATAACCCTACAAGAACCGATAACCCTACAATTAAGACCCGATAACCCTACAAGAACCGATAGACCTATAATATACAATACCCGATAACCCTACAAGACCCGATAGTCCTACAAGACCCGATAACCCTACAAGACCCGATAGTCCTACAAGAACCGATAGACCTACAAGAACCGATAGACCTATAAGAACCGATATAGACCTATAATATACAATACCCGATAGCCCTACAAGACCCGATAGTCCTACAAGACCCGATAGTCCTACAAGACCCGATAACCCTACAAGACCCGATAACCCTACAAGACCCGATAGTCCTATACAAGACCCGATAGACCTATAAGAACCGATAGACCTATAAGAACCGATAGACCTACAAGAACCGATAGACCTATAATATACAATACCCGATAGTCCTACAAGACCCGATAGTCCTACAAGAACCGATAACCCTACAAGAACCGATAACCCTACAATTAAGACCCGATAACCCTACAAGAACCGATAGACCTATAATATACAATACCCGATAACCCTACAAGACCCGATAGTCCTACAAGACCCGATAACCCTACAAGACCCGATAGTCCTACAAGAACCGATAGACCTACAAGAACCGATAGACCTATAAGAACCGATATAGACCTATAATATACAATACCCGATAGCCCTACAAGACCCGATAGTCCTACAAGACCCGATAGTCCTACAAGACCCGATAACCCTACAAGACCCGATAACCCTACAAGACCCGATAGTCCTATACAAGACCCGATAGACCTATAAGAACCGATAGACCTATAAGAACCGATAGACCTACAAGAACCGATAGACCTATAATATACAATACCCGATAGTCCTACAAGACCCGATAGTCCTACAAGAACCGATAACCCTACAAGAACCGATAACCCTACAATTAAGACCCGATAACCCTACAAGAACCGATAGACCTATAATATACAATACCCGATAACCCTACAAGACCCGATAGTCCTACAAGACCCGATAACCCTACAAGACCCGATAGTCCTACAAGAACCGATAGACCTACAAGAACCGATAGACCTATAAGAACCGATATAGACCTATAATATACAATACCCGATAGCCCTACAAGACCCGATAGTCCTACAAGACCCGATAGTCCTACAAGACCCGATAACCCTACAAGACCCGATAACCCTACAAGACCCGATAACCCTACAAGAACCGATAACCCTACAATTAAGACCCGATAACCCTACAAGAACCGATAGACCTATAATATACAATACCCGATAACCCTACAAGACCCGATAGTCCTACAAGACCCGATAACCCTACAAGACCCGATAGTCCTACAAGAACCGATAGACCTACAAGAACCGATAGACCTATAAGAACCGATATAGACCTATAATATACAATACCCGATAGCCCTACAAGACCCGATAGTCCTACAAGACCCGATAGTCCTACAAGACCCGATAACCCTACAAGACCCGATAACCCTACAAGACCCGATAGTCCTATACAAGACCCGATAGACCTATAAGAACCGATAGACCTATAAGAACCGATAGACCTACAAGAACCGATAGACCTATAATATACAATACCCGATAGTCCTACAAGACCCGATAGTCCTACAAGAACCGATAACCCTACAAGAACCGATAACCCTACAATTAAGACCCGATAACCCTACAAGAACCGATAGACCTATAATATACAATACCCGATAACCCTACAAGACCCGATAGTCCTACAAGACCCGATAACCCTACAAGACCCGATAGTCCTACAAGAACCGATAGACCTACAAGAACCGATAGACCTATAAGAACCGATATAGACCTATAATATACAATACCCGATAGCCCTACAAGACCCGATAGTCCTACAAGACCCGATAGTCCTACAAGACCCGATAACCCTACAAGACCCGATAACCCTACAAGACCCGATAACCCTACAAGACCCGATAGACCTATAAGAACCGATAGACCTATAATATACAATACCCGATAACCCTACAAGACCCGATAGTCCTACAAGACCCGATAGTCCTACAAGAACCGATAGACCTATAAGAACCGATAGACCTATAATATACAATACCCGATAGTCCTACAAGAACCGATAGACCTACAAGAACCGATAGACCTATAATATACAATACCCGATAGCCCTACAAGACCCGATAGTCCTACAAGACCCGATAACCCTACAAGACCCGATATTATTATTATAAATTTATTGGATAAAGCCGTTTTAACTGGTCATATTTAGCAATGGTATTAACCCTGGTATACTTGTGGTTTGATATCACCATTAGTTGATAGACAAATCGTTTTAGTGAACCATCATGGCGAATAATTAATTTCAAGATGCAAATTAAAGAAAAATTGACACAATTATTAAATATCATTACTATATACAATAGAGTAGTTGAATCGTGAGAATTATGCTGTGATAGTTGCCCGCGGAAGTATAAAGTATTGAGGGCAGTTTCCAAGGGCAACTAATCACAGTATTATGCCCGAGATTTTAACTACTCTATTGTTTTTTATTCAACAACACAATTTTCCGAGCTGGACGAAAAGCTCAGCGGGCACTATGCGCCGAGAGTATCCCTCCGCGACAGGTACTATCACGTCACGTGATCGCCCCTCAACCAAGGAGAGTGGAGGAAAATTTGTTGTTGAAATATAATCTTAGATATACGAGCTGAGATGCATTTAACAAATTGTTCGAATAGGGTTTACTCTCGTCTTGATTTACAACTGGTTTGATTCGACACACACATATACGTTGTACGTTCTGGATGCTACACATTATTTCAAATGACTTCTGCTTTTCTCCCGTGTCTTTATTACAGGGCTCTTCCTTCGAGTCATCCACAAGATAGGATGTTATTTCCTTGTGGTTGTTGAGAAAGTGTGCTGTTCCTGAATGAAATACATTAAAATGTGTTAAGAATGATGCATGATTATATCTTAATTATCATTAAAATACCTTTTCTCTTTTCTCATGTTCGAAATTTCTCATATTATTTGAAACTATAGTAAATTAAAGAGACGCATGGTTGTTTTAATAGATAATGTTCTCATAGATAACTCTACAATAGTTAAACAGAATATTATATGGTCGTTAGGAGATCTGAATTCCATCTTGTTGGTGAGAAAGTTTACTCAAAAATAATCAATTTATACTCGAAAATAAGATCCGTATCTCCGCGCGGCCATGTAATCATGATATCCTCATGTATGTTTTCGTGACAATAGCATTGTTTTTGTTTGCGCATATCTTTATATATAGAGATAATATATAGATCCTTTTTGACAAAAATAATAACAATACTTCTGTTATAACAATGTGTTTACATTCACGCATTATAGCCACTGTCAGACGATGTCGTCTAAAACTCCACACGAGTCAGAACACGAGTGAACACGAGTGAACACTAGTGAACACGAATGAACACGAGTGGAAAAAAATGAAATAAATATAAATAAAAACTGGAAAAAAAATGAAAATGAAAAAAATAGAAATGAAAAAAAGAATAAATAACGAAAATAAAATAAACGAAATAAAATATTTAAAGAATAGAAAAATAAATTTATAAACAGAAATAAAAAGTTTCACAATTACGGCACTCCATGCAAATGAACGATAACAAATTCAATAATGTTAATATAATGCATCAAAAATTGAACTGGATTGAGATCATAATGTTTCCATAAACTATAAATAAACGTCTTACCATGCAGTTTTTAAAAGACTCCATGGGAATGAACACGAAAAAATATGATATAATGGTAACACGCCATGCACGTCACCTGATTATATCACAGGTAGAGGGAACCTGGATTTTGATTGCTTTGCTATTTGATAGCTACGACGTACGTTTTCCTTGTCGTGTCTTTTAGAACCACCACGTTGCTATTGGCATGTAATTAAATTAATTGGAATGTATTAATATCATATTTATTAAACACATTTGTTAATTTTTGGTGCATTTTATTAACATTATTGTATTTGTTATCGTTCATTTGCATGGAGTGCCGTAATTGTGAAACGGTAATTTTTGTTTATGAATTAATTAAAATTATATTATTTCTTCTTTCATTTCTGTTTATAAATTTATTATTCTATTCCTCAATTATTTTAGTAATACCACTTGTTTTGATACATTTACCTGTATGTCTATTTGGAATTATTTTCTTTGGAATTATTTTCGTGTTTTTGTTTCGTTATTTTCTTATTTTTTTTCATTTCTATTTTTTTTATTTTCATTTCATTTTTTCATTTCTCATTCATTATTTTTCATTATTTTTTTTTTTTTTTCACTCGTATTCACTCGTCAGATATGGGTCCATCATTGGAAACGATAAGGCAAATTGAAAGACATGTATATGAATTGACAGCAAACACATTAAGTATCTCACGGGATACTATTTTTCCATATTTTTTAATTTATATATTGGGAATTTTATGTTGACAACCGATTTGTTTGTAATTATTATTTTTATGAAAACAAAATGATAAAAATGATATGAACGTAAAATTAAAGAAACATTTACCTTGTTCTAAAGGAACAGTAGAGCTTGAAATATTTCCTCCTTTTAAAGTTGCGGCAACTTGGTCGATTTTTTGCACATCATCCAAAGTTATTGATTTTGGATCATCAGCTTCAAAACAACACCAGAAGCAAAATCAATCTACATTTTTATAATACAATAATGATCATAATAATCAATCTACCAAAACATTCAACATGAGCCTTAACTAGTTATAAACATCACATGACTAACGAATAATACATAACCCAGGTACATAAAGCTTGAGTTATTGATAGCCCAATGATGTTGATGTTACATCATGTTGATGTAAATTGAATCCATTTAAAGTAAGCATAAATATGTACGTAGGAGTTAGCTCTCACCCTCAGATTTTCTTGGCACATCACAGTAGTCATGTACAAAATCACGTAGTTTCGTTGGTATGTGATTTTCTTTTGCTACTTTGGCATGATTTACACAAAACGCACTACTTTGTGTTTCTGGTGCTAGTGTGCAGACGCTTGGGTAGTTCAGTGTCGGCATTCCATTTACCTCTGCTTTTACTGGGAACATGCAGTGGGGGTGTCGCAGTTTCCATATACCGTCCATTGACACGAAATTAGAACAACCTGTCAATATGCATCGAAAATCAACTTTATACTCTACAAAATTACATATTGCAAACAAATTTGATTAAAGTGAATGATAACATGCAGTATAAATGAACCAAACAGTTTTTTATTCTATTTTCCCAGAACAATAATTTAACTCTTTTGTATAAAGCAGGGGTAGGTAATTCTAACGTCACGTCAAAGCGAGTATGTAATTAATTATTAGGTACCTAGCAATATAAAATATCTATCTACCTCTCTTCTTGCAAAGCTCAGAACAGTTTTCTTCGGGATGTGCATATATTTCTTCTCTCCTCAAGCCGTCGATATGCTCAATCAGTTCATCAATGGATTGATCAACAGGACCTTTAAAACACCAGTCCGTGATCATCTGTCGTTCACGTAGCTCGCACTCTAACTCGGAAAGATAAAACGCTTTCGAGGTTATTCTCCTATCTAGAGTGAATGCAATATCACCGTATCCTGATAGAAAGGAAATACAATAATATAAGGGCTATTGAATAGAAATCTTGCAATATTAATAAGAACGTAGAGTGACTGGATACATTTTCATTAATACAAACCATGGACATTAATACCATTAATTTATAATACTGACCTGTATTGAATGGGTGATGTAAAAACGTCTTCAATGTTGTTTCCCTTGCTCCGTCAGTAGCTTCTTTGTAAGCCTCTGTGAAACCCTCAAAAGAGACCCAAGAATGGTTTCTAGATTTTCAATAAAAAACATTTACAGGTTAATATATATCTACATAACTATATATAGTATCGAGCTGTAGAAACTAACAAAAAATTCCTATTGAAAAACATTGTATTTTAACACTACACATTTCTAGCATTTAAAACATCCCTGAGTTCCCGGGTTGTTGTTTTAATTGACGATATACGTAAATTCATAAGCATTGATAACTAACAACAGTATTTTGAAATTCTTACACTAATGAATACTTACGCAAGCTGGACATGATAAGAACATAACGATCGGCAAAATAGTGCTTTGTTTGTGACCATCACATACGGCCTTTCGTCCACATAGAAGCGATGCCCCGTGTTTTCGTTCCCGTACCTGCTATAACCATAGTTGATTCTGCAGTTGGGACAACGAAGGCTTAACTTAATTGCTGGCAACGGCCCCTCAAGTTTAAAGATGGTTACGAGACACGGGGCATTGTGCGATGCTAGGGACCGTCTACATTCAAGGCACTCTTCTACAGGTGGTGTGAGAACTTCAACTTCTATTTCTTTGCATCCCGTAGCCTTAAAAATGTTAAAGCTGACACTGTCGACTAACGCCCGTGTGAGCGGCAAAAGTTGATCTTTTGGTATTCCAGTGCAGTGATGCTCTAAACTTTTACGTTTTAAATCGCTGGTAGTTGATTTCGGGATAGATTTGGCCACCAACAAAAGACGCTGAATGTTGTGGTGACCAAACTTAAGGCCGCATACACCAAATAAATCTTCGTTATCCAATTCAGCAGCGAGAATATCTTCCAATGAACAACTTTTGATGAGAGAAATACTCTCAGAGAGATCACACTTTCGTCGCTTTCGATTTTGAGCAGCTTTTATACGGTTTATAAAAGCATTGGACATTTTACTTGATGTTTTGTAAGAGATTTGTTTGCGGCCGATAGACTGATCGTGTTCGCGTGACAGAATTTTGACGTGACAATGAGTTTGTCGGAATGTGCTCACCCGATAAAAATCCGACACCCAATAGCATGACCCTAAAACATGACTCATGTGACACAAAAGGTTTGACTTCACATAATGATTGCCTAATACCAATGGAACATTTCTATACTGGTCGTACTGAAATACCGGTGGGCGGGGCACTTTTTTGCCACGACTTCTAAGGGGTTGGGGGTGTTTTAAAACCGCAAAATGTATTATTAACAGGGATGTGGCAGGATAGATATGTTCATAATTTTAGAACTACTCAATGTAAGAAACTGAAATTCAGAGGATGGATGTGCATACGTGAGTTGTATCATCTCAGATGGTGATTGTCCTTGAATATGATTACCATGGCAACAGTTGCTAAGAAAGGCGAAATATTCCAATTTGGGTAAAAAGACTTAGATTTAATGTGAAAATCCAAGTAATGGTATCCTTTTAAAAGTAATGGTATCCTTTTAAAAGTAATGGTATCCTTTTAAAAGTAATGATATCCTTTTAAAAGTAATGGTATCCTTCTAAAAGTAATGGTATCCTTTTAAAAGTACTGGTATCCTTCTAAAAGTAATGGTATCCTTCTAAAAGTAATGGTATCCTTTTAAAAGTAATGATATCCTTTTAAAAGTAAAACTTTTAAAAATGTTTGACATTTTCAAGGGTATGTGTCGTGTCATTTCATACTTTTCAAAGGAAAGCAACCCCATGCAACTAAATTATGGCAGCACTCACTAAATGTAAATTAGGCTAGTACAATATATATCCAAAAACTAGGACGTTTAGCTGGTGCATTGACGACCAGCGTTAGTCAGTTTTAGCGCTTTACTTTTAGGGTTTTCTGCCTCGCTTCAGTTAAAAACTTCGCCGGAAAAACTATTATTGTAAAGCCACGAAAATGCAACACAAGCTACATTGTTTCTTTATTTCGTTCTTCGTTGTTTTCTCTGCCATGTTGCAGCGTTCTATTCAACTTCAACTTCAATCGGATTTCTATCAGCTATCAGATCCTACTCAATCAAACAACATTTACTTCTCTACAACAAGAAACAAAAGACAACGATCAGGAAAGATTCAAACAGTACTGGTTTATGATGAATTTACATGTTTCCAGCAATGTGCTCGACTTGCCGATGATTGTATTGCTATGAACTTCATGAAACGCGCTGTAAACAAACTTCATGATTGTGAGCTGCTATCGTTCGAAGGGAAACTTGAAGACAACTCTGCGTTTGAATATAACAGCGAGTTTGATTTCATTGTTATCAAGGTTAGTCGTTCTGTTAGCTATTATGAGTATCAATAGTTCTTTATCAGCACTATTCAATGTTTTGTTTCATAGGTTTTAGTGTTCCAATCTCAATCCATGTTCCAATCTCAATCCATTATATTTTATTGTTTAATTTTATTAAGTAAGTACTTTTTGCTATTCATTGCACAGAAACTTCCGGCGTTGCTGCGAAAAAGCATTATCTTTAAAGTGAAGGGGCACTCAATAACGCATATAAATTCAAGAGTGCAATAGAATTGTTAATTAAGAATTTAACAATCATTGAAATGTCTTCCGATCCTCCGATGAATGTCAATACAAAATTAATCAAATGCCTAGCTGCCTGTGTGTTCCAAAACCTTTAAATGAACATTGTCATAATATATTATTCAGTCCAATCACACCTTAAAATTTTCTTCAGCGTTATCGAGTCCCTCTTTACGCTAATGGCAATGCTTTTCAGTGCGCTGTTAACGGAACTGTTTTTTAACCCCTAGGTTTGTTTTCATTCAACTTACATTTGTCTGACACAATTACAACCACTTTCACTCATCAAATACACGTATACATCTATGGTAACCGCGTGTAGGGTTAAGCTCTATAAAGGCCTTGGAGTATGAAACACGTTTGTCATCTACCATAATGACAACAGTTTAACATCTTAACCCCTGATGAGTTATGTTAAACTGGTATTCAAGTACCATTACATTTTATCGATCTATTCGTGTATTAGACCACATATGAGCTCATATTACAATTAATTTACAAACACACAAAATGTATCCCTCTACCCTAACAATACAGTCCGATTACGCTTTATTATTTAAACACTTGTTTTTAAAACTGCGTGCGTTCAACGTACAGCACTTAGTCCACAGCTGGACCCACGTTTGCAATTGGTTTTGATCAGAAGATGTCAGATGCACGCGCGCGGTAATATTTTATCAAACATTCATAGAAAGCAGTGAGATAAAAGTGGCTCCCACTTTTCGCAACTCTCTCTCTATTAGAATAAGACCACGCCCGTAAAACAACTATCTCTGTTGGCGAAAATTGGGTCCAGCTCTGGATTATACAGCACTCTGCAACAATAATAAACTCTTCCGCTCTTTTAACAATGTTTCCTTTAATAGAACCCACAAATCCAAAACTGTGGTGAGATGTATAAAAAGAAAGTAGCACTAACAAATGGAGTACATCGCGTCAGACCTCGTTACTCCCCTTCCTTCCTGGTTTTCTGTAATATGAAGTGGACTGGTGGTGGATGGACAGTGATTCTTACACGAAAAAATGGCCTGACTGATTTTTACCGTGACTGGGACGATTATAAAAAAGGTTTTGGTAAAATATCCGCAACTGCTGAAGGATTGGACCACATTCACGCTATGACGTCACAAGGGGACTATAGACTGCGAGTAGAGTTGGAAGACTTTGATGGAGAGTTTCGAGCCGTGGAGTATGGCACGTTTATCGTGGCTGGTGAGGAAGATAACTACCGTCTTACTATTGGGAAGTATGAAGGTAATGTTATTAATTAGTCACAGTTCCGTTCAGTGACCACCAAGGTATTCTCATTATAACCATCATCACAAGCATCATTATGAATCTTTGTAAAATTTATTAATAATTCATAAACTTTCCAGCCAATCTGATATGAGAAATCAGATCACATGAACACCCTTGTAAAGCTGATACAAACTTAAAGCACGGGGAGGGTTTGAATAATTATCAGGGAAAACAATGAACATGTAAATTAGATACAACCACTAGTGACTTGTATCTGAAATGTAAATTAGATTATCATCAACATCAACATCATTACAGTTATCATCTTAAAGAATCCTAGTCAACCACAATGCATTGCACGCTTGACATTGCCAAATAATCGCTAGTCGCCATTTTGTTGACCATGGAAAATGGCCGACTTTTGGGTTTGCGAAGTGAATCCATTTCCATCGGCCTTTGAATTACTGCAAGATGGGTCATAAATATCGTGAAAAGTTCACCAGTGGTACTTCTCAAAGTTTTTCGATGGTTTGGAAAAAGTTTGATCCTTTATTGATGTATTATTTGAATTCAATGGTCGCTACTGATCTAGACTACGAGTAGTCCTTCTTTTCCCTCCATAATCAGTAATTTAAAAAAACGAGTGTTGCGGGATTCCTGTGGAGCGCGCCGGAAATAGATCGTTGAGAAGGGAGAGGAAAAGAAGGGACTACAGACAACACTGTAAGAAACGAATTACCGCCCTTTTTAACACATAGTTATCTTGTCAAAATCGTGTCATCGGGTAATCAATATCAAATGGATCATTTAGACTGCAATTCAATCCAATTAATTTTAACCAATTCAATTGGATCTGTAAAATGGCTAGGTTGTTAAACACGCGGGAAAATAGTCTCTTATTATCGCTTATCAATGTAAACATCTATGGCGGATACACCAAAAAAACCTGCCAAGAGATGGCGAAAGCCGAAGCCATCCACAGTCGATGACTTTTGCAGAGCATGTGGCTGCTCTTTCAAAATAGTTTACGGAGAGTTTGCAGTAGTTTCATTTCCACGGAAAATCTGTTTGACCTCCCAGAACGTTCTGGCGTTCCAAGTTGTTCACTTTCTTGGCTTCTCCGCGATCTTGGATACAAGGTGACGACGGCGATGGGCTTTCTGCCCGCGTTTGTGCTAGATGCTCAAACAAAATAAGAAGGGCTTCAGATTTGAAATCCTTTCTGGACATTCGCTTGGCTCGTTCTGAAGCCTGTGGAGAAAGTTCCCCAGAAAGATTCAAGCGAATGTCAAAACCGGTCGGCAGAACAGCGAAAACATCTTTGCCATCTAGCAAATTGATAACGGCCACTTTCTGTTCTTCTTTTAAGGATGAAACGTTTGGAAAACTTTCCAGGCACTCGCTTAAAATAGCTTCATGGTCAGCCATAGTAAACTAAGTGACCGTGTGCTGGAATGTTTCACGATGACGGTTGACAGCTCGGCGCGTTCCATTACAGCCGCTGACAGATCGATCGTTTTTAGCCAATCGGAATTTTCCGTTGTGAGAGCAACGGGTAATTCGTTTCTTACAGTGTTGTCTGTAGTCCCTCTCAACGATCTATTTCCGGCGCGCTCCACAGGAATCCCGCAACACTCGTTTTTTTAAATTACTGATTCTGGAGGGAAAAGAAGGACTACTCGTAGTCTACTACTGATCTCCCCGTCTGACAATGGCCAAAAAGTCGAGATTTTGTGAAGAGAATGTTTCTAAAACATTCAACCTACTTACTCTGGAATGAAAAGATGGAGAATTTAGACAGTTAGTGACTATCCAGCCACTTAACGCTATTTATTGTGATGGTTTTAGAAGGTCAATAGAAGTTATTGTTTCTTGTCACGCTCGACACATGACAAGTCAACTCCAGCATATTCGCTCAACATATAACAGAGCCTTCTCTCTACCCAGATGGAAAGCGGTTAATTTCAAGAACAGATTTAATACATTGTGAAGTCTGAAAAGCAACTCAGAACACTTTTAGACAATTTTCTATTACTAAAACGTCCATATTAGTAAGTAGATTTGTTATCATAACTTTTATCGTGAATTTAATTATGAATTTATTGTAAAAATAACTGTATTTGAACTGTAATTTATGAATATGTAATTCAGCTTTGTATGGTATCAGTTATTATCAATAAACTATCTTTTTATCCATAAAATCTACAGATTGTTGCGGCACGCGCATCCTCGGGAACCCAGGGGTATTCTTCTGTCGCTCGTTTCTCGCATCCACAACATATACCCCTGTAGTTAGGTCAATTATGGATATGATCGTGACAGATTGAGTAAAAGCATGAAACTTGGCAGGGTGATTGTTTGGTACATGCATAACAATTTCAGAAGGGGTGCCACAAAAAAACCGTTCAGGGGGGGTCACAGCAAACATTTTTAAAATTAGGTGGGGAGGGGTGGGGAATGTTTTTTTTGTGATTTTTGTATTTGATAGTAATAAATCGATTTGAAGCATGAAACTTGGCAGGATGATTGTATGGTACATGCATAACAATTCCAGAAGGGGTGCCACACGAAATCCGTTCAGGGGGATCACAGCAAACATTTTAAAAATTAGGTGGGGAGGGGTGGGGGTCGTTTTTTTGTGATTTTTGTATTTGATAGTAATAAATCGATTTTAAGCATGAATCTTGGCAGGATGATTGTGTGTTATATGCACAAGAATTCCAAAAGTGATGCCACAAAACAAATCTACTCAAGGAGGGGCTGCGTGGCTAGGGTTGGGGCGATAGGAGAGGGGGAAGGTCACTACAAAAACGTAAAAATAGGGAGTGAGGGTTTTTGTGTTAACTTTAATGTAATGAAAACAGATGTTTGAATTTTTATAAAAATCACTTAACTCGAATGCAGTTTTTGCACTTTTGTTTATTATCGGAATGCTTGCTCAAACATGCATTCAAGTACAATATATAGTGCAGGTTTTTTACCATTAGGATATAGTTTTTAGCAAACCCTCAAACTATTTTTGTTGAATTACTATACTTAATGTTCAAAACAACAATCAAGATATAGAATCAGAATAACGAACTATCAAATACAGCACTTATTATTACAAATGCAAGGTAACTGTGGCATCAACTATTTTGTCTATAAGCGTTGTTTATGTCTACCGGGTGGCATTCAAAAAGCCATTTGTACATGTACATAACTCGGTACATGTTAAACCTGCTTTCAGACATTTGCAGCGAGATGTTGAACACCCCGTCTTACAGCCACATTTCAGAAGCTCGCTGCAAGCTTTGGATGCTTCCGGGATACTCGTCCAAACAGGTTTCCAGGAGTTGCCTACCAATTGCCACCCAAAACTAACTGGAGATGGAACAGTTTGCTGAGCCTCAAAACTTATCCACACGGAAGCTTGAAACAAAGCTCGATTTGAATGAAGAAGAAGTGCATCCTAAAACATCAAGAAACAGTTTAAGCTTAACTACATTTTAAATGGTGAAATGCATAGTTTCGCACCTGTGTAGGGGGAATCTTCTCTAGCGTTCTCTGTTTCTTGGTGAACAGTTCTCTGCGTGCAACATTGACAGACTCCGTAGAACTTGACTTGTCGTACATAACCACTGTGAATCTTTCTAGCAACTGGAATTCTGGAGATGAAAGAACAATGGGGACAAAGGGATGGTTGTAGATATGAACAAAAGCATCAGTGACGTCCTGGTATGAATTCCAAGCCTCCCAAGCAGTCTTTTTGCCAACTCCGTGGAAAGCAGATGTGGTGTCGCATCCAGAGAAGGCATGGAAAAAAGGAAGCGCACGATATTTATGTTCACCAAGATTGTTGTAAATGGTGTTAACTGACAGAGTTTGGAAGGATCTTTCCATTCCAAAAGAAACCACAATTTGAAGTGAGGGTTGGATGTTAATAAGAATAGAAAAGCAGGAAATCAAAATAATGACAACATCAGTATCTACAGTTCTAACAAGGATATTTGTGGCTCCACGCTGTACGGCATCTTGAACATGTATTACAATTCTAGTATCGGCTTCCTCGTGATTGCAAGGGTTTAGATGTACTTCAGGAATTGATATAACTTGTTCTCCTATAAGTAAGAAAATAGGAAATCTTTTAAAAAATATCAAAAATACTTGAGGTATATTTAAGTTTACTTACCTAATGTTATGACAACTTGTTTATTGTCTGGCCAAGGGAAGCTTTTCACACTTTCTGATAGAAATAAGAAGAGCTCTTTCTTGTTGAGGGAGTCTTGCAAGAAGGCTGGCCAATTCCTGGGTATTTTCACATTCCTTGCAACTTTCTTTCTGATTCCCGTACCCCTCTTTGCTCTTGTGGCTTCCTTCAAGCTTGTTTCTCGGTACTAGTCCCATACTACGTCAACTCTAGAAGCGTTTTGCAAGCTTCTTTCTAGAAAAGGGCAAAACACTTGGTTGGCATACTCATCAAAGGTTGCGGCAGATGAAACTGAAAGCGAGTGCACTATTGCTGCTCCATCAAACACTTTAGTGTCGTATGAAGAGGGCTCTTCTCGACTTGAACTTCCTTTGATGATACAAGTTAAGAGGTCAGACTTCTTGCCCGTGCGTAAGTCTCCAAATTCTGATATTGCTGGTGGGTATGGCTGATTCTCGTGCATAAAAAAAATCTCCAAGGTCTCCTTCTCTTTGCTGACTTGCTATGTATAGTCGACTAAATAGATATCTGTCACTTGACAAGGCCAACAGTTTCATTGATGCTTTTGGAATGTTCTTTGGCTTTTGCCTCTTGAACAAGGCCGAGGAATTTCTCGAGATTGGGTCATGGATTGAAGCTGATCTTTCTTCTATGACTGTTTTTACATACTTTCTATATTGTGTCAAACCAAGGGTTTCTATTGATTGCAAACTTGCCACGACAGACTCATCAGCACAGCTTCTAGAATCAAGGGCCGCTAATTCAGGGAAGTAATCAAGAAATGGATTTCCCGTGTCTGAGATAACAGTGACCAGATTTCTAACATGTGATTGAAACCGTTTTTGACTAGCCAGTCCTTTGTCATGGTGTTCATACCTCTCATCATAGCTTTCATCATCTCCCAAAAGCTGATCTTCAAATTCTTGTAAAATACGAGATAGTTCTGGACCAGCTGTCATCCATCGCTTTAATGCTTCTTTGTTTTCTGTAAGACCGATAATTCCTCCAGAGCCTTTTAGAACTGCGTTATTTTGTTCATGGGCTTGATCTATTGGAATACAAGAGAATTTGTTTCTTGACTTTGAAATGACCCAGTACTTATGAAACTCACTTCGTATTTGCTCTGGTAGTGACTTCATATCCCTTAGATGTATTGGGATCCACCTGGCATAGTTTGTGTGATCTAAAGCGAAGAACCACGGTGCTAGAGATTCCAGGACTTCAACATACAACGGGAAGTTATTCTCGCGTTGTGCTTTGACAATTACAAGGATAGCAATCTCTTATTTACGTGTTTGTTTTCAAGAAAAACTGGTTATATTTGTAAGTATTTGCAAGCTTTCTAGTGACGAAAATTTTCATTACCAAAGTTGACCGCTGACCGCTTTTTGGCAACACCGCTGACCACAATTTTATTTTGCTCTATATAATACTATAATACAAAACAAAAAGTGGTCATTTTAACTAAACATAACAGTCAATTCCATTGTGAATGTTTTAGATCATTTTTTTTATAAAGAAAGTGAACTTTTTGCTATTTTTTCATAAAATTATTCCATTCGCTCCTCACCCCACCCCCTTAAAAAAAACATTTTCACCTTTTACTTTGCAATGGGCATGTTATTTTGCTCTTAAACTACAAATAAGACTTTAACAATGGTTTTTGTACGGCTTAATACTTTTTATTTCAATGAAACTATCATTTTACATAAAAAGGGAAAAAAATACCCTCCCTCCCCCCTTAAGTGCCCAAAACACCCCCCCGATTTACGAATTTCACTTGGCACCCCTTCTGAAATGATGAACAACTTGATAATCTGTCTGTTTACAAAGTTTCATACTTTTACTCCATCTGTCACGATTTCATCAATTTTTGGACATAACTGACCCGACTACTGGGAACGTAGTCTGTTGGAGCTTGTTCCGGAAGTCAAAATTCAAACTTATTTAACGACTTTCTTTGAATGGTTATCTTGATTTTCATTGGTCGACCTAATAAGGTCGACCAATCAGGAAAGAGCTGAATTTTGACTTCCGGAACAAGCTCCAACAGACTACGTTCCCAGGGGTATATGTTGTGGAAGCGAGAAACGAGCGACAGAAGAATACCCCTGGGTTCCCGAGGATGCGGCACGCGTGACTTAATCTGTTTCACAATAATATAGGAGCGCAAAGCATTGTGGTTGACTTGGATTCTTTAATTATCATCATCTTCAAATTTATCATCATCATCTTTATTATCTTCATCATCGCCATCTTTATTTCTATCATTTCAGGTTTTGCGAAAACTGGTGATTCTCTGACCTATCACAACAATGCCCAGTTCTCCACCAAAGACCGTGATAATGACGGTTTTCCAGGTAGCTGTGCTAAAACCTATAGAGGTGGCTGGTGGTATCAAGACTGTCATGAAACTAACCTGAATGGCTTGTACCTGGCTGGTCCAACCAACCAGACTGGTGTTGGCATTACCTGGAAGTCATGGCGGGGTCAAGGTTATTCCCTAAAGAAAGCAAGCTTAAAAATACGACCAAACGATTATTAAGTAACAAATAACATTATATGATTTTGTATTTGAAAATACAACCTTCGTAGTTAATTATTAATTCATGAATTGTATAACAAGTATATTAAAGCTGTCCTTCAGTAGCGTTGTGTGTAGAGTAAGAGTAGATTTAAGGCCATATACTACTGCTAAAGATTCGGATAAAGCAAAATATATGTCAAATATATGTCTCCCCTCCCCCCGCGGGATCCTCTTACATGCATATAAAAAAGCGCCCTACACTAGGTGAGAGTATCTCATTACCAGGGAACGCAGTGCAAAGAACATTACTTCGTCAGGTAGGTTTGTAGTAGTTTTTTTTTCTCAATTTTTTCTTCATCGGCTTGAATGTACTTAAAGCACAAACGCTATTCTGCATCATTCTGCATGTGTTTTTAGTTTTATGGATTTATTAAAGTCTTGAGAATACATGTTGATATAGACTGAGTAACCGTAGATTCAACGCCCACCATACATGAGCATGTTAAACTGTCACACTTTTCACTTACGAAGAAAACCAGGTGAAAAATTGGTGAAACTTGAAACTTGTAAAATTGAAATTTAATTGTAAAAGTGATTCTGATTCAACACAAATAGAGCGGAAACACAATATTGAATTAAAATTGTTTATATGTGTAGTGACTTTTTGGTCACTATGAAAGAGAAGTAAGTGTCGGTATTTCTGGTTGATACTGGTCCCTAAATAGACACTAAATAGAAACTATAAGTCAGTAACCATTTTGTTTTTATTTCTATTTCCCCCTCTCCATTAATACTCCGTTTTACCGGTATTTAAAGCTACAGAACATGCTCATAGTATACACAGAATGGAAAGAAGTCGAAACAAGTGTGAGGCCACTTGAGATCAATCTCGCTCCGAAAACCGCGAATTAACTAGCTAAATTGAGCTATACTTGTTTCTCCTTATTCAAGCGAGAAAGAAGTTGAATTACCTTCGAACATTAACTGCTTTTCGGAGTTTTAATACTTATATGGTGAATAATTTGTATAATCTATGTTTTCAGCCGTAACAGGAAATTTCAACAATGAAGTCTGAAATCGTTTTCCTTGCTATCGTTGTGTGTGTTTGCCTTCTGTCTGTAAAAGGAAGGTATTATGAAAGAAGTGAGAAGTTGCTAGATGAAGGAAGATCCAACGACCAAAGAGATGAGCCTTTGCCAGCTGATTTTGGATATGACTCCTGGAAACGTACCATGGAAAAGCGAGGTAAGTCACCATGCCTTCGCGGGTAGCTTTCGTTAAAAATCTATTTTCGCGTCGCGTTAAATAATATTTTATGACATTATACATCATTTAAAAGCTTAATAAACAAAGAATACGTCTATGCTGTTTTTGTCTGCATAATATGCTAAATATTGGGACAAGTAACAGTTGTAACAAGCAAAAAAACGAAAACATTCAGAAGTTTGCTTGCATTTTACAACTGAAAAAAATGTCTACTTTTCTATACTGGTAATATGAATCTCAATAAAACTCTTATAAGTGCCGGAGAACCGATAACTACAGAAATGTAAGAAAATTGAATAAGGGCCACATACATGACCTCGAGTGCTCACACTAACCCCGATGAAACAGATAGTAGTCTATTAATGTACTAAATAGTTTGTATTATACAAACTGTACAAACTACACTGAATAAACATCACCGCTGAAGCAGAACCACACTATCAAATCAACTGCTCTTTGTTCATTTGTAAAGGGAATATATTTGGCGATACTTAGTTACGTTTAATTTGAAATTAACACGTACATTGAGAAATACTAATTTGCGAGAGAAAAAGGATAACCGTCAGATTTATATTTCCGTGAGATAAATCCTGCATCATGTACTCGGATTGCAGAAAGGTATAATTTATAGGATTGTCCATCCGCTTTAGCAAACGGTATGAATTCAGCTGACGCATTCTATATAGGAGACATAAAGGCTGACATATTGCGCGACAAAGCTTTCATTTTGCAATGAGCGTTCATTGTTTTCAACATCTATCAACAAGTGCCGAACAAAATACTCTTCTAATTTGTCATTTCTTTTGTTCCTCGTGTCCACTTCTGAAATGATCCTTCTGAAATGCCTGTTTTCATTATTGTCTTTTCTATTTAGGATGCAGGAACTTATTATCCGACTGGTACTGTAAACACATTGGGGGGAGATGCTACTCTTTTAAGTATAGATTCAATTTGTGCAAAAAGTACTGTACAAACTGTAAGTATTTCTTCAATGAAAGTATTTACGCCTTTCTGATAGGCTAGGGGCAAGTAGAAGCAAAAGTAATTGGCTTAGTTCAAACGTCGCATCTCATATGTGCCGCATCTAATGCAAAATGTGCAAAACCTATTGTTTGAATTCATTTGCATTAGATTCTGCACATGTTAGATGCAACGTTTGAACTAGGCCTAATTAAAACTCCTGCTGAGATAATGAGTGCATGGCTTTGTGATCAATGCATGAGAATTATTTACGATACCCCTCGTCATCCAGGGTTTGAAATCAGTGTTTTGGTCCCACTTAGGGTGATAATGACGAGAATGCCCACCAGCTGAGTTTTGTGGTCCCTTTTAGGGTATAAGACCAACAACAATGCTTCTTTTCAAAGATTGATTTTAATTTTAAACCCCTTTCATCACTGCCAATTTTAAACCCCTTTCATCACTGTCACGCCATCATCTCAAAATATAGGTCCCTTTCAGGGGTCATTTTCAGAATTTCCGACGAGGACCCCCGCCTCCTTTTATAAGGGATCCCCCCCCCCCCCCCCCCTCCCCGGGACGATGCCATCCGTATAAAATCATCTTTGGGTGCATGGTTGTTGTCACAAAAGACTACTTCAAATGACTGTAATTAATTCTCCTTTTATATTTATTTATTTATTTATTTATTTATTTATTTATTTATTTATTTATTTATTTATTTATTTATTTATTTATTTATTTATTTATTTATTTATTTATTTATTTATTTATTTATTTATTTATTTATTTATTTATTTATTTATTTATTTATTTATTTATTTATTTATTTATTTATTTATTTATTTATTTATTTATTTATTTATTTATTTATTTATTTATTTATTTATTTATTTATTTATTTATTTATTTATTTATTTATTTATTTATTTATTTATTTATTTATTTATTTATTTATTTATTTATTTATTTATTTATTTATTTATTTATTTATTTATTTATTTATTTATTTATTTATTTATTTATTTATTTATTTATTTATTTATTGTAATGTATTTAAATCAGAATTTGTTTATTATGTGAAGAAACTTAATGTGAACTTGAGCTGTTCGCGGTGAGAACTAAACAAGTGTCGATTTATTTTTTAGGTTAATCACGTGATGGTATTCAAGACGAACCTGTGTATGTTCTTGCTGATCAGTAATATTATAAATCATAACGACAATTTTAAAGAATTTTCATAAATAAAAACTCAAATGTTCATCTCAAATTTGTACGTGCAATGTGTAATATATTTACGCGGGATTGGCCCGCCTACAAACTCTCAGGGGAAGGGAGGGGAGGGAAGGGAAGGGGAGGCGAGGGAAAGGGAGGAAGAAAGGAGAGGATTTACGTCGTCAGGGCAACCAATGAAACACCACGTACAGCAATAATAAGGATTGATAAACAATGAAATGGAATGATGAATAGATGGATAGTTGGACGGAGTAGATGGATGCATGAATAAATTGAGTAATGAATGAATAGACGAGAGAATTAATGGATGGATGGATGGATGGATGGATGGATGGATCAGAGGGTTGAATAAAGACAAGCAGGAGCCCATAATGGGCTCCTGAGACAAACGAATGTATGAATGGATAGATGGATGAAGGGATGGGTAGATAAGTTGTAAATTGTAAATTGTAAATTGATAAATGGGTCCATTAAAGCAAGAACGAATGACTAGTGACTAGGAACAAATGATCATCGTGTGATAAAATGTATTTATATATCCATCCATTTATTCATTTGTATATTTGTGTATGTACTGGGATCGATAGATGTGCTCACGTTGGGTTCCCTTTGCTATTCTAGACGCGCGAGACTGGACCTACTTTTGTTTTCAAAATGGCGTAGAAAAGATCACTTCCTTTTTGCGATATTATTTTATAATTTTATTTACAAGAATATACTTAATCTGAAACAGTTTCCCGTGAAGATGGACTTTAGGCCTTCTAAAAGTTGCTGTCTTAGTAGTATAGTGTTTTTATTTGTATTATTAAGCCTAGAATTTGCCTTTTGTGTTCATCTCCCATACATAAAGACAACATTTAATGAATCTGTGATTGGAAATGTCTCAAAGGACAACGATAATTTATGGATGTATGAATACACACGGAGAGAAGGCAATGTAAGTATGCTGTTATTATAACCCAATTGTTTGATAAGTAAGCTAGTTTTTGTATATTTAAACAGGTTCATAAAGTAAATTGAATTTTTAAGTGATTACTGCATATATTTGTTGTAAATGAGGGGTTTCGAGTGCCGTTTGTTTATGCTTTTATTAGGTCATATGTTAGCGTCTATCAAAAAGTGGGTCTTACTCATAACTATGTTATAGTACGTAAAGTTTGTGTCATAAAAAAATGACTAGTTTTCTCAATAGATGGCACAATTGATCAATAAATGTTCATTTTTATGATAAAATTCTTAATTAATTATATATCGAACTTTTGGCAAATGCATATAGACACAGATATGATTTGTAGAGGTGGAAATGAAAATGGAAACTAGCGAGTAAACTAGTATAGGCTGCGTCGGTGTTTGATATAAACGATAATTAATATATTGAAATTTGTAAAACCGTAAAAAATGTTGACTTAACATTTTGAGCTTTAGCCCTTCCTTTAGCCCTTTAGCCCTTCCTCCCTAAGGAAGTAAAATTTGTAGAGGTGTATTTGTTTGCACTCATTAACATTTTCTGAGAGTATTAAAGCAGGCTTTAAGCAGGACAATGTTTAGTCAGACGTTCTGCCATCATCAGTTAATGAAATAACATGTTTTGCTAAAACATTATTCATTGTGACTGAACATCAATTATAGAAATAAATATATATTCCTATTTATAATCATTAGTTATTCTATTCAACTTTTGATTGATATAGTATATGTTTACCAATACAGATACAAGGAGTTAGAGTAGAGGTATCGAGTGAATCAGCTAAGGAAGTCAACCCTCTTGTTTTAGTAGCCAGGCTACAAAAGGGTGTCCTATCATGGGCTATACCTTGGGTTTCTCAAGGAGGGTGAGTCATCTTAATTTTTCACATTAAATAAATTTATAAAATAACTATTAGAAATCAATCTGATTGGTTGAGGCGCATGCTTTACGAGAGCACACAGCACACAACATGCACGTTTGCATTTTGTTCAATTTATATCTTATTAAAGAATCCCAGTCAACTACAATGCATTTACTCCAATATAGTTATATCCAATATAATATATTGTTGACATGCCTGTTATGCAATGGATTTAGTCACATGTGTGTATTGGTATTGTATGTTTGAAAAACAAAGTGGGAAGAAGTGTTGCCCCAGGCTGGGGTGGGGTGGGGGTGGATACTCCCTTTGTTCGAGTGTTAGGGGTGATCGGCGTACCTTTTAGGGTTAAGATATTTCCTGTGCGTACCTTTAGGGTCCTTTTAGGGTTTTGGCTCAAAAATCAGTGACATAACATGATTCCGTACCTGTAAGGGTCATTTTTGCTCTGCTGTGTTGCTTAAAGTAAGCCTGGCTGGCAAGAACATCACACATCTTTTAACAGTTACTTTTATCTGTGCATACCTTTTAAGGGTCGTTATCAAAACCTCTGCCGATCACCCCTACCACTTGGACAAAGGGAGTACCCCCTTAGGAGTGTTGCAAACACTGTGTTTATTGATAGCTTACGTAAAAGAAAACCACATAGAAGAGTGTAAATAGAGTTTATTTCTTTGTTGACTTTTTCTCTCTCTTTGCATTGTCTTCTTTCAGAGATAAGTATTTTTACTCAAGTAGAACATTATGTCCAAGTTTAGAGAGTACAGTGGCTTTAAACACCTCCAAACTGCAGTATTTTCATGTCCATGTTGCAACTGCTTCTCCACAAACGCTGAAATATACACTTAAAGCTTCCTTTGTGCCTAGTTTTGAAATGCGGTGAGTAGCATAATATCAACTTATATTATAAAGTAAAGTAAAGCCAACCTTATTTTATGTCAGTACTCATGATTGACTGATAAACATAAAGCCAGCGGTGAGCTCATTTTACTCCCCTCCCTTTAGTTTAATATGTACTAAGAGGTTATTAACCGAACGTGTGGTCTGTACGGCAAAATATCAGACCGAGGTCTTGGCAGTATGGACTGAGCGCAGTCCGTACACAAAGGTCTGATATTTTTCTGGACAGACCGAACAAGTGAGCTTAATAAATCTTTAATTGTATGGCTTTTTTTCTTAGTGATGTACGAAATCACAAATATTTTGTCGCCGAATCGATCATTATTGAATGAATAAAAATACACACTAAACTGGCTATAAAACACTTTGCAGGAATGAAAAGGCAAAACTTCAACAAAATATTTATGGCAATTTTTTTAACAGTCTGAAAAAAATATGAAAACTGGACTGTTGTCATGGTAACGGTCTGAGATGGGAAAATCTCAGACTGGAAATCAGCCAATCAGAGCGTGTGAACTATTCTAGCCATAATTTATAATAATGCAGTATATTATTCTGGACTGACTGGTCTTAAATATGTTTACATTATTGTATTGAACACAATATTTATTTAGTAAAAAGTAGTAGCTTTTATTTTAATTGAGAATTTTTTCACCACAGTATTCTTCACAGATGCATAGATTTGATGTATCATTCATATAACAATAATATTTTATTAATACTAACTATCCATTTGTAACGATCACTGATGAAGGTCTAAGTGTAGATCGAAACATCTGAATACATTAAACCAAAATCAGGCCAGAGTCGAACCAATTTGTATTTTAATGTCCATTGCTATATTAGATAGATTCAATATTTTTTTCATGTTTTGTCTAGCTTGGGGGAGACATCAAATTTTGAAGTAGATCCTGCAGGTCCAATGGTAAGTTTTGGAGTAAATTATTAGTTAATAAGTAAAAATAATATGCAATATGAGCAACCAATCTGTATGTGAATATTGAATATTGTACTTATGAAAGTCCAACTTGAGTTCTTTCATATTTTACTAAAATTGTCAAGATAAAAGTAAATCAAAGAAAATTTAAGTTGATACTTATGCTAATCAGGATGAAATCATTGATGTGATTTCTTTCATAAAATTGACATTAATTATTCATCAATTTTATAATGAAATATAATAACTTTGTCTGTAATGTTTTGCTTGTTTGAATCAGTACAAAATATTCAGATTTACTGGCAGTACATCGACAGTCAGAGTTGAAGCAACATCTACTAGTGACTACTGTACCATCATCTCCATCCAGAATACACAGGTAAACATGTTAACAAAAAGAGAAAAGATCTTCATTTCATAAGGTTGGATACATCCTCGGGAACCCAGGGGTAATCTTCTGTCGCTCATTTCTCGCTCCCTGAAAAAATACCCCTGGGAATGCAGTCTGTTGGAGCTTGTTCTGGAAGTCATAATTCAAAATTATTTAACAACTTTCTTTGAATGGTTATCTTGATTTTCATTGATTGACCCACTGAGATCGAGAAAGAGCTGAATTTTGACTTCCGGAACAAGCTCCAACAGACTACGTTCCCAGGGGTATTTTTTCTGGAAGCGAGAAAAGAGCGACAGAAGATTACCCCTGGGTTCCCGAGGATGGGGTGGATACATTATTACTAGCATTCTAAGCAGATAACTGGATAACTCTTAATTATCAAGTGTCTGCTCAAACCACCCCAACATTGCATTCCCCTTATTTCAAGGCACAAATGAAATTCAGTTATCCATGAATTGATTATGTTTTGGTGTTGTTAGTGTCCTGTGTATGATCTTGCAAGGAATGTAGAATTCACTGGTTACTATCAGACCATGACAAAGAAGGCAGCCATTACAATACAGGTAACATACTAAATGATATATGATGATGATAGTGATGATGATGATAGTGATGATGGTGATATTGATGATAGTGATGATGGCAATGATGAAGATGACATTGAACATCATCATGATGATAGTGATGATGGTGATATTGATGATAGTGATGATGGCAGTGATGAAGATGACATTGAACATCATCATGATGAAAGTGATGATGATGATATTGATGATAGTGATGATGGCAGTGATGAAGATGACATTGAACATCATCATGATGAAAGTGATGATGATGATATTGATGATAGTGATGATGGCAATGATGAAGATGACATTGAAGATCATCATGATGAAAGTGATGATGATGATATTGATGATAGTGATGATGGCAGTGATGAAGATGACATTGAAGATCATCATGATGAAAGTGATGATGATATTGATGATAGTGATGATGGCAATGATGAAGATGACATTGAAGATCATCATGATGAAAGTGATGATGATGATATTGATGATAGTGATGATGGCAATGATGAAGATGACATTGAAGATCATCATGATGAAAGTGATGATGATGATATTGATGATAGTGATGATGGCAATGATGAAGATGACATTGAAGATCATCATGATGAAAGTGATGATGATGATATTGATGATAGTGATGATGGCAGTGATGAAGATGACATTGAAGATCATCATGATGAAAGTGATGATGATGATATTGATGATAGTGATGATGGCAATGATGAAGATGACATTGAAGATCATCATGATGAAAGTGATGATGATGATATTGATGATAGTGATGATGGCAATGATGAAGATGACATTGAAGATCATCATGATGAAAGTGATGATGATGATATTGATGATAGTGATGATGGCAATGATGAAGATGACATTGAAGATCATCATGATGAAAGTGATGATGGTGATGTTGATGATAGTGATGATGGCAATGATGATGATGATGACATTGATGATGATGATGATAGTGTTGAAATATTTTATTGTTCATGGTGTTTCATGTTGCTCATGTCCCTTGCCCTTTTTGCATAGGGCATATAAATCAGCTGATAAAGTGTGTTTTGTTTGTTTTAGAAAAAGGATATGTCACAGTTCTACATAGTTGTGATAGTCAAGTCTAGTGATTCTGAATGTACAACAGGATACCGGACTACCAACCCTATTACACCAGAACCTGTTGCAACAGAACTGCAACAAGGTATTTCTGAGAGTTTAAAAATACAAAACTTTCCTATAATGTAGTGCACATTAGGGGTGGACCACTTAACCCTTGAGGTGGGCTGGGTGATCTTGAAAAAAAATCTCCTGCATGGCCCGAAGGGCGGAAAAAAATTACCTGCAAGCCAAAATCGCCACTGAAATCTTTGCTTTTTTATAAAATAAATTATGTGTGCATGCCAGTGGGCTAAACAAAATCACCCCCCTCAAAAGTCAAATGGTCCACCCCTTAGAAAACTAATTGCCTCATCTTGCATGTTTGTTGCAGTTTCATCAACAGTTAAACCTGTTATTATAGTGGCAAGGAAAAAGGTTGTATCAATCAAGATTGTGGAAGTTGAATCAGGTATTTCTATTAATACTCAACAAAGCATCTTGGGAACATTTATTTCACTAATAACAAAAAATTATTCATTCATTTATTTATTTATTCATTCATTCATTCATTTATTCATTCATTTATTCTTTCATTAGTTCATTTATTCATTCATTTATTTGTTCATTTATTAATTTGTTCATTCATTTGTTCATTCATTTGTTCATTCATCCATCCATTCATTCATTTATTTATTTTTCATCACAAATACTATTTTAATTTACATTGCATAATTATGCAAATGATATAACAACATTTCTTCAACCTGTATAAACATTGTTCAACAAAGATAATGATATTTCCTCTATGTTGTCAACAGTCAAAGATCATGTCAGCGCCATCATGTTTCCTATCATTATATTTGGCTTATTTTACTTGGCCATGTTCATCTTTATTGTTGGCAGCTGGTGTAGGTTAGTAAAACACAACATATATTTGAGCTTGATTAAATATATAATAATATACTGTACAAAATTACTCGATTCTGATTGGACAAGAGGAGTACAATTTAATTGTTAATAGTACTCTGCAGAGTACCAATTAAGTTCCTATGGCAATGGCAGTTTTTGACCAATTGGAGTGCATGTTAGACCAGGCATTATGTTTGTGCGCACGCTCCTTACGCCACCCACATTTGAAATTTTAGAAAAAAGCACAAATCAGTTTGGAATGAGCATGTGCGAGCTTGATTCAACAATCTTTTTTCAGTAATGACACGATATTCTCATACAATTCGCAATTAATAAATACTTGTGATGTTTTAAAAGTTATCAAATTGTCAAATCAAATTTTGAAAACTTTCAAAACATCACTCATACCTATTAATTTACCAATTTTTCTCAAGATCGTGCGATTTTCTATACTAATTCACTTTTTTACCACCATTTGCATAACTATGCATCCTGCAAGACTAAAATTTGTGTAACTGTCTGGATACTTTGTTGGCTGTAGTGGTAACATTTTGACCAAATTTCCAGATCAAGACTTAAGTCTGTTGGGATGTATAGTTATGTAAACAGCAGAAATGCTTTTATGTACATTAAGTTTAATTCTATCTGTTATGGATTAAATGGATTTGAATTGTGACTGACATATTACTCTAGACTACTGTGTTTTCTGAATTTGTTAGATGATAAGTATAGCAAATTTGATTTGTAAAAAAGAAAGCCTTTCTTATGTGCTCTTTTCTTCCATTTTCAGTCAGCGAGGTTTATCTGATAAAAGTTTTCTGGCTGTTTTTCTTCCAAAGAAAACAAAAACTGATGAAGACGATGGTAATATAATATTGAATAATGATGTTGACTGAGTGATTGATTGATTGATTGAGCGATTGCTTGATTGCATAATTGACAGACTGATTGGTTTGCTGAGTGATTGATTGATTAATTGATTGAGCGATTGCTTGATTGCTTGATGAGCCAATTGACAGACTGATTGGTTTGCTGAGTGATTGATTGATTAATTGATTGATTGATTGAGTGATTGCTTGATTGCTTGATGAGCCAATTGACAAACTGATTGGTTTGCTGAATGATTGGTTGGTTGATTGATTGATTGATTGATTGATTGATTGATTGAGCGATTGATTGATTGATTGACAGATTGCTTGATTGACTTATTGATTGAGTGGCTGATTGATTGCATGGGTAACTGCATGATTGATTGATTGGTCTACTGATTGCTTGATTGATTGGCTGATTGATTGATTGCTTGCTTGCTTGATTGATTGACTGATCGACTGATTGATTTATTGTTATTATGATAATTTATGATAGATGGGGATAATGTGACAATATTGTTCAATCAACCCAAGTCATCTTCACAACCAAGACATCAATATGGATCATTTACTAGAGGTAATTCTACCATAAAATCTTCTTGAAATCTTTTAAAATACTAATAAAATAATATGGGGGGGTTGTTTCTGAGTGTTCTTAGTCAGTGGCTAATATCATTTATCTTACACAAGTATGATCACTACAATTTTACTACATTATTATAGCAATAACCAGCAAATATTATCCTAATATATCAAAAATAGATACTTCTTTATTGGACTTTTAGATATTCACTACAATAACCCCATACAAAGTTCAATTATTAAACAGTTTTTGAGAAGTACTTCAATACAACTTTGAATGTGTGCATTAATCTTTATGTATAGTTCTTTAATAAACGAGAAGGAGTGTTTTATCAGGATTTAAAACCATGAGGCGAAGCCAAGTGGTTTTAGGCCTGATAAAACACGATCTGCAAGTTTATTAAATGGCTTCAAAAACTTCAACATATATTTTGTGTTTTTGTAAAAAAATCAAGGATTTATGAAAGTTTACTAGAGAAAATTCAGGTTAAAGTTTATGTAAATTAGAGTGAATCTTTATCTTCAGTTATAAAATTCATGAATAATTAATGAGCAATTGACAAAAGAATTCACGTCCGTGACGGAGGTTGTAAATCTCATACAGATTTCGTCCTGATTTGCATAAGTTTCAACTTGAATTTTCTCGGCCAGATTTACATTTATTTTGACAATTTTAGTAAAATATGAAAGAACTAACGTTGGACTTTCATAAGTTCTATACAATATTCGCGTCCGATCTGTATCCGATATACAACGGCTCGTCTTCGACTCGCCGTTTTATATCGGATACAGATCGGCCGCTCATATTGTATATATTACTTAAAACACTTGTCACGGTTACGATTTCTTTTGTCAATTTCTCATGAATTATTAATAATGAGTTTTTGATTACTGTGCGACTCGCCGTACTGTAGAATTTTTGATAATGACATTATTTTGACATTTTTTCATCTCAATCGGACCAATCAGGTACAATTCTATATCAACAGGCGGAGTTTATATCGAGAAGCAGAGACTTTAGAAACTCTGATGTCTGTAATTAGTCCTATTGAGATGAAAAAATGTCAAAAAAATGTCAAAAATTTATCAAACGTTTTTGTAAGTGACTACGGTACGGCCATCCTCGGGAACCCAGGGGTATTCTTCTGTCGCTCGTTTCTCGCTTCCACAACATATACCCCTGGGAACGTAGTCTGTTGGAGCTTGTTCCGGAAGTCAAAATTCAAACTTATTTAACGACTTTCTTTGAAAGGTTATCTTGATTTTCATTGGTCGACCTAATAAGGTCGACCAATCAGGAAAGACCTGAATTTTGACTTCCGGAACAAGCTCCAACAGACTACGTTCCCAGGGGTATATGTTGTGGAAGCGAGAAACGAGCGACAGAAGAATACCCCTGGGTTCCCGAGGATGCGGTACGGCAAGTCTCACAGTAATAGATAGAAGATGGTTTATTCTATTTAGTTTAATAAGTAATATTTTGGTACAACAATTTATAACGATTGTTAAAATGTATTCATTTCAGCACATGGTGCCGAGGGTACAGATAACAAAGAAACAGAACTGAAGGAGAATGAACCAGATGAAATCAGTACATCTGTTCCACCAGGTCCCCTTCTAGGTGGTGATTATGACATGTTGAATGACCTTGAAAATGAGAAAGACATTTATAGACTAAGGGTAGGTACAATGATACTCTGCAAACAGAGCCACCTTACTCCCTTGCCGAAAAGCAAGAGAAAAATGGCTCTGCCGACACCAGATAATTACATCCAAACATCTAGATGTAAAAAATATGGGTTATCCATCAAGTAAACTGGTTTAAAACCATTTTTCTCCGCCTACGTCACCAGCATTTGTGTATTTACGTTGACATTTGACCTTAGTCATATTAAATTACGTCACCCTCATGCATGCTCAACAGGGTAATTATTGGGAGTCGGCAGAGCCATTTTTCTCTTGCTTTTCGGCGGGGGAGAAAGGTAGCTCTGTTCACAGAGTAGTACACTGATACAGATAGATGGGTGGTCGAGTGGTTGGAACTCTACAACCATTGTGATCCTGGGGCCAGTTATATGAAGCCTAGATGAAGGTATCCACTGGAAAAGAGTTATCTAGTGTATATAATTGGTATAGGACAGTTGTATCTGTTGGATACAATTAGGGACTTATCCGGTGGATTAGCCCTATTCAGGCTTCATACAACCGGCCCGAGGTTCAAGGCCCAGCTTGGGCATTGAGTATATGCCAGTTAAGTTTGTTTGATGTGCTGCTCTTGTCATGAGGGTTTTACATTTATCCATTTTTTACTCATGTATAAGTATGTTGTACATGCTGTAAATATTGTTTGTTGTAATAGTGTCATGAGAACCTCGTGGAATTGCTGTTATATACTCAGCGATAGTTGTATATTACTTTTTAAATCTTCTGTGTACTGCGTCAATGTTCTGTTTGTTGGTTCTGATGTAAAGTGTCAATGATTCTTTTAGACCTTTCTTACTCTTGCTGATATGACCAAGAAAAATCCCAAGTACTTAAAGAAACAGTACAAACTTTATCATTGGTTAGTATCACTCACTAATAGACTTATCTTATTATTCCAGTGCGACTACTGAAACCGGGGCCACCCAAACAAATGTCAAAATAAATAGTTTTTGAGATCAAGCAAAAAACTTGTAGAGGGTTCTCACAACCTAAGATGTATTTTATTCAATCTTTATTTATTCCGTTCACAAATGGGCCATTCCACCGTGACGGACATTACATTCACAGACCTAAATAAGCTTGTGTTTCATACACAGTTGCATTATCTTATAAATATAATTTATTTTTTCACACAACTGTCTTAGAACCTTGTCTACAATTTGCATGAAAAAAGTTTTCAGAAATAATTTTCGACTTGTCAGTTTTTTGTCCAAAAGGACTGTGACAGACATTACAGCTAAAACTACCACTAATTCCAGTTGGGTAAATTAGAAGTGAAATTCCTGTGAATTGTGAGAAGTTTATAGCAAACAAATGCTTTTTAGCATTTGGTTATAGGTTAAGTTTTCTTACTGAAGACCTATATTTTTTAGTTGTTTTTTCTATTTTAAAAAAAAAGGAATATTTAGCGTGACGGACATTACAAGAAACGTGACGAACATTACAAATGGCAAATTCAGTAAGTCAAATATAAGAAAATTGCCTAATTTTCTTAGTAAATATCACATTGAATAGATAATATTACAGTAAAATCACATTGAGAACCTTAGTCAGTTAACTCTCTTTTTGGAGCACGCTTTTTAATGTTGTGAAATTTTCATTATTTCAATGTCTCATGTGGAATGACCCAAATAATGAAAATTATTAGCATTTTAAGCAAAAAAGTCAAACATTTGTAGAGATTCTATTGTTCATATTCTCAATCGTGATTGGATAATCATGTTTTGGTGGCCCCGGTTTCAGTAGTCGCACTGTAAAAACACTGAAAATAATCATGTCAATATCAGAGTGAATGGTCTGAGTGATTGTGTTATGGTCGTTAGGGTTTGTGTAGTCTTGAGAAAGACTGTTGGTGTTGTTGTCTGACATTTCAACATGATTCCTGAGTGGAAGTCATCTTCCGTGGTCTTTCAATTTTGCAAAAAATATTGTCAATGAAAAAGGTATTGATATATTTTAAATGTATAAGTGTCAAAACACGGTATTTGGACATTTGTTACGGAGGGGAAGACAAAACTTTTTCTTTACCTGTAGTTAGTTAACTATAGAATATTTTACTATAACTGCATGTTAACATCACAGATACCTACCAGTACTACAGGCACATGAGAGTAAACAAATATACAAACATCTGTATCTTGAATCTAAAACGCCTTTGTACTTGGGTGTGTTTCTCAATGTTATAAATCTTTGTTACTACCACATAGTATAATAAATTCATTTTATTGTCACCAAGCTTTCTGTATCTTGGTTACAATAAAAAATGTCAAGTGTTACGGAGGGGAACAGAGAAAACAAAATATTGTGTTTTGACCCATAAATGATATTTCCAATTTTTGTTCTTGCAGGAATTTAGTAGTTATAGCTGTATTTTACACACTCCCAGTACTACAACTTGTGATAACATACCAAAATGTAAGTCATTTTTGTACCAATAACAGGTTCCCATTTAAATCTGTACTTTTCCATTTAAATCTGTACTTATGCAAATTGTGTTGATGTGTGCTAAACACACAGATCAACCAATCAGAGTATATTATTTCTGAAGTGAACTTCTCTGATTGGTTGATCTGTGTGTTTAGCACACATCAACCAAAATTTGCATAAGTACAGATTTAAATGGGAAAGTACAGATTTAAATGGGAACCTGTTCAATACAATCCAGCCTTTCTCTGTGTGCCCATGTATTAACCTCTATGTACTGCTTTGCCATAGGTGTTGAAGAGTAGTGGAGATGAAGATATTTGTTTCTATAATTTCTTTTGTGCTTATCCATATGCATTTCTAAGGTAAGAACCAATTTAAAACAACAACTTACATTAACAAAAGAGAAATAACTAGAAGTTTGTGAGTTGTTATTTCGCCCAGCAACCAAGCCAAGTGGTTCAACCTAGCCTGCGATGCCGGTTGTCTGTGGGGTTGCGAGGAATAGAGAAGGAAAGACCGCCTGACTGCAAACGGCATGTTCAATTCCCGTCCACCAGACAAAGGGCAATTCTGATTGGCTGAATTGCTATCAATCAAAACGAGATGTCATCTAACTGTTTCAACTTTTTTTACTCTCCCTTTTTCTTCTCTCCCTAATCATGCAGACTGCCGGCAATGCAGGCTAAACTTAACCCAGACTGATGGTTGGCAGGAATTTTTGTGTGTGTAAAACCTGTCATTTACATAGAAATTGTTGAAATACCTAACACTATCTTGATATCTTTTTCAGTGCCTTCAACAATGTGTACAGTAACATTGGCTACATTCTGTTGGGTTTGCTCTTCTTTTTTATTGTCCTCAGAAGGTACAGTACACTGCATTTTTTTACTGATATTACTGACTAAAAATGGAAAAACATTATGGTATAAATGATGTTTAGGCAAGTTGTTATTTGTATTCTTTTAGGGATCGTCTTCATAAACAAGCTCTAGCTTCAAAGGATTTACAAGAGAAGGTTAGTTAAGGTTTATTGTCAATCAATTTAATATTAAATAAATGGTTTAAAGATTTAATGAATGAATGAATTTAAATGAATGAATGAATGGCTCTAGTGTACACTGCTTAATACTGTAATACTTAATACTTAACACCTCATGACGCCCTTCATGATATTTTGCAAATCTGTTGTACATGAGGTGTATAATAGGGTCTTGCTACATCACGGGCGAGGAGGGAGGCCGAAACAATCTTTGATACTAACGGTCAGCGGAATGTATAGTGACAAAGGAACCCCAATGTGTATATATTTAAATATATCTTGCGTGACAGTGAAGAGTTATCTTTAATCTAAATACACACCATGACCTGGTATGGCACTTGACGACGTTATGTAATATGTACGTTATATTTTCTTTTGAAGCGGTCAAAGAAATCCATATATAGAGCGCAAACACTTAATCCGTGAAATATAATCTATTTGTTACTGTCAAATAGTTCTTATTTAGTGACTATTTTAGACAAGTAAAGCTGTGGTCAGCTGTGATGAAGTATTGTTTCCTTTTTTTTGCCTTTTCTTATACTGTTCTGGTTAAGTGATAGCCACTAAACATGGGCAGCAGAGTATCGTTCGCGTTTGTATTCGCTTGTAATACCAACGGTCGCTTATTTGTTTACTTTGTTATTCCATTGACCCTTCGTCATATTTCTAGCTCCTATTTCAATCTTGTGATGTTAGTCTATCTGGTATTAAAAGCGATCGTAGACATCGTATGTCACTCGGTTACTAATCGGTAACTTCTTTAACTGCCCCCGAAGGTATATAAGATACCAGGGTACGCAGCTAGCCCTAATCCTATTGTTCTCTATCTGCTCAAATCCGTACTAGGTAAACGTCACTGCTATGGACAGTGAAGATAGATTGGCAAGTTCGGACTCTGTTCGCTTGCTATCCGAAAACACAACTATTCGTTCGGTCGATAATCAGCACTACCCGAAGTGAAGTACCGGTATTCATAACATTAAACCTGCGTTATAAAATTAATCATTCATTTGAGTACGGGTTCATGATTGTAAGTAAAAGAGATTTAGAAAACGTATTTAAAAATTAACGCAACGTTTAAAAAACTAACGTACGGTGATTTACTATTTCATAATCAGTCGCTACTTTCAAGCTGAAAATAATAATAAGTCGCTACTAGCGTTCAAACCGTAATAAATTGCCCATCCTCGGGAACCATCAACTTGTCTCAATCTGTATTTTGGTACATTGGTGAAAACCTTCTTTATAAACAATCCCGGGGGGGGGGGGGGGGGGGGGGGTACTTGACCCAGTTTTTGACGGGGATGTTCCGCTGGTACCTCTAAACCCTGACCCTATTTAAGACAGCAGAATCCTAAAAATATGCACCCTATTTCAAGACAAATTGGTAAAAAGTAGACCCTATCCAAGACTCGAGGGGGAAATTGTATACCCTAGGTAAGGCAATTTAAGACAAATTAGGCTAAATTGTATACCCTATTCAAGACTCCAAGGCAAAAAACCATACCCTATTTGGCGGAACGTCCCCGTATAGTAAATATAAGGGAGTATCCCCCCCCCCCCCCCCCCCCCCGGGTAAACAATCTTTTAATATTCCTAGTCAAACGGAGTCGGATAGCAAGCGAACAGAGTCCGAACTTGCCAATCTATCATCACTGTCCATAGCAGTGACGTTTACCTAGTACGGATTTGAGCAGATAGAGAACAATAGGATTAGGGCTAGCTGCGTACCCTGGTATCTTTATATACCTTCGGGGGCAGTTAAAGAAGTTACCGATTAGTAACCGAGTGACATACGATCGCTTTTAATACCAGATAGACTAACATCACGAGATTGAAATAGGAGCTAGAAATATGACGAAGGGTCAATGGAATAACAAAGTAAACAAATAAGCGACTGTTGGTAGCTATAAATACACGGAGATTACAAGCGAATACAAACGCGAACGATACTCTGCTGCCCATGCACTAAATAACAACTATTTGTTAGTAACAATTTTGATTTTATATTTCACGGATTAAGTGTTTGCGCTCTATGACTTCTACAGTAGTCCGTGTGTGTCCACAACCGGGGTCCACAAGTAGCTTGTTAACTAAACACACACACAAAGTTGATTGATTGATTGATCCGTTGATCGAGTCTTGTGTAACTTATTTCTAAAGTTTTGATAATATAAAAGGTTCTGCATGTGCAAACTGCGATTTTGCACCTCAAAGTGCGAAAAGAACGAAACGATCGTTAAATTTGATATATACAATATACACAATGTGGAAAATAAGCATATAATTAATCGTCAATCTGATATATATTTTTGTTTGCTGTATGGCAAAAGAACAACTACGGGCATGTGAAATAATTAGTAAAGGCTTCACTGTTAGTAATGTCAAGACAGCTTGCGTGGAAATTCTGTCCACATGCATCACAGCTGACCCAGTCTTGATGTTCATCATCACATTTGCATTGTTTGCAAAAATTGGCATTTCTCCTTAACGAAAAAATAGATAAAATGAAATAGCGTTAAAAGATAAATTAGGATAGGATAGGATAGGATAGGATAGGATAGGATAGGATAGGATAGGATAGGATAGGATAGGATAGGATAGGATAGGATAGGATAGGATAGGATAGGATAGGATAGGATAGGATAGGATAGGATAGGATAGGATAGGATAGGATAGGATAGGATAGGATAGGATAGGATAGGATAGGATAGGATAGGATAGGATAGGATAGGATAGGATAGGATAGGATAGGATAGGATAGGATAGGATAGGATAGGATAGGATAGGATAGGATAGGATAGGATAGGATAGGATAGGATAGGATAGGATAGGATAGGATAGGATAGGATAGGATAGGATAGGATAGGATAGGATAGGATAGGATAGGATAGGATAGGATAGGATAGGATAGGATAGGATAGGATAGGATAGGATAGGATAGGATAGGATAGGATAGGATTAAGTTAAAAAAAATCGTGTGTATATGAAATTCACAATTAATAGAATCTATTGTACCTGTTTTGGAAAACCTCTTGTGGTCCTTTTCTTTCGAGTGACTCTGGCTGCGTACAAAGCACGTGGAGTTCAACAGTAGGAATCTCTCCAAAAGTTCTTCTACTGACTCGGGACTGTTTGTATCGACATATCCTATACAATATCCTTCTCCTATACTTAATATACAATCCAGATTTTCCTTTAAAAATATGATTTCTTTTTCCACGATATTTTGAGAGTTTGAGTTGGAATATTCTGCCTCAGCCATTTCGACATTTTAATTATCCAAGTTAACTATGTCTTGAATGGTTTTATTTACCTATTTTATTACTTATTGATTTACAATATATACATGCAACATATTTCATTTATAGCTTTGTATCATTAGCTTTGTTGATCATGTTAAAAATAAGCAAGAATCGTCACTCGAAACCCAAATATTTAGAATAATATATCGGATACTACTCAATTTGTCTTCCGGTCAATTAGTATGGTATCACTTTAGCCCCATTGAAATAGGTCACGTCAATCTCAAAGACGTATACTTGGGATTCCTTTGTCACTATACATTCCGCTGACCCTTAGTATCGAGGATTGTTTTGGCCTCCCTCCTCGCCCGTGATGTAGCAAGACCCTGTATAATAAGTGTACTTAATAGTTTTTGATGTCGACCTCTCCTTTCTGAGATATAAACATTTGAAATCTGAAAATGCAAATGAGGTGACGTCATCCCAGGAATTTGTCAAAGTTTTGTTTCAAAGCTGACAGCAAGCTTGTTTTTGTAAAGAAGTAAAAATGTTAATGGTAGTGTAAATATTAGTAATAAAGATATTGAGCTTTAAAAAATTGCAATAATTATTTCCAGAGAACTTTTGTATATTTAATGAGGCCTGGGTAGACGTCACATTATTTGCATTTTCAGATTTCAAATGCTTATATCTCAGAAAGGAGATGTCGACATCAAGAAAAATTAAGTACACTTATTATACACCACATGTCAAACAGATTTGCAAAATATCATGAAGGGCGTCAGGTGCACTTTAATTATAAATAATGATGTACTGCTTATCATTAAAATAAAAAGAATGAATACAAAAAAGAATGAATGAATGAATGGATGGATGAAATAATTACAGCTAATAGAAATTCAATTAATGTAATGAGAGCATGACTTGAAATTTTGGTATGTCTCTTTGGCTAAAGATTAAACACAGGCAACCCAACAGGAGGTGTTTGACATGCTGTAATATTTTATTTTTCAGCATTGTGGAATTCCAAAACATTATGAGCTGTTTTATGCTATGGGTAGGTTGTCTTACAATCTCCATAATCTATTGACAAAACCCTAAAACATATATAATATTTATATTCATTATTTATATTCATGTATATTCTGACCACAACTGTAATTTGACGTAATTCAGATTGTGATTGATTGGTTGATTGATTGGCTGATTGATTGAATGATTGATTGGTTGATTGATTGATTGGTTGGTTGATTGATTGATTGTCTGATTGATAGGTTTATTGATTGTCTGATTGATTGGTTTACTGGTTGTCTGATTGATTGTTTGATTGATTGGCTGATTGATTGGCTGATTGGTTGATTGATTGATTGGCTTATTGATTGATTTATTGATTGGCTGATTGATTGGTTTATTGTTTGATTAATTTGTTGGCTGATTTGTTAGTTGCAGGTAATACTGATTAACATTTCTTTGCTTTGATTATCTTTGTCTTTTGATATCAGGCATGGCTCTAGTAATGGAAGGAGTATTAAGTGCTTGCTATCACATCTGTCCAAACAATTCTAATTTCCAGTTTGGTAAGTTTTAATAATTGTTATTCTACCAATGTCAGTGACAACAGTAAATTCCTTTAAGAGCAATACAAACAACTCATGATTTCAATATGTTAACTTTATAAATAACTTGTCATTAATACCCACATATTGTTGAAAATATTGGTATTCATTTCATAAAATGTACTGTATCTATAATGTACATATTATATATTAATTTGTTACTTGACTCCTTTGCTGCAATAGGAGTTACACAAGGCCTCACATATAAACTTATAATGTACATTTTCATCATCAAAATATAATTAATAAAACAAAATATTATTTTGTTTAGATACTTCCTTTATGTACATCCTAACCTGCCTTCTAATGGTCAAAGTCTATCAGATACGACATCCTGATATTGTAACCAGTGCACATAGAGTATATGTATTATTTGCTGGTATTATACTTATTGCCGTCATTGGTGTGGTGAGTTATACATATGTACTCTTGATGGCTTCCACTAAGGCTGTCAAAACATCAGACACAGACATCTTCTGGTATAGAGGGATTTCATGGCAGCCATGTTTGTGGTCAAAACAAAGGAACCTTTTCTCTCAAAGGAACTGAAATCCTTTGTGATTAAAAAAACTGCTTTTTGTACATGCTCAAAACCTTGCTGCCACAAAATCCCTCTATATGCAAACATCAACAGTCTTTCTCATAATTACACACCCCAGATAATTACAATTCATCATGATATTCCCTTACACCTGGGCTCAAACTCCCTTTGTCCAAGTGGTAGGGGTGATCGGCGGAGGTTTTGAAAACAATCCCTAAAAGGTACACACAGATAAAAATAACTGATAAAGCCTTGTCGATTTCTACTCCAACAAAACAGAGTAAAAATGACTCTTACAGGTACAAAACCATGTTATGCAACTGATTTTTGAGCCAGAAACCTTTGAAAAGGTACACCAATCACCCCCCCCCCCCCCCCCCCAGGTTCAAACCATTCAGTGTGATCTGCAAAATTTCTGATGACCATCCCATCAATTTCTGAAATGAAATTCAATAGGGTTTTAATCAAATGTAATGGTTCATATGATATATTTACTTCTCAGTTGTTCAGCTCAAATGGGTTTTGGACAGTATTCTGTATTATCTACATTGGTATATCTATGTACGTCAGCTTTCAGCTCTACTATTTGGGAAGAGTCAAATTTGGTGAGCATAATATGACAATCTCTATCAGATTCAAATGTTTTTCACAAATACTCTGACATTTTGAGGTGAATTGTACATTCTTAGAAAGAATGCTATATAAAATGTACATTTTTTTCATTCCATTTAGACTCGGGTATGCTAGCAAGGATTTACATTTTCATCAGATACGACTGCTGTGCCTGCCCTATCTACAAGGTAACAACATTGAAAACAATTACTGATAAATAGTGTTACAATTTGATTTTGCAACATTAAAAAAAGATGCAATATTTTCTATGTACATTTTAGGACCGAATGTTGCTTCTGCTGATTGGAAATGCCGTCAATTGGACTTTGTAAGTATATGTATATATTTATATATAATTCACAGAGGAATTTCAAAGACATTATCCAAAACATCACCTCAAACCCCCCCCCCCCCCCCCCTAAACATTAGCAACCAATAATTGACACAATTTAGAAATTTGTTCACAAAGAATTAACAATAATTATAAAATAAAAATTTAATTAATTTACCAAAATTAGTTCATATTCAAGTCAATTTGCACATGTTCAAGAAACGCGTCGTATTATAGTGGACTAATAAATATCAAATGAATTACATTTCTCACAATGAAACATTGAAGTAAATTGCCCAGTCTATTATAGAAATTGAAGTTTTCTGGGTTACAAATAAATTTATAATGTTAATAGTCAAGATATTCTATATGAATGTTAATATCATGAGCTGCTTGTGGACTTGGTGACTGCGAGGGTCCTTCACTGACGGCGTGTTTGGCTAATTCACCGGGAAGAAGAAGAAGAAGACGAACTTTAGTTTTATCATGCTTCATTTGCTGCTGGTGTACTTGGTGACTGCCTTGGTTCCTTCACTGACAGCGTGCTTGGCCAATTCACCGGGAAGAAGAAGACGAACAGCAGTTTGGATCTCTCTTGATGTGATTGTGGATTTCTTGTTGTAGTGTGACAGCCTGGCCGCCTCGGCTGCAATGCGTTCAAAGATGTCAGAAACGAACGAGTTCATGATATTCATAGCTTTGCTTGAAATGCCCGTATCTGGATGAACTTGTTTTAAAACCTTGTAGATATAGAGAGAATAGCTTTCCCTTCTTTTTTTAGTCCTTCTCTTCTTATCGGACACATTTGTTTTCTTCGGTACTTTCTTCTCCCCTTTCTTTGCAATTTTACCGGACATTTTGTACAACTGACAGCAATTCGTTGTACAGATTTTTAGCGGAAAATTTAAAGAGATTCCCGCGCGATTTGAATTTATATGACACATGGACGGATCAATTTCGTATGCGGATCGAAATTCTCGATACGTGATTGGTGTATTTTTAACCTTACTGCAAAGGAAACAAGTTTTTGCAGGTATTGAATAAATTTCAAATGACTGTGTAGGAATTTCTATTATTTGATTGGTGCATTTCGATCCTTGTCTGTGATATAAAAGCGAAGCTTTAAACTGACGTCGTGTAATTTCTTCTTAGCAAAATTGTGGAATTATTAAAATCTCAACTACAATGTCAGGCCGAGGTAAAGGAAGAATCAAAGGTTCCAAATCAAAATCTCGTTCTTCACGAGCTGGGCTACAATTTCCCGTCGGTCGAATCCATCGTCATTTACGGAAAGGAAACTACTCGAATCGTATCGGCGCGGGAGCTCCCGTCTATCTCGCCGCAGTATTGGAATATCTAAGCGCTGAAATACTTGAATTAGCAGGTAATGCTGCTCGAGATAACAAGAAAAGTAGAATTGTCCCTCGCCATTTGCAGTTAGCCATCAGAAATGACGAAGAATTGAACAAGCTACTCGGCAGCGTGACCATTGCTCAAGGAGGCGTTCTTCCAAATATCCAGACAGTCCTTCTACCGAAGAAGTCCGAACAGAAACGCTAACAACTTACAAAATACTCTTGAACTTTTTAGATAACGAAGAATGTTGGACATTTATCATGGAAAATTTAGATTTGAAGTGAGCAATACTGAGATGAATAGTAGAACACTGACAAGAGTTACATCGTGATAATTTTGCTTGTAATATCGTTAACATTTACTAGTAACTCACAATGAATAACAAAAAATAATCAATGCTTAAAAAGCTGAAGGATTTAGAATATTTATTTTGGAAAAATAATATATACCAATGAAGCTCTAATAAATTTAATACAAAGTATAAAAATGTGTGCGTTTTGCTTTTTTGTTTTGTTATGTCGTTGTAATTATATTTTATCCTATCTTTTTGCATACTTGTGCAAATTATTTTTCAAAAAGATACATATAATCTATAAATGTACCAATTTGAACATTAAAGTACAAACATTCATAGTCTATTATGCATTCTTTTTATTGTCCAATATATCCGTGAAACAAGTAGTAGAGTACAAACACTAAAAGGGTGCAATACTTTTAAATAAGCAATAAAATTTGATTTGATTTGATTTGACTTTGTACTATTTACCACTAACTAGTGTTGATTAAACAATAGAGAACAAAAGAATTTGCATAATTTAGTGGTATTTATGTTGCACACTTTTAGGCCTCGTCTACACGAATCCGATCCGGCTGAAACCGCATAGAAATATTTGCGTCCACACGAATCCGAGTATCCGGAGGATTCAAGTAAAAGTATGCGGTTTCGGTGAACGGATTCACTGGATTCGCGTGGACGATAGGCCGATTCGCATCAAAAAGTATGCGGTTTCAAAAGTATCCGGATCCGTGTAAACGGGGTCTTAGTGTTTGTACTCTAGTAGATAGTGCTAATTGAACAATAGAATAATACCATTTAATTTATTCATTTTTTTCTATTTATTTATTTATTTATTCATTCATTTATTCATTCATTTATTTATTCATTTATTCAATTTCTTTGTTCATATTTATTTTTGTCTTTATTTGTATTCAGTGCTATTTGTGGTGTTGTCTATCAGCCAAGAGACTTTGCTACTTATCTACTAGCAATACTCATTGTCAATGGGTTGCTTTATGTTGGATTCTATGTCATCATGAAGGTAATTACAACATTTACCTGGTGATTAGAACATAGCCTAAATTACCTAGGGGGGAGGGGTGGTGGCAGCTGTTCACAGACTGAAATTACCAAGGCCAAGAATGAATAACAAAGAACTCAAAACCAAAGTATTACTGACTTTCATTTATGTTGCTATGTTCTGTTTTTAGATGCGAAATAAGGAGAAGATACTGATGTTGCCAATGGTAGTCTCTGTTCTCTCTCTTATTTGCTGGATTATTGCATTGATTTTCTTCTTCCAAGAACTCACATCTTGGCAGGTAATTGAAATGAAATGATGAATGAATGAGAAGGAATATGATAAATGGATGAAAGTGCTTGTAAATGGCGTAAATGACATATCGTATTTTGTTCCAAAGCTAAAAAATGTTCTTTATTTGTAAAATGTTCTTTATTTGTAAAATGTTCTTTATTTGTAAAATGTTCTTTATTTGTTTGCTTGACAGAAAAGTCCAGCAAAGTCACGAGAAGGAAATAGGAAATGTCGCTTGTTAGGTTTCTATGATGACCATGATATCTGGCACCTCCTGTCAGCCACAGCCATTTTCTTCTCATTTGTTGTAAGTGACAAAATAATTTTAACCTGGGCTCCTGTTACAATGCATGCTTCCCCATGGGTGACTGTATCTTCTTTGTCTTGTCCTGTCTAACTCTCTCTGTTGGTCTGTTTGACTACATGCTTTTGTCTGTCAATCATTATTTAAAATTTAAAAAAATATATCACTGTTTTAATGTCTCAATGTATTTAGCCAGTGGCTAAAAGAGGAGACTCACACTCACTACCTCTACGTTCAATATTTTAACACACAACTCTGCTCACATATTTTTTTCCCCCTATTCTTTCTATTTATATCAAGTATAATATGATTGCAGGCCATTCTAACTCTTGATGACGATCTTGAGGGAGTACCTAGAACAAGAATCTCAGTCTTCTAACTAGGTGATGGGTTTCCTGTCTCACAAGGAGAGACAAAAACTAATTAATTATGGGATTCCTGTGTCACAGGGAGAGAGGAAAAACTGGGATTCCTGTGTCACAGGGAGACCAACTGAAAACTAACCGTTTTTGAAAGAAATAGATAATTTTAGAAGTTATGAGAAGTTATAATCTAATTACGGAGTTTTATAAATCATGTTTTAATATTAGGATTAGTTCACGAATGAATTCAAACAATCACAAAATTAAATGCATTTATAATTACTTTCAAACAAATCAAATTACCTATAAGATTATAAAGATATTTTTGAACAAAAATTAGGATGGAGTTTTAATATCAAGGAAGAAGGCTATAGCCGACCTTTACATGTAGTTTTTGAAAAATAGTGAATAATAGAAATGAAATGTGTGATCATGACTTGTAACGCAACTACGCAACAATTTTGCTCGACAAATTATTATTAATACTTTTGTAGAAAAAAAAATCACAATAATGAATATTAAAGACATCGAGAGGGCTACATATTATAGATATTTAGAAATTAATTAGAATATAGCACTTTGCTGAAATCAAAAATGAAATAAATGAAATTACCTTTCGAGGAAAAATAAAAGTCTCGTGATTTGTACAATTTTTTTAATTCTTTCCTATCCGAGGGAACCCCCACATTCATTGTTGACGTGAACAGTGGGAAGGGGGCACTCCTTCATTCCCTGTGGTAAACCGTTTTTGGATGGCTTCCAATATAAAGAGAGGGAGAGTATTTTTGTCTGAAACGGCCAAAGTGGGGATCAACTGTCTGGGGAATTAACTGTCAAAATTAATACTTTGAAAAGTTTGGTTAATAAAGCATCTTTGTATTAATGTTCTTGTTTTGCTAGTTCGTTTTTGGATGCCTTGTATTTTTGTCTGAAACGGCCAAGTGGGGATCAACCTGAGGAATTTTAATTCCGACTGAATTACAATGTAAAACCGACAGAAAAGTTTTGTTGGCTTGCTTCTCTGTATTTATGTTTTTGTTTTGCTTGTTTGTTTTCTTATTTGTTTTTTCAATCTTGTTACTTATCTTTAGTTTTTCGTTGGATTTTCTATTTGTTTATATTTCAGTTTGTTTGTTTGTCTTATTAGTTTGTTTGTTTGTTTATTAATAGTTTTTGTTATATTCTTGTATTACAACCGATTTCACAAATATTAAAGTCTTTTTTTAACGTTTACAAATCATTAGATGCCCTAGGTCAACACGTAACGAACATTTGATATCAAAACGGTTTTGGCGCCATTGCCCAGCGGAAAACACAAAATAGAGCGGTTTTCGTACGAGTGGGAAACTGACCGTACTGTACCGTAACGTAGCCGTAACCGTACCGTAAGTTCTATAAAAACATTCGAAAATTCTACAGTAACAGTACCGTCACTGTGCAGTAAATATTACGGCCAATTTCCCACTCATACGAAAACCGCTCTATAACATTCTGCAGTGTTGCGGCGACTCTTGTCGGTGCGCGGCGCGCTGATGAAAGCAGAATGATGAAACAATACTTCAACTATTAAAGAACCGAAACGGAAATTGTAAAACAAATACAAAGAAATGCTGTTATAAATAAACTAGGACGTAAAGCTGCTCTTTCGTTCCTTCATTATAAATTAACTTGCTCATTTTCCAAGCATGATAAAAATAGACTTCTCTAAATGTAAAAGGTTCCGTGGTACTTGACATTTTTGGCGCGCAATGTTTTCAGATCACATTCTTTGCGCGTTTTTTCAAACCGCACTCAACTCAAATGCCGAACAGTTTTTATTTTGATTGGAGAATGCTAGCGCGCAAGAATACTGAAAATATCTTTGTCAAAAAGAATAAAAGAGCTATTGTTGGAGGGTGAGGGAACGATCTTCTAATACGATCAACCCCAGCAAATCTTTAACGCTATTACACGCCTACACTTTAAATTAATGAGAGTGAGTGTGTTCTTCAAAAACTGACTGTGATAACGGATAATTGTTTTAACTAAAATACCTCTCCGCCATCTTCCCACTTAAAAATGTCTTGTGACTTTTGACCTGAACCTACACGAATCCCTTCCTCTTAGAGGAAAACACGGCTAGTTAAAACTACCAATTTTTCAATTCTACACAATTGGTCGCTTTCTTCTTGTTATTATCTCTTTTCCTGTATTTGCTTTGCTAGAAATGAGAATAATGTGCTAGTTTTGACGAGTGTGTAAAGGAAAGTCTCCGGTAAATACTGTCTGGCTGCCAACCAATCATTTCTCTTCTGTTCATATGAAATTGAAAGACGATTAAAAATCTCATTTCCAGTGAGCAAGCAGTGTTTACTGATAATGACATAAACTGGCAAGCTGCAAGTCACTTTAGAAGTAGATTTACAACTAGATTTGCATTCTTACTCCATTGAAGGATTACCACTCCCAAACACTCCCGTTTCGATGTTCACAGATGCTGTCGCGATAAACCAGAAGGAAAGGAAAGTACAATTTCCATGCACATTTCTTCCCATACATTCTTTCATGCATCCACTGGTAATTGCCTGGTCTGTTAATTATTGACAAAGAAAATCATTTCATTCAATAACAACAAAAAATACACCTTGTGAATATATGTCTAAAACTATCTTCAAGCGAGAAAATATACAGTCACTAGCACTGTGGAAAACAAAGAAACAATGGTCCATCTTTCTTTTGTCCAGATGTTTTTTAGATGTTTTTACGGTAACAAAGCATCACGGCTTCCGGCGGAAGTGTAAGCCACACCAGAAAAAGGCACACCAAAAATGTTATTTTCATATTTTTTTTTCGCACGGGAATTTTACGCTCTCCCATCATTTATATTATCGTTTTTATTTCCAATGAAGTTTTGATTATTTACGGGCTAGTATTTATAAGTGAAAGCAAATAAATCTTCATTGTTGCTTCTCCGGCGGACATGACGAAATTGTGTGACACAACATTGTAGTGGGTTGATTATGATTGACAGCTGTCAAGTATCTACCGCAATCATTCAAAGACACTCGCAGTCGTACCGTAAAACTTGCTTCAAAGAGATTGCGAGATTGAACGTGAATGAAACTCTATATATGAATTCTAACATTGATACCTGAATGGAAATAGTTCACAAAGTATATATTCCAGTTTCTTGAGGGTAATTTGTGTAGTCTTGGATCAGAGCAAAGTTAATTTTGAGGTAAGTTCAGGAGCGTGTCAAACTCTTGACTAATATATCCGTAAAGAGCTCTGTTTACCTGAGATTCGTTGTATTTTGAAAGTTAAAACCTCTCAAGATTTAAAACGAATGCTAGTTAAATGGAATTGCTGTAGTATTGTTGGATTTTATTACTCCGTTAGAACCGCCGATTTGCGGTGAGCTGCCAGAGAACGCAGCTAATCGAGTCAACTAGTTTATCTGCATTTAAACACCGAAATACTCATGGTTTTCGCTATGTTTAGTTTAATTGTGGACAATCCACTCGCCTCTAACACTCCTAGAATACTTGGATATGTATTGTGACGATTTTTCCTTTATTTAACCTGAACTGCTGCGAGTATTAAAGTAATTCGCTAATTTCCAGCAGCTTTTGTGTTGAAGACGAATTTAATGATGCTCGTACTGTATCTTCACTGACGGAAAAAATCACATCGCAATTCAATTGTAAAGAAATAACGATTTCTTTTGTGAATTGAATAATATCTTATACTCTTAAAAGACTGAAATTATATTAATCTTTCTTCTGAAACTCCATACTGTAGGATTTTTCTCTCCAATTTTAGCAAAACCGCAGAGAGGCAGATTATTTATGATTCTAAAAGAAAACATCATCAAAAAACCGCCACACAATAATTATTTTCAGGATCAAATAACAGTGTATTGGATTTCTGATTTTTTTGAATCTTCATTTCTACCGTTGTATCATTTTCTTTACGTGCAATTTATTTTCGTTCACACTTCTAAATTGAGTTATATTTAATGGTATTGTTTAGCGTTAGCGTCGGCAAGTAGTGCATTTCAAGCAAGCTATTTGTATGCTAGTTTTGGCATGTTGTGGCAAGGATTTGATCGTTATCATGTTTGCCTCTAGACTCGGGTTAAAACCGCGATGAACTTTAGCAAATCTGGCTCTCTCAAAGATGGCTGTTATTTGAAACCAATGCTTGTTCTTTTGCGGTGCATCACACATGTTTAATCGCTGAAGTCATAGGAAATATTCAACCAGATGTTTTAGGGACAATGACAAAACCGTGTCTCTCTTCTCTGCCATTAAGACACTTGTCATGTTGTGTTGATAATAAACATTCATATTTTAAAAGTAGATCTGTATGATAATTCTGTCATATTCACAAAAATTGAATCGAAAAGGCTGCAATCATTTCAATAAGTGTCGCCTGGAGCAAAACCTAACTCGAAATGACGTTGTGTCACATTCGGTAGCTTACGATTCTTGTGGGTAAATTCCGTGACTCATAACTAGATTAATATAATATATTTTGCTTCACACTGTGTGGAAATGATAAAAGGTTAAAATATTTTTAAATCAGTTGGATATAAATAACTTTTATCGGTCAAAATTACTCAATTCTCTTATAGTGTCAATATCATAATTTTCATATCATTTCATTCCCTTGATCACGTCATTGCATATTTCGTACACCCTCGAAAGTTGAAGTTGTTTATCATCATATTCATGGAGTATATAATCTGCATAAGGACAGCTGAAGGCTTCCTGAAAATCCTTCCTATTCTAACACAGATAACAAAAAAAGCCAACTCAAATTTAAAATAAAGATCAAGTGTTAATAGGAAAATACATGAAGTGTTGCATGTCTGTTAGACTGCAAGCATAAGTACCCCACATACCGTGAGTCACTGTTATTTAATAAATGCTCCTCGCTATATTCCAAAGGTCTATCTATTGGCAATCAATTGATCAATTAATCGATAAGCTTACTTCACAAAGTCAATAGTTAGTTTGTGCTTAGTTGACAAAGGTGGCCACAGTTGTGCTTAGATTAGACATATCTTTGAGACACAGTGGAACCATAATTACTACTCAAACCTAAAACTACATGGTAACACTATAGTATTCCTGATAGCGGCATTAGAAACAAATCATTCTCAGCCAATCACACGGCATTACCTATATCTATGTTTGATTTTGTGGAAGGGTTGATAATTGCTAACATGACTTCATGGAAATATATTCTATTGAAATTATACAATTCAATATGATAATTTTTCAAGAGGTTTCAAATATACATATTGTAGTTCTGATTCTCTCATGAAACTTAGATATAGCTACATGTTCCTGCGAAAAGAAAATACTTATTGCATGATGTTATTAGAAAAAATACATCAATATGTAGTGTTATCATTATTTAGAAATTCTCTCCTTGAATATAAAAGTGTTCCTGTTTAATATTGATATGGTGTGTGTGACACGTTACTTTATTCTCAGGAAAACTGATTACATAGTGCAAGGCTTTGTTTAAGATTCAAAATTTACATACATATTATCAATTTCATAAGTTGGAGGATATAACTTTGTTATTTACAAATTAAAATGAAAAAGATCAATCATCACACAGCGGTCTCTACAGTGATAAAAACCAGATAATATTATAGCCTCTGCTCACAGAATACGAATCCATCCTAAAGTAAGTAATGTTTGGTAGCCATTTCTTTGTTACTTGTTAATGTGTATGTGTTTGTGAATTATTTATAATTGTCTTTTTTTATAAAAAGCTATGAAACCTTTGAGCTTTGAAACCTGTAAATGAAAAGAAAGGACTAGACAGAAATAACTACTTTTATTACGCTTCACTGGTTAACTGACATATATTTAATACCGTAGGTAATTATACATATTACATGATAGGGATTGGCAACGATGTACATCTAATGAAGTCTTGAAAATGTTGTCCAAATGTAGTTAAGTGGCTTAAGACTTCAGGGGACCTACAAACTCTTAACACTGTTCACAGTCCAAGTAGTATGTTGCCTTTCACATCCAGTCTCATCAACTTTACATGTCAAACTAATGATATTACAAGGCACACCAAAAGAAGGACTTAGTAGATTAATTAAGTTTAAGACTATTAAATATATTACACTTATAACATTTTTGTAAGTAAGGCCCTTGTTGTGTGATGTATTTTGTCATTCTTGTATCTTCGTACTAATTAATGTTTGTAATGACTGGAATATCTGCAGTATTGTGCTAATTATTTATGAGATAAATGATAGCGTATCCAATAGATATATTCATAATGATAATGTCGATGGTGGTGATGATAATGTGGATGATTTATGATGGCAATGATGATAATAATGTGGATGATTATGATGGTAGTGGTGATGGTAGTGGTGATTAAGATAGTGATGATTGTGTTGATGATGATAATAATTAATTATTGTAATGGTGATGATAGTAGTGGTGATGGTAATAACAATGATAACGATGATAATGCCAATAATAATGATAACAAGATAATACTATAAAGATAGTGATGGCCATAATTTGCAGCTCTTTTGGATGTTAATCAATATTTATAGAATAATTTAATAATATCTGTCCTCTTACAAAGTCATAATACTGAATAATATGTTATGTAAACAATCCAGTTACCCCATGGTGCCAGCAGTTTCCTCTTCTTATTGTATCTTGACATTTTGACCTATTTATTCCTTTGCTTTGGGCTATGCTGTCATTCACCATTTTTTTTTGACCGTTTAAATTTGATATTACACCGTGGTATATATTAAGGCAAACAGCTTCAACATTGATTCAATTTTTGTGGAACGCTGTAGAATGGTTGCTGTAGAATGGTTGTTGAACGATGTTGAAATGGGGTGGCAAACAGCTTCAACATTGCCATTCAACAAAATCGAACGGATGTTTAAAGTAAATGTTGAATCTGTTTGCCCAGACCTTTAGAATCATCCTTAGCAACTTACATGCAAGCCAAGCCAGTAACTAATCACCAGAATTTTCACACACTAGTACAATATATTGTACTGTTTTCTTGAGTGTTGATTTTCCCATTTAGAAATTTACCCATCTCAACATAAATGGTCCTTCTTTAAATCAAATTGACAACATTTTACTGGAAACATATTCCCTAACATTTATTTTATCTCCAAAAGTACAAAAGAAAATAAACCATCATACTATTTTTCATGAAATTTAAAATAAACTATTAAACACATTTGTTAAGCATTAATTGAAGTCAAAATAAACCAATTAGATTCATTCATTTATTTTTCATAGTGAGCACAATATATTTCATTTGAGTTTTTTTTTTTTCAAGACGTCATCTTTAATATATAATCAACAGCTATATTACTCATGAAACTGATCTATTCTTCTCATATACTACATTCTATGATTACCATTATCAATAGCATGTGTCACTTGGATGAGTAAAATAATTACCTGATAGTATGGTTATACAGGTCATCATTATAATAATGTAACATGCATGTCTAGCTCCATAATTCACACCAGAATTTCAATTTTTCTGTGAGTTCTTTTGTATAGTAAACCATCATTTTAACTATTGTTAATATTGTTGCACATCTTAAATATTGAAATTGAGGAGAAAATGTCATTGAAAAAAACATGTTTTCGCTTTCATTGTAGATTTTCATAATTTGTTAATGGTACACATTTTAAAAAGTAAACTGTGTCAGTGTTTCTAAGGACACACATGAAGTATAAAAATACAATGCAGTTAAAGTTCATTTGTGTGTTTCCTTTACTATTCACCGAGTTTTAACTGATACAATTTAACCTACTTAAGTTTACCTTTATTACTGTAATTGTACAAAGTTACTGTGGTCATATCAATACTTAAATAATTGAATTGATCAAAAATGTTTAAGTGTGCCTAAAATAAGCTTTATTCATTTTAAATAATTGTACAAAGTTACTGTGGTCATATCCATTTGAATTGATCAAAAAACTTTTAAGTGCATCTAAAATTAACCCTATTCATACCACTCCACTGAGTTATTTTTGAAAAGATGTTTCCAGTGCTAAGGTAACAACAAAGATATTTTAATTTCTTAACTATAGTTCCAAAAGTAGATATCTTGAACTGTGCACACTTGGTCTTTTTTTTTTTTTGTAAACAAGGAAATTCTCTAGTGCTTCATTTCTAGTAGTTTTGGTTAAAAAATGTACATGGTTTAATGATGTTAATGGGTGTTTTAACATTTCTAGTGATATCAATCACCTTTCTTGTTTTCTTTTCAAGGCTATCTTTCACATCTCATCACATACACCTTTAAATGATTTAATTTAGCTTTTTATCACAACGACTCTTTCACCAGTGAAAGATAACAATATTGATGGTTGAATTATTGACATTCTTGTCTTTGTATCTTCAAGGAACAGCCTACAAAGAATGATTTCGTGAATGCTCCCATACTAAAAGTCAATTGATCAAGAAGAATGTATACTTGGAAGAAGAATGTCTACCTACTGGTTGTTGTTGTTGTCATTGTTTATTTGCAGCATTCAAGGGCAGGTAAAGAAACATTTGTTGTTGTCAAAAATATTCTTGTGTATGTTGTTAATGTTTAGGTTTACTCAGATAGTAGTAAATATTTTACTTCAACATTTCTGTTTTATTAGTATTTAGTAGTATTTTGTTTCAGTATTTTATGTCATGTCCTTTTCTTTAACTATTTATCTTGGCAAAAGGATTAGACAGTTTAACAATATATTATCTATGTGTTGTTTGTCGTCTAGAACTGATGCAAATAGCCCTAGATTGTCCAATATCCGACACAAACAGCTTATTGTAGACAACTTTCAAAAGTAACTTTGCTTCAAATGATTTTAGTATAATTCATTGTTGTTAAAATTGTTACATTGAGGTTGTTTTGTATTAAAGTGAGAGTAGTCATTATAATGATACCATGCTGTGTACTGAAAGTGACTAACCATAATATGATATAGACAATAATATTATCATGATTTGTTTGTCACTGATTCGATAAACCATGTGCACCATTTCTTTCTCTTGATTTGTTATTCCATATTCTAACTACAGTAAAAACCAGCATAAAAGAACACACGATTTTCGGTTCAGGCTGATTTTGTTAATATATATCTTATATATTGTTCTTATGTATATGGTATTCTTATGTATATGGTATTCCTATGTATATGGTACTTTGTTGACCAAATTTCAGCCTGAGTGTTCTTAATCTACTTGTTATTTTATGCAGGTTTTTGCTGTAACTGGATAAATTGTTGAATGAATGAATATTTGTTTGGATGATACGTTGTATGGTTGAATGAATAAATGAAGAATTGAATATATAGATGGATATTTAAAATATTGAATGAAGGGATGGGTGAATGAGTGAGTGTAAAGAAAGATGAAGAGTTCAATTAAAGAATAAATGGATAGATTAATGGAGTATGTATTAGATGAATAATGGGATAAATGAACAGTTAAAGAGATGGATAAATGTTAAAACAAATAAATAAATGAATGATATAATAAATGGGAAATTATGAATAAAATTGATGTAAAGAAAATTCAAATGAATGGACGGATAAATACATAAGAGGATGGATGGAAGATAAAGTGAATGGATGGATGGATGGATGAAATATACAATGGATGGATTTGTGGAAAAATGATCGAATGGATGGATAAGTGAATAAATGGATGAATAAGTGAATGGTTGTGTGATATAATACTATTTATTCTTCTGCAGCAGACACAGTCCCTCAAATTGTTGACCATCCAGTAGATGTTACAGTATTCAAAAACTCTAATGCTGAACTAAGATGTAGAGCTACAGGAGTACCTAAACCTAAGATCCACTGGCTGAGAGATGGTATAAAGGTTCCTACAGATAGCGATGACCCTGAGAGTAGGCGGTACCTCATGCCGTCAGGGGATCTTACTTTCATTAGAGCCATACAGAAGAAGAGGAAAACTGACAGTGGAAAATATCAATGTGTTGCTGTGAATAGAGCAGGAAAGGTGACAAGTAAAGCTGCAACTCTTCTTGTTGGTGGTATGTTGTAGTTATTATTGTATTACAGTGAGACTAATGAAATCTGGGCCACCAAAACATAATAATTATCCAATCATGATCGAGAATATGAACAATAGAATCTCTACAAATGTTTGATTTTTTGCTTACAATGCTACTAATTTTCATTTTATGTTAACATAATGGATCAAGATTTTTTTATCTAAAAAAATATTGATTTTGAAATTGTTTGGGTGGCCCCGATTTCAGTAGTTGCACTGTAAAATACCTAATGAAGTCTTGTGTTATCACTAATTAGGTCCTAACTCTATATATATGCTTGGCAGTGGTAAAAAAGCATAATATCTGGGTTTTAAGAACCTGTTAAGGCCGATTTGCACGATACGATTTTGACCTACGACTGTGGTATACGATTTGCCTACAAATTGTAGTAGGTACCATTCACACGCACGCGACTAGTCGTATACGATTCGTATACGCCATTGCTAAAATCGTGAGTGATTGGACAAAATACTAGATCCAGTCCTAATATGGGACAAATCACGTCATTTTCCTACGACAAGTCGTAGGGTTTTGATCCTTGGTTCAATCGTGCCGTGTAAATCTGCCTTTAGGCTAAAATTTTCATTTTAAGCCCCCTCTACATAAGAACCTATTAAGGTTGAAGTACCATTTATATAAGAACTGTATAAGAACCTATTTAGGCTAAATTGAAAAATTCAGGTTCTTATATGTGGGCTATTACTGTAGTGTTTAAGATAAAGTTATCGTTAATCTGCAAAACTGAACATGTGAACTTAGAGTGTGCTGTATAACATTGCCAAAAATGTGACGGTCATAGCTGTAATACCAGAAGACGAAAAATTGTTTTCTTTAATAAGTCGCATCCAATGATAAATTGGATATCTTTTCCCAAAAACTAGTTTGTTTAATGAGAAGATAATGAAATTTTGGTCAATACTGATTAATCAATTATATGCTATCTCAGTGTTAAAGTCTCAGTTCAAGACAGAACCAAGAGGTAGAACTGTAACAGTAGGGAACCCAGTAACTCTCAAATGTAACCCGCCAAGAGGCAAGCCAACACCTACTGTATCATGGATAAAAGATGGCGTAGTTCTCCAACTTGATGGGAAAAGAAGACGAGTTATAGAGCCAGGGAGTTTGTACATATCAAGCACACAAAAGGTTGATCAAGGAGAGTATGTATGTCAAGCAACTAATGCTTTGGGACAGAAGAAAAGTAAACCCGCAATACTGACTGTCAAAGGTAGTTTTAATGTATTTCTTATTGATGCTAGGGATGATCGATGGATTGGGTTGCTAAGCTAGAATCAGCATTGCTTATGCCTGGGTTTTCAGACCATTTATTGATTCACTGAAAGAATGATCACTTATTGACTGATTGATTTTTTCTATTGACTGATTATTCTATTAACTCTTTGAATGAAAATAAATACTAGAAAGCAATCATTATTAAAGGTGAATTTTCCTGTTGTGTAGAACTACCAGCAACAGCGCTAAGTATCCTTCCAAAAAAGACGAAGGTAACAACAGGTAAAGAGGTAGTGTTCACGTGTGAGTACCGTGATGGACCACAAGGTGCTATAAGATGGTCTAAGAAAGGAGGAACCTTACCAGAGAACAGGTTTGAAACAACACAGTATGGAGCATTAAAGATCAAGAACACGCAACCTGAGGATGAAGGAGAATATGTTTGCAGTATATCACCTAGTCTTAGTGTCTCAGCAAAACTAATAGTACAAAGTAAGTCAAAGACTGACTGAGGAAATGTTAAGCAAAATTGTTTCTATTTCACATATACTCATAATCTGTTATTAATAATATACAGTCAATGTCATTAACATGCTTAACATTGTTTTCTTTATTAATTCCTTCCTTCATTTATCCATCCATTCATTAATGTATTTATCTGTTCTTCCAACCATATAACCATTAATTTGTTCATTCATTTAGTTTATCAATTGATCCATTCATTTCTTTCATTTCTTTCTTTCTTTCTTTCTTTGTTTATTCATATATTCATTCATTCATCCATCTTATTATCCATCCATTCATCCATCCATTCATCCATTCATTCAGTTGTTTGCCAATTCATTTAGTTTATCAATTCATCCATCCAATCATTCATTTCTTTCTTTTATTTATTTGTTTGTTTATTTATTCATATATTCATTCATTCATCCATCTTATTATCCATCCATTTATTCAGCTGTTTGCCAATTCATTTAGTTTATCAATTCATCCATTCAATCATTCATTTCTTTCTTTCTTTTATTTATTTGTTTATTTATTTATTCATATATTCATTCATTCATCCATCTTATTATCCATCCATTCATTCAGCTGTTTGCCAATTCATTTAGTTTATCAATTCATCCATTCAATCATTCATTTCTTTCTTTGTTTGTTTCTTTGTTTATTTATTCATATATTCATTCATTCATCCACTTATTATCCATCCATTCATTCAGCTGTTTGCCAATTCAGTACAAAAATCCCTAACCCAATGGATAGTGAATAATATTAACTACTAACCTCTGTTTTCCATCACCAGATTCTAATAGCTTTTTAACAGGTACTAACCCTTAATAATTTACTAATTGATATTAATGATTATTAATGATATATCATACTACATAATTAATAACAAATTATTTATAACAACTGTTCAAGACTGACTAACCTCTCATACATGTACATTGATTTGAATAACTATTCTAGACAGACTGAGTGACCTCCAGGTGATTTCGCGCACACTTCTGGTTAGTACAAGCCAATCAGAAGCATTTCTGTTGCATCGCCAACAGTTCCAAGATGGCGTCGTTCGAGATAGTTGTTTCCTGTGTTAACCCTCGATAAATACATCCTTAAATTAACTTTACATTAAAAAGTTCTGTATAACTTGGACAATGAAAGTTCACTTCAAGGTTAAAAAAGAATAAAAACAAAACGCAAATGCCTAAAAGCAACCAAAATTGTTTTTGTCTTGAGGCGCCATTTTGGAACTATTTGTTTTGACAAACAATCCTTTGCACGCTTCAAAGCGAGATCACCTGGCTGAAATACATGTATACTGATTTGAATAACTACTATTCTATTCTAGAATTAAAAACAATTGCTATTAATGTTCTCGTCTACATTTTATCATCTAGCTACTTTACATTTTAGAACACAGTAGGGTATTACTTGCAGGAGGTAGTAAGACAAGAAAAATGACTCAACACTGTCTATTTGCAAATGTTTTTCAAATTGTTGCAATATTAGGTCTAAAACGATTATTCACCTCAGGCGAAGTGATTATCGGTGAATATTCACCGATAATCACTTCGCCTTTGGCGAAAAATTGTTAATTAATTGTCTATGTAATTCTATCCTTCTTTGTGCCCTAATGCTTAGAATACTAAAACATCTTTCTTCCACCTTACTACTTTTCTATCAGATGATACATCTAATTCCAGTCTACTTCCTACAGGTATAACTCTGTCTGTCTGTTTGTCTGTCTGTCTGTCTGTCACTAATGATATAATTGTATAACATCTCATACATTCTTTTATTTCTATTTCATTTTCAATTTGCATGGGAATAATAAAACTCACATTGTTGTCGTGTACGCAAAGGTTATATATGGCACTTTGTTGATATCCTGTCAATGCAAATATTTAAATCTGTAAATTTACTCTCAGCTCATCTTATATTGCAATTCCTTTTTATATAGGATATTTTGTTTAAATTATATCATAACGACCATGTTTAGTATTAGTATTATTTAAAGTTTAAATGTGTTGTACTATATAATTTATGCGTACAGTGGAACCTTTCTAGATTGAAACACCTAAAGCCCATTAAGAAGCATAGATAGATAAATTATATAATATAATGAAATTTGTAACACTGGTAAATAATGTTTACTTAACTTAACTGACCTTTCAAGCTATAGCCCTTCGTCGTAGTAATAGGGCTCCAACAAAGAGCTAAAGCTCGAAATGTCAGTAAGGTTAGGTAAATATTTTCTACGGTGTTACAAATTTCATTATGTTACCTATCGTTTATATCAAAGACGGACGCAGCCTATACTAGTTTACTCGTTAGTTTCCATTGATAGATACAATAGATACTTGTGTCTATTAGAAGAGTTTTCAATAAATTTTCTCTACTGTATTTAGCATTTGATCTAAACAATAACTGTTTATTTCTATTCAAACAGCCAAACCCTTGATAACAATCATTCCACTTTGGAACATTTGATCTAAACAATAACTGTTTATTTCTATTCAAACAGCTAAACCCTTGATAACAACCATTCCACTTAACGTCATTGTCAGAGAAGGTGCAACTGCTAAGTTCTCATGCAGAGCTACTGGTAATCCATTGCCTACTGTCTTTTGGGACCAGAAGAAAATACGCAGAGCCATGTTTCCACATCAAGATAATGGCCGCTTTGCAGTGACCCCAGACGGTGATTTAATCATTACTAATGTCCAGAAGGAGGATAAGGGCGAGTATGTTTGTTCAGCGTTGAGTCAAGCTGGTGTGCGCACTGCTAGTGCAAACTTAAGTGTTGTCGGTAAGTACAAGAATACCCAATAGTTTTGGGTTCTTAATGCACAGTCTTAGAGAGTAATTAAAGACAAATCCTGTGGTTTGGTTATTGTACGTTGAATGGTGCATAAAAACCCCTGGTAATGTTATTGTATGAGCCCCTCCCAGGGGTTTCAGGGAACAAGGGAACAAGCACATTTATTTGAAGGTAACAATGGGTTACTGCCAAATTATTTTCAGGGAACAAGGGAACAAAATGATAAAACAAAAGTTTTTTGGGATCAGGGGAACACATTTTAGGGAAACAGTAATTTTACTTACGGGTAACAAGGAAGAAAAATGTAAAAAGATCAAGGGAGCATGGGAACATGCACTAACCACAACCCCCCCCCCCCCCCCCCCCAAAAAAAAGCCCACCCCTGGGAGGGTCTCTTGTATGTAGATATGTACACTGACTAATATTCAACATATGCATCATTCAGGTAATTCTGATACCAAGCCAGTACTAGCAAGAAAGCCTACAAACCAAAGTGTCCATCAGACCAAAGATAGTGTATTTTCATGTACCTTTGGTGGGATACCTGTGCCTACTATTGAATGGAACAAAGACAAGATTTCATCCAGTTTAAGGAACAGTTCAAAATACACCATTACAAGATCTGGGTCAACTACACAACTAACCATTAAAGACGGCCAGGAGAATGATAAGGGAATGTATACATGTACAGGCTCTAATCTACTGGGAAGGGCACAAGGTGGTGCCCATCTACATGTTATAAGTAAGTTATTTACTGCTTGGAAGTTTTGAGTCTTGATTTAGAATATATATATATATTTTGTATAATTCATGACTCAAAACTTAATCAATCAGATGATGATTCATAAGAAAGAAGAATATCAACAAGGAGAAAGAAGAGAAGAAACAAAGAGATTGACATAGTTCAATTAAAAATACACTGTATATTGTCTTTACAGGAGTTATGTTGTAAAGCGTATTGAGCTGTTTGTGAAATGCTCTATATAAGCACCACTGATTACACTACACTACACTACACTACACTACACTACACTACACTACACTACACTACACTACACTACACTACACTACACTACACTACACTCACTACACTACACTACACTACACTACACTACACTACACTACACTACACTACACTACACTACACTACACTACACTACACTACACTACACTACACTACACTACACTACACTACACTACACTCACTACACTACACTACACTACACTACACTACACTACACTACACTGCACTGCACTACACTACACTACACTATAATACACTACACTACACTACACTACACTATAATACACTACACTAGATGTTACACTACACTACACTCTACACTAGATGTTACACTACACTACACTCTACACTAGATGTTACACTACACTACACTACACTCACTACACTACACTACACTACACTACACTACACTACACTACACTACACTACACTATAATACACTACACTAGATGTTACACTACACTACACTCTACACTAGATGTTACACTACACTACACTCTACACTAGATGTTACACTACACTACACTCTACACTAGATGTTACACTACACTACACTACACTACACTACACTAGATGTTACATCACACTACACTACACTACACTACACTACACTACACTACACTACACTACACTACACTACACTACACTACACTGCACTGCACTACACTACACTACACTATAATACACTACACTAGATGTTACACTACACTACACTCTACACTAGATGTTACACTACACTACACTCTACACTAGATGTTACACTACACTACACTACACTACACTACACTAGATGTTACATCACACTACACTACACTACACTACACTACACTACACTACACTACACTACACTACACTACACTACACTACACTAGATGTTACATTACATTACAATGTTTTTATCTATTTCAGTTTTAACCCATGTTTTCAATTTGACTTCACAGGAATAACTACTACTACTGTAGTACCTCCAGTCCTGACAACACTACAAGCTATTACAACTAAACCAGCTATCATAATACCACTAGTAGACAAACCATCAGAACTCTTCCCTGCAAGTATAACAACCGATGCAGTCCTTCTACTATGGACGTCAGTGAAAGTATTAAATCAACCCATCACATACACCATCGAATACAGAAAGTTTGGCAGCAAGAAATGGAAAGTAGCGAAGCATTCAATGAAGATTAACCAATATCATGTCTATGGGCTTAAACCAAGCACTACGTATGAGTTTTCAGTACAAGCCAAGGCAAAGGAGGAGTACAGTAAACGTACAATAACCAAGGTTACAACTAAGGATGTGAGGATAGTTGTTAATACTTTAAGACCTGTGTTGACTAGAAAGAGTCCTGCTAGAAATGCTAAAGTTCTTGTCAATGTTGAACCAGTGGATTGGAACAAACTGAATATCACTTGGAAGGTAACAATGATAATACTATGTGATCATGATGATGATAGTAATATTATTATAGAAATGATGACAATATTGATGATTATGACAATGAGAATACTGGGTGTTCATGATGATGATAGTTATGATTATAGAAATGATGACAATATTGATGATTATGACAATGAGAATACTGGGTGTTCATGATGATGATAGTTATGATTATAGAAATGATGACAATATTGATGATTATAACAATGAGAATACTGGGTGTTCATGATGATGATAGTTATGATTATAGAAATGATGACAATATTGATGATTATAACAATGAGAATACTGGGTGTTCATGATGATGATAGTTGTAATTATAGAAATGATGACAATATTGTTGATTATAACAATGAGAATACTGGGTGTTCATGATGATGATACCGTAGTAATAATTATAGTAATGATGACAATATTGATGATTATAACAATGAGAACACTGGGTGTTCATGATGATGATAGTTATGATTATAGAAATGATGACAATATTGATGATTATAACAATGAGAATACTGGGTGTTCATGATGATGATAGTTGTAATTATAGAAATGATGACAATATTGTTGATTATAACAATGAGAATACTGGGTGTTCATGATGATGATACCGTAGTAATAATTATAGTAATGATGACAATATTGATGATTATAACAATGAGAACACTGGGTGTTCATGATGATGATAGTTATGATTATAGAAATGATGACAATATTGATGATTATAACAATGAGAATACTGGTTGTTCATGATGATGATAGTTGTAATTATAGAAATGATGACAATATTGATGATTATGAGAATACTGGGTGTTCATGATGATGATAGTAATAATTATAGAAATGATGACAATATTGATGATTATAACAATGAGAATACTGGGTGTTCATGATGATGATAGTAATAATTATAGTAATGATGACAATATTGATGATTATAACAATGATGACGAAGATGTAGATGATATGATGATGATAGTGTTGATAGATGATGTTAATAAATAGTGATGATGATGATGTAGATGATGGTGTAGATGATTATGATGATGTTACTACAGTAGATGATGATGGTGGTGGTGATGATGATGTAGATGATGATGATGATGTTGATGACAAAATAGTAATATAGAATAAAGAAACAATGGATTCAAATATATTGACCAACTTCCATGATAAAAACTAGATAACTAAATCAAGTTACCTATATTAGAAACTGTTCTGTAGCTGGCCAGTTACAATACTCGTGAATAAAGTTATCATTTTTCTATTTTCAGTTTGATCGTCATGTCAAGAAGTCTTCATCAGGTTTTAATGTATTCTGGAAAAAAGCGAGTTCTGGTGGTGACTTTGACAAAATGGCAGTGATAGGAGATGGTGTACATGAACATCTACTAAACGACCTGGCAGAAAACACTAGCTATGCCATACAAATACAAGTCTATTTCAGTAAACATAAACTACCTAAGTCTGAAGAAGTTCACGCCACTACTGGTATCAAGGATGGAGGTGAGCAAAGGTCTAGCAAATAGCAGTTTCTAGAGAAGGTTGCTTGCGTATTGTATGTTGTCCTTTCTAGTTCTTTTATTGTCAATGATGAGTGTTATTACGAGGATGATGTTGATGTTGATGTTACAGATAGTTGATGATGATGATTATGAACATGATGGTAGTAATGATGATTGTTGTAATGATGTTAAGTTGATGATGATGATTATTAACTTGATGATGATTATGAACATGATGGTAGTAATGATGATTGTTGTAATGTTGTTACAGATAAAGTTGATGATGATGATTATTAACTTGATGATGATTATGAACATGATGGTAGTAATGATGATCGTTGTAATGATGTTACAGATAAAGTTGATGATGATGATTATGATTATGAACATGATGATGATGGTAGTAATCAAGATGATGATGATAATTATTTTGATGGTTGTGATGATACAGATGGTTGACATAGACATATACACTTACATTACACTTTACCAGGAATTTAGGTAAAACATTAGGTAAAACCCTAACCTAGATAGACAGCTGCATATATTAGATTTGCTAGATTATGGTAGTGGTGATTTTACTGATACTGAGGTGAATATTGTTGAAAAATAACTGAGACAAAGTCGAGGCTATTATTCATCGAGCCTGAGGAGAGTAATTGTTTTAATATATAAATACATTGTGGCTAGTATTTCTTTAAGTAAAAATAACCAGCTTTTTGTGCATGAGACGTTATACAGATGACTATCGAAAATAGTCCGACTTTTTCGACCAATCAGCGCACACGATTTTCTCTAGTCACCTGTGTATCTATACTACTAGTCATTCAAGCATAACATTTGTTGTAGGTGTATTGCTAATCCTTGACGGTGGTAAAAAACAAGGATCAGAAAATGATGTGAAGATAATCCAAGCTGATACAAGATCGGCTGGTACATGGTCTAGAGTAAGAAGCTTTGTCCGTCAACCATGGTTTATTGCAGTGATGGGTGGTATTCTATGGATAATTCTATTTGTTATCGTCTTGCTCTTATACCGACGAAGACGACGCAATACAAGGCAACTTAAACAACGAAAATGTGAGTAGAATAACAGTAATCCAGCACCAGTCGAAAGCTGCGTTTTGGTTAGACCCCTAATACAGAACCGCCATTGTTTATGTTTATGTTTATGGGTGGCCTAGCGGTTTGAGTCCCTGCTCGGACATGGATTATATGTGAGTTGAGTTTGTTTGATGTGTTCTTCTCTCCTATGCAACTAGGGTATTTCTTTGGGTTATCCGGTTTTCCTCCCTCCGCAAAAATGAACATTTGAGCCGAGTTGTGTGCAAAATAATTAACGTAGTGAGTGTTAGTGAGTGTGTGTTTAAGTCTCCCCCATTAGCAGGGCATACATGTCCAGCTAGAAGATTGAGACGTTAAAAAAGTGATTTATTTTTTTGTATTTTTATTGTTTGGTTAGGTTTAGGGCAATTGTTTGGAAGACTCTATTGTTTTTTTAAACCGATCCTAAACGATGCTTCGGTTTGGTGCTGACTGTCCCTAGAATAGGACAGTCACGTAGTTAGTCACACAACGAGTTCATGTAATGTCACACAATGTCACTAAATGGTGTCATGGCAATTTGTTAAAGCTGGGTTAAAAATTTACAAATATATTGCAACAGCCCACTTTCAATATTTTGGTTGAGTGATCATACACAATATAAACCAAAACGAGACTCCTGGGAAACAAAAAGTAATGATCATTGTTTCCCAGGAGGCTCTTTTTGATTCATTTGTGTATGATCATTCAACCAAAATATCGAAAGTGGCTGATGTGGACCTGCTGTAGTATTGTAGTCCGGCATGCCATGTGTATTATGTAATGTTTTTTAAAACAGTTTTTTCTATTATATTTTTAGTAAAACTACAAATCGCAGAGATTCAAAGAGCTCCTACCAGGTACGTGTTTATTATCAGTCAATAACGAAGATTTATTGTTATTAATGCAATGATGATCAGTTATGATGATTTTCATGTCAAAATATCAACATCTAGACTGCAAAACAAGCCCTACTTTCAAGCAGAAGCTCAGAGAAAACTACTGAGTTAATCGAGTGAGGTGTCCTTTCTTCTCATTCTCCTTCGGATAATATTAACTCATTTCCTCGAGTTTTCATGTAAAAGTAGGTGTTGTTTTGCACTCTCAACATCAAAATATCTCAAATAGTTGAAATCACATTGTGTGTACGTTTCGTCACCAGTCCTCACGGCCACAAGACACTTTGGATGGATGACGTGAATACTACAGAAATACCACTACAGCAGTTAGCCAATAATCGCATCAGTGATACCTCATCTACAGAATGTCTCAACCGTACTGTGACGAGTTGCTGTGCTAGACGTGGTATTAATTCGGCTGACTTCCCGAACAAGATCACTCTCAACTCATTGGCAGGTATGATAATGATGATGATGATGATGATAGTGATAATGATGATAATGTTGTTGTTGATGATGATGATGATGATGGAGATGATGACGAAGATAAGGGTAATTGCTATAATGATGTTGTGGTTGATGATGAGGATGATCATGATGATAGTTATTTCGATGATGATGATGATGATAATGCTGTGGTTGATGATGGAGATGTTGATTATGTTGATGAAAATAATGATAGTTATGACAATGACAATGATGATGTTGTTAGTGATGATAATGAGAGTGTTGACGATAATTATGACCATCATGTTATGATAATTCTCATGATAAGTATCATTGAACAAGCATTAACATTTCCTTTTTTCTTACAGGTTCTCATCTTGGTGAACCAAATCAGTTTGACGTCTCTATTGAATCTAAGTTATCTTCTGAAGGCAAAACCAACAACGTCCTACAACAACAAACATTCAACAACTATCGAGAACACATCAATAAGTCAACTAGGTTGGACGAAGCTGGAGAACAAGGTAAGACAATAACTCTGTTTTACAAGCAACGACTTCTTGGTATTGAGGGATGTTTCGTACTGACATTACAGGCATTTATAGTCCTTCGAGGTAGTAAATAGTCAGTATAAATGTTCTTTGTATTAGAGCGTTTTCGTATAACCCACTTTTAAAATGCAGATGAGAATATGTGTAAAATAATATGCTTATTAGGTGTGTGTGTTTTTTTGCTTCAGTGAGTCCCCTCTTGGCTTCAAATAATCAAAACAAAACATGATTGACAACGAAAACGTTTATAGATTTACTCGAAACCACTTTTATCATTTTTAACTCGTGGATCGAAGATCCTCGAGTTATTGGGATGGGGCTTTTGAACCGGAAGTGTCACTCACTCACTCACTCACTCGCTCACTCGCTCACTCACTAGACCGTCAGTGTAAACTTTTGAGCCCCAAGATCTCGGTCAGCGTACTTCGAGCACATGGATATTTGAAGGAATGATTTTTCGGTCGAAGTAATCGCGAATACTCTCATATTTTATGTGCTCACGCCACACGATTCGCAGTAGAATTACACATAAGTTTATAAGAGTGAATGGTCTAAGTTTATGTCGAATGTTTTCGGAAATGGTCACTGTGAATTTTACTAAAGATCATGCAATTTACGAGCGAACTAAGCGAGCCAACTTATTATGATCAAATTTATCGAGATATCTTCCCTGCTATAAACAGAAGCTACTTTTTATCCATCCTTTCATAATGCTATGGAATGGATTCACAACCAGTTACAAAGGACGAAGCTGTTATTACTGGATATTTAACAGTATTTCCGGTAAGCATTCTTAGAGAGTACGATACACACTAGAAGTGAAGACAACAACAGTATAGTTGTTTTAGTGATGTTGTAGGGTAAATATATTGCTTATTGTAATTATTTCTTTTATATTTTTGATTAAAGTAACCAGTTTATCTGTCAATAGTTTAATTTTATTGACTACTATTAATTCGTACAAATTCGAAAGGCGATTGAAACAGGCGATTCTCGAGCTCTTAGCTTCTTGCACAGAACAACAAACTTATTCGCAAAATTTAAATCGCTTCACCCTATTATCTAGTAGTTCAACTTAACGATCTATGTATATGTAGATGAAAGTAATATTTCTTTCTTTACAATATGTGAGATAACGTGATCGGTTTTAAACCTCCAGGTTGACCTCGACAACAACAAATAAACAGCTAAAACGGCCTCTCTAAAAACTACCCCAACAGCCCAAATCGCCTCAAATATAACACCAATTGCTTCAATGACTATCTATTTTGCTTTTTCTGGCGTTTATTTTGCAAGAACAACTTAATAACACTGTTTCTTAGACACTCTTTGAACTCGCATGTATCTCTGCACGAACCGAAGATCGAACCAGGTAAATATCAGACTTGTCAGCGGATCACGGACTGAGGGAACGACGGACCGTAAGGGAAACGGACGACAACCAAAAAAATACAAATAAAACAACAACATTGAATACTTATTTTTCGCTTCAAATCATCTCAAGCTAATCCGAGAAAATAATTACATAATCATAATGGAGCGGTCTAAACTGTAAGCGCTTTCAAAATGTTCTAATTATGATCCACGAGTTGGCCATAGGTGGCCTTTGATTTTTCACAGTAGCTTGTGGCTCAAGGGATATAATGAAAGCAAATGACTAAATGCACACCTCATGAACATGTTATTTCACACACATGCTCAAAAGTGGGTTATACGAAAGCGCTCTATTATTGATAAACAGCTGGTTTCAGCTCGATAAGACTGGTCTAGTCCGTCATGACTGTGTTTGAACCTAACGTGATTTGTCTGTGCCATTTGTAACCAAGCCTTGAGCGTTTGGTTGCAGATGCAGCCATAGAGTTAACAATAAACGCATGCAAAGAACAAGCGCTCAATGTATTATAATTTAGATATTTAGCATGAGTTTTTTTATGTGAATTAATTGAATGTTATTTCTGTTTTCAGCATCTCTTGGTTCTTGTAGTGGGTCTGAGTCAACCCTTCCTCGAGCAATGCCTCAACAAACATCATTTCTAACACCAACACAACAGTTTATCAGCAGAAAGAAAGCCAATACTCGGTCTGACAGTCCTGCATCTCACCAGAAAGACCCTAATACTACACCTGATGAGTCCGTTATTAGTGACAAGGCATCGAAACCTAAACTAAAGATTCAATCATTTGATATGGCAAGTAATGGCTCTATTCCAGGAACAACAACTTTCCACGCCGACCCACCACCAACTTATGAAGCAGTGTTGAAAGAAACTGAGCTCCAAAAACAATATGGAGATGGCGAGGAGAAGAGTCAAAGTAGGGAGGAATTAGCCGAGAAGTTGAAGGGAACGCCGTTCAGTGATAAACCACGAGCGCTAGCACCAAGTCCTCCTCTTAGTGAAAGGAGCTGCAGGACAACGTCTAGCTGTGGAAGTAGGAGGCGTAAAGTATTAAAACCACCTCCACGACTAGCTATCTTAAACTGGGCTGATTTATTACCACCGCCACCTGCTCACCCTCCTCCAAGCAGCTTAGGATCGCCACCAGCCTCCCCACCCTTCAGTCTTAGGTCTGGTATGAGTGGAATGACAGGCATGAGTGGTATGACTGGAATGAGTGGTTTGACCGGTTTAACTGGTATGACTGGAATGACCGGTCGTACTGGTAAAAGTAGTGCTAATGGACTTGGTGATAATGATTTACCTGAAAAGTTCCGTAAGAGAAATGGTCCTTCATCCGCGGTGTCGGACTCTGCTGCGTCAGCTGGTCCTAAGGTTCCTGGCTCAACAAAGAGTGGCAAATCTGGTCATAAACACAAGAAACCTAAACCCAAAGCCTTGCCTATCGATCTTGAAGGAATTACTAGCGATATTATCATGCAATGGGCAGACTCTGTTACTAATACCAGTGGATCAGATGAAGACTCGTCTGCTTCCAGTCCAAGTAGAGTTAGTAGCACAGGATCGTTCTTTACAGATGCTGACTTTGCTAGTGCTGTAAGAGCTGCTGCTGAATGCGGTGGCTTTAATATCGAAACATATGGACTAATGGACTCCCTAGGGTACCCTCCACCGTATTCAGGCAGCTGGAAACGAGGTAACTCGGCGTCAAACGGCAGTGACCCTAGTGGTCCTACATCTACATCTATTCCTACATCCATTCCTACTCGACCAAATAACAGGAACAAATGGGAGACTGGAAGTGAAGGAGATCTTGAATTCACTCCTCCTATCACAGTACGTCCTCGTTACACTAGAAAGGTACATGCTAACGATAATGGTACCCCTCCCCCTGCCCCTCCTAGTAAGATGGCAGCTGACATGGGCATACGTAAGGTGGCTAGAAGTCCTGTACCTATAGTACCATCACAACCTCGTAGACCGATACCTAGAGCTGCTAGAATGAACTCGAATTCCCCTGTTCCCAATACAGGGCAAATAGTTGTACAACCGTTAAAGAAAACTTCAGCTTTGCACGCAGCAGATTCACCGAGTAGGCTACCTGTAACGAAGAAGTTTGCTGTAGTAAAGAAGATCCCACAGAGTAAAGATACTGAGTACAATAGTGCTACTTTAAGTTCTAGTGGCAAGTCGAGTACAAGTACGGCTAGTACAGTCAAGACAAGTACAATGGGAGACACGGACGATGAGGTAGAATAAGATATCAACTATTAGTATGATGATGAAAGATACTATTGACGTCATTGATATAGTATATAACATCGTTGTCATCATGATACCATCAGTGACGTCAAAAATATCGTTGTCATCATCATACAAGCAATTATATGTCAGTATAACTTCGCTGTCATCATCATACTATCAATGACGTCATTAACATTGTTATCATCATCATACTATGAGTGACGTCATTAATATTATTATCATCATCATACCATGGGTGCCGTCATTATCGTTATCATCATCATACTATGAGTGACATCATTAATATCGTTATCATCATCATACTATGAGTGACGTCATTAATATCGTTATCATCATCATACTATGAGTGACGTCATTAACATCGTTATCAACATCATACTATGCGTGACGTCATTAATATTGTTATCATCATACAGTGAATGACGTCATTAACATCATCATCATCATACCATCAGTGACGTCATTAACATTGTCATCTTACTATCAATGACGTCATTAATATCGTTGTCATCATACAATCATGACATCGTTCTCGTTCACCATTGCAAATGTGCGTTGATTACTTTGTCATTTCTTCAAATTGTGTGAATAAGAGCAGTGTTCTTATCATCATTCCTCTATCTACAACTACTCTGCTAGTACTGAGAGCCTTTATATTTGTCTTTACAGTCTTAGAGGAATCAAAACAGACATCAAAACTGACGCGCTTGAAGACCTTTCAAGGACAGAATCAAACCTACAAGAAAACGGTTGTACAGATCGTGATTGTATGGAGTTGAATCGAATCAAAATTTATGTGATATGAACGCTACCACAGGTAGCCCGACGTATGATTAAAACAGATCAGGAATCAAAGTGTGGGAACTGAGTTAAAACAATGAGATTAGATGATGGATAGATATGAGATGATAGTTGGAATGCCTACATTATATATCGTTTGCTGGATATATCTATATTAGCAGTTTAGCCATCAATGATAGTGTACAGTTACGAAAAGAACTACTCCAGACTATATAATACAAACAATTTTGTAAGATGTTATTTTTAATACTTAGGACAGAAAATATATATATATGTAGACATACATAGGGTTTGTTTTTGATGCAAGTATCAATCAGGTATTGTTATATAGGGAAATATTTCCATATTTTTCTTCTTGTGGATTCCAGACGTTTTCCTACAATCATGTGCAAAATTGTTGGGACATTGTCACATTTTTATGAGCGTTTTTGTATGAGTTTAAAAAAATATACAAAATGTATCAATTTAAAAACAAAAATTATCAATTTGATTTGCAAACCCCCTTCCCCCCTGAGCAATGTTGATTGGTCTTTCAAATGACAACCGTTTCACATTCCAAAAACTGAACATCGATACGGGGGAGAGACGGAAACGGAAAAATGATGTTGAAATATTTTTCATGTAAAAACCAGATAATGTCCCAAGGTATTTTGCACACGATTGTAGCTTCTAGAACTTTGAATCGCGGAAACGTTACAACTGACGTGAAAGATCTTACAACTTTGGACCACACACAAATAACTGTTATCTGGGGATGGTTGTACGAAGGCTGAATGTTGTTCACTCTTCGTACAACCGGCCTCTGAGGAAGAAAAGTTAGCATACGTTTGTTATCGTTAGGGCATTTGAAATTATATACACCTAATCCAAAAAACGTTGTCTGGTCCGCCGCACAGTCCTCGCGCCAAGACTGTGAAAGATATTGGTTATATCTAATCAGTAATTAATTTATTTGCATGTTCACACTCTAGTGTGGTACTTTTTTCAACGAAATAGTGTTGTGCCTACTTTTATTTTCTTGTTTTATCACTCTCATCAAAATATTCACTGTGTTTTCCTTCACGGTATTGGCGCGAGGACTGTGCGGCGGACCCGACAGCGTTTTTTGGATTAGGTGTATACAGTTACCTCTGAACGACCACTCTCGTAAACGACCATCTCCCGTATGCGAACCTTTTCTTCTGGCCCGAGGGTGTTCGCTTACGAGAGAGACAGCTGTATATAGTCGTGAATTTTATAATCATTCAAAATATATACTAAATCAAACTTGATAGAACACTGACTATTGACATTTCACCGCTAAATAGAACATTGTTGCAATTGCAGCATAATTATGTAAAAATTCTTACTCAAGTCATACTAAGAATTATTTTTTTTCAAGGGATTTGTCACTACACTTAACTACATCAAACATTGTTACAATATATCAAATCGGCTAACGCATTGCTATGTACATGATGTACGTTTCGACCCAATTCAAAACAAATGGGAATAAAAATGTTTGTTTTGAAAATTTCTTCGTGACATTAAAATACATTTAGACAAAGAATCTTGTTCCCAAAAGAGTAGAATTGGACCAAAACGTACATTTGGTCTATTACAAGTTCTAAATCGACTCTGTTTCCGTTGGAAATATGTAAATAATATATGTTACTGTTATATTATCAAATTCTTTTCATGTTAATGCTAGATTTATTTAAGAGATGCTTTTGTTTTTATACTTTATTTTTATTTTTATTATTTTATACATTGCTCGCGTTTTTTTTTGTTCATGTTAGAAATATATCAAGTTAAATAAGTCATTTATACGATGATAAACAAATGTATTATATAAGAAATGATAAGATTATTGAAACAAATATGTTGTATAGAAAACAGTATGAATTGTTTGTAACCTTTTTGGTTTTGTTTCTTAATTTCCCTTTCCTTCTACCTTTTTCCCTTTCCCTTTTCTTTTGAAGATATCGATGACGATATAATCTGATAATAGTGAAAATTGACACCAAAGAATCAGTGAAAAACTAAGGCTCGCATGCACTGCACGCTGAGTAGTTCTGATCTATATTGACTTGACTTTCGTAGTGTGAGAATAAGATTTTTTCCTTTGCGCTTTATTTACGAGTATTAATTGTAAATATATTTTTATGCCTGTAGGGTTAGCATGATAAATGTACAGTAAATAAACGCTGAAGCGTGAATAACAAAATATGAATATAAAAAAAATGAAAAACAGACGGGAATTGCCGAAAAGGAAAAAAACAGAAATTAATAAAAAAACACTCATCAGTTTTGGGCTTCCTGTGGTGATCACTATGTCATCACGTGATGCCCACTTCCTTGATAGTTTCCAAAATGGCGGCTCCTCCACCGCCACCACCGCCACCGCCACCTCCAATTTTAAACGATGTAGCACCACCACCAGCTCCTCCACTACAAAGCCAACCAGCTAGCAGCACAGGGCAGCAACCAAACAATACACCAGCGGCTCCACAGTCTTCTACGACGGGAAATAACGGAGAAAAGGTCTGGGAAAGGCCATGGACCGTCGATGAAATGAGGAAAGGTTCCGCGAAATGGAACCTTGCAGCAGACGCAGGGGTAGGTTTTCAACCCGACTAGCTGACGTTTAATTATTGCCTTTATTATTTTTATTATCAAAGTCTAAAAACATGTAGTTAGAGGTATCGTAGAATAGTTCTTCGTCAAATTGCAATTGTTTTGTGAAGTTGTGTTTCCGGGATATCTCAGAGTGAGACAAACTATAAACTGCTATTCATTGTTTAAATCGATAAACTTATATTATTTATTAATTTTACTATAACCTTACTTATTTGTGTGAGTATTTTATAATGTTATTGTTGGATGATTTTAAGATATCCACGGTGATTAATTCATGCATATATTACTGAAATAATATTAAATAAATATTGTGATACTTGTACAGATTTCATTGATTAATTTATAACGAATATGAATATGAAAGTTTTTATTTTACAAACTGAATGTTATTTATCCCAAATCAAAATATAGCTATCAATTTGAATAACTATTTTTCTGGACTGTCTTGCTTCACTTCTCATCCATGTAAACTGAATCAAATAAATTTATGGTGACCAATTTGAATAACTATTGTTCTGGGGCCGGTTGTACGAATCCTGAATAGTGCTATCCACCAGATAAATCCCTGTCCGATGGATAAAACCAATACAAATTCTATACACTGGATAACTCTTATCCAGTGGATTACTTTATCCAGGCTTCATACAACTGGTCCTGGGTGTTATGTACTTGCTTATAGAGTCCTTAAGTGATGACGTCATAAAAATTGATTTTCACTTTATCATATTTTTGGCTCTCAAGTTTGATAGGCAATCAAAAAAGATGTTCACATAGCAAATTTGACCAAAATTTGTCAAATAGCAGCTGAGATATTGTCACTTCCCCCATACAAAACACTGTATTTTCGGCTCTGTTCAAAACGTTTGGAACAGAGCGTAATTACAGTGATTTGTATGGGGAAATTATATATTCAAGTGGCCATATCTCAGCTACTATTTGACTGATATGCATCAAATTTGGCATGTGAACGTCTTTTTTGATTTTACATCATAATTAGCAACCAAAAATTGTTAAAGCCAAAATTTATTTTTTCGTGATGTCACACTTAAGGACTCTATTAGCCTTATATATAATGTTTTGGTTTCTTTTTGTGGCTACTGCATTCTGGGAATGCGTAGCCACAATGTGGGTCGTGATAGTAATGTAAACTAGGTATAAACTCCATGTAGGCTAAATTTTCTTACATATCATTATCTATGTTTTGTAGTTGCTACTGTATTTGCAACAGTTTTCTCAGAAAATGGTCTCCCAAACTCACGAGATAGAGAAAGAAGTAGATGGTTTAGTTAACAACACCAAGGGTATTTACTCTAAAGTACAGAACACTGTCAATGATTTCCTGATGTTATCAAATACACAGTTTATTGAAAATGTAAGTACATGACACTGACTTTGACAGTGATGGCGATAGTGATGGTGACAGTGATGGTCATGGTCATGGTCATGGTCATAATTGTGGTTATGAAGATGGGATGTTTGCAGTGATGATAATGATGGTGATGATGGAAGTGGTTATGGCAATGATAACAGAAACAATGGTGATGATAGTGTTGATAATGGTGACAATAAAAGACTGAGAATGGTTATGATGCTGATAGTTTTTAAAATGTTGGTGATGGTAATGGTAGTGACTAGAAGGTTAGTCACATATACACCTATTTCAAAAATCTATGTCACACTCTCAAGCCTGCAAAGGATGTCAGTTACATGGACTTAATTTGTGATTTATTGCACGTTTTTTAAAGAAATATTTCTTTTTATATCTACCACAACAACAACTTGTTATGGTCAGATAAAACAAACATGTACAACCAAAATATGCTATGAATTATTCGATAACAAGAGAAGAAATACTGATATCCTTTGCCGGCTTCAGAGTGCGGACTGTGGATTTGCTTGCTACTATGATTTTTGAAATAGGTGTATAAATAATATGACATTGGTAATCATATGCTTCTCATATCATGTTATAATACAGTGTCTTCAAATACTGCAAGTACATAATTATATCACTAAGTTATTCTATATATATATTATTTTATATCTATTTTCTTACACCAACAGCGTGTTTATGAGGAAGATGTTGGTAAAGAAGGAGAGGAAGAAGATGGCAAAAAAGATGAACAAGAACAAACAAAGGTAATAGTGAAACAAAAAGTATAATTCTTCTGAGGGTTAATTGCAGCTCAGATGTGATTCAATATTATGGCAGTAGCCTGCAAAACAAGTTATGTGTACTAAAAGGAGTGTTTGAATTATGTAGAAGTCAATGGAACAGCAACAACAGGAGGTAATTCCAAGGATTGCAGAAGCCTTGAAACATGGAATAAGCGTCTTGAATGATGCATTCATCACCTTAGAACTGAAAACAGAACATGGTAAGAATCTTGAATTACTTTTCTTTCTTATATCTGTAACATCATTTACCCCATTCGATATTATCAATGTTATATGTTTTTGCCATTGCTTAAAAATGAGGGAGCATTGTTTGTTCATAAAAATGTGTTTGTTTTTTGTTGATGTGTTTGTTTGATTGTTTTTTATTAATGTTTCCTTTTGACATCTTAATTACCTTTTGATATCTTATTTCCATTAAAGAATGGCTATTTGTTTGTTGTTTTCATGTAATATTCATTAAACTTGTGTTTGTGTTTATGGTACAGATTCAGATGAAGATGATGACGTACAGACCAACTACAGTCCACAACCAATTCTAGAACCTAAGGTATAGACTATAATATGTTTACTTAACTAAATAACTCAGTATCATTATTAAAAGTCAATACATGGTTTGGTCTTGAGGGCTTTTCATGTACTAACCACACACTTCATGAACACTTCTTAATTAGTGTTTATTCGCAGTTCCTGTTATCATAGCCTGTGTTACAGCCGGAATTTTTCTCTCGAAAGTCCGTCTGTGAATCAGCGCAACGAACCGTGTTCTGGCCCCCAGCAAACTACCCAATTATATAAATTATACTAGATGCTGATTAGCTTTCGATGATGCTCTTTCTTACACAAACTCTTATTGGACAATTCAATACTTCCAGTTATGTTGAATTGTCCAATGAGAGTTTGTGTAAGAAAGAGCATCATCGAAAGCCAATCAGCATCTAGTATATACAATCGTGTAGTTCGCTGGGGGCCAGAACACGGTTCGTTGTGCTGATTCACAGACGGACTTTCGAGAGAAAAATTCCGGCTGTAACACAGGCTATGTTATGACTGATCAAGGGGCGACCTGTCCTTTCCTTTCCATTATTGTCATTCAATGTTTCGAGCTTTAGCCTTTTATCAGAGTAAACAGGATACAGTGTTACAAATTTCATTATATTACCTTTCAATTTCATTGCTTATTGATTTTTTATACTGGGTTCATTTGTAATACGGTTGTTTATCAATGTAGTTTGGTTAGTGATTTTCTTTTTAATGTAAGTTTTAAAGGATTGTTAATGTTTATTGGTAGGATCTGTATGCACATAGACCATTACCTCACCTTATTGGTACATCAGATTTCTACAGGGATGACTTGATAGGTCTAGGAGAATCTGAATCTGAAGGTATTGGTATTTAATTATTTATTTATTTTTTAATATTTAAACAGGTTGCCCAATTCAGCATCGCTGGTTTATATTGGGACCTGTATAACTAAATTTAACAATAGAAACATTAAATACAAATAAGGGAACACAATACGAAAAGGAGAAAACGAAAAGAAATTACAAAGATTTGAAGTGGCATTTTAATTTTAAAATGTGTTTCATGTCTTATTTTGGCGGGCAGGAGATTCCAAGTTTTGACAGCATTAAATCGGAAGGAGCTCTGATATTTAGAGGTTCAGGCTAGCAGCAGTCTAGTATATGATAGAAATTAGTAATTATGAATTGTTTCATTGTATTTCCAAGGCAAAAATATAAGAAACAAAAAATGGAGAAGGAATGCAAAGAAAATAAGAAAATGAAAGAAACTAGAAAGAACAAATATTAACAAATGCCAAAATGTCACCAGAATTTCCTATATAAGGTGGATGTAAAAGATCCTGTGGCACTCTTCAAAAAGAGCAGGGGATTGTCTCCCAGCACAATAGTCAGGTCTTTGCATACTACAGGGCCCATAGTAATAATTGGTGTAAGCTGTTGTGGTGTCCCTGCCTTCATGTGAAGGGAAAGCTAATAAAAGAAATGAAATAAAGAAATGAAATAGATAAATAAAAAAAGATTCAGCAGAGAAAAGCTCAACCAAAAATAAGAATGAATGTCCAATGGATGAATGAATGGATGAAAGTATGAAGGAGGAATGAATGAATGGATGAATGAATAATTTAATGGATAAATGAATGGATGAATTGATGAGTGAAGGAATAGATGAATGAATGATGATGATAGGTAATTTGCACTTTTTACAAATCAATGAATGAATAAATGAAAACAACGCAAATAAAGATAAATCATACAAGAAAAGTTTTTTTCATAGCTTGCAAGTAAAGATGACATGCTTGTTTTGTCATATGTCATATTGTAATTGCAGACGAAGCAGTTGATGAAGAAGAAGAGGAAGAGGAGGACAAATCAAGTGAGTCAGAAAGTGGATCAGAATCCTCAGCATCCAGTAGTGAAGAGTCAGAGGTATTTTTCCCTTTAATATATTATATAATATATATATAATAATTTATATATGTGTCAGTCTAATTGTATATATTTGTTTACAGTCATCAGAGAGTGAGACTGAGAGTGACTCAGAAACAGAAAAGATTAAGAAGAAAAAAACTAAACCACTCAAGAAAAAGGTTGGTTGATGATGATGATGATGGCAATGATGGTTGTGATGATGATGATAATGATGATGTCAATGATGGTCATGATGATGATGATGATGATGATGGTGATGGTGATGACAATGATGGCCATGATGATGATGGTGATGACAATGATGGCCATGATGATGGTCATGATGATGATGGTCATGCTGATGTCAATCATGGCCATGTTGTTGGTGATGATGATGACAATGAAAATGATGGTCATGATGATGATGATGATGACAATGGCAATGATAGTACTGATGATGGTAAATGTGATCATTATGATGAGGTCTCTGGTGATAATATTTATGTCATAATCATGATAATGATGATAACAATGATGATGATAAAGGTAACAATGATGATATTTAATAATGATACTAAATGATGATACATCTAATAAGCACAACTACAATGATTTTCATATTTATCATCACCAGGAAATTCAATTTTCTAGTTCAGAGGAAGATGAGGATTTGTTTGGTGAAAAGAAACCCAAGAAGAAAGAAGAATCAGATGATGAAGAAGACGAGGACGAGGAAGATGATGATGAAAAACCTGACAAGGTTGGAAAAATGAATGAATGTAAAATGAATAAAAGAATGAATAAAGGAATACCTTACCAATTTAATTGAAAGAGTGAAGGAATGGAAACTAAATTAGTGGTATAGGAAATTACACCGCCCGAGAACGCATGAGTGGTATTAATTCAATTTCATCAAATGCAAGCTGTATTTTTCATTAATTCTTTGAGAACATAGGTGTAATTTCTTGTTAATATCACATCTATAAAAATACGAGTTTCTGAGAATAAAAGTGCAGTGCTTGAAAGGTATCCAAAAGCAAAGTTCCCGGATGTGTGCTATTTATTAATTGCATGGTATAAAGAAAAAATTCACAGTTCGTCAGCCAATCAGAATCAATAATTTTTTATAGATGTGATATTAATGAACAAATATGTTTTTAATAGTTTGATCACTCAAGTAAAGTGAATGAATGGATGAATAATGAATGAATAGATGGACAAATGATGTCACAATGAAATTATGAACAAATGAGTGAAAACATGAATGAACTATTTCTTGTTCTTGATCAACAAGTTCTTTACTGTACGAAGGGATTTATAATGATTGTAGGGACTCAGAAGTGTGATTTATTTATATAACACAATAAAAAGCCAGATGAAAGGAACGCTCTGTATATAGAAGATATATAAACAACAAAATAGAAATCAGAAAGACTTGTTTTGGTAGAAACCTACAGACCCTTGTTGAGTCTTGCCTTCTCTAGTAGAGGGGTGCCTAAATGTTCTTCAAAAAAGAGCGAGGAATATTATTATTATTATTATTATTATTATTATTATTATTATTATTATTATTATTATTATTATTATTATTATTAATTATTATTATTATTATTTTTAATTATTATTATTATTATTATTATTATTATTATTATTATTATTATTATTATTTTTAATTATTATTATTATTAATTATTATTATTAATTAAATATTTTATTATCTTTCCCTAGGCACCAGCAGGTGGACCAATGGGATTTGCAGCAGAGTTAGCCGCTAAGATAGGAGTGTCTCCACCACCAGAACCCAAAGACAATGAAGAAGAAGAAGAAGAACATGGAGGATATAGTGATGAAGAAACTGAAAAGACCCCTAAAGTAGTGGAGAAGATAAGATCAGAGAGTCGTGCAAGTACAGGGAGTAAGACAAAGGGCAAGAAAGACAAACATCACCACCACAAGAAGGGGAGATCAGGGACTAAAGACAGTCATGGTGGACATAGAAAGAGACATGACAGTAAGACAAGTAAAGTCAGTGCTGCAGAGGAAGGTAATAAAGATAACTATTAACAATGATAATGTCATGAAAACTTGTTTGATTGAGTGTTTGGCTAATTGATTGATTGGATGATTGATTGATTGACTTATTGAATGATCGATTTATTGACTTATTGAATGACCGATTTATTGACTTATTGAATGATCGATTTATTGACTTATTGAATGATTTATTGACTTATTGAATGATTGACTTATTGAATGATTGATTGACTTATTGAATGATTGATTGACTTATTGAATGATTGATTGACTTATTGAATGATTGATTGACTTATTGAATGATTGATTTATTGAATGATTGATTGACTTATTGAATGGTTGATTTTTTGATGTATTGAATGATTGACTTATTGAATGCTTGATTGACTTATTGAATGATTGATTGACTTATTGAATGATTGATTTTTTTGATGTATTGAATGATTGACTTATTGAATGATTGATTGACTTATTGAATGATCGATTTATTGAATGATTTATTGACTTATTGAATGATTGACTTATTGAATGATTGACTTATTGAATGATTGATTGACTTATTGAATGATTGATTTTTTTGATGTATTGAATGATTGACTTATTGAATGATTGATTGACTTATTGAATGATTGATTGACTTATTGAATGATTGATTGACTTATTGAATGGTTGATTGAATGATTGATTGACTTATTGAATGATTGATTGACTTATTGAATGATTGATTGACTTATTGAATGATTGACTTATTGAATGATTGATTGACTTATTGAATGGTTGATTGAATGATTGATTGACTTATTGAATGATTGATTGACTTATTGAATGATTGATTGACTTATTGAATGATTGATTGACTTATTGAATGATTGATTGACTTATTGAATGATTGATTGACTTATTGAATGATTGACTTATTGAATGGATGATTTTTTGATGTATTGAATGATTGACTTATTGATTGATTGACTTATTGATTGAATGATTGATTAATTGATGAATTCATGGAGTGATGGATTACCTAACCAATTGATTGATGACTTATACTGATTGTTTGTTTGTGTGCTTAATTAATTAATTGATTGATTTCTTGGTAACTGAATTATGAATTAGTATGTCATCTGTCTTTCTGTCATCTGCATATTTAATGTCTTGTAGATCTGTTTGCCCAGCCAAGGGAAGGAGATGACGGCTTGTTTAGTTCAGAAGGAAGTCCATTTACTAAAAAAGGAGGCTTGTTCAGTGGTGGTGGAGGTCTTTTTGATGGTGGCAATCAGGTAAAACAACAACATCAATACTTAATTTTATGTTATTGTAAACAAGGTTCTTTTTTGCTATGAGAGTGTTTTAGTGAAATCATACAGACAGTGTTTTTATTTATGATTTGAATGTCATTGAAACATCTATCAGTAATTTTATTCTCTGTCCTGAGATTTTCTTGTAAAATATATTACTTTAAATTTATGTTCTACTATGTTTATACAGGGCATCTAAAAACTATCTTTATAATCTTGTAATAAAATACTTTTAGTTTCAATTTCCATGAGGATGTAAACAACTATCTTAAATGTTAAAAAGGTTACCTTCCTACATCATGTAATACTGTGTATTAATATATTATCAAAACAATCACTATGGAATCCCTGGTATTTTAACCTGGAACTAACCTTTATCACATTGCTACAAACACTACTAATAAAACCAAATCAACATTACAATGGATTCACCAATGAATGGAACAACTGAGACAGAGGTTCTCTGTGTTGATGGGGATTGTAGCGAGGTTCAAACATATTAGATGATAAACTAGTGTTCTATGTTTTACTATTAATACTTGTATTGTTTATTTCCTGCAGGATGGCGGTTTGTTTGGTGATGAAGATACAACTAGTAAGAAGGAAGCTTCAGATGAAGGTATACATATATAAAGTTGATAAAAATAATGATAATGATGATCTTTTACATAATCTCTTACATATTCTCATACTCTTGGAGTGATTGCATTAAACCAGTGAAAAATATGTTTTACTAAATAATACTAATTTATGCTAATTCCTTTGTTTGCTATTGTCTGATTACCACTTTTTAGCACTATTTATACTTTACTAGGGGATTTCATGATCACATCACCACACTAGTCAATGTGTTACATGAATTGAGAAATCACCATTTTGACTTATTAATTAGACATTGTCATTACATGTATGTCATATCTTTCTACAATAATTACAGAGAAAGAAGAAGAAGAGGAGGAGGAAGAAGTCAAGACGACCAGTAAACCAAGAGCAAGGAGTACAGCTAGTGGCAAGAAGATACCTGCTGGGGCTGTCTCAATCTTTGGAGGTAAACACGTCATATTTGCTATTCTCTGGCTGTGTTTTCACTAGGACTTTTTACTTGCATAACATTCCTCAAGGTGTTTGTTTACAGACCAACATTACTCTAGTTTAAATTTACAACTGTTTTCACTGGAGTAGCCGAGTGTAGAAGTAAGACATTGCTCAAATTACCTCATTTCAACAAAGTGATAGTTCAGAAATGTCAAACTTTGACATCTCTAAATGTGAGACTAAGTTATCATAAGTTAGAGAAAAGATAAATCTCTCTTGAAGATCATAATTATACTTCTTTATTTCAAGCAAGTTTTAGTATGACCTGTTTTATAAATATAGCGATTAAATAAATAACATGACATATATCTGAGTGTCAAGAAGAACGCTGTAATTGGCTGATTTGTTTACTTGGCCAAGTTAAACCATCTCGCTAGGTAGTTTAAAATTTACACGATTTCCAGTGTTTTTAGTAGTTCTTTAGCACAGTTTTGCAAGTGAAACCACTACACATTTTAAGCTAGCTTAACTTTTCCAAGGCTGTTTTCACTGTATTTCCGGACTTTCCAAGTGAAAATAGCCTAAAATGTCCTAGACAAAACATGTACACCCTCTATATCACTCACTTGTTCCTCTATTAACATTTCAACTTATAGATGAGCGTAGTGTTTACAAATGTTGGTATTGTGATGCAAAGTTGCCAACCATTTTAACAATAAATTTCTTAATGTCTTTTGTTCTCATAACAATGGTTGGTTGGCAAAACCATAACAAAATACGTCACTGTACGTCCACCTATAGTATACATGTATATTTAAAAGCAAAATATTTAAAATTAATAAAATACATCAAAATATAGACTGATGTTAAGGAGATTCCGTAGTAATAGATTTTGACATAAGTTTTTATTGAAACTTTGTACAGTTATACTTTAAGACATGGGCATTTCAAAAATAAAATAAAAAAGGGGGGTCACCGTGTTGGTTTTGGCACTAGATCACGTCTAAGTTACTCATTTCGACGGCGCGCGGGAGTAATATTTCGATGTATAAAATGAGAATAAAAGGCGATTAAATGGTACTCTTTTTTGATATTAGGATTGAAATATCAGGTTTTATTTCATCTTAACACCCCAAATCTTCATTCACACACAAAACTTGGATAGAAAAGTGAACCTGTTAAAAGATAATAGCGATAAAGCAATACTCGAAGTTACTTGAGCGTATCGTTCGCGAACACCTGGGTAGCACAATATTACCACAATTCTTGAAATATCTCGAAATCTGGACATAGATTTTTATTCAAACTCAGATATGTATTTGAAAACGTGGATATCTTTAATTCAATAAAATAAAAAAGATAGGTCACCGTATTCGTTTTGGCGCTATGGCACTTTGAATGTACGAATTGTGATCTTTTAGTAATACCGACATAGCGCGCGCAAGGTGCGCGAGCTGTAGCGCGCGCTCTCGCTGGTCAAAATTGTGCGCAGTAGAGCGTGCGCAATGCAAAACTATGGAATCTCCTTAATAGGCATTACTTCATCAAATGTGATCTTGATAACAATTGATTATATCAAATTTGATCTTTGAATAGTTTCTGCCTTCTTTTTGCCCCCACCTTTTTTGTTTGTATCTTTTCCATTTTCTTATTATTATTCTGTTTATTAACTATTTATTTGTTTGTTTTCTTCAGATGGGTTTTTATCTACATCAATAACAAGCGAGGTTTGTGCAAATTGTCTCAATAACATTTATTTCTCAGTCAACTCTAGTATTGACAAATGATGTATGAAAAACCATAAATTTTCAACAATTTTTAGCATTTACAAGAATCCATCCTGTCCCATTCAAACCTAACCTTATATAGAGGGATTTCAAGGCAGCCATGTTTGTTGTCAAGTAGGAAAAAAAAGTATTTGAATGACAAAGGATTTCCTTGAGAGGAAAGCCCCATTGTTTTGACCACAAACATGGCTGCCATGTAATCTTTACTGTACATTATATACAAAATAGACAAATTGATAAATTTAAAAGAATACTAGGTACTGGCTCTAACAAATAACTAAGAAGCTAAAGATAAATTAGAACCAGAAAAATTAGAGCCAGAAGAATTAGAACCTATCATATTGGAGTTACAGAGACCAAGAAAGTGATTTCATTGTATGTATAATATTATGTCTTTAGTCGTCACTAACAGAGGACAAGTCAGCTAAGAAATCAACCAAGCAGGATGGTGGTGGAGGATTGTTTGATGATGATGAAGATGATGGCTTGTTCGCTGACAAGAAACCTAAAGGTACGTCATCTATTCACAACAGAAAACTAACTTTTTTCCACCCAATTAACTACTACAGGGTTCGTACAGGTCATGGAAATCCTGGAAAGTCATGGAATTTCGTATTTTTGTTTTCCAGACCTGGAAAGTCATTGAATTTTGTTGAGGGTCATGGAAAGTCATTGAAAACAATGCTTATCCTGATACTAAAAATATATCTTCTATTTCTTGAATAAATATGAAACAAACAATTTAATATCATCGCTTTAGCTAGCCATGGAAAATAATAAAAAAGTCATGGAAAAAGTCATGGAAAGTCATGGAATTTAGAAACTTCAAAAGAGTATGAACCCTGTACTATTATTGACTATTATTGTGTGTGTGGTGTTTTACTGTTTTACTATATTATAAACAGAGACGTCTAAACCAGCTGCTAAAAAGACCAAAGGTGATTTGTTTGGTGGTGATGAAGAGGAGGAAGAGGAGGTAAAAGATGGCTTGTTCTCTGGTACATCTCAACCAGTACAAGCAGCACCCAAGAAAAAGGTTGGTCACAACATAAACATGGCTGAAAATATAATATTTCATTTATTCATTCATTTATTTCACTCATATATCAAACCATCCATTCATTCATTAACTATTCATTCATTCATTCATTCATTTTATCATATTATTTCATCTATTCATTCATTCATTCATTTATTCATCCATCCATTCATTCATCCATTCATTCATTCATTCATTCATTCATTCATTCATTCATTGGTTCACTCATCTATCTATCCATGCATTTATTAATTCATTCATTTTTTTCATTGATTCATTCATCCATTTATCTTACCATGTATTTATTTGACAATTAATTTATTCATTTATTGCTGTTGTTAACCTTTCTCAAATGTTGGATGTTAAATTCTATTCTTAGTTTATCATAGCATTCTCTTTTCATCATACTTGTCTTATTTAGATTCCTGCAGGAGCCGTTTCCATATTTGGTGGCCAATCTCCACTTGGAAAGGTAGAAAAATTCTTTTTATTTCCCCTATTTATTATCATTCATAATTATAACAAATGTATTGATGATTACTACTAATTTTCAATTGGTCATTTAGGCCACCAATACATGCTGCTATTTTTTGTCATGCTGGCGACAGCTTTTTGAAAGCAGCAAAAAATATATTTTACACTGCTGGGCACAGGCAGCCCAACCATTCTATCTGAGGATTTTTTTGTAATGACAATAAAGTTATTTTTAACCACGCGCTGAGCGCCATATTGGAATAAATATCTTTTGTTAGGATCATTGAGCGCGCGGTAGGGGTTCCTGTGGTGTATTTGTTTGAACACGTGTGGATGGGATTCCTGTGGCTTATTGCAAGCAATTTTTCAAAAGTCGCGCGGTGTTGAAGAGGGAGGTATTTTGACAAGGTATGAAACTCGGTCACGTGACAAATTTAGTTTCGCGCGTACTAAATCAGCCATGGGAGAAAATTTTAATTTTTCTTCGAATATATAAACTTTACGTTGATCTGCAACTACGGTAAAAGTATGATCAACTCCGAAATCAGCAAATGGGTTCAAATAATTTTTTAAAAAAGGCAGCATGGAGTCGAGGTTCTTTCCCAGTTGCTAGGGCAGAGTTTTTGGTAAACAGTCGGATTTTACAATCGTAGAGGAATCGTGAAAATATCGATCGAGCCGCGTTGTTGTGAAATACCACATTCACCGAAAAAGTTGGCGATTACTTTCTTGCATTTAGCTTATGGATTGTTAAAATGACTTTAAATTGAAAACTAGAATACAAGAGAATGTATTTTATTGTGGAAATCATGGGCTGGCGAAGGGAGAGTCGAAAAGATCGTGATTTGCACTACATTCGCTGCTAGCTACAATGAGTTTAGCTTAACACTCAAAACACCTGATTCAAGTGAGCACTTGTACATGCTTTTGAAGTCACCGATGCTCTTCACTATTAAGAAAACCTGGAGAAAGTTTTTCTAGTAGTTCTGGTGTGTGCAGGTAATGATTGGAGTTGAAGTTTTTATGTCAAAACGACTGATATTGTCTTGTACAAACCAACTAACAGCCGAGCTAAACAGTGAATTTGTGATGGCCGCTTTGCGAAGTTTTCCACGCTTGAAAAAAGCTCAACTTTATTTTGTGAACACTTACTTAGTTATAGCGGTTCCAACACTAAGAATAGAAAATATGTTTTGAAAGTGTGAAGCGTTTACAATTGTATTTTATAGCTATATATTGCTGAAAAACTTTAGTTAAAACACAACATTTACGGATTCTATAAATACACTTTGAATGAAAATCTCTTCACATTGTCAAATAAACTAAAGTTACATTTCAAATAAACATGGAAATAAATTTCACATACTGATCTGTTTGTTCTTGTTGGTTTTAAAAGTGTACTCAGTGTAAATCCCTATGAGAAAAACAACATTTTTTGTTTTGAAAGAAAAGTTTTAACAACATTTTTTTCCGGCGAGTCAGTCGATTGCTTCACGGCGAACTTTCGGCGCTCGTCGTTGAATTTCCGTGAGATTTCCGTGCCCTAGCAAGCTGGAAAGCACATCTATCCATCCACGCCATCAAGTTTCAGACCTTGTATCAAGATACTACTTTCTTCGATTTTTTTTGTCGTACGTGCGATTCTGCGCAACCAAAAAATTGCTTGCAAAAAGCCACAGGAATCCCATCCGCGCGCATTCAAACAAATACACCACAGGAACCCCAACCGCACGCTCAATGATCCTAACAAAAGATATTTATTAAAATATGGCGCTCGGCGCGCGGTTAAAAATAACTTTATTGTCATTACAAAAAAATCCTCAGATAGAATAGTTGGGCTGCCTGTGTGCTGGGGCCAGTTGTACAAAGCCTTGGTTAAGTTATCCACTGGATAAAGTTAGAATTTGTATAGGTTTTATCCGTTGGATAGGGATTTATCTGGTGGATAGCACTATTCAGGCTTGGTACAACCAGCCCCTGGTGCAAAAGAAATTACAGCATCTATCAGTAGCTTTAATGACCAATTACAATTTTTCACTGTAGCCTGCTCCAGAGAAGAAAGAAACCAAAGCAAAAACAGGAGGAGGAGGAGGGGGGTTGTTCAGTGACGAGGATGAAGAAGGTGGTTTGTTTGGTTCTACCACTGCACCTAAACCACAACCAGCTAAAGAAGAAGCTCAAGCAACAAGACCCAAGAGTAAAACAACAATTAGTCTGTTTGATAATGATGAACAAGATGATGAGGATGACTTTTTTGCTTCTCCTGCACCCAAACCAACAAGGTAATAACAGACAGACAGACAGACAGACAGACAGACAGACAGACAGACAGACAGACAGACAGACAGACAGCAATAGCCTGTAATACAAATTGAGAATAATACAGTAATATAGTTGTAATACAGTAATACAGTAATATAGTTGTAATACAGTAATACAGTAATATAGTTGTAATACAGTAATACAGTAATATAGTTGTAATACAGTAATACAGTAATATAGTTGTAATACAGTAATACAGTAATATAGTTGTAATACAGTAATACAGTAATATAGTTGTAATACAGTAATACAGTAATATAGTTGTAATACAAGTCGAGTGTTGCTTAAACTGTCTGCTCTTATTTCATATTCTTATTTTCAGTACTGCTGTCAAGAATGAGACAAAGAATGCAACTGCTGATGAGGTATGTAGACTGTTATCATCAATATCTATGTCACTCACTGTCACTATCATTCTAAATCCATCACCACTATAGTATTTAAATCAGTTGATATTGGATGTCGTTTACTATGCTACTAGAAACCAAAGAGTAAAGCACCCAAGTCATCAGGACTGTTTGATAATGATGATGATGATCTGTTTGACTCTCCTGCACCTACCCGTAAAGCAACAAACAACACCAAACCAACCCCTGAACAGGTAATGTGCATAATTATTATACCACACTTGTTAATACAACACAATACAACACCTTTATTAAAGGACGGAGATGCAGTAACCATAACTGGAAACATTTATCTAACTTACGACCCTCAAGATGCAATGAAATTATCAACAATGTGTGAAGTTTTACTCTGTTGCTAACATTTTCTTGTGGTAAAAAGTGTTAGAAAGAAAGCAAATTGTTTTCATTATTCTGTTCATTATTTTCTTCATTATTTCATTCATTATTCTGTGTCAATGTGTTTAACATTCTTTTGTCCTGTTAGAAGGCCAAGCAAAAGACCAGCTCCAAGATGCCTGCACTGTTCTCTGATGGTGAAGAAGATGGTGGTTTGTTTGGTGGCAATGCTGATGATATTTTTGAAGCTGCATCTCCACCTAAGGTTATTAATGTAGACATATCATTTCTATCAACTGTAACTCCATGCAAAGGGCAGTACTGAGGGAAATTGTTTTTTAGTACACTGAGAATGCCTTTTTATTCATTTATTTCACTTTTCCTTCTTACAAAAGCAGTGACACCACAACAGCTTGAAGCCAATTCTTAGTGGGGCCCTGTACATAACAAGGATATTCTACAATATTAACTTTGTCCTATTAACTTTCAACTCTAGAACAAAGAGCCATCCATCTCTTCCAAGAAACCAGCTGCAGCCAACCAAAAACCTAGTCTATTTAGTGATGGTGAAGATGATCTGTTTGGCAGCTCGCCATTGGACAAACCCAAAGCTGAAGAACCCAAGCAAGTATCAGCATCAACAACTAAACCTACAGATTCTAAACCCACAGCATCTAAAGCTAGTCTGTTTAGTGATGGAGAAGACGATCTATTTGCAAGTAAACCACCAGCAAAGGTTGAAGAGAAGAAGGAGGAAGAGAGTAAGAAAACTAGAAAACCTGTTGGTGGTGTGTCCATGTTTGGTGGTGTTGACCTTTTTGCAGGTCTGAAGAAACCTTCATTTACTGAAGATACTGAACAAGACAAGAAAACAGGTCATTATTTTACACTCCTAAAGTACTTGAACAATCTTATATACCGGTGTTTATTATTATAGTTATAATAATTTACTTACTTACTTATGATGATGATGATAATAATAGTCATGACGATCATGTTCATGGTAATGATGATAATCACAATGATGATGGTGATGGTCTCGGTGATGATGATGATGATGATTATGATAAAAATAAGGAAAATGATAGTAGACTGTTAATCACAATGATGATGGTGATGACCATGATGATGATGATCATCATCATGTTCATAATGTTCATGGTAATAATGATAATCACAATGATGGTGGAGATGACCATGATGATGATGATTATGATGATGATGATGATGATTATGATGTTTGTAAAAATAATGAAAATGATAGTAGACTGTTAATCGCAATGATGGTAATGGCAAAAATAATGATAGAATGATGATCACACTGATTAGGATTGTAAAATATGTCAATGATACATAATGTTTACAATGATCAGAACCATCAGGGTTTTAAATTTATGTTATTATTTACAGAAAAACCTCCAGCTCCTAAACCTAAAACATGTACTCCTTTAAGTATTGATGACAGTGATGACGATGATTTCTTTGGTAAGCCAAAACCACCGCCGTTATCAACAACACCAACACCATCTACTAAACCAAAGCCTGCTAAAGCATCTACCCCTTTAAGTATTGATGACAGTGATGACGATGATTTCTTTGGTAAGCCAAAACCACCACCGCTATCAACAACACCAACACCAACACCATCTACTAAACCAAAGCCTGCTAAAGCATCTACCCCTCTGAGTGTTGATGACAGTGATGACGATGATTTCTTTGGTAAGCCAAAACCACCACCGCTATCAACAACACCAACACCAACACCATCTACTAAACCAAAGCCTGCTAAAGCATCTACCCCTCTGAGTGTTGATGACAGTGATGACGATGATTTCTTTGGTAAGCCAAAACCACCGCCGCTATCACCAACACCATCTACTAAACCAAAGACAGGCCCTAGTCTGTTCAGCGATGAAGATGATGAGCCTGCAGTCCCTACTGGCCAGCCACCATCAAAGTCTAAAGCAGCACCAAGTTTGTTTAGTGATGAAGATGAGGATTTGTTCTCGACTGCTCCTAAGGTTCCAAGTAGCAAACAGGTTGATGATACAGATAATGAGAAATCTAAACCAAAACCCAAGAAGCCTGTTGGTGCTGTGTCTATGTTTGGTGGTGTAGACCTGTTTGGAGGAAGCCAAACTAAAAGTGTTGAGAAGAAAGCAGAAGAGCCGCCTAAGAAGAAAGGTACATCATTTCATTTTTAAGAAGGCTCTAACACCCTAACTGTTTTGCTTATTCAGTTATAACATTTAGTTTAGTTAAAATAATTCATGAGCAAGTTACAAAAGAAAGTAATTGCAATCTTTGATATCATTTTTGAAATCCTATTTTGTTTTATAAGTAACACAATCTGAACGATCCACACCAAAATGTTACCCATATTGTATATGAATATATATGTACTCAGTAGATTTTTTTTTAATTTCAAACTCAATTCAAATATTTGAAATTCTAACTCTTTTTATGTGGTGCATAAGTTACTCCAGTTGATTTCTTTTGATATAATACTTGATAGATGTTTTATTCAATGATTCCAGATCCACTTGGCATGTTTGATGATACAGAAGATGATCTATTTGCTGCCAAACCAAACCAAACAAAGGTGATTCATTTGTACATGTATGATTAAATCTGATGATGATGATGCTATCGATGTTATTACAATTATTGATGATGTTGATGATGATGACAAGTGGGATTGATGCAACGTCGTTGATGTTGACAATGATATTATTGATGATGTTGATGATGATGACAAGTATGACTGATGCAATGTCGTTGATGTTGACAATGATATTATTGATGATGTTGATGATGATGACAAGTGTGATTGATGCAACGTCGTTGATGTTGACAATGATATTATTGATGATGTTAATTTTGACAATCAGTGTGTAATGAAGATGTTGTAGATATTGATATCAGGATCATTGAAAACCCGTAGAACTTTGAGAGTAATAACTATGATAATATTAACGGTGATTAATGTCAACAGACTACCCCTCCAGTACCTCTACCCAAAGCCAAGCCCACTGACAATACTGTCAGTCCTCCTTCTATATCGTCTGCAAAGTCTGGTTCAGGTATTGCCAAACTACAGGTGAGTCCGGTACACAGAGAAAGATGTCGTTTTATTGTTATTATATCTATTCTTTCACGCCCTGCATGGTATTATTGTCTTTGTTCTTTTTTTCTCCTCACTTCCTATTTTATCTTTCTCATCTTTCGTACCAGTCTTCCCATTCCCTTTATTTCCATTAGTTTTCCTTTCCTTTCCTCTTCTTCGTTCCTCTCAACTTGTCCCCTTTTTTTATTCAGTTAATGTTTTTTCCTTTTGTTTATCATTCCGGCTTCTCCTCTCGTGAAGTTTTCCCTAAAATGATTTTGTTATTTGTGCAGCAATCCCTAGCCTTCAACCCGGCCATGTTAAGACCTGGTGGTCCTCCACCAAGAAAGGAACCGTCGTCAGAGAAAGCATCATTCGATGAGCCACCTGTTGCTAAGACACTAGAAGCTGTTGCTAAGGTAATTCACACTTTAATGATAAAACTTTAATGGACTTTAAATGCATGTAAACTATGACGTCTTCGTATTATCACTATGACGTCATCGTATTATCACTATGACTTTTTCTTGTGAACTTTGACGTCATTATATTTTGAACTGTTGGCATTGACGTCATTATTTTTTCCCATGTGAAATCGATATCTCTATTTTCGTCTACGACGTCTATGACGTAAACTATGACCACTATGTATATAAATATCTTAATTATGACGCCATACATGTTTGTTGTCTTAGGAACGAGCCAAGGTCCAAGTCAAGCGTCGACCCCCAACAAGGCAAGCTCGTCGTGCCGCGGCAACAGCAAGCGCCAGCGATGATACATTATTTGGGTCAGCGCTTGGCGGTGAATCAGCACCAATCTTCCCTCGTTCACCTACTTCAATGGACGATACTTACGTCACTAAAATAGAAGTTGACTCATTACCAGACCTCCCCAGTCTCGATGAAATTCAGCGTAAAGGGACAAAGGACTCAGATATGAGTGATGAGTTCTTTGGCTTTGCTAGTTCTAAATCGACCAAACAAGATCCGCCGTCCAAGTCCTCTGTTCCTGATCCTCTATTTACAACTGAAACAGACAGTAAAAGTTTTCATTCAGATGATTTATTTGGTCCTTTAGGAGATGCTAAACCATCAAATACTGCAGACAAAGTAGGTACCAAGACTTTTACCAAATCAACTGATGATGATTTTGATTTATTCGGTGGTGATTCTAAGAAGAATACACCGGCAAAAACTGCACCGGCAAAAACTACACCTGATACGGTGAACAGTATGGACAAAACTGAAAAACCCAAAACGGTAAAATCTACCAGTATATTTGATGACGATGGTGATTTATTCGGTTCAACTAAAACACAGAAATCCAATATCGAAGATGATATGTTTTCCACAAAAACTAAGAAAGAAGAAAAGAAAACTGTTGAAAAAGCATCGGTTGATGATTTGTTTTCTTCTTCAACAACAAAACCGTCCAAGAAGACTCAGGAGGAGAAAAAGGCATCGGATAAACCAGAGGATGATTTGTTTTCTTCTTCAACAACAAAACCGTCCAAGAAGACTCAGGAGGAGAAAAAGGCATCGGATAAACCAGAGGATGATTTGTTTTCTTCTTCAACAACAAAACCGTCCAAGAAGACTCAGGAGGAGAAAAAGGCATCGGATAAACCAGAGGATGATTTGTTTTCTTCTTCAACTACAAAACCGTCCAAGAAGACTCAGGAGGAGAAAAAGACATCGGATAAACCAGAGGATGATTTGTTTTCTTCTTCAACTACAAAACCGTCCAAGAAGACTCAGGAGGAGAAAAAGACATCGGATAAACCAGAGGATGACTTATCTGCAACGAAACCTGAAGAAAAGAAGGAGAGCAAAGCGAAAACGACAAAAGTTACTAAATCACCATTACAGGTACCAAGACAAGGAAATGATGATGATGATGATGATGGTGGTGGTGGTGATAATGATATGGTGGTGATGATGGTGATGGTGATAATGATAATGATAATGATAATGGTGGTGGTTGATGATATGCTGATGATGGTGGTTGATGATATGATGATGATGGTGGTTGATGATATGATGATGATGGTGGTTGATGATATGATGATGATGACGATGATGATGATAATGATGATGATGACAGTGTAGTGATGATGGCAATGATGATGACGATAATGGTAGTGGTGTGGATGATATGCTGATGATGATGATAATGATGACTGATACTGATTATGATGGTGGTTGTTGTGGTGATGCTAATAATGAAAATGGTGATAATAATAATACTGGTATGTACTATTCTAGGATGATGACGATGATGATGATCTGTTCAAGACATCCAGTACCAAACCAAAGAAGGCTGTCAAGTCCCTGGGAGATGATGACCTGTTTGGTGACTCGGGCAATATCTTTGATGATGTACCTAGCAAACCAAAAGAGAAAAAGAAGAAGAAGAAAACTACCACGGCGGCTGCTGCTGCTGCTGCTACGGGAGGTAATGACAGTTTTTCTCTAGATATCCAACCTAACAATTATTATCCTTTTCTCTTGATGCTTATAAGACGTGTTGAAAAACATGAATTTTTATGTATGTTCTAGTGGTAGTTGTAGTGTTGTTGATGATGATCATCATCATTAATAACGATGAAAGTGATGGCAATTTGTATGGTAATATTGATTATGATAACTGGGATGACATTGTTGATGAAGATGATGATGATGATAATGAGCGGTGACGATGATTGGGATAATATTGTTGATGGGTGTTGACGATGTTGATGATGATGAGGGTGGTGGTGGATATAGTGATGATAGTAATGATGATAAGAATGATGATGATCGTGTCGGTGATGATGATGGTGGTGGTGGTGGTGGATATAGTGATGATAGTAATGATGATAAGAATGATGATGATCGTGTCGGTGATGATGATGGTGGTGGTGGTGGTGGATATAGTGATGATAGTAATGATGATAAGAATGATGATGATCGTGTCGGTGATGATGATGGAGGTGGATATAGTGATGATAGTAATGATAGTAATGATGATAAGAATGATGATGATCGTGTCGGTGATGATGATGATGGTGGTGGATATAGTGATGATAGTAATGATGATAAGAATGACGATGATCGTGTCGGTGATGATGATGGTGGTGGATATAGTGAAGATAGTAATGATGATAAGAATGATGATGATCGTGTCGGTGATAATGATGGTGGTGGTGGTGGATATAGTGATGATAGTAATGATGATAAAAATGATGATGATCGTGTCGGTGATGATGATGGTGGTGGATATAGTGATGATAGTAATGATGATAAGAATGATGATGATCGTGTCGGTGATGATGATGGTGGTGGATATAGGGATGATAGTAATGATGATAAGAATGATGATGATCGTGTCGGTGATGATGATGGTGGTGGATATAGTGATGATAGTTATGATGATAAGAATGATGATGATCGTGTCGGTGATGATGATGGTGGTGGTGGTGGATATAGTGATGATAGTAATGATGATAAGAATGATGATGATCGTGTCGGTGATGATGATGGTGGTGGATATAGTGATGATAGTAATGATGATAAGAATGATGATGATCGTGTCGGTGGTGATGATGATGGTAGATATAGTGATGATAGTAATGATGATAAGAATGATGATGATCGTGTCGGTGGTGATGATGATTGTGGTGGATATAGTGATGATAGTAATGATGATAAGAATGATGATGATCGTGTTGGTGATGATGATGATGGTGGTAGATATAGTGATGATAGTAATGATGATAAGAATGATGATGATCGTGTTGGTGATGATGATGGTGGTGGATATAGTGATGATAGTAATGATAGTAATGATGATAAGAATGATGATGATCGTGTCGGTGATGATGATGGTGGTGGATATAGTGATGATAGTAATGATGATAAGAATGATGATGATCGTGTCGGTGGTGATGATGATTGTGGTGGATATAGTGATGATAGTAATGATGATAAGAATGATGATGATCGTGTTGGTGATGATGATGATGGTGGTAGATATAGTGATGATAGTAATGATGATAAGAATGATGATGATCGTGTTGGTGATGATGATGGTGGTGGATATAGTGATGATAGTAATGATGATAAGAATGATGATGATCGTGTCGGTGGTGATGATGATGGTAGATATAGTGATGATAGTAATGATGATAAGAATGATGATGATCGTGTCGGTGATGATGATGGTGGTGGTGGTGGATATAGTGATGATAGTAATGATGATAAGAATGATGATGATCGTGTTGGTGATGATGATGGTGGTGGATATAGTGATGATAGTAATGATGATAAGAATGATGATGATCGTGTCGGTGGTGATGATGATGGTAGATATAGTGATGATAGTAATGATGATAAGAATGATGATGATCGTGTCGGTGATGATGATGATGGTGGTGGTGGTGGATATAGTGATGATAGTAATGATGATAAGAATGATGATCGTGTCGGTGATGATGATGATGGTGGTGGATATAGTGATGATAGTAATGATGATAAGAATGATGATGATCGTGTCGGTGATGGTGGTGGTGGTGGTGGTGGATATAGTGATGATAGTAATGATGATAAGAATGATGATGATCGTGTCGGTGATGGTGGTGGTGGTGGTGGTGGATATAGTGATGATAGTAATGATGATAAGAATGATGATGATCGTGTCGGTGATGATGAGGGTGGTGGTGGATATAGTAATGATAGTAATGATGATAAGAATGATGATGATCGTGTCGGTGATGATGATGATGGTGGTGGATATAGTGATGATAGTAATGATGATAAGAATGATGATGATCGTGTCGGTGATGATGATGATGGTGGTGGATATAGTGATGATAGTAATGATGATGATCGTGTCGGTGATGATGAGGGTGGTGGTGGATATAGTGATGATAGTAATGATGATAAGAATGATGATGATCGTGTCGGTGGTGATGATGGTGGTGGATATAGTGATGATAGTAATGATGATAAGAATGATGATGATTGTGTCGGTGATGATGATGGTGGTGGATATAGTGATGATAGTAATGATGATAAGAATGATGATGATCGTGTTGGTGATGATGATGGTGGTGGATATAGTGATGATAGTAATGATGATAAGAATGATGATGATCGTGTCGGTGATGATGATGGTGGTGGATATAGTGATGATAGTAATGATGATAAGAATGATGATGATCGTGTTGGTGATGATGATGGTGGTGGATATAGTAATGATAGTAATGATGATAAGAATGATGATGATCGTGTCGGTGATGATGATGATGGTGGTGGATATAGTGATGATAGTAATGATGATAAGAATGATGATGATCGTGTCGGTGATGATGATGGTGGTGGATATAGTGATGATAGTAATGATGATAAGAATGATGATGATTCTGTCGGTGATGATGATGATGACTGTTTGACCTCAATATTGCCTGCATATATCGCAATGACGCAGTTTTCGTTATAGGGCAGTGCAAATATGGAATAATACAAATGTTGAATTAAAAAAGTCAACCTCAATCCCAGCTTTTAAAAAGAACCTGAAAAATGACATGTTACATAGCTATTTTACTTAATATATAATTTTATATTTTAATTCCTTATAGCAATATGCATATACATATCTTTACATTTTTACATCCAATTTATAATTAATAACATATAATTAGATAATATTAGATTTCAGACATTTTAAAATATATTGTAAATTAGTATCGAAAAACCCAGTTGGGAGTACTAATAAAGTTTATTATTATTATTATTATTATTATTATTATTATTATTATTATTAAGAGTAGAGTAAGTATTGATAGCAAACACCATATCTTCCTCTGTATTTCAGAGTCGATATTCGATGATGGTGCAACCGACAAGACAACCAAGAAAACTAAAACTAAAAAGAAAACTGGTGAAAAGAAAGCTGCTAAGACAACCTCGATATTCGATGATGATGCTCCCAGTATATTTGACGATCCCCTGAACGCAACAGCCAACAAATAACTTGATTAAAATACCGACTAGCAAATACAGAACCAGAATAGCAAATACAGTGGAACCCCGTTAATCCGGCCACCGAAGGGACAGCCACAAGTGGCCGTATTAACGGGGTGGTCGTATTAAATTTTATAGAAAATGTATGGGCTTGCATTTCGTCGGGACCTAAAAAACTGGCCGCAGTAACGGGGTGGCCGTATTAAGCTGGTGGCCGTATAAAGGCGGGGTTTCACTGTACAGTAAAAACCCGCATAAAAGAGCAAGTGGATTAAGAACACTCAGGCTGAATTTTAGTCAACAAAGTACCATATACATAAGAACAATTTATAAGATCTATAAGAACAAAATCAGCCTGAACCGAAAATCGTGTGTTCTTTTATGTGGGTTTTTATTGTACAAACAGAGCTCCACTAATATATAGAGCATTTTTAACCATGAAATCACCGTGCTAATAAGAATCCATGTTTCTACTGCGGGGGTTTTATGGCTTGGGGCTCGTCTTGCAGGACAGTGAACGAAACAAAGAGAAAGACTACACGAAAGGAAAAGGGCCTTTCTTCGTTTCTACTTTCCATCTTTGCTAATAGATGCTTGTATAGTCACAGGCAGCCAAGGCATACCATCTCTCATTCTTGGCAATATGGCGACTGTAAGGAATCCCCTTACCCACTGCCTGTGAACTGTTATATTGCTCTTATCAACCGCATTTGCCTCTAAGCATATTCACAGATAAGATATTTTTACAGATTGAATATTTTCACTTTGTATTTAATCGTGCAGCACTAGTAATTTGTATTACCATAATACAGTGGTACCTCTATTAAGCGGTCACCCTCGGGACTTTCCAAAGTGACCGCTTAATAAAGGTACCACAGTGTAACTCCAAACCATGAATTGAATTTTATATTGGACTCTCAAGTCTTCACGGACTTCCAGTATTTTTGTGACACCTCTGGTCAACTCCCCCACCCTACCCCTCTTGAAATTCCCGATTCTGCGCGCAGCTCTATGCAGCTATAGTTTGTGCTTTAAATTAGGAGTCCGTAAATACGTGCTCATTAGTTAGGTAGAGCTCTTACGGGACTAAAGAATGTATTTTAGAAGAGGTTTTGTATATTATCAATCACATGGACAATAATTTATATACACTTCAAATGAGGTTTTGATTAAAATATTCCGATAAAAAATAATTAACAATTGATCCGATATAGGATTACATCATGAATATATGTAATTAAAAGAATTTTTATTAAAAGTATTGATCGACTGTTTATTTGTTTTTGCTATTACGTGCGAAATAATTACCCTACACAGGAATCCCGAACAGTAACTTGAGTACCTTATTCGTACTATAATTTTCGCGGGCACTTAATTTCGCGAAATCGAAACAGGCACATTTCCCGGGCATTAATTTTTGCCAAAAAAATTAAGTTATAAATAATTTTTTTTAAGTAAAACGAATGGGATAACAATATTTTTTAAAACTAATTAGAAATCTAATTAAATGAATACAAGAATGACAAGTCATGACATTCAATTAATTTATTAGAACTATACAGAATCGTCGTAATATGATAAATAACTTTATTTTATTCAGTTTCAAATTTTTCATGGAAATCTTTGTACAGTTGACTCTCGTAAGCGCGACAACCCATGGATCAAGTGGTCGCTTACGAGAGTTTTTTTTTTACAGAGTTTATGTGGGAAACAATACGGGAAATTGAATTAGTGGTCGCTTACGAGAGTGGTCGTTAGGAGAGAGAATCAACTGTATTCTGGACAGGTCAAGTGTTATTCATACCAGTCCTATTAATGTCAGCTATACTTGTCTGTACCTGCCTTCACTAACTAGATTATCGTTCTTTTAATACAGGATTATTGTAAGTGTTAGTGTTATCGTGAATAGCGTGAGCCGAGTGTTTGCTCAAAGCACAACCCACTTTTCAAGTAGAATCGTGTTGTTTGTAGAAGAAGAAACTTTGTTGACACAGCTAGTGACTTTCAAAGGGACACGAAATGGCATGGAACTGCACGCAAAGGCCTGTACACTTCTAATTGAATTATACTCGCTAGAGAAAACAAACAAAAATGAACACTAGAAAACCAACACACGATATATATTCATCTTTTGAAATTACAAAATATTAGAGTATAATAGTAGGACAAAACACTGTATTCGTGCAGTAAGAAAATGTTGAAAATGACATGTTTCGGATATTCAGTAGTGCCGGTACTGTTAGTCTTACGTGTTCTTTTGATGAAGTGTAATCTAGGAAATCTGAATTTTGTTCTTCCACTGGTTATAAATCTATGAAATTGTGAACTCAAAGTACCAAAGAATTTAATTCACAAATTTTCGGCCGGTGAATGAATTATTTTCGTTTTTTATTTTCGTTTTTTTTTTATGTTACTCAGTGCTTTTATATTTTCATTCTGTTCCTATTTCACATTGTTGTATTTATTTATTTTGCTGATGCGTTCTGTGTTCCAAACTGTCCCCCATATCATCCTCCCTCCGGGCTCATCCGAGATTTCTCACACAACATTTAACCTTCACTTCTGCTTGTCACGGCCATTGCCGTTTTCAGGACCTGTATCCTTGCATCCCTATTCCCCTGTCCTTTGATAAAGACCGATATTGTATATTAGGGAATCTTTATTTATTTAATCTGTTTTTACTGATAACAGCTATATTCTATCCTATGTTATATTCCATATCAAATCTCCAACCATGGTGGGCTTCAGCATTTGTAACAAAGTGTAATCCCTGACCTGTCTTTTAAATACCCATTTCCCTTGTTACTATAACAATTGTGGGAAGACACTAGTTAACGTCTTGTGTCGGATCTTCAGGCCCGGAAATACTCTGCTGATCATGATTAATGCTGCAGGATTACTTGATTATCCTAGAATTAAACCAAGGTGTTGTTTTATTATTGTATATGTGTTAGTATATATTTATGTAATCAATTAATTGTCAGAAACCACACTCGATATAGCAGCGCGGTGACATGCTTCTGAAAGGCGTGGTTTTTGATCTATATAAAATGTACATAAATATACAAAAACATAAATATTTGCCTGTTTAATGGAGAACAAAAATAATATTTTTCATTAATAAATGAACCAGTGGCCATAGTTTCCTGACTCAATAAGATTTTGAATAGTCCAGTTCGCTCGTGAGTCTTACAGAGCGACGTGAGAACAAGTACTGCACTAAGTTAGAACTGATGGCACCCCGGATGGCACGTAAAAGTATCAGTACGTAAAACAGTGTAAATCAATAGCAAACGTTAACTATTGCAGTAAAATAAATACATGTTATAAAACATAACTCGACTGTCCATAGAACTAGGGTTTAAAGGGGCCGGGGACGGGGGGGATTGGAAAAGATGATATGCAGGTTGATACGGTGCATACTCGATGGTTCCTTTTGAGGTTAACAAACATAGACGTACAAATGATAATACAAACACTAGACCAAGAAACCCTCTGTTTCAGTCCAGGGTACTACAAACTCAGCATGCTCTTTAATGACGTGCTCCTCTCAAAAATATAATATTTAAAAACATGATGTCCTATTAGTGTGGACTTCCATAGTTAATTGGACCAACTGCCCTAATATCATCATCAATTAAACCACGAGTAATTCAGTTTACTAACGAAGATAATTATGCAATTAATTGTGTGACGGCGCCGACTTCGAGGTGGTCTGGCAACAAGTCATTCATAACTAGTGACCCTTTTGGGGAGTACGTTGGTGGTTTTGCAGATGAAGGAAGCTGGGCCAAATATATAAAAAAACAAATTGCGTCGTTAAAATAATTGAATTTTAGCCTACAATTGTTATAAAAAAAGTTAATCAGAATCTGCTTTGAATTAAAGTATTTTTTACATGTCTTTTACTGAAAATTAAAAAAAAAAAAATTAAAAAAGGATTTAATATTTATTTAATAAAATAATGAAGCTTACAAATATAGATAAATAAAAGAACAGTAAACAATACAAATTATTAAATTCACTTTTTTAAAAACTTGAGAGCAGTGATAGCAGATATAAAATAATAATGAGTTTTAGGAAAACGGCCGTCGCCTGAATAGTCATTCTTGTCTGTTCGTATAATCAAAAGAATATCAAAACGATATAGCTAGAGTTATGAACTAGGTATAGTCCAAAACACTATGAAAAGACATAATAGGAAAAGGACTGAAAAATTGAAATCGAGGGTAAATCGGAAAGAGAGGAAAGAAAAACAGAGACTGAGAAGATCGAGCTGAGCTTTATGTTAAATTTTCTTTCATAAACCTCTAGACACAATAATACATTAATTATATAATCAATATAAAATGTTTGTCACTTTTTAACATATGAAGATCTCTCTCACTTAAAATAATAATCAAAAATGTGTACAGTACATTCAAGGTTGAAACGGTAATAAAATATGAGATTGTAAATTAATGGACCGTCGACTTTCGTAAGCGAAGAGTGAACTAGTATTATTCGTAGACAATTGATTTGAGTTTTTGTGCTACCTCTGTGGGAGAAACCCCAATATCAATAACATTGAACGAAGTGGCATACTGCATTCTGATTGGTCGGTTCGTAGCACCTGGCCGTAGAGTGAATTATTCATTAATTACGATTTCCCGCCAGACAAACCCTGTCTGAAAAGTTCATATGCCAAACTCTTCAAACGTCACACGGCATAACAATATTTAATCAAAGGTTTTTGGGATTATTTTCAGTAAGGAAAAGCGTGGGATCATTTCGGGGTTTAATATTGCTTAGAGAAAAGCTGAAGAGAGCTGGAACTTCGCCACGTACTCAAACATAGCAAATTAGCTTTTAATTTGTGCGCTAGACAAGGGTGTAGATTTTAGAATTACTATGGTTCTTGTTGAGTATTAGTATAGATTGCTTTTTATATGGGTTGTGGTTGATTTGGGTCAACGATACCAATTATTTGTTTATCTTGTTTATCATCCTATTTTGCTAAAAAAAAATTCATCGACACATTTTAAATCTTTTTTGTAATAACCCTAGATCAATACGATATTCTTGACAAATTTAACACCAGTATTCAATATTTTTATGGTCTTTGTTCGTGTGTGTTCCTTACAAATTCAAGATTTATACTCATGAAGTAATTTCTTGAATAATTTGTTAACTTATTTTCCATGCATTGATGAATTTATGTTTACAATTTTTATTAAAATGACAAATATTCTTTCAGTATATCTTTTGTTCTTCAAATCGATTTTCTTTCGGCCTTACTCGCATAAATGTTTTCGCTATACCGGCTGGATTAATGAAAATATTACCAGGAAACGTTTGTTTATATTTTTCTATTTTTGTGATCGATGCACATTTCAAAGTGTTCCCCTATCAAAAACTAAAATACCCCAGAGATTTTTCGCTTCTAAAAACATTTGCTTTGTATGTGACCCAAACGGCTCTGTGATGACATGTTTGACGGGCCAAAATTGGTTTCTCTCGAGATCAAATAATCCACCCTATTTTTAAACTCCCTCGATGAAATAACCACTTTAAAATGACAAAATCGCTTCATGTTGAGTTAAATGTTCTGTAAATTGAAATAATTTCAAGTCAGCTAATAGCTACAATGTTTTTTTTCTAACAACAACAGTGGCATATAGCCAGAAAAACGTGTCCCACCCCTAATTCTAACACCGAGGTTTGTGAAATCAAAATTGTTCGCATTCATTCAGGAATTGTAATCTGTGAGTTCCTGTTGGTAAAAGTGTTTTTGAAGATCGATAAGCTTAAGTATGACCTCGCTTCTAAAATATGACATTTCAAGAATTTTTTCTCGGAATATTTTCCACTGACTTTTCAAAAAAAAAAAACTTTAAATCTCGGTCTGGGCTGGAAGACAAAACAAGGAGGTTCGATTTCTTGAACTGGTGCTCTTTGGCAGGTTTTGTAAAGACATATATGTTTGTCGTGTGTATAAATCATTTGAGGTGGCATTTAAAAGCTTGTAGCCTTTGTGCAAATTCTTTTGTTCTTTGCTCGTACTCTCCAAACCACCGGCCTGAACACGTGCGACATGGGAAATAATCGCGTTTTGTTACTCAAAAAGATTAAATACCCTATAAATTCGATAAAGTCTAATTCTTTTAATGCCTCAAAAGAAAATTGATACATCATAATAAAATGTAGTAAAACAAAATGAAAATGAAAAATGAAAATATTTTACACAAAAGATAATTTCGCCACCAATTGCTTTGTCTTCAAGCTGCAGTTTTTGCTTAAAAACAGAATCAATTAATAAAAAATATCATGTAAGCTGTGTTTGTTATCGAAAGCTGTAAATAGTTGGCAATGTGACGAGCTCGTGACTCCCAAAAAATGCAAGCGAATTCCGTTTTAAGTTCACATGAATTTTGTATTTATTTGCTCATGTCTATTTATATCACCGTACGTAACACGCCTAAACAGGAAACCACGGCCATTTATCGACGACATAATTCCCACAATGCAGAGCGGTCTTTTACGCGCCATTTATGTTCAGTCATGCGTGTTGACGCGGGAAAAGCCATTCATTTCTAAAGTCACGTGAGTTAGAGTAAAACTAACCAATCATATCACGGTCTCAAAAGTATGTTGCCATTCAACATCATTGCTTTGTTTGATGGACCAATCAGAACCGCTCAAATCCTACGCTGTTGTTGTTGTCAAAATGCAAATAGGTATTTTTTTCAACCTCGTGTAAAAGCTAGAATTTTTTTGCGTCCCACCCACTAAACTTCTAAAGCCTTTGAATTTATGGTAGAAATTCTCAAGAAACTATCGCCAAAATATGCCTGAATGTGAAACACAGCACACTGATTTCAGCGACATCGATGTACATAGGAAAAAGTCGAGATTTACGACGGGAAAAGTTTGGAGTTCGCCGACTCCTTGCAGCCGTACTCTCGAACTTGAAGGTGTTATTCAGGTTTTAAAAGAATACGATTCTGTCGAAGGCAATGACATAAACTGCTGTATTTGTGGTAAGTCTATCTATTATAAAACTGTTCTTTTGTTTGATGTATTTGTCGGTTATTGAGGGATCGTTCTGGGCTAGTACGTGGCGTTATAATTTCATTCATTGGCGACTTCGCTAGTGTTTACATCCAAGTTACGATAAAATACGAGTCGCCGGCTTATTAGAAAAAAATTTCTAAAAAATCTGTCACGGCTTTAAATGCTTCGTTCTTTAGGAATTAACTTTTTAGTAATTATATTTAACTCTTTTAGGCATTATTTTTGTATTTCTGCCAGGTAAAAAAATGTTATGGAATATTTTCTAGTATAAATCCTGTAACGAAATTATGTAGCTGAATAAACAAACACCTACATACAAGCGTATTTTTCCTCTTCAACTTTTTTCAAATAAGTCGTTTTTTCATCATTATTTTGCTATGTAACGATAGTTAACATCAAAACTAAACTAGAAATCATCGATTCAAACATTCATTCGCGTTGCATAATTTTTAATAATTTTTTTGAGCGACTTTTACGCCAAGTCATGTGAGTCGTCCTCGTGTTTCGATTCTATACTGAAAGTACTCAAAAAAAATTTTTTTCCTGTTTTCGGCAAAACAAACTTTATTTTTTAAAAGCGATGTCCTTCTATTTACTAATGTGTATATTGTACAAATTTATTACAAAGCGAAAGCTCTTAAAGTTACAGAATTATTTTACGAGCGATAAATTTTCTCAGGGTCGTTGTTGACAGTTGTTTTGTTGAAAACCTACATTCGACATGTATTGACTTGTAAATTCCTTTTTTGCTCCCCAGGAAAACTATACAAAAGTAAAGTCTGTTTTACAAAACATCTCTGGGAACATAGCATATACTGGGATACTTTCGACGGCGTGAAAAACCAAGAAAGAGTGTTATCTATTCAAGCAGCCATTATTCTTTCGCAGCCCTACTTAGAATTTTTGCTCGTAACTTCGCCGTCGTCAAATGAAAAGCGAAAAGAGGATGTGATCAAAAATAGCGGCCCAAAAAAGATGACGTCAAGAAAAAGAAGTCGAGGATCAGAATCGTCTGTAGAGTTATAGTGCATTCTTTGTTATTTCGTGTGGTAAATAGTATAAATGAGTACTTATTATAAATGTACATGTACTAAATATATATAAATATATATACATATATTATCATGCCTTTTGTGTATATTACACAGCGCATACTTGTATGTCATTTGACAACACGATTATTATAACCATTGACAAGTAGTTTAAAAAAGAGATAATTTTTTGACGTTGTAAGAAAAAATAATAATAGATTGACGTTCAAATTGTTATGTTTCAAATCGAAGCAGAAATAGTTTTAAGAAACTTGTATTATAGCTGAGATATATATTGTAAATGATGTTTCCATTGTAAATCATTATTTTGAAGTCCCAAGAAAGGACTTTTTGATCTAAAAAAGGAAGAACGTGTAATAAAATGTGTTTGAAAGAATTAGGCTCATTTTATTGATCTGTATAACCCCGGGGGGCTCGCTATAAAGTTACCTAAAAGAACCGGCATAATACCGACAAATTCCAAAACGAAAAATCCCAGCGTCTTTCTCGACTTTAAAAGATTTAAAAACGAGTAAAATTTGACTTAAAACTGCGCGTTTGCGTTCAGATGCCTACTTAAGTCAAGATCTGAACAATGCATTACGAAGGGTTGTTTGTTTTATTGTCCTTTGGGAATTAACGATTAAGATTTAGGAATGAGAAGAATTTATTTGAGAGAAAGGTAAAGCATGTTTATGATCGAAATGCTTGTAGACGCGCGTTTTTGGCGCGGTAGAGTTACACATATAACCACGAAAACTAACCCTTTGGAGATAGTTTCGTACCTTTGTGTGGCACAAAGGCTGGATATAATTACAAACAAATTTTCTAATCCTCCGAATTAAGATATCTTTTTTTACATTAATTGTAAATACATCGACAATAAATATTTAGGATTGATTTATAGTTGCGAGAGCAGTAACGAAGAGGTAAAATTACAACTTCATGCTGATCGATGCAGTGCCCTGTTGATTATCATTTATGAAAAGTCAGTCTTACTCGACATGTGTGTGTGTATGTTAATCGCAAACTGTCTGGATCGCTGTAAATCTAAAATTGTGTTCTTTCTTTCTCCCTTTTAAGCATTACCACTCAACTAAACAATAGTACTTACAAAACTTAACTTAAAATATGATGGGAAATATGAAGGGAAAAGCGATTGCTGTTGGAAGCAACAGTAACTTTTTAGACCGTGAAAAATTATTTTATTAAGTGGTCTTGACATATACATATTCATAAAGACGTTATTTTTCTCTTTACACCACATATTTCCAAAGTTTTAATCTGTCTTAATCTTTAATCTAAAAAATTAAAAGATTCGTCTTTTCTGTGATTCCTCCCTTTTATAAATTCACTTTTATTTTTGATTTGCTTTGAAATAAACTTAGCATGAATATTAATGATGTTATTTTTAGCTTGCTATATTTAAATTTCGGTCTTAAATTATTCAAATTCAATCTTAGTATAATGTTGATTTTTTTCATTAATTCTGTTTTTCGTAACTGTGAACAATGTCTGGTTCTTATATCATTAAATTACTTTGCAATTTTAGTTATTTGTATTAAAATTATCAAATCTTTTTCATATGTTATGAAATAATATATTGAAGAGTGTCAAAATTTCCATTTTGTAGCTGATAATCTGCATATTTTTATGGATTATTGTTAACCAAGGCAACGCAACCCGTCAGTTATTATTTCTTAATCTTGTTCCCTCTTATCTCCTTTTACTTTTCCACTCGTTGTCTAGCTACTTCACAAAGTTCCAACAAACGACCGCAGAGATTCCATCACTTTAGATTTCCATCGTTTCTGCTAAATTTCCCTTTTCATTCTTTTTTTCATGCACAGTTTCCCGTTTAAGTTGTCTTAAAAAGACATAGTTTAAATATTACACTTTCAAGTGCAGAGTGAAACAATTTATGTAAATATTTTGGTTTATAAATGTCCCTAGCATAAACTATGCTGTGAAATGGTCACTGTGAAGTTATTTTTGACATAAAATTGTCTAGAGCAAAATCAAGACACAGTTAATTTCTCGGAATGCCAGGAATTCTGTTATCTAGTCTTATGTACACGGCGGATGTAAACATCAACATTTCCGTTTTCAAATTCATATCCGGTTTTTGTTGACTGATGGTTTCCTGTCATGTTGTGCGAACTGCAAAAATTGTGTTTTCAGATGTGGTTTGCAATCACGAGAATGCAAAATACGACGTTTTGGGGATGTAATTCATCCGAAAAAACGCCTTTATGCGCACCCAGCGAGTGTTTTTGTATGATAGCGTGATCAAAACGGGCATAATTCGCGATCTTGAGGTGAATTTAGCCGCTTTGAAATGCCTGAGAAAGTTGAGGTCACAGGCCTACAGCTCAGATATAGAGACCACACTTGTTGAATGTATAGATCAGTATCTTATGTTGCCACTTTGTCATTGAATGAGTTATTGCAGAACACTCGAGTTTTTCAAAAGAAGATTGTTAAAATCTAATTAAAGAGATGTTCTTACCGAGTGATAAGCAATAAAGAGTAGGAGTGAATTTATTACTTGTGGTCTCCGCCTTTTTAAAATAGTTTGTTTGTTTATTTAGGTAGTTTGAAAGGATTTAAAGACATGCATGACTGTGGTGTAGTGGTGTGTCAGCACTTTGCATCAAACCTGATAGCACAAAGGTTACAAGTTGTCAAGTGATCGATAATACTGAAGACATTTTAGACCAGAATTTTCTTTTGAAGAGCCGTTTATTTGAGGTATTTTATCGTACACATAGACTAAAGGTCCTTTGTGCACTTATTACAGCTACTTTAACTAAACAATTGTACAACAGGGAGTGGGGTGGGTGAAAAGTTTGGTAATGTCCAATGTCCAATGTCCAGTTGGGTAATGTTTCCCGTAGTGACCCTGCACGCAGTGACCATGCACAAATGCAACGAACCTGAATGATTTCTAAGAAATACGGTTTTGCCAGTGGTGTTATGCTCCAGTACATCTTTCCAACCGGTCAAGTTCCAACTGCCAAACATTTGTTGGGGGCAGAGCGGGGTTGGAAATATTAAAATACTCTGTCACAAGGGACCGTTCATTATTTATCGGAGGGGGGGGGGGGGGGGGGGGGGGTGATAAAATGGGGCCGGGGACTTGAAATTTTAATGAGCCTGGAAAGGGGGGTCTTGAAATTGGAAACACCACATTGAGTTTGTTTTGAAAAAGATATGTAGAGCATCTGGAGTCTGAACAAGAACACGACATATCCTGACCATTAACCATCTAAGAATGCTATACTACTCTATGATTTATCCTTACTTAATATACTGTAATTTAATATGGGGAAATACTTACCACACACGACTTAACAGTTTACAAAAAACTCAAAAAAGAATACTAAGAACAATAACTTTCTCAATTATCGCCAGCCCAGCAAGCAACTCTTCAAAAAACTAGAAATTTTAAACGTACACCAGATAAACCACTACCTAACATGCCAATTTATGTATAAATATGATAAAAACATCCTTCCCTCTAGCATCTTTTTAAACTATTTTAAGACAAACAATCAAATACACAAATATGAAACTAGATCGTCAGATAAACTGCATATCAACTATAGTAGAACAAATTACAGAAAAATGTCCCTAAAAAACTTTGGCATACAAATATGGAATGATCTGAGTGACGATGTAAAAAAATCTCATTCACTCAGACAATTCAAAAGGAAAATCAAAATATTGCTTGTAAATTCATTTAATTTGTAAAATGAAAAAAACAAACAAACAAACAAAAAAACATGTGCTATTATAATTTTATCAATTATCAATTATAATCAATTATCAATTATAAGTATCTATACTTAGATATTATATTATATATATTATTGCTTGTAAACAAATATATACATGATTATATTTTAATATATGTAAATTTTATCAATTATTATAAATAATTATTCTACATCGGTTATTTTATTATAATAATCTGACGTCGCCAAAAAAAATATGTATATATTTAAAACAATATGTAATTATAGAAGGAAATCTCCTATAGAAAAGTCTTTAAAGACTTGCTGAGATTTTCTTGCCACATTAATATGCTTTTAAATTGTAATTACATGACAAAAAAAAGAGACGAATAAAGATTATTATTATTATTATTAAATAACTGATGAGTTATCAAGGAAATCACGAAATATTTCCTCAGAGTGTAAGGGGGGTCCTAAAAAAATATTTTGATTGAAAGGGAGGACTGCCAAAAAAAAGTAAACATTTGCTAATTTATCACCCATCCCCCTCCCCCTACAGAGAGCCCAACTGAAATCGGTTTCCTCCAAACCCCTCAGCAACTGGCTGCGTTTTTACCAGCAGTCTAGTAAGAGAAACTGAAAAGGGACAATATGATAACATTTATAATACTTTTAATTTTTTTTAGAGTATTCCAGAGTGTACGGCTGGGTACTAGAGGATATTTTTCATCCTACTTTGGAATCAATACAAATACTACATCGAGAAACATTATGGTTTCCAGAGTAATTGATGTGATGCTCACGATCCGTAATCCTTCCAGTCGTAGAAGCAGTCTGCAGAGTAGCATGAGTAGGAGTTCTTGTGGAGTTTTGGGGGAAAACGAGCGTTAGGCTCCTGTGTTATCTATGAGGGGAGGGGAGGGGAGGGATGCTCCGTGATCATGCAGACTTATTAATACTCACTTTATTATTATAGCAAGTGTTTGGGACAACATCAGATTAGTTTCAATAACATTTATACTGACTTTTTTAAACAAAGTCATCATGTGATATTCCTGTTTGCCGACTACTTTATACAGTCGCCAAAACATGAACTCCCGTCACTCATTGTAGTTTAAAAACCCATTTTGATATCACAGTTTTATTTATTTTTTTTTAATTTCTCTAACACAATTATATTAGACACACTTGTTTAGTATATACATAATTCACAACCTCATAAGAACGCGCGCTCTCGTTGGTTCGCTTTCTCGGGATATTAGGCCATATCTACCGCTAAAGCTCGTGCGTCTTGTCACGATTTGTAATATTACGCAAGAAATTTTTGTTTCATACAAGAAATTTCGAAGACTCGCGGCTCGGTAAATGTTCGCCCGATAATTTAAATGGCTGCGTGTATGCGTGCATGCACAATGAATGAATGAAAACAAAGAAATGTCTCCCGTCAACAAGGGTCTGTACAGGGCCCGAAGTGATCCCAGGACCCCAAGTGATCCCGGGACCCGAAGTGATCCCCAAAACTGTTGTTATTGTACCCGAAGTGATCCCAGGACCCGAAATGAACCCGAGATAGGACCTGAACTGATCCCCGTATATTCTACGGAATGGACGTGTGGAAATAGGAAGTTTAATTTAATTAATCTTAAAAGAAATTGTGTTGTCACTTTCAATTATTTTGTTTATTCATTTTTTTTTTAAATTATTTATTGTTTAGTTTTAAAAATATGATTGGACATCATCTGTGATGTAATATGGTCAATCAGAAGATGACAAAGAGAGAGCGCAGCTTTGCTTTTTCCTCTTTGAGTAGATTTTTATTGTTTATTTTACTAGTTCTTTCACAATATTTTTGCCTTCTTATTTTCTTATTTGACGGATTATTTTTTGATGACAATGAGAAAACTACATTCACATGAAAATACGGAGAAGAGCAGGTTGTAATATTATGTTTTCTATTTATTCTGTATTATATTTTTTTCGCGTTATGCGCTCTGGCCATAAGACAGTGGAAAAAAACTTCCCGTACGGCCCTCGCGCTCTGTTAATAAGATATTAATATGTCCTTCGCATGAGCACCATTCGTAATAATAAACAACGGCATGTATACAAAGTATGCAAAAATTCTTATATCGCAACAAATTATTATTTTTTATACTTTTATAAATGTAATTTAAGAACGAAAACAGAGTCTGACACTTCCATGTGAGTTCACTGCGATGCAAATCACCTTAATTGTTACTGTTTTAAAAAATATCTAAAAGTAAACTAAATAATTTAAAAAAAATGAATAAACAAAATAATTGAAAGTAACAACACAATTTCTTTTAAGATTAATTAAATTAAACTTCCTATTTCCACACGTCCATTCCGTAGAATATACGGGGATCAGTTCGGGTCCTATTTCGGGTTCATTTCGGGTCCTGGGATCACTTCGGGTACAATAACAACAGTTTTGGGGATCACTTCGGGTCCCGGGATCACTCCGGGTCCTGGGATCACTTCGGGTCCTGTACAGGTCTGCGCGCCGAGAGCAAAAATTCCATACTGATGACGTTCTTTGACCCAGAACGGGTCTTCAAGGGGCGGGAGACGTTTCGAGCGCTAATATAAAGGGTCTGCTTACGCAGGCTAGGCTCATTTGTTACGTAAAATCTTAATAGCAGGAGATTCTTCCTTCTCTCTTTCGGCAATCTTTGAAAATGCCTCTTCCATATAATATTTGTTATAAAATATTTGATTTATATCGCGCGCTCTGATTGGCTGAGAAGCGTTCTCTATAACTCAACAGTGCACGGAGCGTCGATTTGTTTGATTTTAACTACTGAATATTTTATAAAAGAAATAGAAAACTCGGCAGCAGTGCTCTGTTGAGTTATAGAGCACTTGGGAATTTTAAGAAGACTCGAGAAGCGCTGAGAAGCACTCCGCTACGCGTCGTGCTTCTCCTAACGCTTCTCTCGTCTTCTTAAAATCCCCGCGTGCTCTATAACTCAACAGAGCACGCTGCCTCGTTTTCTATTTCTTCAATATAAGATTAATTGTTAAACATGAATCTCTAAATCATACTAATATAACTAGAAATGATATGTTGCGTCTTGGGCTACCTGTGCGTTAGTTTGAAGGGGCACAACAGAACTGAAGGAAAACAATAACAAAATGTTATAAATTCGACAACGGGAATAAAAAGGTATACATTATCTGCTAACAGCAAAAAAAAAAATACTCCAAAAATGCGTGCTAAATCAGTTTGTTTTGTTTAATCTTTTTTTATTTATTTCTTAGTATAAAAAATAGTACTATAGGCTATAGTACTATTTTTATACTTAATTTTTTGAATTTTTCGATAAAAAGCAAATAAAAACTTGTAAACTCTCAGACGCCCAGGTCACATGACAAACATCGTAACATTTTGCTTTTTTTTCCCGCCAAAATCCATTGGCGAGAGAAGTCTGGGGCGATTAAAGCGGCGCGGCCGTTTGAAAGTATTTCTGTTGCACTTCGCATGCTGCAAGGGCTTCGTGCACGAAGCCATAGTTTTCGTCGTTTGTTATTCCTTTTGTGTTCACTTTAGTAGCTTGTCCGATGCAAATGTTGATAGTTGAACGAAGAATGATTAGCTACACGTTTTCATGCTTCTTTGGCTACGAGAGCCGTGCAGTTCTGAACGACTTGCTGACAACGTGGTCGTTTACGGTCGGTGAGTTGTCCCTCGTAAATAATCAATGAGGCATTTATTAATTAACTTTGTAATTATTTCTTGTTTATAAATTAATAACAAGCTAATTATTTAATATCAAGTATATAAAACTCAATTTTAATATAAAACAGTAAATAACTAAAAGTGCAGGCAACTAGAGTACAAACACTAAAAGTGTGCAACATAAATACCACTAAATACTGCTAAATTATGCAAATTCTTTTGTTCTCTATTGTTTAATCAACACTATTTAGTGGTAAATAGTACAAAGTATTGCACACTTTTAGTGTTTGTACTCTACTTGGCAACTAAAATGGCGCTTGTCTTATAAAAATATGATGCTGTACACTTTTCTCAGCAACTTGTTTCGCATTGCTTGAAAGCGGTGTGGCGTTGTATTAAAATTGCTGAGTCCAATGCGGAAACTGAACTGCATTTTGTGCAAAGCTGTCTGCGACACTCCGCTACACAATAGAATTCTATGGCAATGCAAGGCAGCCAGCTGAAACAATTCCATATGCAGTCATGGGCTTCCTGTTACAGTTGCACTCCAACTGGGACCACTTAGACAAAACCGTCCAATCAAAACACATTTAAACCAGACTGAGATTGAACTGATAACAGCATAAGCCAATAAAATTATAGTGTTCTCACGCTCATAACATTCTTGAACTGAAAGCTGCAATATGATTGGTTGATTATCAATTCATGTAAAGTGGTCCTGGTTGGAGTGTCTGCACTGTAAGAGAAAGCAGAAGAGAAAGAATGCAGGCGAGAAGGGGTTACAAAGGAATCCCAACACTGATTTAGGTTTAAAGTGATGTAGTTGTAAACATGGAAACTGACTTTGCAATCAACATTTTGACAATATTACCATATAAACCACCTTATTTATGATGTTGTCATAGAGTGGAGTCAAACTACAAGTTATTAAGGTGTTTCCCAGTAGTTTTTTATTGACCACACTTCCCATTTTCATTTAGCGAGATGATCACTTTTCCCTGGTCTAACAATATATATTTTGCACCAGATACAAAGCATAGATGGAATTTTTAAATTAATGTCAATTTCAATTCAATTGGTGTGGCTATGGCAATAAAAACAAAGATGGTGGAAATACGTTTTTCTAAAATATCTCGCATTTTCGATGAGCTTCAGAAAAATGACTATATTCAACGTCACATTCATGCACTGTTAATCGGACATTAATTAGAATGTTTGATGAGAGCGATTTTGAATAATTTGCAAAAACATTCTTTTTGTGATTTATTTGAAATCGCTCTAATCAAACATCCTACCTATGGTCAGAATAATAGTGCATGAATGTGAAGTTTATCACCTATATAGTCTATTTCTGCCATCTTTGTTTCACGTTAATTTAAGTTGTCATAGCAACACCAATTGAGTTGAAATTGACATCAATCAAAACTTCAATCTATGCTTTGTATCTGGTGCAAAACCATTATCATCATCATCACCAATGATTATCATCATCATCATCATTATCTACAACGTTACTCCTAATTTGCTATTCTCTCTTGACATTTGTACAGATCTCTTATCTCTTGTTGATACTTTTCTATTTTTAGTGTTTCCACTGACTAACATCACTGTCTTTGCTCTTGACCAAGATGAACTACTTGATTTTCTTCTTTGTCGACTTTCATTATTTCTTTGACTTGCCTGACTATCCGGCCTACTCAGACGTTCTACAAAGACATAAAATACAGTTTAAATATAGAAACAAAGACTTATATATTTCCTATTTTGTATTGTTTCATTTTCAATAAAAAAAACCTCCAAAAGAAAGGATTTATGGGGTTATTAATGCCTGTCTGCATAACCATTTTAATAAAGATGCGAAATAAAACTATTTCTTATAATCTTTTTTAGTTGGATAGTCGGTGTGTGAGAATATGCTGGCTTGATTTTTTTTAAAATGTATAAATTGTATATCTTTTTTTATTATTTTTAATTACACCCTATAAACATATTTAACACATATTGTAATTTCAGATTTTATGGAAGGGAGGCATTGTGGGAAGGAAATGACTGTAGGTAACCTGATTTCAATTCAGACGGGCCTGAGTCCTAGGTTATTGCTTTCTGGAGAAAGGGATAGCATAGGACCCAGGCCTGTCTTAAATAAGGCTAGGCTGTAGTGGAATGGGATGGAATAAAGCAGGCAATTTGTGTACATACCTTTAAATGTATTTGTTACAATATCCAAGTCTTCGCACAAAGGTATGTATATTGGATTATCAGAATTTTCTGTTTCTGTTACAAAAATGAATCACACAATGTTTAACAGTCAAACAAGTTAAATTTGCTGAATAAATTACTAATTTAAATTGAAAAATATTATAATTATCATTACTCACTGTTATTTTTTATGATTAAAGTATCATTCCATTTATCATCATCATCATGTTTATTATAACTTAAGTTTTGATGTAATCATCAATGTGATCATCAGTTTCATTTAGCATGTAGCATTTAGCATTTCTCAAGCATCAACATTTTTATCATGATGATAATTATTATATTATATCACTATTAGGTCATCTATTAACTCTGGTCATCATCATTATCAACATTATAGTTATCATCATCATCATTATCATCTTTATCAATATTATAGTCATCATCATCATCTTCATCTTCATCATTATCAATATTATAGTTATCGCCATCATTATTATTTCTATGAAAAGGTTATTATAGTAAAAGGTTATTCTAGGTTATTCTAGTAGCACAAATATAGGAATAAAGGCCTGGGGGTTATTCCCAAAGTGGTAAGGGTGATTGGTGGTCAATTTTGAAAATGACCCCTAAAGGTACACATAAATTAAATGAACTGCATGTTAAAGCATTGTCGATTTCAAAAGGCAGTAAAAATCAGGAATTAATTTTCATACATTTTATGCATGATTACAAGTCCCTAATTAATAATGTTTTAACAAAATAATAAAATCATGCCACTTACTTTCCACTTTAATTAGTACAAATATGCCTCGAGGCTTTAGGATATCAATTGCATATTTATTGTCATGTTCAAGGAGGTTTTTCATGTTTCCCAGCTCATCACACAAATCAACCACAACTTAAAACACAAAAGAAGAAACAGATATTAGTCTCATAAGATCTTATTCTATGTTAAACATGTAAAATAGATAAAAGACTAAAACACCTTAGTAGCTACCCTGGCAGCAGAGTTAGTTTGTCTTGCTCTTATGAAACTTCCTATGCTACCCTAAAGAAAATTTTGTTGTCAAAAGAACTAAACATGTGAAATTGATATTAGGCTAATCCTAAGTAATCTCAGTTCCATTGTTTTCTTGTGTATATATATATTGATATATCTATTAAATTCCTGTTTTCAAATATGTATGTTGAGCTATTTTGACAACTAAATCTGTAGCAGGGAATTATTTAGGAAATGTTATTGTCCTTGTCTAAGTTCATTCTAAGTTCTATTTCACGGATTTGAAGTGAAAACACTTCATCATTAACAATAGGCCTCATAATATACAAATCCACTTTTAAACAGAGCTTTTGTTTTCTTATTTGACCTTTGTCATATGTCAAACAACATATAAACACAAATAATATTTATCTAAATAATATTTTTTTACATTTTGGAATATATATTTCTTACCATCTGTTTCACACTGACATCTTCTTTTTATATCATCTAAAAGATTCTTTGTCGTACAATTAGGATTAAAAATAGCTTGCTGAGCATCTAAAAACAAGATGAATTATAAATAAAATAATCCAGGTCAATCTTACAATAACTGCGGTTGTTTCAAATCAATCTATCAAATCATAAATGTGGTGAAAAATTAATAACGAATTGTACTTGATATAAGTTGTCAAAGAAGACAAAACGCAACGAAAATAACTCTCTAGTCTTCATAAATTCTTGAGGTTATTTCAAAGTCGATCTGTCAAACCACAGTTCAATGAATGTTGTGACTTTGAAGTTGTCAATATAAAAAATAGTTACTTTCGTTCCACTACCGAAAACTTTATAAAGTTGTATCATGATACTTGCATGAATAATACTAAATGTATCCTTGATATACTTGCTTCCTTTCTGTTCAATAACACACAATATTTACCTCCATATCGTACAGTTATAAACATATCACCAATCTTGAGTTCGCAATCAATTTCCAGTCACGGTATTAAATGTCTATATAACTTAAATAATAACTTGTAAATTGTCGAGTTATCAGTTAAAGTTGGTTAGAAGTCTGTAAAATGACTTGTTGGTTTGTTATCGCTGTATCCATGGACGTGTTATCAAGGCCAACATCAACTAGTGACAAAAGATCAGCGGGATTGAATTCCTTCACATCTTAAATTACCATCAGATATCACGGATGTAATGAAAATTTTAAAAAACTAAAAAATAGTATTTCAAAAATAATCGCTTAAAAAAAAATTCTCAAAAGGTATTCTACTGGTTTCAAAAGAGAAGTGAAAACAACAAAACATAAAACTTGAAATTAGTAGATGACGGAAACTTTATTCAAAGTCTGCTAGCGTTCCCTTGTACAAACTGTTTTCAAAATGAAAGAAAGAAAAAATCAACAAACAAACACAAAAAACATTAAATATAATTAATGGTATATATTTTCCCGGTTGTTTCGTTCCACTGGTTTCATACGGAAAATTTGAAGTCTTCATGTACTTGCGCACTAAACAACTACATGCGCACAAATTGTTGAATGTGGTGTTCTCAAAAATAGACGTTTTATAGTTATTCGAATTATTAGATGAATACATGTATACAGCTGATTGCAAGACAGAAATGCATTCTGGTTCATGTAATATTGTTTGAATTAAAATATATAATAATTAGTTGTTTTATTCTTAGTGCATTTCATTATAAACAATATATAGTCTAATGATGGGGAGTAAATAGCGCTGTAAACTTATTTTTTATTTCAAACTAATGAGACCCACAATGCCCTTTGGTCTTGGAATGCATTATTCAGTATTCAACGTTTTATGAAAAAGCTGTATCAAAAGGTAGCGCTAAAATTGCTTCTCGTATGGCTGTTGGGCTTCCTGCAGAAACGTAGGGGAGGGTGAAGGCGTTTCTCCTCGCTTGGTTCTCCAGCCCCAGCTTAGATAAAAGTGTTGGGAAAGCCGTGGGAGTGTAGGGCTGGTTATTTGCCTGGGGCCGGTTGTACGAAGGGTGGATAAAGTTATCCGCGGATAAAAGTTATCCACTGCATAGCTTTTTTTATAGATTTTATCCGCTGGATAAGGATTTATCCGCTGGATAGAGCTATTCACCCTTCGTACAACCGGCCCCTGTTGTTCACAGAATGGAAATCTCCCTTTCCTTGTATCCCCTCGTTATTCAATTACTTGGAATCTTGTAGCATTGAATTGTTGGACTTCTTCTTGTCTTCACAATTGCAATCCTCCATGCACGTTAGTTTCCTGTACTTCCTTAGATGTACTTCCTTAGAGTTTGTGACCGTTTGTGTTCTACTAATCTATTGTGTTATCGTAGATTTTTTTATTTTGTGGAAAATACATTAACTGATGAACCACAGACTTTTAAAATATATTTGCGAAATCGAACTTAGTCTTACCCACTCTAGTAGAGGGGCACCTAAATGTTCTTCAACAAAGAGCGAGGAATATTATTATTATTATTTCGTTTATTTAAGGTTTGACTTGTTTACAGGTGTGTATTATTATTATTATTATTATTATTATTATTATTATTATTATTATTATTATTATTATTATTATTATTATTATTATTATTATTATTATTATTATTATTTCATAGCTACGATCATTATCTTAGTTGATAAATAATATATCATTGCAATTTGATCTTATAAGCATTTTCAATGAATAAATCATCAATAGAAAATCCTCACATAAGCCAAATAATCACCACGAAAACGAAAACAAAAACACCATGAAAAGAGCATAAAAACAAAACATCATTATTATTGTACACTCGTATAGCTACTTCAAATGAGTAGCCTTCATTATAGAGTACCATATAATGCTACTCATTTATCAGTAATAGTACTTTTCATATCGGACAACTATTTTCAATGAGTCCCGATAGTATTCTTCTAATTAAACTCTCACTATCAATAAGCAGTCTTTTGCATTTCTTTTACGACTTGATTTGAAGTGTCTTCTTTTTGGAAAATTCTCTTTGATTCCTTCAAAGTTCTCTCAAAACCCCCACCTAAGCATCCACTAACTAAAGGAACTACTGTCACTTTATATCCGGGTCTTTTCTCCCTTATTTCAAATGCTAGCTGTTGGTATTTTGTCCTCTTTTCTTTGGCTTTCCTTTCTATATTGGCTTCCATTGGACATGCCATATCACAAACCCATATCGTCTTACTTCCTTTGTTTTCCAGAATCAGGTCCGGCCGCCTTGACGTAGTTGTTTTTCTCAATTTGTATTCAAATTCCCATATTGACTTTGCATTCTCATTCTCTAGCACATGCCCTCTTTCCCATCTTTCTTGATACCATTTGGAACTTGAATCAATTAGATTGAATTCTTTTCCCCACTTCACTGCTAGTACCATCAGTGCTCTATTATGCCTACTTAGATATTCAGTTATTATTATTATTATCATTATCATCATCATCATCATCATCATCATTATTGTTATTGTTGTTGTTGTTGTTATTATTATTATTATTTGAGCCGGCACAAAAGAAAGAATAACGAGAGAAAAACAATAAAAAATAAAAAAACAAGGTCAACTAAGATAAAATCGATGAATTAAAATGCGTTCGGTGTATAAGTAAAATCAAATTAAAAGAGCACATTTAGTGATGCAGGTGGACTGAATTCGATTGAATAATAAAACAATACCATTGAAATCATATCAACCTTGAACTCCGTCATCCCAACATCCTTTATGAATCATCAATTGCAGGTACAAGCGTATGGGTCTAGACATTAATATTAGTGCAAATATACTCAGACGTCGTTAAAGTGCCTATAATCCCTGGCTGTTTACTATTTCTAGAAGAGAGGAATGGATTAAGGAGGGAGAAACAAGGTTTAAAAGGCCTCAAAATAGACTGGGAGATGTGGGAGGAAGGAAGGAGAAAACAATTCATTAATGTCCTCAATAAATAGGGAAAAGAGAGAAAAACGCTAATTAAAGCAGGGAGAAGAAGCAGGTGTGGCTTTTTTTTTCATCATCATCATAAAAGCGTATTTCCTGAAAATACTAATAATAAGATTGTCATACTCCGACGAAGGGCTATAAAACTCGAAACGTCAGTAAAGTCCTTAAGTCAACATTTTTTACGGTGTTACAAATTTCATTATATTGCCTATCGTTTATATCAAACACTGACGCAGCCTATACAAGTTTACTCGCTAGTTTCCACCAATAATAAGATTGCCTTACTCCGATGAAGGCCTAAAGCTCGAAACGTAAGTAAAGTTAAGTTTACATCTATACGGTGTTACAGATTTCATATTACCTATCGTTTATTTCAACTTATAACACCGACGCAGCCTGTACTAGTTTACTCGCTAGTTTCAATTTACTCTTACATAATTGCTTCCCACTCCCAAGTAAAAACGTTTATAATTGTGTTGATTAAATCATATTAACTTCTACCAGCTTGTCTTTTCATTGCTGGATAAGTGCAATATTCTTAATGAGATTAAGTGATCATTTTGACAGTTGATCAAGAAGATTCGATTGTTTTGTTCCTTGAAGTTATTAAACATTTAGACCATTAAATGTAAAAAACAAATCGTATTGAATTGTTGGTTTTTCAGAACTTCGGCTCAACCAATATATACATTGGCGCAGTTTTCATGTTTCAATAACTGTGTTCATCGGTTTAGTATTATGTAAATCATTCCTGGCACGAGCCCTTGAGACAGCTAAAGTTGAACCTGAACACCCTTTATGCGCAGTTACAGAGAACGACAAAATACCATCATTTCCATATTCCAGTTTTCTAGTGTATTTTATGTTAATTGCTCAAGAGTCTGTCATTATTGTTGGATTCAGTTTTCTTAATGTAAGATGAGCATCACCAACGCAGCCCTAAAACACTCATTGATATAGTCAAGTGATGCACTTCATTCAATTTGATGATGGCATATTTAAGAGAGGAAGTCTTCATGGAAAACGTGTTGTTGGCTTCTAAACACGGCTGTGACTAAACAAGGAAAAAGCTCCTAAAAAAATTGAAGCCGAATCAGACGCAATACTCACATATGTAAGTTAAGAGAGGTAAAAAAAATTTGTATGATATTACTTTTAAGGCTCGTTTATTCTAGCAATTTTGTCGGGCCACTATTAAGAGCGGCGATTTCAATGGCGATTTTATCGCAGCTTTGTCGACGCAACTTTGAACATGCTTGAAATTTAGTGCAACTCGCTGATTTTTTTCTGTCTTAAATTTCGTACGTATTCGAAGTTGCGGTGACAAAGCTACGATAAAATCGCCATTAAAATCGCCGCTCTTGTTGCGCGACCAAATTGCTAGTGTATACGGGCCTTGTGTACAAGTGAAATACAGATGGATGAGAAAAATATCATATAATATATGATAATATCATAATTGGTACATGCGAGTCGAACGTAGAAATACTCCTCAATCGCTGTTTCTAGCTAAGGTACGTGAGTTTCTTTTGAAGCGATAAAATCGTACTGATTGGTTATGAATCAATATCGTTAATTTTTGAGAAGATATTGATGAATTGAAATGCGTCTGGTGTGTATATATATATAGTGAAATACAGATACATGAGAAAAATATCATAATTGGTACATGCGAGTCGAACATAGAAATACTCCTAAAATCGCTGTTTCTAGCTATAAGGTGAGTTTCTTTGAAGCGATAAAATCGTACTGCTTGACATGCAAATCGAACATAGAAATACTCCTAAAATCGCTGTTTCTAGCTAAGGTGAGTTTCTTTGAAGCGATAAAATCGTACTGATTGTTTATGAATCAATATCGTTAATTTTAGGGAAGATATTGATGAATTTTGTAAGTGAAATACAGATACATGAGAAAAATACAAATTGCCCTTGCATGGCGGAAGATATTGATAACTAAAATATAGTGAGTTTTAATCATTATTTGTACGTTTTTATTCGAAATTTGTCAGTTTTTTACAGCTATATAGTATGAATGACAAAAATGTAATGAAGTACCCCATCAATGGTAAATGCTTGAGTTAAAATGAGTTAGGTTTCAAGTGACTTACTTTAATTGGTTAATAGTGGCAACTGGCAGTTAAAAAAACTACTTTCATTCCCAACAATCTACGGAGCTTTAAAGCGTTGAAATACATACAAAAGTTTTTCGTTTAACCCTATTTGTTACTTTGGTGTATGAAAGCAATCTCGCAAGTATAGGTGCGTTTATAAAGGGTTATGAATGATTTTAATATATGTTGATATATTTTGCCATCGGAAGTAGGCTCACTTTTAATAGTGACTAAATTACTTAAAACTCTTAGCTAAATAGCCTACGTCTGAATTGAATTACATTTTAAATAGAAGAAAGTACTCGGCAGAATGGCTCTTTGTTGCAAAGATCGATCTTTTGCAAATGTGGTGATGTTGTTGATGGTGATGCTTGTAGGAATGTGGTAATGATGGTGATTTCGCCGATGGTGATATGCTGGTTCAAATGTGGCCGTGATAATGATGTTGATGGTGATGCTTGTACAAATGTGGTAATGATGATGATGATTTCACCGCGTGATGATGGTGATATGCTGGTTCAAATGTGGCCGTGATAATAATGTTGTTGATGGTGATTATGATGGCGATGCGGGGATGATGATAATAATGTGGTGGTAATAATGATGGGGATGTTAATAATCAAAGTGTCAATATTAATATAAATAACAATAATAATAATAATAATAATAATACGTATCAATAACGATTTTCGTAATGTACTTAAAATAAAGAGTAACACTAAAACTTGACGTTTCGCAGTCAACATGACTGCATTTTCAAAAGTTATTTATTCAGAAATGTCAAAGCTTTATATACATGATGTTAATAACTTTTGAAAATGCAGTCATGTTGACTGCGAAACGTCAAGTTTTAGTGTTACTCTTTATTTCAAATAATAATAATAACACAAATAATAAAAAATAGTGAAAACGGTATATTCGAAGTTATGAAATTAATATTTTGTTATCGATTACTGATTTTCATATACCATGTTATACTGCAATGTAGCAATAAGTCAAGAGGGCAGTCGGGACCGAAAGCAGTAACGTGAAAACAAAACAACCACTTTTTAATTTAAATTTTCATTTATTTCCAAACCGTCACAACGATGATAATTGTACGAAAGATTAACTTTTTTGGAATGTTTGTCATTGTTTTTAAGGTGGTTTAACCGCTGGTAGTTCGCTGTTGGTGCTTTGCCCGCACTCTTGTCTTCATTAACCATAGTTAGTAGATCTAATCAGCTGTGTTTTTATTAGGTTGTTATACATCGTTGGATTGGCACGCATAGCATGATAAGCGGATGTGAGTCTTTTGATGATGATGATAATTGGTCTTTTCCAAAACGAGTAATGGACTGGGTACTAGTTTCCCTAATTAATGTAATTAAGAAATGTACCTCATAATTAAATAGAACACATCAAGATATGTTAAGATTTCTGAGTTTGGTTGCATTCTGACCAAGATAGAGCCTCGTAAAAAATGCCTAAAAATAGAAGGAAATGTATGGTTTGGAAGGACGCCTGTCCTTCCAATCCTACCCTGCGAGCAGAGATTTCTTTCTCTCTTACCTGGAACGACGTCATTCTAGGTAAGAGAAAGGAGCCTCTGCTCGCAGGGTATTCCAATCCATACATTCTTTTGTAGTTTTTCGGGCATGCAGTTTTGAATCAGCTGTAAGTCACTCCAACCAAAAGCATCATTTCTCAGGAATCTTACATATCTTGAGGTTCATTTCTTAATTACATTAATTAGGGAAACTAGTACCCAGTCCTTTACTCGTTTTGGAAAAGGCCGATTGATGATGACGATGATGGATGATCATGATAATTGATGATGACGATGCTGGTGGTGAATGTGATGGATGATGACGATGCTGGTGGTGAATGTGATGGATGATGACGATGCTGGTGGTGAATGTGATGGATGATGACGATGCTGGTGGTGAATGTGATGGATGATGGTGGTGAATGTGATGGATGATGACGATGATGGTGGTAAATGTGATGGATGATGGTGGTGAATGTGATGGATGATGACGATGATGGTGGTGAATGTGATGGATGATGACGATGATGGTGGTGAATGTGATGGATGATGGTGGTGAATGTGATGGATGATGACGATGATGGTGGTGAATGTGATGGATGATGACGATGATGGTGGTGAATGTGATGGATGATGACGATGATGGTGGTGAATGTGATGGATGATGACGATGATGGTGGTGAATGTGATGGATGATGACGATGCTGGTGGTGAATGTGATGGATGATGACGATGCTGGTGGTGGATGATGACGATGATGGTGGTGAATGTGATGGATGATGACGATGATGGTGGTAAATGTGATGGATGATGGTGGTGAATGTGATGGATGATGGTGGTGAATGTGATGGATGATGACGATGATGGTGGTGAATGTGATGGATGATGGTGGTGAATGTGATGGATGATGACGATGATGGTGGTGAATGTGATGGATGATGACGATGATGGTGGTGAATGTGATGGATGATGACGATGATGGTGGTGAATGTGATGGATGATGACGATGATGGTGGTGAATGTGATGGATGATGATGGTGGTGATGGATGATGATGGGGGTGAATGTGATGGATGATGACGATGATGGTGGTAATGGATGATCATGATAGAAATGGTGAAGAGTGTGATGATGACGATGATAATAGATGATGACGGTGATGTTGATAATAATGGGCGATGGTGATGATGAATGGCATCGATGGATAAACGATGACGATAGTGATATCATTACTATGACAGCAAAAGTAGAAACAGAAACTGAACAAAAATCATCACCACGTTCAATTACCGTTAAAAAGTGGAATTTCGTTAAAAATGTTATATAATGTATGCAATAAAAACCATAATTTATGTTAAGTATTTTTGAATTTGAAATATGAACCAAATCAGTTCATCGTTTTTAAAAGCAAACATTTCTTTTCTCGTTTATATTTGTGCCAATAGTTATCTCGTTTGTGACGACCATCTTTCAATATTATGATTCCAATGTTTGCATAAGGATGATAAATTGCAGACTCAATGTATATAGACAAACTGATAAGTATAAAAAAGTAAATATGGTTAGAATTTCATTATAAGTAGTTCAAGTTCTTAGGTAAATGTGTTTGAGCCAAATTCCAATCACTCCAGCCATGAAAATATTGCTATTTAGTTCCTAGTACAGACGGAACCGAGGGCACTAGACAGAACCACCCAACATTGAAAGCTGTGTTATAACTAGTGATAAAAAATAATACATGATATCTATATAGCGCTTATCCAAATCTGCTCTAGGCGGTTTACAAAAATACACATAGACCCCGTCTACACGGATCCGGATACTTTTGAAACCGCATACTTTTTGATGCGAATCGGCCTATCGTCCACACGAATCCAGTGAATCCGGTCGCCGAAACCGCATACTTTTACTTGAATTCTCCGGATACGCGGATTCGTGTGGACACAAATATTTCTATGTGGTTTCTGCCGGATCGGATTCGTGTAGACGAGGCCATAGAAACAAAATGAGGTGGACTGAGAGCTTAACTAGGATTAACAAGGATTAATTTGTTTAATTTATCGAGATTTAGGCCCCGTTTACACGAATCCGGTCAGGCTGAAACCGCATAGCAATATTTGCGTCCACACGAATCCGCGAATCCGAAAGTATGCTGTTTCGGTGACCGGATTCACTGGATTCGTGTGGACGATAGGCCGATTCGCATCAAAAAGTATGCGGTTTCAAAAGTATCCGGATCCATGTAGACGGGGTCTTAAACCCGGATTATGACTAACACGGGAATATTGTTTAACCGTGATCATTATCATTGTATCATTCAGTTTTGCCCGCTTCAGTTAATATCGTTGTAAACATATTATTATTGTTATTATTATTATTAGTTGTAGAAGTAGTAGTAGTATTATAATTATTATTATTATTATTATTATTATTATTATTATTATTATTTATTATTATTATTATTATTGTTATTATTATTATTTATTATTATTATTATTGTTATTATTATTGTTATTATTATTATTTATTATTATTATTATTTATTATTATTATTATTATTATTATTATTGTTATTGTTATTATTATTATTATTATTATTATTATTATTTCATATCTACGATCATTATCTTAGTTGATAAATAATATATCATTGCAATTTGATCTTATAAGCATTTTCAATGAATAAATCATCAATAGAAAATCCTCACATAAGCCAAATAATCACCACGAAAACGAAAACAAAAACACCATGAAAAGAGCATAAAATAAAACATCTTATCAAGAAATAGTACAAACAAAACAGCATAAAAATAAAACATAAAATCAACAAATAGTACAAACAAAACACCATGAAAAACAGCACAAAAATAAAACATAAAATCAACAAATAGTACAAACAAAACACCATGAAAAACAGCACAAAAATAAAACATAAAATCAACAAACAGTACAAACAAAACACCATGAAAAACAGCACAAAAATAAAACATAAAATCAACAAACAGTACAAACAAAACACCACGAAAAACAGCACAAAAATAAAACATAAAATCAACAAATAGTACAAACAAAACACCACGAAAAACAGTACAAAAATAAAACATAAAATCAACAAACAGTACAAACAAAACACCACGAAAAACAGCACAAAAATAAAACATAAAATCAACAAACAAAACACCACGAAAAACAGCACAAAAATAAAACATAAAATCAACAAACAGTACAAACAAAACACCACGAAAAACAGCACAAAAATAAAACATAAAATCAACAAACAAAACACCACGAAAAACAGCACAAAAATAAAACATAAAATCAACAAACAGTACAAACAAAACACCACGAAAAACAGCACAAAAATAAAACATAAAATCAACAAATAGTACAAACAAAACACCGCGAAAAACAGCACAAAAATAAAACATAAAATCAACAAATAGTACAAACAAAACACCACGAAAAACAGCACAAAAGGAAACCCTCACCAAAATAAAATAATACTAAAAGAATGGCACGAAAAATCAAAAAAAATATTCATTAATTTTTTTCTATGCGGATTAATCTGTCTACGATACAGAATAGCCGAGACATTGTCAGTGAAAAAAATCATTTGACAATGAAGGTCCACATCTGCAAGACGAACAAAAACCTAATTTATTCAAATAGACTTCAATTTTCACAATTTTTTAATTACATCCCTACCGTTTAATTACAAAATAGACTTAAATCAGCAGAGGCATTAGTCATGTTAGTCATTTGTTAAGAAAAATAGCATTTTTCCATTTCGTTTTGCAAATACTCATATTTATACAAAGTATTTTTTAATGATATTTACAAAATACATTTTAGTATATATTTAGTATATATTTTAGGATATTTAGGATATAATTTTACTGAAAAAAAGTTAATTTGCGTATTTTTAATTTTACGAATTGATAAAAATAGAGATATGTTGGCGTATTATTGTTTTCTTCCTGTTGTACGTTTCTTTAAAGTACATAACATACTTAAACTTAAACTTTGTTTTCGTTAGAGCTGGTAGCTTTTTATTAATTTCGCTCATTTAAAGGAAGTTATACATTCGGTATTTTGTTTGTTTGTAATGAATATTTTGAAAATACTATTTAAATTGTTCGGCTTGTACATTTAATTTATCATCCATTAGTTTAAAATACTTTCAGTATGCATTGCCACTTTTCACAGTAAAATTGCTACTGAATCAAACGTTTATGTGGTTATTGAACCAGGGGAGTGGGGTGGGGAAGTGGTAAACTTTAGGTCCAAGAGGGGAGGAGTGGGGATGTGTAAAAAGCTAGATGTTATCAGCCCCAAGAGGGGATGAGTGGGAAGGTGCTAAATTAGATGTTATCAGCCCCAAGTATGGAGGTGGTGAATTAAATGTTATGAACTCTAAGAGGGTAGGAATGGGGATGTGTGAAAAGCTAGCTAGTTGTTATCAGCCCCAAGAGGGGAGGAGTGGGAAGGTGCTAAATTAGATGTTATCAGCCCCAAGAGGGGAGGAGTGGGAAGGTGGTAAATTAGATGTTATCAATCCCAAGAAGGGAGGAGTGGGAAGGTGGCAAATTAGATGTTATCAACCCCAAGAGGGGAGGAGTGGGAAGGTGGCAAATTAGATGTTATCAGCCCCAAGAGGGGAGGAGTGGGAAGGTGCTAAATTAGATGTTATCAGCCCCAAGAGGGGAGGAGTGGGAAGGTGCTAAATTAGATGTTATCAGCCCCAAGAGGAGAGGAGTGGGAAGGTGCCAAATTAGATGTTACCAGCCCCTAGAGGGGAGGAGTGGGGAGATGGTCAACTAGATTCCATTAAAAACTAGCTAAGTAAAATCTAAATTGCCTCCGGTTTAGTTTCGGAGACGAGTAACCAGTATCACGTCTTTATAGCTCTACCATTGTGGGTTAAGAGAATCCTCTTAATATCTTAGAGAATACAGCATCCTAAGGCAAAAAAAACAAAACAATGGAAATTCTAAGTAATTATTATTACCATATCGAATGAATGTCATATTTCTCATCATTTTAAAGGCACTTCAAGTTGTCCTTCAAATGCCCAAACTAATATATATATATATCAATAAAATATGACAGGGATATCTTTCTGCCAGAGAAACTAACGCGGTAGCACAGTAAGCCGTAAGTATCTTTTTCTTATTTAAACATAATATTCTAGTTACTATTTTCGTGTTACAAAGCTGTAAAGAAGTCCCTTTGGTAAACTATTAATTTTTAAATGACGAAAAGGCTGGGTTTTGGACAATTCTTTAAAAGATCAAAGCGTTGTGTAGGATTTTACTGCGCACTTTAAGTGACCGGATTTTGTCGGTATATATTACCTCAATTCTTGCTACTAAAAAAGCTATTTTTTTTATCGAATATTATGTGTATTGGTGAAACAAACACGAAACAACGACACATATGAATTCTAGAAGAACCACAGAATCTCTGATGCCGTGAGGGGTTTCTGTGGCTTGCATTTATTAGCCGATTGTATCAATTTGGACACGTCAAAATAAAAACGGTCATTTTGAGAAATTGTTGAAAAATAACAAATTGAGAAAGAAATTGTTCATGTAATATTTTTAGTAATTTGTAAAACGATTTATTTCGCCTTCAAGTTCATCGCATGTTTTTGGTAATATATTGACGTCATTTTTTGTGCTTGAGTTTTGATATTTCCTAGCTCGAGAGGCTTTGTGTTTTTGTTCTCATCACTGACATCTTCTCGTTTTAAGTGCTTGATCAGTGCTCACAAAGTCAAAACTTGAATAAAACCAAATGTTTTTACAATACAGTTATTCACAAGAAGCGTTATTATGAGTGGCAGTTTCCACTAATTTCAATTTCACAGTTTTTTAGTGTTCAGAAAGGAGTGTAGCTAAACGTCGAGTGTCGAGGGTCGAGGGTAGTTTGTCGAGGGTCGAGGGTAAAATGTCGAGGGTCGAGGGTAAAAAGTCGAGGGTAATAATATTTCTACGATTGTTTTGTTTTTACGATTTTTTAGAGACGATTTATTTAGAAAAGTCGTACGTTGTTCAGACTGACATATGACATATTCCAGACTACATGTAGGTGAATCATACATGCTGGGCTGTCAACCAGTTAAAACTACATTTGTGACCTCGAGTGGTTACAGATAAAATGAAGAATACGCTAAATTTGAAAATCAGTGACAAACATGTTTTTAATATTTATATACCCAAAGGTTTTGCCTTCTAATTGAAACTGTTACTTCTCATATTACGGTTGACCTCTCGGCAGTGTCTAATCTTCGCGGGTAGCGGGTAAAAGTAACGGGTAAAAGTCGCGAGTAAAAAAATTATTACGTATGCTAAGAATTGATTTATTTATGTATTTGCGTATTCTTAATTTTATCTGTACCCACTCGAGGTCACCCCCTAACATGAGTTAACTATTGTACTTGTGCCATGTGCGACTGACGTACATAGAATTAATCGAACGGCGTACCTCAGTTCATCTTGGGAGGGGATGGAGAAGATTGAATATAAATCAATCTTTTTGGTCTTTTTAGGGTTTTTATAAAATATTGCAACGGAACGATGTTTCGGGTTCAGACAAGATGAAGAGCACAAACTCAACTGAAATATTTTATCTCAACTGAATTTACAAGAATATTAGACCTATATTTATACTATAGTATTTAGCTATTTCTAGATGGAATCATTTACGTAAGTCTTACGTGAGTTAAACGCATTTACGTAACCGGGTTTATAACGCAATCGTTTACGTAAGTAAGATAAACATCTGGGCGCGCGGCCACTCGCTGACAGATATCTTACATACACATTGCGTGAATAGTTACTATACTACGCGACTATTGTTACTATTCGTCACTATTAGCGACTATTCGTCACTATTCGCGACTATTCGGTCATTATTCGGGTTTTATCACTTACACTTTTAGACAAGATCGCAATGCACAGCATGCCCAGCATGTATATGATTCACCTACATGTAGTCTGGACAACGACTTTTCTAAATATATCGTCTCTAAAAAATCGTAAAAATAAAAAAAAATCGTAAAAATAAAAAAATCGTAGAAATATTATTACCCTCGACTTTTTACCCTCGACCCTCGACATCTTACCCACGACCCTCGACAATCTACCCTCGACCCTCGACACTCGACGTTTAGCTACACTCTTCAGAAAGGAGCTTTATTACACAGCGACAAGAGGAGGTGTCGAAATTATTTCATTGTCAGAAACAAACGAAAATGAACCATGATTCAGATTCTCAACATTATTATTATAACATCTATATTATATATAAAGGGTTTTATTGTACATTTAAAAGCTTCATTATCCTTTAGTCGCTTTTTTTTAAACTGCGCAATAAAAAAGAGAAATTTAAATTGGCGGAAACGAAATAACCACACGTTGAAAGACCGTCTTTGCGTTCTATGATACTGGTTACCATAACTGAGCCCATTCTAAACTATTATGTGTAACTTCTCAAGCAAATAAGTTAATAAATGACAAACGTATTAATAAACGGTCTGCAGATAAGCATATCAACTAGGAGAATATGAATGTCTGATAAAGAGATCAAGGCATACAACAGATAAGCGAATAAATACATAAATAAATAAATAGAATAATCACAGTATGGTATGAATAAATGAATGAAAAGTATGATATATTCTGTTGAAGAAATAGAAAACGCGCGCGCGTGCTGTGTGCAGTTGTAAAGCACACAACGCACAACTTTTGAACACTTCTCAAGTGCTTTATAACTGCATACAGCAAAGAAAGCAAGTTTTCTATTTTTTTTTTTTTTAAATACATCTGTTATACATGTGTTAGCCTTATTAGGTCTATTAAACAATGAAATTACTCTATATTTAGCATTGAACAAAACATTTTCTAAGTTAACATAAAAAAAATTAAAATAAATAAATAGATATTTAAATTTAATTTAATAATAATAAGTAATCTGTTTCTATTGAAACAGTTTCTATATGTCAAAATACATTTTGACATAGAGTGCTTACACTATGTCCATGAAATAAAATCTAAATAGTTACTAGCTAATAGTTTTTATTTAGTGACTATTAGTCACTATCACTCAACTGAAACAGCTTTAGTAACAAATACACAACGAATAAAGTATTAACTTTCTATGGTTTTGAGTACTTGATTTCCCTTGTGTATTGTTACTAAAGCTGTTCCAGTTGAGTGATAGTGACTAATAGTCACTAAATAAAAACTATTAGTTAGGAACTATTTAGATTTTATTTCATGGACATAGTGTAAGCACTCTATTTGATCGACATGCAAACGTGTGTGATGTATGTACTCGTAAAGCACGCGCCTCAGCCAATCAGAATGCGTGGTTTCTAATAATTGTTTTGTAATTTCTCTTCTAACAGTCATTAATGATGTCTTCCAACAATTCAACACCTAGAGGTCCTTACAATTATAGTCACAATGAGATGTTTAATGGTGATATCACAATTGGTCTAACAATACTTGGAATCTTTATCTGTATTCTTGACATCATCGGCAACTCCACTGTCATCCACATAGTGCGCACGCGCGCACACATGCGTAGTACGACCAACTTGTTAATTGCTAATCTAGCAACCGCTGACCTGTTGATGGTGATTGTGATCGTGTTTCTTACAAAGCACTATTTTGTTGGATTTGATTGGTTCGAAGGCACGTTGGGTCATGTGACTTGTAAAATAATGCGGTCTCTACAGCCTCTGAGTGTGATTGCTTCTGTTTTAAGTCTTACAGTTATCACAGTCGACCGTTTCTTTGCCATCATGTTTCCTCTTAAGTCCTTTATTACTATCAAAACAGCAAAGCGACTAATGGTCGCCATTTGGATCCTTTCCGTCACCTTCTCAATCCCACCTGCCGTCGTCTCTAAATCTTATCCTCTTGGAAATACTCATATTTGTTATGAATCCTGGGAAACACATGGACTGGATTACCGCTCTTACGTCATTTGCTTCTTTGTGATTGGCTATCTATTCCCTTTCATCATCATGGTAACGTTGTATACAAAAATGGGGATTAAACTTTGGCACGGCTCGGTCCCAGGGATTCAGACCGCTGAAGCCATCAATCGAATTAAACGTGGACGTAAGAAAGCCACTAAAATGTTGATAACTGTTGTTATTGCGTTTGCACTTTGTTGGCTTCCCCTTCATTCAGCAGAATTGTTACAAATGTTATCACCGCAGACTTACCATTCGATTCCATTCAAGTTGTATTTACTGTTGCCATATTTTGGAATCATAAATTCTGTGATCAATCCATTTATCTACATTGTATTCTGTGAAAAATTTCGATTTGAGTTTTCGAGAATACTATGTCGATGTCGGCAAACTGCTACGCCGATAGATAAAAGTTGGTCTTCCAAAAGCTATAATCGTTTCCCAACGAACGATCCTAAATCAGCATCTTCTATTGAACTAATGACAAGACGATCTATTACTAATGCAGCTCTGTGATATTGTATATATGTTGTGATGAATGCTGGTATCAGACTATCTTCTATCCAGAAGTTGGAAGCATGTGCTAGTGATATTAAGGCGTGGTCTGCTGAGAATAAGCTTTCAATGAATGACTCGAAGACAGAAGTGGTACATATCTTCTCCAACTTTAAAAGAAATGTGCCTAGCTTATCTTCCATCACAATTGGCAATGCTTCTGTTGATACTAAATCAAAAGCCATGAACTTGGGTCTTCTCATCGACAAGCATCTAAATCTGAATAATATTTGTAGTAGTTCTTCATTGGCACTACGTAACATTGGGAAAATTAGAAAGTACCTAGATGCCTCTACAACTGAACGCCTAGTTCATGCGTTTATAACGTCTCGTTTGGACACTTGTAACAGTTTGCTGTTTGGTCTACCCTCTCAAGAACTTGACAGACTTCAAAAGATTCAAAACGCTGCTGCTAGGTTAGTTAGTTTAACTAATCGAAAGGAACACGTAACACTAATATTAAGAAATCTTCACTGGTTGACAGTACGTAATCGTATCACCTTTAAGATCTTGCTTTTAACTTATAAGGCGTTGAACGGTTTAGCACCGGACTATTTATCCAGTCTACTAGTTCCATACAAGCAGCAACGTAACTTAAGGTCTAATGACAAGAACCTACTCACCGTTCCACTATCAAAAACATCAACTTTTGGCGAAAGGGCTTTTTCTGTTTGTGACCCGAAGCTTTGGAACTATCTGCCAATCGAGATTAAGGAATCTTCCTCAGTTGAAACATTTAAGAAGAGAACAAAAACATTTTTATTCAACACCTAAATTATAGATATAATTTATATTTTTCTTTTTTACTGATATGTACATACAAAGTTTTAAACATTTTTCTTCGTTTCGTTTTCATAATTTTTTCATTGTTTTATCATTTCCTATATATATATATATTTATCATGTAAAAAGCATTGAGAGTTTTAAATGCGTTTTTAAGAAATAAAGTATTATTATTATTATTATAGTCCCATTCATAGTTCCCTGCGCCATCTTGAAAGGGCCTTTGCATCGAAGCCAGAAGAACGTTTAGCTTGCAATGATAGAGACGCGAGAATAATTGTCCCGCAAGGTGTTGAAACTTGAAGGTCTTTAGACCCTTTTAATAAGTCCGAAGTGTTGTGTTTTCCGCGCTTGCCCTCAAATTGATTCTTTTCAATTCCTTTCATATTATACAAATTTCAAAAGAATAAATTTGACGTCAAGCGCTTCGGGACTTATTAAAAGGGTCTATATCATTGTAAGCTCAACGTTCGTCTCGCTTCGATGCAAAGGCCTGGCTACCTTTCAAGATGGCGCAGGGAACTGTGAAGGGGACTATTCAGCGCTAGTCTTAATGCCTGAGTTAACTTCATGTTTGTACGTTTGAGCTGTGTTCGTCACACTACAGTGGAACCCCGCCTTACGGCCACCCGCTTAATACGGCCACACCGTTATTGCGGCCAATTTTTTAGGTCCCGACGAAATGGATTCCCATACATTTTCTATAAAATTTACCAGCTTTATACGGCCACCCCGTTAATACGGGCACTTTAGGCTGTCTATTCGGTGGCCGGTTTAACGGGGTTCCAATATATATAGTATTTAGTACATAATTTTGGCTTGATGATTGTTGATAAAGCCACAACAACGATTTTTGAAATGCGTCAACGATAGAGTACAAACACTAAAAGTGTGCAACATAAATACCACTAAATACTGCTAAATTATGCACATTCTTTTGTTCCCTATTGTTTAATCAACACTATTTGGTGGTAAATAGTACAAAGTATTGCACCCTTTTAGTGTTTGTACTCTACATATGTCAAAGTGCTATAAATATGAATGAAACTGTAGTCGCTTCTGTTTGAGTTACAAGAACCAAAATCGTATGTGAATTATTAATTACTAACAGCAATACATTAGAAAACTGAAGTGACAATAGTAATTTAGACCCCGTCTGCACGGATCCGGATACTTTTAAAACCGCATACTTTTCGATGCGAATCGGCCTATATATCGTCCACACAAATCCAGTGAATCCGGTCACCGAAACCGCATACTTTTACTTGAATCACCCGGATACGCGGATTCGTGTGGACGCAAATATTTCTATGCGGTTTCAGCCGGATCGGATTCGTGTAGACGAGGCCTTAAAGTGTAAACAATATAACCTTGAAAGACAAATACTACAGTAGTACAAAATAGTGTTACATTAAACAATAGAAAACAATAGAATTAGCAAGACATAATATTTGCACTCTAGATAAACAAAATAGAAAACAAAATTATAGTCTCTAACCCATATTTAAAATCATTTGATACACATTCAATTAAAGTATCATTTCTTTACGGTGTTACAAATTTCATTTTACTTAAAGACGTTCGCGGGAAAAAGCAAAGTAAATGTCAATTTCCTGAGACTTTGCCAGTTGATAAAACTAAATTAGACACATCGAATAAGCTAAAAAAATTGTGGGTCACCGTCGTTGTTTTCGAGCAAAATAGCCTCAAAGTCGGTATTTTCGGTGACGCAATGTTTTGGTGGCAAAAACAAGAAAGAAAATTAGTAAAAAATACCAGTCATAATAAAAGAAGGCCATTAAGTGTTTTTGAAAATCATAATATTTTGAAATAAAGCAATTTTTTGACACAAAACGAGAAAATAAATACCTTTTTTGGAGAAAAAGACCGTACGTCTCGAACAAAATGGTCGTTTTTTGTCGTTTTCGAGGACTTAAAAAAACTGGAAAAAGCCGATTTTCTGTGGGTTAAAAAAGGTCATTTTTTTTAAACTAAACGAAGACTTATTTTTAGTAGTTATTTCACCGTTCGTTTATTTTGAGTTATTGTGCTTCAAACATCGAAAATCGGCTCGTTTGCTTGTTTTTCCAACCTCGTTCCCAGGGCCTTTTTCCGTGAGGAGAAAAGACCCTGGCATCGGCTGGTCGAACAATGATTCTGATTGGCTTAGTGAATACTTAATTTTGATTGGCTAGCGCATTCTTATGATTGCTTGAATGACATTTACAATCTTCGGGAAACTAAAAAATACATAAATGTAAAACTGATAAAAAATAAGTAACTTCAGAAAAAATTATACAAAGTATTTTTTGAAGATCTAGGGTTGAGAATAATTTTATGTTTCACAATTGAATAGCAGCAGTGCAGAGCGCAATTTAAGCTCAGGAAGTCAGCAACGATTTGCAAAATTAATTTGTGATACTAAGTTACATGCATGGATATAAAGTAAAAAACTCAACACTTATACTAAGAGTTTTCGTTAAAAAAAATGTAAGGAAACAAACCTGGATAACGCAGTCAAAATATCCATATTAAACTGAAATCGATAGCTTTAGCTTTTATACCGAAATGTGACAAATTTTTCAGTTATTGAAATCAACGACATGCGATGCAAAGAAGTCACTACGAAGTAAACTGCAATCTACACAACAATGCAAAGGCCAAGAAAAACACATAACCAAGGCAGGGTAAATGGATTTATTTTCAGCTAACTTATTTTCTTTTTCGAGAAAAGCAAAGTCAGTTTCCGTTATTTACAACACTTAATATCACATCTGCAAAAAAGGACTTTCATGTTATAGTTTTCTAACCATCAAACAGACTTAAAACGATCTAAAGGAGAAAAACAATTCACACTTATTTGAATATGCATATTTTATTTGACGATACATACAATTAATTTGAGTCAAGAAAACTTTTTTCAGAGTATTCAGTATGAAAGTCGTACGAGTTTTTAGTTTTCATAAAAGCAAAAAAAGACCACTTCAAAACATTTTTTGGAAACCAAATACCTTATTACAGCATTCTTGAAGTGTTCAATTGGTCTTGGGTTTAGTAAATCTAACTTTTGAGGCTGAAACGCGCAGTAATAAAGGTCTTTTCAGGGTGAAAATTAAAAATGCAAAACTTTTCTCGATGAAAAAAAACAGCGCCGGTAATTTTGACATATCAGCGGTATACACCAATCGAACACCCAGAAATACTGGGTGTAAACTCACCAGCCGATGCCAGGGTCTTTTCTCCCCCGCGGAAAAAGGCCCTGGGAACGAGGTTGCTTGTTTTTCTTATAGAAGCAAAATTACCCAGGCGTTCCTCAACGCGCGTTGTCGTGCGTAGTACAGGATGCGCGCGAGCATTCCCCGCGAACGTCCTTAACTTCCCACTCAGATTGACAAGAATAACTGTTTTAGTGGCAATGAAATCCCTGTGTCCTAATAAAATTTACACAGGTTACAGTACTGGTTACCCAAAGTCCCCTGCGCTACTAGCTTGTAGGCTTTTCACTTCACGGGTGACCAAGTTTCTCGGAAAGGGCGTATACCAAAAAGAGTAATATCGCCTTCTAAACAATGAAGCCGGAATAGGTAGAGCGGTTTTCGTACGAGTGGGAAACTGACCGTACCGTAACGTAGCCGTAACCGTACCGTAAGTTCTATAAAAACATTCGAAAATTCTACAGTAACAGTACCATAACCGTGCGGTAAATATTACGGCCAGTTTCCCACTCATACGAAAACCGCTCTAATATTTTGTAATTGTTCGTGACAACGTCCATGAAATCAGTTAGGCGTTAACATAGAAATAGAGAGCAAATAGAGTCTTTTTCATTAACCCGTGAAACAAAACAATAAAGTATCACTGTTTAGTACTATTTATGTTGCACGCTTTTAATGTTTGTACTCTAATCTATCGAATCAAAGTATTGGCGGGATTATAAATAACTACTTTTAAGTTTTAGTAACCTACTATGGGGTATGTAATCACCAGATTACTGTTAAATAAATTATGATACTCTAAAGTTACAGGTATGTAAGCCTGTGATTGGTGTGTTGTACTTGTGATTACAGGTTATTACTCTTTAATGATTGCCATTATCCTGGTGATTTTTGACCGAATTTCAGAGGGCCAATAGTGGCCAGATTGCCACTAATGCTATTATCCTATCCTATCCTATCCTATCCTATCCTATCCTATCCTATCCTATCCTATCCTACTATCCTTAGGGCATTTTCTTTAAATCATAGTATGCATGTTTTGACTACAATTTAACTTACTAATGATAGAGTAAAAACATTAAAAGCGTGAAACATAAATAGTACTTATACTAGAGCGGTTTTTGTACAAGTGGGAAACTGACCGTACCGTACCGTAGCCGTAACCGTACCGTAAGTTCTATAAAAACATTCGAAAGTTCTACAGTAACAGTACCGTAAATAATACGGCCAGTTTCCCACTCATACGAAAACCGCTCTATTTAGTACATGTATCGAGGGTATATCATTTGCACTCAATTTCGCTCATTACTTATAACATTATTTACGTGCTTCTTCCAACAGTAATTTTTCTCATTCTTATAATGTGAATATATGAATTCTATATGAATTTTATACCATCACTGAAAAATCGCTTGAGGAATTTCCAAAAAATGTAAAATAAAGTATTATCGCTTGCAGATATTGCTTCTCTTTAGTTAAGTTACTTTGTAATATTGAACTCCATGAAATACCCGGCTGTACTGTGTTCAACAAGTCAACATTTCAATGAACCATATTGAGATATTCTGACTGGATTAAGCGGGTTAACGTTTCATTAGCTTTGAATGCATGAAAAACCATTTTAATCTATTGCACGACCGGGTGCGTCAATCAATCGAACTCTGATTGGTTCACATTATGTCACGGTAAATCACTTGGACAAATCCCGGTAGAAAGGTTTTGCTGAGTACAACAAAGAAAGAAACGACTAGTGCGATGAAGGGACAATGTGATAGACACAACAAATAGGTTTAAACAATCAAAGTCTGATGCAGTTAGAGTATGTCACGCCGGTAAAAACCTTGGTTAAAACCCAGTAGAGAGAGAAGACGAGTTCATTAAAGGAACAATGAACTGACACAACAAGCAGGTCTAATCAAGCCTGATGTAGTTATAGTATGTCACGGTAAAAACAAAACTTGGATAAACCCCCATAGAAAGGTTTTGCTGATTACATCAAAGAGAAACAAAACAAGAGAGATGAAGGGACAATGTTAAAGACACAACAAACAGGTTTAACCAATTAAATCCTGATGCAGTTAGAAACAGGTAAAAAATCGCTTCTTATTCTACTGTGTGTAATCCAAATCGCTGTGCTATTCCTGGCGTACCAAGCCTTTAACCTTGGATTGCCTTTAAAACAAACCATTATTCAAACATGGAATGTTCTAGAGACGAGAGGTGACAATTTACGAAGGAGTGTTTGGGGGTCGCTACTTCACAGCAACGTGACAAATCTACCTGCCATCACTAATGATATCCAACTGGCCAAGGTTGCTAATCAAACAGTTCATTTTGACATCATACCAGATTTGATTAGAAATCCTTTTTTACTCATTCTTGTTTTGACGACTCCAAGAGCTTTCTTACGACGTCACGTGATCCGTACTACTTGGGGATATACACATAGACAAGTCAAGCTTAACCGGTCAGCGGTCTTCCAGGGAGAGATTTACGACTTGACTAAATTGAAGCTAGTGTTTGTCGTAGGAAGGTCCAACGATATAATTATAAATACGAGTGATAAACTAGAGAAAGAAGCAAGAAGATATGGGGACATACTCCAAGTTTCCCGTAACGAGAGTTATCGTGGAATTGTGTACAAGGTTCTGTGGGCGTATAGTTGGGCTTTGACTCTTAACCCGCAGTTTATTCTCAAAGCAGATCACGATGTTTACATCGATATAAGACATTTGACAAGATGGCTTTTAGAACCCTTACCGACTTTGTTATATACAGGGTTTGTACACTCGGGTGTAATTGTAGGCAGAGACACAAATAGTCCTTATTACGTCAGCACGGAGGAACTGTCACGTGACACTTACCCAGACTACTGTGCGGGACCTAGTTACGTGATGTCGAGGAAGTTTGTTTCTTATGTGATAAATTCTAGTAGTATTGTAAAGGTGTTTCGAGTTGAGGATGCATACATGGGAGTTATTGCTGACCATTTAGGAGTATCACCATATAGAACGTCTGAGTTCTTCTGGAACAGAGGAGTTGAAAGTAACATTAAGAGTTGGGATGACAACACTTTATCGAGGTACTTTTGTATTGGAGACAGTTTAGAAACTGAAACAATAACTTATTTACATTTTAGATATATGCAGCTTGATTCCACCGGGTAGGTTACCCTGGGCTTTTTAAAAGACCCGGCCAAACGGCTTCGACAGTTGCTTCAACATCCGTTCGATTTTGTTGAATGGCACTGTTTAAATGCTTTTAAACTCTTTCAACATTGTTAAGACGTGTTGAATTGATGTTGAAAGAGTTTAGAAGCGTTTAAACATTGCCATTCAACAAAATCGAACGGATCAGTGTTGAAGCAAATGTTGAAACCGTTTTCCCGGGCCTTTAGAACTGGATAAACAGGATGATGAATAGGGGTTACCCATCACGAATCAAGGGCCGTTTTTCATAATTTCACGGATCACAGAGTTACGTGCAGCCGCCTTTTCACAAATCTGACAAATGTACAAATAATAAGAATACTAACACTAACGTCTCATTTTACTTAAAGTGCCTATAAACCCTGGCTGTTTGCTATTTTTATTAAAAGTACTGGTACTAAATAACAATTTTCCAGAAGAATAAAATACTGCGATAAAAACTGCATTTTATAGCGGTTTGAATATATGTGTTATTTGGGCTTCCTGTGTAAAAAAATCGGAGTTTATTGATATGAGCTGGTAACAATATAGATGTCGTAGTGTCCGGGATAGCACATGGGCAAAATGTAATGCGCATGCGTTTGTTTTGATGCTAAAATTCCTTTTCACGTCGAATGAAAGAATTTTATGCTGACATGGAACATTTAGATTGCAATCTCATCTGGCACAACTATGTTCAAGAACCGAATTACTGAGATATCAAATGTTGACCGTCTACTAGTGCGCTGTAGTTAATTATTTCAATCGAACAACTGCTCTGGATGGAAAAACATCACACGTCAAAGTCTGACAAAAGTGGATAAAAGGACCAGAACTTCGAACCAACACGACACTGTTTGTATTTAATCAAATTGGGAGATATTAGACGCCCTCGATCGTCAATAAAACCGCCTTGGTTACCTCGAGGCATGCACTTTTGCGTGCGAAATCCTTAGAATTCATCTTAGAATTTTTATATCTTAAACATCATGCCCCAGCGAATTTACTTCTGAAATAGCTTTTTACACGTTTATTTTTTGCAAAACTAAGCTTTTTAGGTAGTAACTTTTGGTCCCGCAATGTGATCCAAAGCGATTTTGTGTACGTGGTTTTATGCATATTTTCGCTCAAAACAACATGCAAATTTTAGCGAACTATGTTTTATTCTTGAATTAAGAATTAAAGTTGGCTTTGAGATTGCAAACCAAATGTTCCATACCAGCATAAAATTCTCTCATTCGACGTACAAATGATTTTTACAACCAAAACACACGCATGCGCATTACAGTTTGCCCATGTGGCTGTCCGGGATAGCGTCTTGCAAGTTTCAATAGTTTCTATCCCGGATACTACGTCATCGATATTGTCACCAGCTCATAACTACGTGTTTTTACACAGGAAGCCCAAACAACACTTTTTGGGAAAATTCAAACCGCTATAAAATGAAGTTTTTTTCGTATTATTTTATTAAATTGTAATTTAGGACCAGAACTTTTAATAGAAATAAGCTGTCACGTTTTCACGTAGCGCTAATTCTGTAATCACGAATCACGATATTTCAATCACGGGTCACAAGTGAAGATGATATCACGGATCACGTCTTTGCTTTCACGAATCACAGGCTGAATTTAGGGTGAATCACGGATTCTGTTATAAAGACTATAAGTTTTCCTAACGATCTACCAGTAACACAACGATAAACGCCTTGAACCAAGGTTTCAAATAGACAAGTTTATTTCGACCTTTACAGCAATAGTTTATAGTAATCCAGTAGCTTTCTGATCTACTTGAATATACACCTAATTCAAAAAAGGTTGACGGGGCGAACGGCGATTGGCAATTTGCGATTGCGGGACTGTGGATAATACGAATTTCTTCTTATTCTATTCTAAATTACCCAAACATCGTTAAGCGATGACCTTAGATGGATGTCTCGAAGGTTTCGCTGAACGGTGGAGGCATTGTTTGGGTAATTTAGAAACGAATAAGAAGGAATTCATATTAACCATCGCCAATCACCAATCGCCAATCGCCGTTCGCCCCGTCAACCTTTTTTGAATTAGGTGTATGTCTCTATTAACAAGGTTTATGCCAAGAACGCATATAATGATCAAATCAATAGTGAGTGACGTTAGGGTATGGCAAAGCAGATTTAAGTAACGTAGCCATACTTTTACTTGGATTAAATTATAGTTCGTGTGTTCTTCCTTAAGGCCAGTTCATACGGGCAGTTTTTGCAGCGATTTGTGGTGCGATTTTTGCGGCAATTTCGTGGCGACGTCAATTTCCAAAGTCGCAGTAAACATGAGTAAAATCGCTGGTCGTTTACATGTGCGATTTGACTGATCGCCGTAAAAATCACTGCAAAAATTGCACCTCAAAACGCCGCAAAAATTGCCCATGTGTATGGGCATGTATGATTAATTGACTGATTACGTATAAAAATAAACAGAAGTTAATATAATACGTGATTGACTAACAATGTGTCAAGGATAATAACTTTCATTTAGCTCTATAAACCTATTTAAAAAACGTGTTTTTTTTTTTTGGGTGCAGGGAAAATAAAATATTTTTTTCCCTCTCCCATTCTCATTCTCCTCACGGTCGAACTGAATTCCGTTACAAAGGAAGCCCAAATGTAGAGAAAGGGAGATGCCTGCGGAGGAGGCTAGAAATAAGTATACAGTCAGTCTCGTAAAAGTTGTCCACATAAATAGACTCTTTGACTATTCACAATGTTACGTGTTTCATTAAAACATATTTTTAAATGATTCCTTCACTGGAACTCTTCATTGGTCCTGAAGCTATGAATTTCACTTGAATCAACTACAGAAAACGAAAGGCATGTGTCATTTAGAACTGTTGAATTAAATGTATTTTTAGTTGGACAACACTTACGTGAAGGCGTATGGGGATTGCTACATGGGACGCAACAATAGCGTCGCTGTCACATGTAACATTCCCAAGCGCCTTTGCGAAACTTAAATCAACCCAGGCCACAACTCGATTGGCTGATTAACTGTATGTTGTAAAGACCGGCGGATGTACAAAAATTGATTTGCTGTTAATATTTTGTGCTTGTAATTTTTATAAGTCAGATCCTTTTGAGTATCAATGTTTGAATTTGACCTCCTTCAATGATACCGTATCTTCTGGACGAAAATAGGTTCTTGTTGGTGGAAATCGATGGGTTCTTGTAGGTGACTTTTATGTCTTGACATTTTACTTTACTTTTACCTTCTAATCCGAAAACCTCATGACGACCTTTCACTTTGAATCGAGCACTGTATTGACTATGAGGAGAGAGTTTGATAGCATTGTTAAGGTAGACATCAACCCCATAATACAGATCATCAATCTTGTCTTCTTCACTCTCAAAAGTTGAAATGAAATGGCACTTGAGATCATTACTCCCTGGCTTGTGGTTCATTTCATGGATAGATAAGTCCACCTCGTAACAACTGCCCCCCTCGCCCCCAAAAAGCCTCGCTCCAACAAGATTGATGGGTTTATTAACTTCGAAGTCGATACTAAAATCTAAAGAGCCGGTAAAGGAAAGTGTTTCAACAGATTCGAAACGATTACAGGGCATCAACAAAGGTGGTGCTGGACATGGTCGCTGGTGGTACATTAAATGACTTTTGCCATCTCTTTTCTTTGCAAAAAAATATTGAGATGTTGTTGGTAGAGAATTAAAAGTCTGGATCAGTTCAGTCACCTCGGCCATCTTGAGTACTTTGCTTGGCAGCACAAACTGAGCAAATTCTTTTTCTTCCATTATCGGAAATCTAATCAATCTGATTGTTTCTTCACCGAGAATTTCTCGTTTGACTTTCCCGTTGACTTCTAACCCTTTTTCCTGAATGAGTTTTGAAACCCAGCGATCCACAGCGCTAAAGAGCGAGAACTCATCTATCGCTAGTTTATTTCTGCGTAGAACTTGACAAAGCAATGCATGAGAAATATCCAAGAAATGTGGAGACGTTACAGCTCGTTGCGTTTCGCAGCTAACCAGCTCCCAACAGTGTTGCTCAAGGGTTTTGTCCATATAAACTCGAGATATCTTCGGTAACACAAGAAATACTTCTTCTGGTGTTAGTTTGTTTTTAATGTACTTCTTGCATTTCTCGACAAGAGGTGGTAAATTGTATTTGTCTGCGATATACCAAACATCGATAACATTACTTCCGCTCAAGTTTACTTCATCTGAATGCACATAACGAAGAAACTCCTGTAGACCTTCCTTGCTGCAGTCTGGTAACCGAATAGTTGATTCAGTCTCGGCTAATTTACCGTAAAACATCGCTGCGAAAACAGGACTAGTCACCGCTAGCAAGTACTTGCTTGCTGGGACAGTAATTTCATTTTCATTCGAATCAAAGACCACGAACTCGACATCACAGTACAACGAATTGTTGTAAGCATATTTAGTACGTTCTCTGACATTGCGTAGATTAATTTGACAGTTTGGACCTTCCATTCTACAGTTATTTACGTAAATGTTTCAAGAGTTTTCCAAAACGTTGCAATTGCACTTCAATTCTGGGTTCTTTTCTACCCCGCGGAAAAAGGCCCTGGGAAGTAGGTTTCTGGGTTTCTCGGAATAACGTTATTAGCCAGGCGTTCCACGCTAGCACAGGGAACCCAGTCGAAGAGTTGGGAATCGCTTTCTCTCCCTAATCACGCAAACCGCCGGCATTGCACGCTAGAATCGCCTAAACCCTATAAACATAGACCGATGTATCACACCTCTTAAAAGAATTCGAATAACGCAATAACAATATAACAATAGATTTTAAAACTAAAATTGGAAAATAATTTTAATTATTTAAAAGTAACACAAAAATATAAACAAAAAATAGACATATCAATCAAGTAACAATGTAGAAGGGGGGGGGGGGGGGGGGGGTTGGGAGGTGGGGAAACTCTTTTTTCCTTTCTCGCTCTCAGCCTCCTCACGGTCCAAAAGACCATTTCGAAGGAAGCCCAAATTTAGAGAAAAGGAGTTGCCTGCAGAGGAGACTACCTTCACTAAAACAAACCGAACTTTTCCTCACAGACATTCAGTGATCACTGGACCGGTTATGCATATGATTTTAGCCCAACCAGATCTATCCTAGCCTGTTGTGCAGACTCTTTTTTTTGCGCTCAAAATATTTGAAAATATGTGGAGTATCGCGCTCGTCAAAAAGGCCAGTGATGGTAAGGTATCGGCTATACGCGTTAACCACGCCCTTGTGCTAACTAAGCAGCTACCTTAAATGCAGGTTTTTTTTAAAGATAATCTATAAAGCCATTAGGAAGCCAGGAAAGAATTAATAAATTAATGATAAAAGCTTAGCTAAACTAAAGCCGTATTAAACTAAATCCACTTGGGACAATTGTCTTTTAATCATAATAAATTATCATTCGTTTACGTTATTTACAAAGGCCTTTGATAATGTTTAACATTTGTCTCGATATTTATATCAAGATTTCACGCTACGTCAGATCAAAGTGTTTTCAATTCGCCGCAGCTTCGACTAACATCGGTTTCGATGTAATATTTCGCGAATGCACTACCAAAAATTCAGCGGTTTTCCAAAATGACGCCGGCAATTCCAAACTGGAGTATTTCGTGCGATTTGCTGTGATTTTCACTCAAAACTGGTGAGAATGATGTTCAAACATCAAGCTTGGGCTACCTGTGCCTTCATTTGGACATGTGGGTTTGGGATAGAATCGCCGCGCGACAAAATTGCTAGTATAGTGTAAACGAGCCCCAACACAGAACATTATGCATGCATGTTTGAATTTCTCCTACGAGTTTTGTGATACTTATATATTTATTTATTAAACTTCGTCCGAAGACAGGAGCCCACAACAGCATGACCAATTAATGTGGGTCCAACGATACGTACAAAATAATAAGGCCATTACATAGCAAGACATAAAATCATTTAATGGGTGCGTCGATTTGAAAAGTGAGCCTCGAGTTACCATACTTTGGTCTTAGATGAAACTTGTAAGGTGCCATGGTCATGTAATGTCATATTAGAACAGAGTGGCTCACTTAGAACCTTGCAATGTTTTTCAAGGTCACAATGTAGCAATATATAGCAACTTGGAGCTCACTTTTCAAGATGGCGCCCCTACTGTTAACGGGATCCAGTCAGTTAGCCTGTCATATTAGAACAGAGTGGCTTACGTAGAACCTTGCAATGGTTTTCAAGGCCACGATAAAGCGTTATATAGCAACTTGGAGCTCACTTTTCAAGATGGCGCCCTTAATTATTGTTAACGGGATCCCCGGGACGGGATCCAGGCAGTTAGCCTGTCATATTAGAACAGAGTGGCTTACGTAGAACCTTGCAATGGTTTTCAAGGTCACGATAAAGCGTTATATAGCAACTCGGTGCCCACTTTTCAAGATGGCGCCCCCATTATTAACCGGAACAGCAGATAGCCAGCTGTATTAACTTGATAGTGGTTTAAAATGAGAAGGCGGCTTTTTATCATGTATTTTGCCATGAATATAATCGGAATAATAGAGGTACTTATAAACCAACTGATCAAGGCCGGTTGAAATTACTGGGGCCGGTTGTACGATTAATGGTGAATAGCGCTATCCACCGGATACATCCTTATCCAGCGGATAAAATCTATAAAAAACCTATGCAGTGGATAACTTTTATCCGTAGATAACTTTATCCACCCTTCGTACAACCGGCCCCTGGTGTTTAAGCTCAGACCCAAGGTCCCAAACGTGAATCAGCTCAATACTCTTTATGCTGCATTATACTAGCATTGTAGCTTTTAGCCTGCGTAGCCAGGTTATTGGGTAGAGGAGGAGAGGTGATATAGTAGCCTTCTTTCTCCTCGCTCCAACCTCCTAGCACCCGACTACATAGGTTAGTGATCTTTTTATCAAAATACTGACTCGTATAGTTGGTTCCTAAGCAGTCTTCTTTGTATCGTCACTTTGCCACATATACACCTATTTCGATAATCGTTGTCGCAGCCGAAGCCACAGTCCACACTCTGAAGCCTGCAAAGGTTGTTGGTATTATGAACATAATTTGTGATTTATAACACGTTTTTTAAAGAAATATCAGTGTTTCATCATCTACCACTGTAACAGTGTTATGGTCATATAACACAAACACGTCCATCCAAAATATGCTATGAGTAAATTGTTAACAAAAGAAGAAATACCGACATCCTTTGCAGGGTTCAGTGTGTGGACTGTAGCTTTGACTTCGACAACAATTTTTGAAATAGGTGATACACATGCCATGACTACTAGGTAAAAAAACAGTTCTTATTATTAACAAATGTTGCATTAGGATGTAAGTAGAACAGAGTTTGCAACGATCTATTTATACAGGATCTACAAAACTACACAGCTGGTGTTTCAGTTTCGTTAAAGTTAAATTTCTAGTCGTCTCTAAACAGAAGTATTATTACTTGGTGTGGTCTTTTTGCCATTAACTGTCCCACCTTTACATTTTCTAGTAGTGTATCTAGAAGCGAATGAAGGGCTACCGGGGATGCTTGCTGAATCCAGCCTGGAATAAGGTCTCCAGAAAAATAGCGTTCTTTGAAACTCACGACGAAAGGTTTCCGAAAACACAACATAAATAATTGGGTTAATGCAACTATTGAAAAACCCAAACCAAGGAAGAACTAGATCAACATATAAAGGTATCGCCTTAGAAACGTCCGGTGCTTCCGCACGTATCAACTCACGTAGCTGAAAAGGAAGCCAACAAAGTGCAAACAAGACCACAACTGTAATTAACATCTTAGTGGCTTTCCTTCGACTTTGGATGATCGATCGATTGTTCCTTCGTGTGATACTATTCTGTTGTCCTGGAGGGGTACTTCCCCATAGTGTATATCCTGATGTCCCGTATGCAAAGCTGATGAATATCAAAGGTATTACGTAGGTTAAACACGAAAAGGCTATGATGTAATGGTGTGACGATAAACCCACAACGTCCCATGCTTCAATGCACATGAATTGACCTTGAAATTTTACTACTGTAGCTGCTACTGCTAGTGGAATAGAGAAGATGATCGAGCCCAACCACACAAACGCAACACTCCATTTTGTGACATTAGTTGTAAATAGTTTCTTCATGGGTGTCATAACGGCTAAAAAACGATCAATACTTATTACCAATAAAGTATACACCGAACAGCATATCGACATCATCTGCAACGAATGAATCAACTTGCACGTGATCGTTCCCATAATGCCTCCGAACCACTGTGCGCCAACGAAGTAATATTTGACCAAATAAGGAAACACAAAGGTAATCATGATATCTGCTATTGACATGTTGGATATCAATATGTTGGTCGTACCGCGCATATGTCTGCGCGTGCGCACAATGTGGATAACAACACAGTTTCCCACAAGTGAAACAGCAAAGGCGAATACTCCAAAGCAGGTTAACCCTGCTTGCATATCGACGCCGATTGAGAACATGCCCCCGCTTGTATCTGAAATGACAACAAAATAAACGCATGATAATTAGTTGTAAAATATCAATCAATGTCTTTGAATTCTTTGAAAAACAATTAGGTCCTACTTTACTTGAGTAGCTAAGACTCAACCATCATCCGGCGGGAACCCAGGGGTTATATTCTGTCACTCGTTTCTCGATAACCCCTGGGTTCCCGAGGATGAGACTCCACCAGTTTGTTGATGGTTATGATGTTATGCTGATGGAAGTATAGAGGGATTTAATAGCAGCCATGTTTGTAGTCAAAACAATGTTGCTTTTCTCCCAAGGTAACTGAAAAACTTTCTTTTTAATGCCAACAAACATAGCTGCCATGAAATACCAATGAGAGTGCCCAAAAACTATTACAGTGCGACTACTGAAACCGGGGCCACCCAAGCAAATTTCAAAATAAATAGTTTTTGAGATCAAACAAAAAACTTGTAGAGGGTTCTCACAGGCTAAGATGTTTCTTATTCAATCTTGATCTATTCCGTTCACATATAATAAAAGCTATAAGCTTTTTAAGCAAAAAAGTCAAACATTTCTAGAGATTCTATTGTTCATATTCTCGATCGTGATTGAATAATCATGTTTTGGTGGCCCCGGTTTCAGTAGTCGCACTGTAACATATGCATTCTCTTTCTGCATTGTGATTCTCTCCATTGTTGCCTTTTGATAACTGGCTCGTCCCCAGGGTAACTACCAGCAATCAATCAGTTCGCTTTGTTTACATTGTTTGTTTATATGTCTTATGAATATGACTTTACTGTCAATATGGCACAAACCAATGAGTCAACGCGATCACCTTATCCTAGCAACCGAACTGAAACCTAAAACATTTTACGAGTTAAACACGCCTGTAACAACAAAGAAATCGAAGCCGACAAAATCAATAAATAAAGGAAATAATCGAACAAAGATTCAACTAAACATATAACCACTTTCGATAAAGAAATGAAAAGGTCATTATTTCTTGTCAACATTTCTTTTTTTTTTTAGCATAGTTTAATAAGTTTCATATATGGATTTCAGCATATGTGTATTATAACAAAACTTGGTTCATTTTGTTTAAGCTGTGCTTAATCCCCGGGGAAAGGGGATATCTCTTTGTCCTTTTTATTTTAGGTTCTTGCTCAAATGTCAATTAAGGATACACCAGACAAAACAGAGACGTTTTTTTAAAAAGCTAATAACGCGCTCAATTTATGCGAAAACCCCGACAAAGTATACATTTTTTAAAGCTAAAAGGACAAACAATACAGTTAAGGGTCTTATTTACTTGACCTTGTTACTAAAAATAAGCTTAGCTGCCATGAAAATCGCACAGTCGTCCCTTTTAGAGCTTAAAATCAATAAGGCTTTTAAAACAGTTCATTTAATTTATGCGTACCTTTTAATTAAGGATTACCCCTACCACTTGGACAAATGGAGCATCACCCCCCCCCCCCCCCCCCCAGCCCTTTATCAGTAGTTATCGTACAGTGTAAATGATTCCTTTAGAAACATCGATTTAGTTCCCTAGTCTCCTAGTTAGTGAGATACCATCGATACATATGTAATACAAGATAACAGTTCTACTCGGTTATACTAACGGTATTAATGATCGAGATAGCGGGAAATCAGTGCACTGATCGACGGCTTGAGAATCAATGTAGCAACAAAATTACATCACGTTTGCGGAATGTTTTAATATGATTTCTTTTGTGGCAATTACCGACACTGAAGATCTAGACCAATAGACTCCATTTTTTCAACCGGCGAATCGTTAATTAACTGGAGTGCAAGTCAGAAAGAAACTTGGTGGCTTACAATAAGAATATCGGTCGAGTATTTACAGACCACTTTACGAGACCAGTCTAGAGCTTCGAATTCCGAGTGGATAGCCTTTCTCTTTGAGAAAATTATAATCTTTTAATGGGTTTGCACGTTTCAATATTGATTGTGACGTACTGGAAATATTTCAATTTTCTATTGATTGTTACACTGGAAATGTTTGGTTTTTTTCGTTTCTTTTTTCTTTCTTTTACTTTTTCTCAATTGTTTTCTATATGCATGAATGAGTAAGTGGTTTTAAAGTATCATTTTGACATTTTTTTTAACATTTGCTATTAATGCTAAATCGAAATTTATTTTCAGGCATGAATGTTCCATTGTAAAAGGGATGGTTTGAAATGAATTTGAATTTGAATTAAATTCTGCTAAATAGGTATCTAGGAGATTCAAAATCTGAAATTATATAATGACAAAATTCAGTAATGAATAGGACTAAAACCGTGTTTAACACAGAACTAACAAAATGTGCAAACCATGCATGAATAACATGTTTCAATTATAGGATCGTCTCAAAGTTTTCTGTAAGTTTTAACAGCTGAATTAGTTCAATATTCTTTATTTTTCAAGCTATTGACACCTTGACAACCTACTATCAATAACCAAGAAAGACTGTCACATCTTGTCAATCAACTCGGGCCGGACATGCCACCCGTTCGATTGACAAACAAGCAACTTTTACTCTCTTACTTAACTGTTGCCATTTCTTGACTCATTATTTGCAGTATTCGTCTTTTATAATGATACCGAATCAACACTTTTGCTACTTTTTTATTAAGTCGAACTATTGAAAAGTTCATTATCAATATACTCGCCCTATTGACTCAGGTTTTATCAAAAGATTATCTATCTCTTCTTCTTTCAAATGTTTGGGCAAAAACCCAAGAAGTCCTTACATAATAATTAACTTCAATGAGACAAACATTGAGGAGCCTCTTTTCAATTCTTTTTATTTTCTTTGTATTAAAAAACATAGAGAGCTGAAAGTTCTGCAAGAATAAATATGTTACGATGAAGATAAACAAGTAAAACTTATAACCGATTTAAATTAATAAAGCGATCACGAAATTCATACAGTTTACTCATAGATGAATCTTGTACAAAATTGAGGAGCCACTATTCAATTATTTTTATCTTACGATAAAAATAATCAAGTAAAACTTATCATATATTATGATATATTATGATAACCGATTTACATTAATAAACTGGTCACGAATTTTATAGTTTACTCATAGATGAAACTTGTACAAAATTAAAAACTCATTCAACAAACATGGGCACTTATTGATATTTAGTTCTTTGACTGGAAAGTTAATATATAATTTAACTTCAAGTTATAATAATGCATCATGAAATTGAATATAGCTTTAACTAGTTTAGTTATAATATACACAGGAGTTATACTACTTTTTGCAGGCTGATAACAAACGAGAATATGAAAGAGAATGGATATAATCTTAGTAAGGTGATGAGCAATTCGTGTGCAATGATTGTACAAGTATGGGTGTTGGTGGATATTTGTGGATGATATATATATATTAAAATACTCAATGTCGCCTCAGCATGCATTTAAATGTGCTATTAGTCGCACTGTTTCACACTACTTTACCATCCAGACAACCCTTTAATGAATAAAGTTCATGGAAAACTTACCCTGTGTTGTCGTATTGCTATTGTTCATCGCTTCTACCAAGGAATTCCGCAGTACTGGGTAAAAGCTGTTGACTACCTAAATGCGGAAACAATCATTGACAGTGTTAGTATCGTGTGTCATGTTACAAAATGAATCTTGGGGGGATAGGGCAAGGGAATGCCTTTCAGCCAGACGATCTTGAGAGGAGTGAAGCTTTGCGGTATTGGACGATTTTTGTGCGATAAATAACGGTAAATAACGTCTCCCGATGTGGTGTTTTGTAGATATCTTATCGGTTAATGCTTGATTTTGTGGATTTCACATGTGGGATCCGGTATTTTTTCATCTTTTTTTGATGTTTTGCTCACTGTTTTTCGTACCTTTTTACCAGCCCCCTACTTCACCTAGATCCGATGCAACAGCAATTAATTCAATTTTTTGTGGTGTTTGATTCAGGTTATAGCCATAACGTTCTAATCAAATTGTATAGGTATTAGCACATGAAAGGACTTTCTTAATTATCATGCAGGTTATAGATTTTAATTGCTTCTTCGTCGTGTAATTAATTACGTAGCTCTTTACTAGTGCTGAATAGGATTAATCCAAGGGGTTCATTAGTAAAACCACGGTTAAATTAATAGTTATTTTTTCTCTCTCAAGCATTGACTCTTGTAAAATATTTTCTCTACAAAGGCCTTAGTGAGACAGTGCAAAATGTTGTTTTAAAATGGTCGAAATATAAATGAGTTTACTTATACCTAGTCTTATTGTCTACCAGACTACCAGTCATCGAAACAGCGACAAATTAGTACTAGAAAATGTCATACAGTTATTAAATGACCCACAAAACCGCTTGTTATAAACCCACTAAAGTCTGTGCTCAAAATTGATCATTTGTGACATGTTTTGCTGTCACTTTTAAGATCATTTTAAAAATCTTTAATACTGTCAAGCTACTACACATCGACCTTTGGAATACTAAACTACTACAATTCGTTCAGCCAAATAACATTTAAGTGTGAGATATTTTCAATTAATTTGGGTTGTTTGAGGTCATGTGACGTCTTTCATCGACTCGGTGACGTCATGAGTGGTTTATCATATATACGGTCTGTTATGTTTCTAGTGGTGTTTTAATCGACCTTTAAATACTTTGTCCAGACTGGTTACGTCTCGTAAACGTGCCGTCATGTTGTTATAATTTTAAAAGGTTTTGACTGAGGTCTTGGGTTGACATGTCTTATCGTCTGTCAAAATAAATAAATGTTGTTGTTGTAGTATAGAAACTCAACTTAAAACTCTGCATATATGTAAATGAAAGCGAAAATAGAAAATGTAAAACCGTGTGCAGCAGCTTACACACATAGATTAAGCAACTTTTTGTTTTTTTTTTCTCAGCGATAAAAACTATTTTTAACGTTTCATCCCTAGAAGGCTTGTAAGTAACTCTTCACAAACTGCAAGAAGGAAATTTCTGGACGACTGACTTATCTTTTACCTGCCATTTAAACAAAGTAATATGGTTGTAGAAGATGAACAATATAATTAATTTTCTCAATGCCAATGGGTATTGTCAGTATTGTTGCCTGATATTGTTTACGTTAAGAAGTGATTATTATTGATAGTGGTAACCTGCTTGAACAGATCGAAATACATATTGTACATGGAAACTATTTAAAGGTTTGCTCATGGTGTGATGTCTTTCATATTAAATGTACTTATTATCCAACTTGTCATAGACGAGTTAATATATCGCAGGAGTAGGACTGGATCGAGGAAAATATCCAGAAAATATATCAGTTCACTGGTCCATGACTAGCCTTTAAAGTAAAAAAAAATAGTTTGCATTACAAAAAGAAAAAAAACCCGTTTTTTCTGGTGTTTGGATAATAAATAACTTATTAAACAGTTTGGTGTGAAATATCGCTGGATATTTCGCTTGTTCACTTTCATTTTGACCAGCCTAAAGACAAATACAGCGCATCACTCGTATAATATACAGCCATATTACACGGCATCAAACTGTCTACTATAAGATATAAATATTCACATTCCAGCAAAAAAATGCGACAACTATTCATACATGTCGCTCGAAAGAGCAGATTAAAGATTTAAAAACACTACTACTTACTACCTATATTGGTGCCGGCCTCGCAACAGTCCAGTAAAACCTGGAAGACTTTCACGTATTGAGATAAGAAACCCCCTTGGCTATGCACTGACCGTCTATAAACCCATACAAGCCTGTGGTTTAGGTCAAAAGGTGTGTAATACAAACTGATGTAGCTGATATCGTAAAAGCAGTGACTGCATAATATCGTCTTTTTTCCTGGCACGAGTCACCATGAATGTGACCCTAAAAGACGTATTTCATAAGTGAGTTGATGCTAGTACATTCTTGTGGTTGTTCTTCAGTTTCAAGCGTTTTTTCTTTACTGTTTTGGAGTTTCTCTCTGTTATACACGATAAGTTAAACTTAACATGGTCAACATTGTAATCCACTCTTGATATAGGGGGGGGGGGGGGGGGGGGGGGGGGGGGGGACTCCCTTAAAAAATGGAAGGTACGCATAGATTAACTCAGATACTGATTTTTTTCAATTTAAAATTATATATAATATGTATAATCTTAAGTTCGAAAACTGACCCTAATAGGTACGGTGCCAGTTCGAGACCCTAAAAAATACGCGAGGGTCCTATTTTCGACCCTATCCTAGGTCAGTCGAGCACCCCTATCCATTTTTTATTGTCCTTTTATTTCCCAACCCCCCCCCCCCCCCCCCCCCCTATCCAAAATTTATTGTCATTACTACTTATGAATGATTTATATATATATATGATACTATTAACGAATAATAACTAATATTGATTTATATTTATATATTTTATTGGTGATGATGCTCATGATGGTGATGGTGTTGTCTATTAATTTGTGATGATGATGATAAATGATGGTGTTGATTAAAATGCTATGGATGAATCAGTTTTTGATAATGATGATGATGGTCTTGATGATGATGACGATGACGATAAAGATAGTGGCGTTGATTGTGATGATGCGGTTGATAATGATTATGGTAATGATGAGTTGATGATAAATGATGCTATTGATGAATCTGATATTATTTGTCATGATGATGATGATAATGAATCAGTTTTTGGTAATGATGATGGTCTTGATGATGATGATGACGATAAAGATAGTGGCGTTAATTGTGATGATGCGGTTGATAATGATTATGGTAATGATGAGTTGATGATAACTGGTGCTATTGATGAATCCAATATTATTTGTGATGATGATGATGATGATGATGATGATAATGGTCATGGTCATGATGATAAAGATAGTGGCGTTGATTGTGATGATGCGGTTGATGATGATTATGGTAATGATGAGTTGATGATAAATGATGCTATTGATGAATCCAATATTATTTGTGATGATGATGATGATGATGATGATGATGATGATGATAATGGTTATATGATGAGTCAGATATAATATTTAGCAATTATTCGCCAAAGGCTCAGTGATTATCAATGAATATTTACCTCGCGGCTCGAAGTCTCGCCGCTATATGATGAGTCAGATATAATTTGCCTGCGTCACATCCGGACTTTTTCTCGGACTTAACCGAGAAAAAGTCCGGATGTGACGCATGCAGGCTAGATATAATTGGTGATTTGATATAGTACAATGATAATTGATAAGTCGGTGATAATATATATTTGTCAAGCTGGTCATGTAAAGTCAATCGAAGAGTGTCACATAATCCAACTAAGTAGGACATGGCAAAACTGGCTGAGTCAGTAGTGACTGAAAACGTTCCGTCTTTAATTACCATAGTGACTGTTTGATTCACACATTTAGGGACATAATTACTTAGATGATCAATAAACTTGCGACCCGATCTCCCGCAAAGATATCATAAAAACAATTAAAAAAAAGTCAGTATAAACACTGCGTTTTTTTTTCATTATGAAACCTAGCATTGGTATATATTGTAACAAAAACAGTTTCTATATGGCATAACCATAGGCCGATGAATTACATCTGTGATCCTTGTTCTATATCATTCTATTCGAAAACAAATGACACGCTTAAGTTTTACAGTACGTTTTGTTCTCACCAATTTGAAATAACGATAAAAACACAAATATCTTATTATGTCTCATACTATACATAGATGGTCAACCACTTCATAGTCTGCCACCCAAAGCGTGTATTGTTAATAGTTAATCCATATTTGACCTAATCGTACCTAATAAGTAAGATTTAAAAGCCTATAATCCTATAAGACAAATTGTACTGATATCAGTCAAGTCCAGGCTGAAATGTGGGACAAATTAGCTGAAATTTATCTCAATTTGATCATGCGCGGCATATCATTACAGCGCCTTTCATAACTTCGCTTCTATCGAAGATCAGATAACAACAACATGTAAAAGGCGTTTTTTAAAACTGCTGTCAATCAAAATATCATAGGTACCGAATGATTATTTTTGATTGACAGCACTGTAAATCACCGCTTTCATGTTGGTAGTCGGTGGTCAAGTAACAATGAAAGGTGGTGTAAAAGGTGCGACCGGAGATAAGCGTCCAACAAAGTAGTTTTCAAGTAGAGTTTTTGATTAACCGACATGAGTGATATATTGTAGTTTCAGTCCCCACGAAGATGAAAGGTTCAAGTAAACGCCATTTATGTTAGCGACTATTGGTATATGACTAAAAGGACTTGCAAAATAGATGGTTGGATTGACTTTAACAGCGCAAGAACAGCTGCTAATCTCATGTCAGATAAAAATATTTAATTAGATAAATTAGAAGCCCTGTGTGTAAAAATCAATCGAATTAAAGAAATTAAATGTTTAGTGAAACGATATAGTCATCAACAACAATAAAAAAAAAACTAACAACCCTGTAAATAATGAAATATTAACGTTAAAAATAAGCATAATTCAAAAAAAATTAAGGTTAAAAAATAAGTCATTTTTAACATATTAGTATACTTACAATTTGTTTTGGGCATGCTACATTCGAGTAAAAACCGTCAATAATTAGTCGATGTTTTTAGAAAGATGAAAGCTTTAGTATAAGCTCTTTATTTTTTGCGCTCTTTCACTAAGAGAGCAATGATCAAACAAGATAACAAGGAGATGTAGGAGACAGAGTTATAATCAGGAAATTAATATCATTGATCTACCGAATGTTGAATAAATTCATTAGAAAATGTTTTAAAGACGCTAACAATATTATCAAAAACATTGATTATCAACGATTTTTTTTTTATCACGGATGAAGTTGAAATATTTAAATAAAACGCTTGTTGATTATGGTGTTTTGAGTGGAGTGTTTTTTAGTGAAGCAAAGTGTGTTTATTAGATTGAAATAATTAACAAAAAGGTAAGAGTGTAAAAATACTAAAAATCTAAAATGTATTTCACGGTTTTATAAAAACGCTATTGAATAATTAATAGACATAATAAAAAAACAAAAATGTAAGAGTGCCAAAGCACTAAAAACCTTAAATGTATTTCACGGGTTTATAAAAAACGCTATTGAATAATTATTAAACATAATAACAAAAAAAGTCAACTGAGTGCACTTGTGCTAAAAACCTAAAATGTTTTTTTTTTTTACAGTTTTGTGAAAAACACAATTAACTATGATTTAAGTGTTCTTATTACATAGTGCAATAGTCAGGATTATCTAAAAAACCACCAAAGAATCGGAATGAAATACTACTATATAAAACATAAAAAGGATCTTCTTTGACAAGATGGTCACCATCTTTCGAAAACTTGTGAAATGCATATTTAGTACTATTTCACTGTAATTCTTTTCTGTGTGTTTTTATGTACTATTTATTAGGTTCTATTACTCTCTAATAAATACTCTTTGCTTCACGGGTGCATAAAAACTAGTCAAATGATTACGAATATGATTATTCACAGATAATTTTCACTGGTTAAACACAGAATAACATATATATTTTTCGAGAAATGTCATTACCTTAGTAAGATGGTTTTTAACTTTGGATGTCAACGCAGATAAATCACTTCATCTGAGCGATGGTCCCTTTTTCAATACAGTCCTTTCATAAAACATTAATGTAGGTGTTAGATTCTATTTTATGTTGTGACAACACTGTAAATAAGCCGTGGTATGTCATTAATATGACAATGATGGTTAGGAATTGATTAGCGATCGTGATATGCCCGACCTACTTGCACAAAACGACAAATACGCGCTATTCTCATACTGTCATGTAATTTAAATAGTAATTAAGTATTCCTTATATAAATAAAACGTATTTGAACAAGAAAAACTCTAAGATGAACACTGCTAATGCAATTTTACATTTAATTGAATTTTTTTAGTTTTAGTATATATATATTTTGGCGCCAAAAATTGACGCGGACGCACGAAGTAATATTATACTCTATCCTATTCTATCCTATTCTATTCTATTGCCACCCTATTCCAGCCTATTCTATTTATTCTATTCTATTCTATTCTATTCTATTCTATTCTATTCTATTCTATTCTATTCTATTCTATTCTATTCTATTCTATTCTATTCTATTCTATTCTATTCTATCCTATCCTATCCTATCCTATTCTATCCCATTCCATTCTATTCTATTCTTATATTACGCTCATGCCTTTTTCAGTACACTTAATTCACAAGTTGATTTTAAGACAGGACGTGAAATATCTCGAAAAACGTCTAACAGCAAAACATTTACTAGTGTGCTGTGACACAACAGCGAAAGAAAAATAAATCAAAAACAATGCTAGGCAGGATATGAGATGCAGAGATTCTAAATCACGACATGCAACGTTGTGAGATCTAATATTTTATGACTGTCTACACAAACGGTCATAACACAAAACTAATTAAAACCTGAAGGAAATTAAAGTGTTCTACTAAGGTGTTTCTCTGTAATGACAGAAACGAAGTTATCAAAATTGTAATGCTAATTCATGTCTTATAAAATGTCTAATAAATATATCAATTTACTAACAAGATGAGCTTAGGAAAAACTAGTTTGATAAAATCTTCGGTACGAGTGAACAGCTGTATTGCCTTACCCCTCCCTGGACAAATATCGTGCCTACACTTCACAGAAAACCGTGTGGTGACGTCATTACAATGTGACGTCAGATCAGTCGAAATCCCACTCCCTCGTTTTCTTTTAAAAGGATTTTTTGGGGTGGAACAAAATGTGTTTGACCGGTTTGTTTAATTGGCAAATAGACACGGAAATGCGTCACACTTTACCGGTTAAAACAAAGAAATCAGTTACGTACTAAAACGCCTCTTTTATGCCTGCCACTACGGAAACGCACCACTTTACGGGTGAAAACAAAGAAATTCGTTTCGCGCTAAAATACCTATTTTATGTAGGGAAACGTACCATACTTTACGGGCATAGTTAACTATGTTTACGGGTGAAAACAAAGAAATCAGTTTCGCGCTAAAACGCTTCTTTTATGCTTGCCAGTAGGGAAACTCACCATACTTTACTTGTAAAAACAAAGAAATCCGTTTCCCGCTAAAACGCCTCTTTTATGCTTGTCAGTAGGGAAACGCACCATACTTTACTGGTGAAAACAAAGCCGAAATTCGTTTCGCGCTAAACGCCTCTTTTATGCTTGCCAATTAAAGAAATTGCAATTATAGAAGCCCGAAAAAATTTGTTATGGTTTCCAGTATATTTGGATATTCATAGCATGCCTTGAGGTGGCATTATTCATTGAATATGCATCTACCGAGGCGAGATTTTAATTAACTGTCAAAAAGGAATCCTATTATTGTGTGAGCTAGAACAAAGTTGAAAAGACACAAATTATTAACAATATAAAGATCTATAAATATTAAATAAAATAAAGTCGTAAGATATTTATAAATCAGTTTGTCCTTTTTGTCACATTGAAAACATAGAGAAAACTAACCTGGAATGTTATATGTCCTTTTGATTAATAAATTGACAAATCTGATAGGAATGTCGGGTTTCCTGTGTTCAGGGAGAGACTGGAAATGAGTTAGAACGAATGAAAAACCGGATGTTTACAAGTAATGTTTTACTGCTATCCCGATTAAACTATGTCATCTACACCAGTAAGTAGTAAACGTACTAGACTCCTATTTCTAGGAGATCGTGGTGTTGGTAAAACATGCATGACAATAGCTACAATGACTGGAAAATATCCTTCAGAATACATCCCATCGGCGAGTTTTGAAAACTGGTGTCACAACGAGGTTATAGATCTATGTGCATATAATATCAGTATTACAGAAGCCCCAGGACAAGACTATTACGATGATGTAAGGCGCCTGGCTTACATCGAAGATCCTGATGTAGTGTTGATATGTTTTGATGTGTCTAACAGAGCTTCATTTGAAAATGTCGACCGAAAGTGGCTTGCAGAGGTGAAACACCAAGCTCCCTATCTACCTGTTGTACTTGTTGCCACTAAGATAGATCTCTTGAATAGCAGCACTGATAGGTTAGTACGAGAACTTAGATTTAAGTGGCTTAGAATTTAGTTTGTATGTTTATTTACGATCACAATTTGCAAATGAAACAGTACTTTTGAAACATTAATTTTAGTGTGTTCATGCCGAAGGTATAACCTAGCCAGTTGGCTGTCTATAGTCAACAGACAACCTCTTGTACTTGTTGGTTTCCTTATCTGTTAGTATCAGATTGATCTACCATTGTTATTATATTATCAGTCTTTATCTTTATCACTGTCATCAGATGTTTAATCATCACTGCAATCATTATCATCATTGCAATTCTCATTGCCATCATCAATATCATTGTCATCATCAACATCACCACAATTCTCATCACCACCACTATCATCCATCAACATCACCACAATTCTCATCACCACCACCATCATCCATCAACATCACCACAATTCTCATCACCACCACCATCATCCATCAACATCACCACAATTCTCATCACCACCACCATCATCCATCAACATCACCACAATTCTCATCACCACCACCATCATTTCCACAATTCTCATCACCACCACCATCATCCATCAACATCACCACAATTCTCATCACCACCACCATCATTGTCATCATCATTTCCACAATTCTCATCACCACCACCATCATCCATCAACATCACCACAATTCTCATTACCACCACCATCATCCATCAACATCACCACAATTCTCATCACCACCACCATCATCCATCAACATCACCACAATTCTCATCACCACCACCATCATTTCCACAATTCTCATCACCACCACCATCATCCATCAACATCACCACAATTCTCATCACCACCACCATCATTTCCACAATTCTCATCACCACCACCATCATCCATCAACATCACCACAATTCTCATCACCACCACCATCATCCATCAACATCACCACAATTCTCATCACCACCACCATCATCCATCAACATCACCACAATTCTCATCACCACCACCATCATCCATCAACATCACCACAATTCTCATCACCACCACCATCATTTCCACAATTCTCATCACCACCACCATCATCCATCAACATCACCACAATTCTCATCACCACCACCATCATCCATCAACATCACCACAATTCTCATCACCACCACCATCATCCATCAACATCACCACAATTCTCATCACCACCACCATCATCCATCAACATCACCACTATTCTCATCACCACCACCATCCATCAACATCACCACAATTCTCATCACCACCACCATCATCATCATTTCCACAATTCTCATCACCATCATCATTATTAATAGCATCAGCATCAACCATATTATCATCATCAACCAATTCCATCATTGTCCACAGTTATTTTACCAGATCCATCTCATCTTACATTCACTTATTGTTACAATCAACAGTAAAGAGACGGTATCTACTCTTGAAGGAGAATCACTTGCTCAGAGACTAGGAATGTGTGCTTACTTGGAGTGTAGTGCCTTGACGCACGAAGGAATAACTGATATTCTACCTACATCAGTTAGAATTGCTTTCAAAGACTCTAGAACAGTTAAACAAAATAGAAGACACTCATATCAACGTAAAATAGTATTTTCAAGTATATCTACATTGGGTAGATTTATCATGTGTAAACTTCGATGTGTAGATTTTGCATATTGCACACGAAAAACTTGTGAATTTCATCACAGAGGATCATAAGATGAAGGAGAATTTATTACATGGACCAAGGCATGCACAAGTTTGTTTTATATCGTGATGAAAGGAATTTCCATGGCAAGCAAGCCTCCATGTTTATATAAATAAATGCATATGAAAATTACTATTTACAGAAAGAAAGGATCAAACAATTTCTTAATTTACAGGAAGCCTGAGTAATATAAGGATGTTTATTACTAGCATTATAACTACATTATAATATCATTTTAGAGAGGCGTGATGGTCTAGTAGTCAGGGGATCAAATTCTGGGCCTAATGGTCTGGGTTCGATTCCTAGCTGGCCCGGGCAATTGCGTTGTGTCCTTGGGCAAGACACTTTACTCTCTGTGCCTCGTCTTGTTGGATAAGGACGTAAAGTCAGAGGTCCCGTCTGCCTTCACTCTAATTCCTATATAAGGTGGACGTAAAAGTTCCTGTTGTGCTATATTCGAAAAGAGCAGATTGTCTCCCGGCAAAACAGTCAGATCTCAGCATACTACAGGGCCCACAGAATTGGTGAAAAAGCTGTTGTGGTGTCCCTGCCTTCATATGAAGGAAGAGCTTATAAATAAATAAATAAATAAATAAATAAATAAATAAATAAATAAATAAATAAATAAATAAATAAATAAATAAATAAATAAATAAATAAATAAATATAAATTACCATAAGCAAAATACACAGACTTAGTTTTGTACTTACACATATATGTATGAAAACAAGAGCTGCTAATTAGCAGTACATAACTGAGTCTGTGTATGTTGTTTGTGAACACAAGGATGAACTACAAACACTGACATTTGCAAAGACTTTTACTGACACTGCAAGAAATTTGTATTATATTTAAAATCATTAAAATACAAAATAGATGTTTTATAAGGACAATACAAGACTGATTTATATTCTATTCAATATCATTGTTTAATTCCTCTTCTTTTTTTTCTCAGCCTGTGCCATCATCTTAAACACTTTCCTTCTTTCTTCCTTTCTCTTCTGTTGTTTCTTGACATCAATCTTTGCTAACTCTGCCTTGTGAACCTTTCTCTTTTCATCCATTTTCTCTTTGCGTTTACGAAGTTTTTCTTTGTTGGCTGTGAAAAGTTGCTGCATGAGGTTGTAAGCCTGAAAGAAAAATAGTCATTGTTAGTTAACATTTTACACAAATTTAACAAGCACAATTCCTTGTTTTTTGTGTGTGTTAAAATTGACTTCTATGCAAAAAATGTTTTACACAAGTTGTACATCCAGCCTCCAACACTAAATGTGTTTTTATACCTTCTTTTCTTGGGGTTCCATGACCACAGCTCGTTTAGCTTCCATGGTTGGTTTTCTTCTCTTCTTCATGTCTTTGGGTTTCGACTTGAATGGCAGCCCCTTCTGAAGCTTGCCTGGTATAACTAACGGGTTGAAATGACGTGCTTGGCGCTCAATTGGCTGTAAACAATGGCACAACATAAGCCTTTAATGTCTTTATACTTGTATTATTATTATTCACACTGCAGAAAGAGTTACGGCAGAAACATAATAGTAAGTACAGGGGCCACAGAGCGTGTTGGAAAGTGGTAGAGCTGAGCTGTTGATACAGATCACATGAGTGATTTTTAAGTGAATTTAAAAAACACTGTGAGAAAAAAGTGGGGAGAGGGGGAGGGGCTAAAGCCCCCTAGCCACCCTATTTTCTCCGCAGCCCCTGAAGTATCACATTCAATTTAGATTTCCTGCACACCATTCTTAGCTCGGAGCAGAATAATATGGGTCCTTATTCTACTGGTCCTTATCTTGGAATGACGTTTATCAACATCATTAGATTTATCATTATTATCATTATAATCATCATCAACTTCTACTTTTTACGGTTACTCTATTAAATTCTCGTAGAATCATATTAAGTCATTACCTTGTAGATAGAGTCTTGCTTGACAGCTGCCTTGGTACCCTCAGCTTTCCTCAGCTGACCAACTGTCTTCATACCTTCCCATGCAAACTTAGCCTCGTTTGGAAGTAGTAATGATGTCACAGGATTACAGAACTTGGGTATACTAACTGGGTACCAGGTTCTCACAAACACAATATCTGTGTGATAAATATTATACTGGTCAAGAGTTTCATTGATAAAAGTAAGAGAGTAAATACCCATTCACATCGTAAAAAGATATCAACATGTATGGTTTTCATGGTCCACAGAATTCAGTCTTTCACTCAGTGCATGCTGGTTAACAAAACGTTTGTACATACCACTCATTAGAAGTTTGTCCTCAAATGTTGCTCGAAACGCCCCTTCAGGAGTCTGAACATAAAACAACATTTTAAATTTGTGAATTTTAATTCTTATTAATGACTGTGATCAATGTAGAGCTGCAACTTTAATGAGTTGGTGGGTCCATACCTTAAGTGCACGCTTAATTTGTCCACGAATACCGCTGACACTCTTTATTGAAGCACCTTCAAACTTGGCAACCTCTAAAGATGAATTGAACATTCCCTGTAAACAGAAACATACATGTTTACCTACAGAAAATGATGGAAGAAGTGCATAACTTTGCAATGATATTCTCTATTATTTCACAGTAACAAATTACCCATCCAAAAGTCTGAAGTTTCGATTTTGATTAATACTTACTTCAGACTTAATAATTGCTAGTTTTTATATTAAAATGTACTCAAAAAGCTACTTTGTTCAACATCCTTTCTTACCTTGATAAAAGCTGTATTCTTGAAGACTTTAGTTGGTGTTCCTGTTAGTTTCAGCTTTTTGACCAACTCGATGGATTTGTCTAATGCTAGTACGGTCCCAGTAGCAGAAATACGGAAATCAGACTATATGGACAGAAAAAAAGGTTGTAGTGGTGCTAATAGAACCATGCATGTTAACAATCAGACTACGGTGGAGCCTCTCCCTACCAGACTTAACTGAACATAATTTGTGGTACCAAACCTCACTAAATAGGATATCTTCTTGGTCCCAGCAATGTTTGGTATAGAGGGGTCTGACTGTATAACAATTGGTACGACAATAAACACATAGCAACAGTTGCCATGATAACAATAACTATAACAATGATCTGTACAATAGTGAAAACCATTGTAAAACGCAAGTTACTGTGACAACCGTTCCCATAGTAGCAATCAATGTATATATGTTGAAAACACCATGGCAACACATTAATGATAACAATCATCACTAAAGAAACACTGTATTTCTAACCGTAGTGCCAGCCATGCTTTGTATAGCAAGTACACCAGTATTGGGTGGAGCAATGGGTCCTGCAACAGATTAATGATATTTCATTGAACTCAATACATAAACTGCAAACACTGAAATGGAAAACTCTGATGAAACGAGTATGAAGTTTGATTAAAGTATAGTTCTGGCTGAAAAGTCTGTTCACAACTATAGTGCAGTCTGTTTGCTACTGTTTGATATGGACTGGAATAGGTAGTCTGCAAACTACTATTAAATATGATAGTGAGTTCTCTACCATAGAGTAAAGAGATAAATTGAACATGTGTTTGTCAATCTTATGCAATCTTCAACTGGTTTCATCAAAGGTTTTGTGTTAACCAAATGAAGGTGTTTTTGTGGCCTAAATTTACATTATATATACATTTATATATCAAAAATATCATAGCTGCTGAATCACTAGCAGCTGCCCTCAAGTAAAGATGAAAGAATATTAGGTATAGCATGTAGTGTTTCAATAGCAACATGTATGTGGTCCTACCGTAGAAAGATGCTGTACAATGAAGATGTTCTGGTGTGTATTTTAACATTCTATGTCGACCATTGTGATCTTGCATGGAGTACATGACGAGTGACTGAAATCTTCTCCATCCTATAGATAATATCAATGGATCGCGAGTCTTGAGAATACGTTTGAACCAACGATGCTTCTTGATGCGAACCTTTTAAAAAGAATCAATCAACAAATGATGGTATCATCTCAATCTGACAATCAATCATTCAATCAACAAATAAACCAATCACTCAATCAGTCCATAAGTCAATCAGTCAGTCCATCATTTGATTCATTAATCAATCAATCAATCAATCAACCAGTCAATCAATCTATCAAATCAGTCAATCACTGCATCAATTAATCTATCAATTCATCATTCCATCTGTCACTCAAATTAATGAGCCAAAATTTCATGTCTTCAATAAATTCACAAGGCAATCTTTGCAAGGTACAAGTATATCATTAGGACCAGCATGCTTTGCATGATGGCATTACCTGGATATAACCAAGAGTGTCTTCATTTGATAACACCCCCCCAAGGATTATGGGATAGCGAGCATCAAAATTGGTCACAAATTCACACGGCATGTTCTTTAACTGAAATTACACAGGAAACTCATTGATATATACAGCGATAACTTCACAAGTGAATCAATTTATTCATCCAAATATTCAACCATTCGTTCAGTTGTCTAATTGTTGATATATCTATCCTTTCAATCCTTTCAATAAATTGTTTATTCATGTTATTTTCATTAATTTGTTGGTTCATTTTTTCATCTATTCATTCATTATTCTATCTAAGTATAATCACTTGTTCATTCAACCATTCATTTTATCATTCTTTCACTTATTTACTTATTCATACATATCCAAGTGAATGTAACAGGTCTATACCTCTACCCTGACGTACATCCCAGGTCGAAAACCCTCGTACTGTACTCTTGTCTCATCATCCATGTCTTCAAACTCTCGCTGGTTTAACTAACAACAGAAGAAAAACAGTCAATCTAATTGGTTGATGCAAGGTTATATCAAGATTAGATCCAATAAGATTTCACGTTCTATGAATGTTTTGTACCTGAGACTGTTCACTCATTTGTGCCTTGAGCTCTTCATAGAAGGAAGCCTCATCGCCCTCGTCGTATCTGGAGGTTAGTTGTCAAGGAAACAGACAAACAAATTTACATAGAAGTTACATTACTGCGGTTTTCGACTTTCTGCAAACTCAGGCATTCCAACTGTTAGTTGTAAAATACATTATTGGCTGCCGTCAATCAAAAACATAAAATGTGCCGAGTAATTAGCAGCAGCCAAAAATGTATTTCACAACTAGCTATTAGAATGTCTTAGTTCGTAGAAAGACGGAAACCGCAGTAACAAACAGACAGAGCTACAAGTTACAAACTAAAAAGGGAATGGTGTAAAAAAAATTCATTTAAGGATACTGTGAATTAAATGCAGCCTTTAGCTTCTTTTTCTTGTCAATTCTCGACATTTTATCTTCTTTTTCCTTTTCTTCATTCTCTTCGCTATCATCACCCTCATCTTCGTCAGCCTTCATCTCCACATCATCTCTCGCAGCGTGAGTTTCTCCTGTTTCTAGATCCTCAAAGTCACCATAGATGTCTTCATCTGATACTAAACGAGAACAAACAGGTTTTAGTATGTTTAAAAACATCCTAAAGTCCACTCAAATTTTCTAGATTTCTGTGAATTGTTAATCTAAAATACAGTTAACCCAGACCGTTATAAATTTCATTTTTCACAATACATAAAAACAACAAGGGGCGGACGGGGGAGGGGTTAACTGGGCGACTTTTCACCCCCCCTATTTGCAGTAAAGTCCTGTTTTAGCAAAGAAAAGTGGGCACAATTACGATCTTTGCTTCCTTGTGTCTGCCATTATTCACTAAAAGGATATCAAAGTTCACCCCCCTTGTCAAATTTCTGGATCCGCCCCTGAAGAACTCTTCAATTTTTATGGAATTGAAAATTCCTCTTATGACTTGACAAATCAATGAAAAATTGATAAATTCATGAATTGGTCAATACATTGAATGACTGATTTATATGTTTATTTGTTGATAATTGATTGTTTGATTGACTGATGTATGGATTGATGAATAAATTAACTGATTCATATATTTGTTCATGAAATCATATCTTACACTGGTCATCTTGTTTAAGCAATGTTTCTGCATCTTCATCTTCATTCCACTTTCCAGTCACAAAACAATCTTGAATATTTGCTATCACTTCCTCTATATCCAGGCTCCCCTCGTCTTCCATAGAACAGTCTCTCTTCTGTATGACATCATCATTTTGTCGTTGGGATTTGACTTTGAAAAATCCGCCAATTGTCTCCTCTTCCTCTCTGTCGCCATGGTCATCCTCCCTGGTTGTCTCAACTACAGCTAAAATATGAAGTTATCAATGAGTCAATTTTGACTGTAATATTTACTGGTAACTCCTCAATGTATAATAATAGTCGATATTTATTAACACTGATTAACGGGTTAGCTCAGTTGGGAGAGCACGGCCTTTTAACCGGGAGGCCGGGGGTTCAAACCCTAGCCGGACCATCACTCAGGGTCTTAAAATAATTGAGGAGAATGTTATAACTTTGTATTTATCTCGATTTATAATTGTTAGGCTTTGCGTCCTCTCGGATAAGGACGTTAAATCGGAGGTCCCATCTCGTCACTCACACACTAACCATTAATCGGGGGGACGTAAAAGAACGACTGAGGACGCAGGTCACGACCATCCTCAGTGAAAGGCCTACACTTACACTAATATATACTAATTACTAACAGCTAACTATAATGTGTAAAGCGCATTTGAATACATACACATAGAAATTGTGCTATATAAATGCATTATCATTAATTTTTTGATTCAAAAGTGAGACTTCAACTACATTACTAACATTATGTGCTTTAATAACAATAAAACTGTTCATAGTGATAAAGCTTCTTCAACCAAAATGTTTTTTATTATCCTAGCTTTCGGGCCTAACAGCCCATCATCAGGGTTACAGTGTAAAACTGTTATCATTACAAATGTACTTCATCTCTCTTGTTCATCATGGTGACATACAGAAGTGACATCTTTTAACAATGAAACATGAAACAAACTTCGACAGAGACATTGACACATAAAAAACAGGTACACAGGAATTAGTTAGTATGCTTGCAACTACTTTAATATTATTAAACTAATAAAAATAATAATGTCATAAAAAATGACATTTCTTCTACCAGACATACCATTACCATAAACCAGTTTACGAAGGTTTGGTGTAGTCTGCTGATGTTTGTAGAAAGCTTCACTTGCTTTCTGTACCATATTATCTTTCCACTTCAACAGACCATCTACAAACACAGAACAGTTAAAATTTAAAATGGTTAAATTATCAAAGGGAGTTTGTGTGGAAACTTGGTAACATTATTGTACACAGTGTGACTATACTCCACTACTCCATATGGAGCCAATTAATATCTATCAAAAACAAAACTATAAGATATCAAATATCATATTACAATTATAATAGCTTGATATCACTGATATCACAAATGATGTGCTTATAATATTATCATACCAATATATTAATATTGCAACATTACATTTCAATGTCATATACAGTGGTTTCAATTTGTTCAGTCAATGGACTTACTTTCATTATCTTCCTCATCATTATCTTCTGAGTCACTAGTACTGTCTGACTCACTGGCATAACCATTATCATCATTCATTTCCTCATTCATATCCCCATCATCTTCATTATCACTTGACACTTCACTCTCTAAGTCATCATCTGAGCATTCATTAGAAACAGTTTTTGTTCTTTCAACAGTTTCTGATTTGTCATGAGTGTTTTTGTGTTTTTTGCTTGCTTTACTTTTGTCCTTTTGCTTTATTTTCTCTTTGAGAACAATCTCCTCATCAGAATCATCACTTGAGTCCTTCAATTTCTCTGTTTTTTTCTTCTTTTTTGTTTTTGATACTGAATCATTTTTGTCACTTTTTTTGTCCTTTTTGCTCATTTTACTCTTGCTTGTTTGATTGACGCCAGCAGTGTCATCTTCACTTTCATCAGAATCTGATTCATCATCCTAAACATAACAGAAAAATTAGATCACTTTTTAGAAATATATATATTAAAATATGATACATACATTCATAATCAATAAAAACTAAAAATGTTTGAATTCTATTAAAAAAAAACCTTACCACTGGTTTTCTTTTCATGGCTGAAAAACAAAGAAAAATATTTCAAAACAGTATAAATGTTGAGTGTGTTTCTATGAAACCTTGCACATTATACAGTGTACGTGATTGAAAGGGGAAAGTGGGTGGTAAAGAAATGAAAACAAAGACAAGCATGGTTGAAAATGAGTAAGGAAGAAATCAAATTATACAAGAAAATACTTAAATTAGAAAGAGAAAAGGAAAGAAAAAAAAGGGTTGATGAATAGGGAGGAATAAGGAGGTATGTAAGGAGAATTACCTGATTGATATTTATTACTTACCATACTTCTGATTCAATTTCTTCTTGTGTTTGTCAGTGACTTCATCATGTTCCTCACTTTGATCATCATCATCATCCTCCTCCTCCTCCTCATCATCACCACTCTTTTCATCATCTTCATCACTCTCATTGTCATCATCATCATCACTTATATCATCACCATCATTTGAATCATCGGCATCCTTATCAGCATCATTCACTGGGATATCATCTTCATCATTATCACTGACATGCATTTCATCCACATTATCATCCTCATCTTCATCTTCATCATCATCTTCATCATCATCTTCATCATCATTGAAGATTGCTTTGCGTCTTATCCTTCCATCTTCACCATGTATTGTTTGATGGGCTGGTTGCTTGTTGTTATGTCTAAAGTTAAAGATGACAGAACTAATATTATAAATAACATTAAATGAATACATCTTAACATATGAAATAAAAGAATAGTCGCTAGTCAGAATAATAACTAAATATGTTGCATACAAAGAATCATACAGTGGTGAATCCAGAACAATTTCAAGGGGGGTGACTGTTTACTCCTTTTTTACTCCGACGAAGGGCTAAAGCTAGAAACGTCAGTAAAGTTATAAGTCAACATTTTTTACGGGTTACAAATTTCATTATATTACATGTACCTAATTGTTATATCAAACACTTACGCAGCCTATACTAGTTTACTCACTAGTTTCCATTTTTTTACTCAAAAGGTATCACATATCTTATCTGCCCCTGGATCCACCGCTGCAGAAGATTATTTACAAAAATTGTATTGCTATTGCATAGTACTTACTCAGAAAATTCTTGTGTAGAAACAGATATTCCATCCTGAATTGCAAAGGATTGATTAATTAATTGATTGACTGACTGACATCATGTCATTCACATTCAACTCACCTTAAATAGAGTCATGTGACTTGATGCCATTTTACTGTCCAATGTATGTTTAGTATCTATCAATGACGACACTAGTTCATTATGAGGTCTACTTCCATCCTGAAAAGAAAAAATATATATTTAAACAATCTACATTATTCTAACTGGATATGGAAGGGCAGTCAAAGTATTATCATATGACCCATATTTTGCCTGAGATATGCTCTTAAGAAAACCTTTGAAAAAGTCATGTGATGGGATCCTTACAGCTTTTTTCACCAGGTCCATACAAACACGAACGGACCCGCTACTTGAAACATCACAAAAATGGCCTTTTAATTAAAAAGAGTGGGACATATGCTAAAAAACTTATTGACTGAGTTAGGCCGGGTCATACATGAAAATATTTGGCTCTTGGTCATTTGTACAGACCGAGATGTCACTCAGTCAATATTAAGGTACTTATTAAGTGACATCCCATTACCTCTGCATCTTGTGTTTCTTGTTCAGTGACTGGTTTTGATGAATGACTTCCACCAAGATCAATATACACTGCATCCTGTGAATTAATTATCATTAGCATCAATCACCAGCATCATTACTATTGTCATACAGTAATTATCATTATCAAATTCATGAATAATTCATGACCTATTAGCCCAATCGTGGTTATCCAGACATCTCACTTTCCTAGCAGCTTCTCTATACTGTACCTAGCAAGACCTCTTTCAAATGTGGGATGTCAAGAATAACACAGTGCGCATGATCATAATGTAATGAACATGTCATTACTAGAAATGTGCATTAATCTTGGACTTTTCTTCAATAACTAATTAGTAAATGAGTTTTAAATGAATGTTGGGATTTGATAAGTCACATAAAATATTCGCATCCGACCTTTATGGGCTTAAATGCCCATAAAGGTCTCCCGTTCATATTTCATCTATCACTTAACAACACTCATCATCAATAACATAATCAATATTTTCACTATGATCCTAATCAAAATGTTTATTATGAAGATCACCATCATCATTAGCTTTATCTCTATCTTCAGCAACATGGTCATCGTCACTATTGTCATCAAGATCACCATCATTGTTACCATCACTATCATCATTGTCATCACTATCAACATCATATTCAATCATCATCATTATTATCGCCATCATCATTATTGTTATCACCATCACCATCATTGTTACGATTGTCATTACCATCATATTCAATCATCATCATTATAATCATCATCATTGTTGTCATTATCATCCTTATCACTATCATCATCATCATCATCATTATCATCAGTAGACATTCCCAAACCTTGTCATATACAATGCCCCCAACACCAGACATTGGAGCATAAACAAGTCTTTCTTTCTCGTTCAGTGTTCTTTTCTTTTCTTTGTCTGGTAATGGACATGGATCTCTTAGTAGACTAAGGTCATCTAGTTGATAGTCCCCACAACCTTCAAAACCACAAAATCACTAAGTTACTTTCACATCATAAGAATTGATAATGGTGTGATTAATTTTAGGACAATTAAAATTAGATAGAACAATTGGAATGAAATTTAAGAAGTTATAAAAACCAGTTGAAATGGGGAGATTTTTACATCTCTATCAAGCAACAACTGGCACAAATCAATAAGAAAAAAAAGGAAATACTATAATTATAATTATAATATATAATTATAATTATAAATATTACAATATTAACTTCATCTCCAGGGTAAACTGGCTTGTTAAATAAAGTTGGTTATTACATTTGTATTATTATTATAATAACCAATTCTATATCACACGTTATAGCTGATTTTGGTTTAATAAATGCTATTTATTAGAGTGCAAGCAATATAACCGTGAAACAAATAGTGCTAATTAGTACTAAATAGTGCTAATCAAACAATAGAAAACAATAGAATTAGCATAAAATATCACTATTTAGTACTAATTATGTTGCACACTTTTAATGTTTGTACTCTATGTTGTATTATTATATTATATTCATTTTACCTAATAGATGGACCTTTGAGTTGTACTTAAGATGAGCACCTCTGACATAACCATATAATGAAACCTTTCTGTTACATTTTGGATTTTGACGGACACTCTCCGGATCTGTTAAGTCTTCCATTCTAAAATCATCAAACACAACAATAAACATGCATAGACTACTAAACAAACAAACTATGCTGTATAACTTCCATAATAGAAAACATATTATTAATTTTTAATACAGATACATGAGAAAAATATCATGCACTTGGCGGGAATTGAACCCTATGGTTTTGGCTTTACAGTCTGATGCGTTAACCACTACACCACATTTTAAATTATTTTTAATTTTCAAACATACCTGTCTGCTAGGATATAGGGATGAGCTGTACGCCATGTTAATGGTCTGAACTTCATGACAGAAATAAACCTCCCAAGGTTATGGACTTCAACTTTAGGATATGAACCATGAACCAAGCCGGAAAGGTAAAATAACTTTGCACCCTAAAAATGGAAAAAACATGAGTCAATTGATGTATGAAATTACAATATACATGTAATGTAATCATTTTCTTTATCAGTGTCATTATCATTAAATAAATATTGCCATCATGATAGTATCAGCATCATCACATGATAATCATAATGAATTCTAATATCATGATTATGTTCATCATCACAAGCACCATCACCACTACTATCAATATCACCATCACCACTACCATCAATATCACCATCACCACTACCATCAATATCACCACCACCACTACCATCAATATCACCATCACCACTACCATCAATATCACCACCACCACTACCATCAATATCACCATCACCACTACCATCAATATCACCATCACCACTACCATCAATATCACCACCACCACTACCATCAATATCACCACTACCATCAATATCACCACCACCATCAATATCACCATCACCACTACCATCAATATCACCATCACCACTACCATCAATATCACCACCACCACTACCATCAATATCACCATCACCACTACCATCAATATCACCACCACCATCATCATCATCACTGTCACAGCCATCATGGCCATCATCATCACTACCACCACCACCATCATCACCATCATCATCACTGTCACAGTCGTCATGGCCATCATCATCAATGCCATTATCAACACTGTAATCATTCTTATGCAGTACAGCCAAGACATTTGTCAACATGACATGCGCATGTCCCACATGCATGGATCCCACAGTTTCTATATAACTTTATAAAATTCATGAATAATTAATGAGTAATTGACAAAAGAATTCACGTCCGTGGCAGAGGTTGTATATCCGATACAGATTCGTCCTGATTTGCATAATTTTAACTTGAATTTTCTTGGCCAGATTTACTTTTATTTTGACAATTTTAGTAAAATATCAAATAACTAATGTTGGAGTTTCATAAGTACTATACAATATTTGTGTTCTATCTTTATAAGATATACAGTAGCTCATCTTCGACTCGCCACTGTATATCTCATACAGATCGGTCACTCATATTGTATATAGTATGTAAACATGCTGTCTTACCTGATATACTTCAGTCCAGAATCTATGCTTAAGTTTGTTTTTTGTCTTTTTAAGATTTTTATTATTCTTTAGCATGTCTAAATGTGTGAGTACACCCATGATCTTGGGGAAGCCATGTACTTGGCAGATATTCAGGAATTCAAAAACCTCCATTTCAAAACCAAAACTTGCATCAATCAACAGCAGAACCTTGACAAACAAAACAATAAACAGATATTTGTTTGTGGTAAATATGAACATGTGAGCAGAGTTAGGTGCAAAATATTTAACGTAGAGGTAGTGAGTGTGAGTGAGTCTCCCCGATTAGTAGGGCACACTGTGTCCAGCTAGAAGATTGAGACTTTAAAAAAGTGATTTATTTATTTATTATTATTCATAAGTGTAGTTCAATTCAAGCTAGTCTTAATGATATATGACAACCATTATCTTTATCTAAGGACAATATTTATCACAATAGCAAAGTTAGCATTAGTAACTGAGTAGTTACTGAGGTTTCTAGTTAAAATATATTCATAATACTTACCAAGTCTGCTATTTTCGCTACATCAATCATAGAGTTAATATCATTACCACATTCTATTATAGTTATTCGTCTCTTTTTCCCTGTTGAAGAAATGATATCGGTCAAAACTACTCTACTTCGTGGCAATCAAAGTGAGATTATAACGTTGAACGAAACCCGTTGAACATACCAGATACAAGCGTTACAGGCCCTTGAATGTTCGATAGGTTCTGTCGCGTGAAGTTCTTTAGAAGTGAATTAATAAGAGTCGTTTTGCCAACTTTAGGTGGACCAACAACGGCAACAATAATCGGAGGAGGTTCAAGCGGAGTTCGATCAACAACGGGAACATGATGTTTTTTTGTTTCTATGTCCTTTGATCGACGAAACTGTTTAGCTGCTTTTACCACTGAATGGAACGTAAAAGCCTTGGCATTGTGTCGTTTATCGTTTGACTTTTCTTTATCGTCGCCTTTGTTCTTCTTTCTGCCAGCCTTTGGGCCAGAAAGTTTCGGTCTGTGAGTTTTACTTGCGCTCGTATCCTCGTCCGCCATGTTGGCTTGCACGTGTGTTGATTTTAGACAGGCGTTCTTCGAAAATACGACAGAAATGTTCTCAGGGGAGAGGGGTAGTATAGTTAAATTAACATCTCAATTTACTCCAGTTTTAAGTAGTATTACTCAAACTATAAAGTTTAGCTAAGGATATATTTTGTCTTCTATTGTGATTTTTTTATTTTCATATCTTTTTGTGTAAATTTATTAAGTTTATTTTAGTTATTTTATCAAACAATTTACCCCACCCTACCGTGTCATGCCAAAGAAAAGCGTGGTTACCTATAACGCATGGTATTTTCAAGATGGCGGGCGTGTTGTTCGAAGATATTTTCGATATTAAAGACATCGATCCCGAAGGGAAGAAGTTCGACAGAGGTAAAACTTATCATCAGTTTTAACTTAAATGTAATCCTACTTCTATCCAAGCATCTTTTGTTCAAGGTATATTCTTATCAATGCAATTCTTACTACAGTTTCAAGACTTCATTGTGAGAGCGAGAGTTTCAAAATGGAACTGATCCTGGATGTTAATAATCAAGTATATCCCGTCGATCTTGGCGACAAGTTTCGATTAGTTTTAGCAAGTACATTAAAAGAAGATGGAACTCCAGATGATGGTGAATATACTCCAACAGACACAACGCCGTCGAGAGCAGACCAGTTTGAATATGTTATGTATGGCAAAGTATACAGAATAGAAGGAGACGAGGGACCGGAACCAGCAACAAGATTGTAAGTACAATATATCACCGTTATGCATCATGGAAAACCTCCAAGGAGTAAACATACAGCACAGTTTTTTACTTTGTAATTGGAATTGTTTACATGTGTATTTGGTTCTGTATAAAAAAGGTCCATCTACTTACTACAAATCGATTTTCTGTAAGATGTTACCGGTGGATGGCTAATGTGTGCTACAATGTATAAAGTCAATTTTGGCAGGCCCGTAGCTAGGGGGGTGCACAGGGTGCGTTCGCACCCCCCCCCCCCCCCCCCCATGCGATGAAAAGGTCCACTTTTTAGGCAAATAATTTGATCTGATGATACTACACTTCTCTATAATTATCGCTTCTTGATAAATTTGCCAAGTACGAGGCCTTTTTTTTTGGTTCGGAAGTTTTAGAAGGCAAACAAAATGGTGGATATTCGGAGATTATCGCACAAAACGGCAAAGGTTTCTTCACATCGCAATCCCCAGATTGATTGGTTGGTATGGTTGGTCCACTTTTTGTAAGTTAGCACCCTCCCACAAAAATCCTAGCTACATGATTGGGCCTGTTTGGGGTTACTTTCTTTTATGCATTTCTTGGTTGTGCTTGTTTATATTTGTTTATTAATGTTTGTGTGTATGTTTGTTTATATATTTTTCCTTTCTCTTGTTTTTTCTTTCTGTTGTTATGACAAAATATTTGATTTAAATCGCACGCTCTTATTGGCTGAGAAGCGTTCTCTATAACTCAACAGTTCCTGGAGTCGATTTGTTTGATTTTAACTACTGAATATTTTACAAAAGAAATAGAAAACTTGGCAGCAGTGCTCTATCAAGTGCTTCTCCTAATGCTTCTTTTGTCTTCTTAAAATTCCCACATGCTCTATGACTCATCATAATTCAACAAATTTTCCTCCGCTCTCATTGGTCGAGGGGCGATCATGTGACATGATAGTGCCCGCCATGGAGGGATACTATCAGCACATAGTGCCCGCTGAGTGATGGAAAATTTTGTTGTTGAATAATAAAAACAATAGAACAGTTAAAATCTCGGGCATTATGCTGTGATAGTTGCCTGCAGAAACTGGATGTTCAGAAAAACAAAAAGGCGCCCGAGAACGTACTTGGTCGAGTATGTTCTATCACAGCATAATGCCCTTTAAATAGAGCACACTGCCTCATTTTCTATTTCTTCATTTCATTGAATGCATTCCTCAGATCTCTTTATTCATCTTCTACCTATATATAATACTAAATACTAAATTGATGTGTGTTGCATTGTTTCAGAGCTGCGTATGTATCATATGGTGGGTTGTTGATGAGACTACAAGGAGATGCTAACAATTTACATGGTATTGAAGTCGACGACCATGTTTACTTACTTATTAAGAAACTGGCTTTCTAAAAACACTTCATTATGTGGTATAAAGATTTTAGCACCAGTATAGATCTACTCACACAATTGTACCAACAATTTGCATTTGTCTCTGTTGTTGTGTACTGGAATCTATTGTTTTGTTACAGTAATACAAAAGCTGAGTGTAGAGTTTGTTTTCATTGGTGCCTTGTTTTATGTGAGCATCGTTCTTTGTAAACTTGTACATGATGACTAATTCAAAATAACTTAAATGCAAAAAACAAAACAGGGATGAAACTCTGGGACACGAACACAAAACACAACACCAATCAAGGTCCACGATAGCTTAAAACAACTTGCCATAATTTATTCAAAAAACGTGCAATTTTTTTTATAGTTTTGTCAAATAAAAACAACAACATAGTAAGATTGATTTGTAGTTTATTTAAAAAAAGTACAGTTAATATTTGAGTTTATTCATGGTGAATTTCTCATTTCCATTTTTTTCTTTTACGGCAACACTAAAAGTACTGATTGATCATGATGTAAATCAACCAGTACAATTCATCCATGTATCAAATATATGCCTATTGTTCTGTTGCAATCTAAACCTTTTAAAAAAAAATGAAACAAATCTTGCACGCTAATTAAAGTCTTTTGTTACTTCTCACCTGCAATACCATATATGGTAATGGCATTGTTTTTTAAAAATTGCATACGGTATCTTTGATACGTATTCGTTATAAAAATAATTGGCTTACATCCTTAACAGTTAGCTGTTAATTTAAAAAAAAAATATTGTTCCAAAGTAACGTTTATAAAAATGATATTTTCTTATATATATTCTTGCTAATTAAAAGTTCTATAACCTCTCGAAGTTTATGGTTTGAATTGGAATTTATTATTATCCTTTGGAGTTCTCATTGTTTTTGTTCTGTTTATTCCAGTTACTATTTTAGGCATTTTACTAATTAAAAAAAAAAAATAATAATATCATTTTTTTCAGCATGTTTCCATGGCACAATCAATAACATTGAATAATATAAATCATGCTGCAATTATTCTTTTCTCCATAGAGTTTTCCTTTATGTGATTTCAAACCACAACGTTTTCCAATTCTTGCTCATTTTCGTCGGTTTTTCGAGGATCATGTATTTCAGCTTTGACTTCATGCTTGTTTTCGTTGTTATCTTCGTTATCTTGCTTGTTCTCGCTCTCAGTATCTTTGTCTTTCTCGCTCTCAGTTTCTTTGTCTTTCTCGCTCTCAGTTTCTTTGTCTTTCTCGCTCTCAGTTTCTTTGTCTTTCTCGCTCTCAGTTTCTTTGTCTTTCTCGCTCTCAGTTTCTTTCTTGTTCTGGCTCTCATCAGTTAACGCCTGTTTCTCTTCGACGTCCTCTTTCTTTTCGTCTTCCTTATCTTTCTCATCCTCCTCAGTAAACGCCTTGGCAATATCCACAAGAATTTGTTTAACGTATAAACAGAATTCTTTCACAATTCCCGGTGCTTTCTGGACCTTTTTTCTATTCTCATTGAATGCTTTCACTTTCTTTGGTATCTTCATAACTTCTTTAGCGCCGCTGACCATCTTCTTGAAGTCTTTGAGAGGATCTATTTTTGCGACGTCTTTTCCACATGACTCTAGACCACTTTGCACCTCGGGCTCAAGATCCTCAATGCTCCTAGCAGCAGATTTGACGTCGTTGAGTGCTTTGACGGCGTTTCTGTACGGTGCGGGAGGATCTACGCCTGAGACTTTCTCTAGTCGAATATCTCCGTCCGTTGTATCTATGTAGATATGCATATCACCTTCTTTAGCTTTCTTCTTTAGCTCTTTCACATACTCCTTGAGCTCTTTTTCGCCGTCAAACTCAATTAAAGTCTTCATGATCTTTTCGTATGATTCTCTTGCTGCTTGTAGCCTCTCTCTGCAAGATACGAACCTATTAAGTGTGGCCATAATATCTGTGAAGATGCTGTCAATGTCGGGTAAGCCAACGGTCTCCATCTTCAACTGCTCCTGATAATCTTCTTTCTTCTTTTTGTCATCTTTCTTTTTGTCATCTTTCTTTTTGTCATCTTTCTTCTTTTGGTCATCTTTCTTCTTGGCTTTTTCGGAATCTTTGTCGTCTTCTTTTTCATCTTCTTTGTCCTTTTTCTTTTTGTCCGCATTTGATTTCTTTTTCTTCTTGTTGTCGTCTTTACCATCTTCTGTGCTCCTTTCATTCTTGTTATCATCTTCACCTACAGCTCCATCTGGTTTCTCTTCTGACTTGCTATCGCTGTCGCTTTCTTCCTTTTGTGTTCTATCTTCATCAAAAGCTTTATTGATTTCTTCAACAATCAGTTTCACCTGTTCGCAAAACTCTTTCACCATTTTCGGTGATGACTTCAACTGCTTTAGGTTGTTGCCGAGATTCTTCCTGAATCGCATAATTTTACAGATGTCGAAAACTCCAGAAAATTCGCGACGAATGATGTGTTCGAGATTCTCACAGCTTGACTCGGCATCTTCAATTGCTGAACCACTGGCTGTTGTAACTATTTCTGGCATTTCTAAGAGAAAGGGAAAAAACAGCTCAGTTTTATTTGGACATCAAGGAACTTCGCGCACGCAGCTCAATTAATAGCGCAGAATTCTCGGTGCGCGCCGTTGATGGCGCCATGCAAGTACCTTCTCAACTACAATTACGTATACACCTAATTCAAAAAAGGTTGACTGGGCGAACGCCGATTGGTGATTGGCGATTGCGAGACTGTGGATAATACGAATTTCTTCTTATTCTATTCTAAATTACCCAAACATTGTTAAGCGATGACCTTAGATGGATGTCTCGAAGGTTTCCCTGAACGGTGGAGACATTGTTTGGGTAATTTAGAAAGAATTCATATTAACCATCGCCAATCACCAATCGCCAATCGCCGTTCGCCCCGTCAACCTTTTTTGAATTAGGTGTATAATGAAACGAAAAGCTTACCTGGAAAAGCTTAGAGAGGGTGGCCAGGTGGGGTTGGGAGGTCGTTATCACGTTTCACGAATCGATATTTATGATATTCACGCATCACGTACAAATTTAAGTCACGTTCAACATAGTATTCACATATAACAACTAAATTGTTCGTTATTTTCACGAATCACGCACTTATTTTAGCCTAAATCACGCGTCACACGTTACCCCTTGGCCACCCTCAATAGACGGCTCGGTGACAACTGGTTTCACAGATAACTTACTTTCAAGTCCTTCAGCGGCTGACATAATAGACTTGATAGCTTCAACAGCATTCTGAACAGCTGTAACTGATCGACTCCCAACACCATACACTTCAACAGCGCCATTCTTGATCTTGATGAATATCCCTGAGTATAAAAACATTCTAAGAATTACACGCGTTGTTTTGTGAAGTGAAAAACCTACAAGCTAGTAGCGCAGTGGCCCAGGCGATGTACTCGGGGGTAAGATGACGGAGAGATGACATATTTTTGGGGGTTGACAATTTTCGTTCTGGGTATTTTTTTTTGGTCAAGAGACCTGCCACGTTTTTTTTTTTTGCAAGGCGTGAGTTCCGTAAAGAAACTACCTATATACATTCAATAAATCAGTTTTGAGGTATTTAAGTCTTGTATTTTTTGGGGTTCGAAATTTGCATGCCATGTATATTTTTTGGTGTAAAATTTCAGGTTTGAATATTTGTTGGGGGTTGCAATATGAAGCTCCGTCGGAGCTTTTGTTTAATCATCAACTTCTGCAACAGCTAGTTCCTGGTCATATAACACTAACACGCACATTCAAATATGCATACTCCGGAATAATAAAGGAGAGAAGAAAATACCGACATCCTTTGCAGGCTTCAGAGTGTGGACTGTAGCTATGATTGCGACAGTGATTTTTGAAATAGGTGTATACCTACTTGCAAGAAAGTTGACATACGAAAAAAGAATATTTGTATTTAGTGTGTTAGGAATAAATTAAAAGTACAAAAGAAAGAGTTCAGCTTCAGTGATCATCTTTTGTACTTTTAATCTATTCCTAACCCACTAAATACAAATGTTCTTTTTTCGTATGACAACGTTCTTGCAAGTAGGTGTATATTTTTACAGCATATATCTGATGTGGTCGTGTTTTGTATTCCGACTCTTTACCTTCGTCTTTTAACGTTGTCTTTAGTGTCTTCACATATTCACGGAACGAAGCTTGAGGATGAATTTCTTGCAGAGACTCGACCGATTTCTTAAATTTCGTGACTGCAGTCTCAAGATTTTCTCTATCTGTCACAAAGGGATTCATTGTCCTGGCGAAATCGCCAAAAACTTTGTCAAACTCTTGCACCTCAAGCGTTTTGAATTGTAGTTTTGAAGTTTTCGTTGTTTTGGATTTCGCGTCCTTTTCTTCCTTTTTAGGGTCTTTAGGGACCAATAGGGGCTTATTTTCGTCATCTTTCTATAATAAGAATGACATTTTCCTGATATCAAACTATTAATGAATAGATGGGAGAGAATAATATGATGAGCAGAAGCCCATAATCAGAAGAATATGCGAAAAGAAATGGATGAAAAATGGATTAATGAATGAATGAATGAAAAATAGAATAAAAAGGGATGAATGAAAAAGTAAATAAATAAATGGAAATATGAATGAATGAAAATAGAAAAAATGGATGAATAAATGAACAAAAAAATAAAAAATAAAATAGAAATATATTAATGAATGAATGAATGAAAAAGTAAATAAATAAATGCAAATATGGTTTAATGAATGAATGGATTGAAAAATCGAAGGATGAACAGAACGTACGAAAAGAGTTCGAGAGAATCTCGCGCGTAGGCTTCCATTAAATGCTGATTATCTCGAAAACAACCTCGGGACACCCCATTTTTCTTTTCATATTTGTAATCAGCATTAAATTTCACATTAATAAATCGTAGTTTAAAGAAAAGTTTAACATTATTTCCAAAAGTAGCCAGTCACCTTAATGTATAACTAGTATGCATCAATGCAACCTCGTTCCCAGGGCCCTCTCCCTTCGCGAAAGGCGAAGGGAGAGGGCCCTGGGAACGAGGTTGGCATCAATGGAAACCAAAACTTGAGTCTTAATTTTATTCAGTTTCCACTTTCATAACAATTAAATCAGCTTTAAATATAAGAAGAGAAACGCTGTATTAAACTAACAAGTGACAGTTGTTTTATTTTGACGTTTTGATTTAGTATATTTCACACAATGTCACGCAAAGCGTGTTCAATTGACAGGTCTGTCTTTACTGACCTGTCACGCAATGTAATTTCGCGGAACTGCCTTTTAATAATTACACTGACTTAATTGTATTAATTTATCAAATTAATTAACTTTATGTAAAACCAAGGAAATGATATGGCGTTTTCTGAGTTTAATTGTAAGAGAAACACTGCATTTTTGCTTTGAAGCACGTTTGCACATTCAAAGAGAGAGCTGGCCTCGTCAATCGAGCATTGAAAAATTTCTTTTTTTAGCTTTTTAAAGAATTTCAATTAAAATGGCTTCAACTGTGGTAAGAAGTTGGTCGTTTGGGTCTATTTGTTAATCACTGCATGCAAAACAGCCCTTTCTTTATACGCGAAAACTCCGGGGAAACTACTGGAGTTTCGGCCGAGAGAACATGAAAACTCGTTTACTCCGAATTTACTAGTAAAGGCAGTCTATTATGTATGCAAATTGACCAGTGCAAACACCGAATACAAATAATACATAGCCGAAAGAATACAACTCACCTCTCCTTCGCCAAAACAGCAACCCATGGTTATTACTTGTAGTAGGATTTACTCCCGGACTTACTGTAGTAATTCCTGTTTGAACGAATTACCTTTGATTCCCAAAATAAATCTCTGTAAAATCACGTGCTTGTCACATTTCCGCATTGACCACTTTCCCTCCCCCCCCCCCCCCCCCCCCCAATGTAATACAATGTAATAACAATGTAACACTAATAAAACTAGACGCTCTGAGAGCGTTTATTTGGGCTACAGAGCAAAAGGGATTGAGGGATTGAAATTCATGATGTATCATAATCATACAGAATACGTATATTAGACACTAGCTGAAGCAAATTCAGTTAGTCATGAGCAAACTGATAGCGCTCTATCCTGAGACACAAATAGGAAAAATGTTATTATTCAAGGAGACGACAAAGCCAGAGTTGTCTTTTATTTTATACATTTTAGCCCGCTTGGTGTTTTTATTTCATTGGTTGATATTTTAAAACATCATTAAAAATGTTTCATATTTTCATACTACACAAAGCTATCCTGAGACACTAATAGGAAAATGTGAAGAAGTAAATTGGCTGATTAATGTTAACAAAATGTGCACAAAAATTAACAAATAATCATATCACTGATGAGTTATTTTTAGGTTATTTTAATGATAAATTATAAACTTATTTGCAAATATTATAATGATAATAATAATAATGATAAACTTTTTCAATAGTTTTTTTTACAGTACTTCTTGATTAGCTTAATATTTTTGCTGCATTTGTTAGTATTTTTAATTTATGCATGTTATATTGCTATAATATGTTTATTTTTTTGAAGTAAGTTCGGTTTCTTTTTCTTGTCACATCTATACTAGTTTTTGAATGTTTTTGTTATCAATATTTTTGACAAATAAATAAACCAAGCTAAACTATCGTTTGTTGTGTATCTTTTTAAAAATACAACTATCGTTTGTTGTGTATCTTTTTAAAAATACGAGTAACGCAAGGTGTTGTGTGACAATGTAAATGACCTTTGAATTTGCGTAATTAGATTTCAATATAGTCGTATTTTGTACGAATTTATAAACGCTAGAAACATGTGTAGAAAGCGTTCGAGTTATAAAATATATCAGAATATGACATAAAAATACATTTAGGAGACGTTCAATGAGTAATATCGTGCATGTTTAATTGGTATGCAAAATTCTAACAACAGAGTATTAAAGGTTAACACAATATTCATTTATACTAAACATGTACTTTGAGATGTACTCATTATGTCAATGTATAACTCAATGTCCAGCAAAGATCCGATCTCATTTTGTTATGATCAGTTTGAACATTTTTCTCCGTTGCTAGTTCTTACTTGTCACAAAGATGGTGTGTCGCGGGTAATGGGCTCCTGTGTGTCGACATGGCTTTCTTTCTTGTTTCTTATTTAATAAAGTTGCAGAAAATGACCTCAACTCCTCTTGATTTGACAGATTATTCTTTTGTCTTTCCACTGGTTATGATTTTCGATCATCATGAAGTCGTTTTAAGCACGTTTTTTTCTCAAAAGTGATTAAGTTGGCAACGATGCGAACCGCAATGAAGGCGGCTAATTTGACCAGACTCGAACAGATGCCAGTGTATACCGTCCAAAAAAAAAATACTATAAAACTTCCAATAGCTTTCATTGTTGAAATAATAATTCATCGTGATGCCTAAAAAGCCTAAATGTTCACAAAATAAATTAACTTTCGTAGATTTCGGATTCAGAGCGAGCGATCAAAACAATCGGAAATATGAGCTACCAACTTTTCAGCGGTTATCCCCACCTTTTTGCTTTTTGGGCTGCCTATGCCTTCCAAAACGCGACGTGATAGATACATAGATACATAGATAGATAGGGAGAAAAGGTAAACCTTAACTTGGGCCCCCTGCGGGAAGCCCGAGTAAAAAGTAAAATAAAAGGGAAATATGAAACATTTCATAAAGGCTGAAGCCCTTACAATGAAGAGCTTAATTACTGACCGTTCGGACGTACAGCTAGTTTGGGCTTGTAGTTTGCCTGACCTTTTCTGTTTCCATAGTTGGGAATTAGTTGGGATACCTGTGTTTTCTTACTCGGCCCAGTCCACTCTAAAAGACTGTCTTTGTTGATGGTCCTTCAAAAGGATTTTGTGCTTGTTGTTATTTCATGCTCATTTTACATAAATACAACTAATTTTTCTCCACAAAAACAGGTAAGAAAAGTAAATATATTATCTCAATGTCTATTTGTAGGTTTATTAATAAGAGAATTATGTTTTTTAAGTAATAACGAGAGTAAATTTCTATAACAGAACATTGTTTTCTCTACAAAATGTTCGCACCAATTCTAAATGAACATGGTTTATCATTCTAACTTCAATAATGAATAACACAGTGTCTATTTTGACCGGCAGCCGTAAGTCAAACTTTTTTCAATTAATTCACGGAATCTACGAGTATTTTATACTGTTCTTAGATAGTATTCTAGTTTTATTTAGAAACACCAAGCGCTTCTATTCACTTCGATAATTATTTTTGTATTTAATTTACACACGCTTGTTTTTGCCACTGAATACGATGCCGATGGCACTTAAACATTTTTTACGACCGACTAAACTACAAACTACAAACTTTGTGCGCTTTCCATTCAACCATAAAAAACTCGGAAATTCCGGGTGGAAATCAAATGGAACGCGAAAGTTCCCGGCAAATATTTTCGGAAATTTAGGACAACCTTTTGAGGTTGACCTATTAAAATTTTCGAAAATGTTTTCCGGATTCTTTTCTAAAAAACGTAAAAAACGACACACATAGATAAAAATTATGAAGTGAACATACTGAATAATAAAAAAATAAAAGTTAACAATATACAAGCATTATTCAATATACAAGCATAATTCACAGCTTGGGCTGCCTGTGGTATTCTGAGGTCATTATAAAACGGCAGCCGGTCAAATAGACACATAGTCTCCCTCGCAGCTGTTCTTAGTGTAAGGCTTCCTGTCCCTCCCCACTAACGGCTGCTTCGATTCGAACAACATTCCTTTCCCTCGGTTTAGCCAATCAGCATTCCACTCATATATTCCGAGAGCGGTTCGCCATAAATTCTAACCAATCACAGCTAGAGTATTATGGTTTCTAGCTATGGCGGATCAATTGAGGAATTTCGCACTTGGGTATTACACTGCAGGGAAGCAGAGGAGAATAAACATTGGATAGACTTTCCAACCAATCGACGAAGTCGAGTTTACTTCGCTGATCCTTAAAACACTTTTAGAGGCTTTCTTGAACTTGACTAGTTGTTTGTGGTATTGATTCTTGCATCTGACATTCGATAAACAGGAATCGCTTTCTATTACTTTGTTTGGTGGTTCTCACATTTTTCTCCATTGACAGTAAGACGCCTCCAACTTTGACCTTTTAGATATCGGGTAAACATCATGTTTATTATTTTCTGTGCGCTAATTGGCTCAAAAACATTACAAAGGGAAAGGAATGCTGTTCGAATCGAAGCAGCCGTTAGTGGGGAGGGAAGTTTGCGTGACGACACTAAGAATGGCTGCGAGGGAGACTAATAGACACAGCAAATAGATAATAATCCTTCTAAATGAATCTTGTACTGCGATTGGAAGAAATTGCCATAACTAGTTAGAGGAATATTTCTTCACTACACATTCTGTACATGTTATATCTTTAACATTTAGAATATCTATATATAGCAAAGCTTTGTTTACCAGCTAGGAGCCCTATATTATTATTGACCTATGTTTGGTTTGGCTGTTTTTGTTGTGTCTATTAAAATAGGAATTTTATTTTTGTCTGGTTACCACTTTGAAATAACCCAAACATTGTCCTAGCTAAGAATGTAAACATTGTGTATTATTGTCACTCTGTTTGGGATTTACTGGATGGTCCTGCAGCTAAGAATCCAATCGTAATTCCTAGTTTCAAATTTAACCAAACTAAAAGTGTTTTATGCCCATTATAACACAGATTTCTTTGAAGACTTTTCATTGATAATTCTAATTGTTTATCTGAGTAATCCTGTGTTATTTGGTAGTACTAATTTGACCCCAGGTGATGTCTATTTTTCTTACCATAGCTAGGTGATGTGAAGATAAATTAGAGGGTAACTATAAATATACACCTATTTCAAAAAGCATTGTCGCAGCCGAAGCTAGGGTCCACACTCTGAAGCCTGCAAAGGATGTCGGTTATATGGACTTAATTTGTGATTTATGGCACTAGTCTTTTTTAAAGAAATGGTTCTATTTATGTCTACCACAACAACAACTTGTTATGGTCATATAACACAAACACGTACAACCAAAATATGCTATAAATAAATTGATAACAAGAGAAGAAATACCAACATCCTTTGCAGTATAAGAGTGTGGATTGTGGCTTTGTTTGTGACAACGATTTTTGAAATAGGCGTATATCAATATGTTTTACAGTATTCGTCATGTGACCTACATCAGCCCTAAGTAGTGCTTTTTCTGGCGTGTGAAGCGGTGAGAGACGATGGATTGTAGTTGGTATTCATTTAAAGATCAATCAGGTTCACCGATAGTATTCTACAATAGTGACACAGGAGAACATAGATGGGTTGGCGAATATAGAAATATCAAGGTAAAGAGGATAGTAACTACATTTTTGCTTTTGTGGTAAATACAATTGAGAAACCTCCAACACCACTTTATATTCCAAGCAAAAATATAGATACAATGCTGTATTGAGTCACTATAAAGTAACTTTTACCAATACTACATTGTGTAACTATACTAGTCAATAACACACTCCTTTTTGCTTCAAAGATAACTGATCACATCATGAGATCAAAATTACAACATAACTGTCACTGTCACCATCATTAGTACAACCACCACTACAACTACCACTACAACTACCACTACTACTACCCTACTTCTTCTAGTACCACAACCACTGTTAATACCACCACTACTGCTACTACCACCACCACCACCACCACTGCTATAACCACCACTACAACTACCACTACTACTACCCTACTTCTTCTAGTACCTCAACCACTGTTAATACCACCACTACTGCTACTACCACCACCACCACCACCACTGCTATAACCACCACTACAACTACCACCACTACTACCCTACTTCTTCTAGTACCTCAACCACTGTTATTGGTGGATCAAGGTAAATATTTTGATGAATAACTCAAATTCAGGGAGCCCAGCATAACATAGGGACCACCATAACTGCTACCATAATACTATCATCACCACAACCACTACTGCTACTATTACCACCACCACCACCACTACCACCACCACTACCACCACTTCCACCACCACTACTGCTACTACCACCACCACCACCACCACTGCTATAACCACTACTACAACCACCACTACAACTATCATCACCACAACCACCACCACTACTGCTGCTACCACCACCACCACCACCAAAACTACCACCACCACCACCACCACCACAAAAACTATAACCACCACCACTACTGCTGCTACTACCACCACCACCACCACCACTACTACAACCACCACTACAACTATCATCACCCCAACCACCACCACTACTGCTACTACCACCACCACCACCAACAACAACAACAAAACTACCACCACCACAAACACTATAACCACCACCACTACTGCTACTACCACCACCACAACCACCACAACCACCACCACTACTGCTGCTACCACCACCACCACCACCACCACCACTATAACCACCACCACTACTGCTGCTACTACCACCACCACCACCACCACTACTACAACCACCACTACAACTATCATCACCCCAACCACCACCACTACTGCTACTACCACCACCACCACCACTTTCTTCTAGCACCACAACCACTGTTATTGGTGGATAAAGGTATATATTTTGATAAATAACTCTAACACAGGGAGCCCAGCATAACATAGGGACCACTATAACTATTACCCAATCTCGAACCCAGAGCCTGCGTTACTCTTGGCCAGCAGTGCCGAGCAACATAAGACTCTGGGGAAACGGAATTATTCTGCTCCAATTTTGGAGTTCCGGTTAGCTCTGATTGGTCTATCATGTAAACAAATGTACATTCAAAATGTAAATTTTACGACTAAACACAAACGAACACGACTAATAATAAAATAAATAATATCGTCGTTTTAATATGGAATGCTGATCGTCGTTTAGGAATATAAACGAGTCGCGAAGCGACGAGAAATTGTATCGTCGCGAACCGATGATTAACGAGTCGCGAAGCAAATTACAATACACACAAAATACAAAATACTTTAAACATGTTTAAACTATTCTAGGCCTTGGCAATCCTCAGACCTCTGGCATCTAGTCATTTATTAAAGGAAGCTTTGGAAGCTTTGCGACTAAAAAAATCAAATCGCCGGTACATTTCGAGCTCAAAACATACCTTTCGTTTGTCCAAATTTCTAATGAAGCTACTTTATAGTAAGGGAGAGAGCAGATATTAAAAAAAAGCAAAAAAACGTCATTTAAGCGTTTAATAATGATTAAAATGAATTAAATAAACACATGAAACGTATCTTTTTCATTTTGTAATGTTATTTTTCATTTTGTAATTATATTTTTCATTTTGTAATTTTATTTTCACGGATGTTTTTCTGTTTTTCAATGTTGTCACTGATAATGAGTTTGGGCTGCCTGTGCTACAACCACCACCACTATCCCCGCTACCACCACTGTCTCCGCCACTACTACAACCACCACCATTACCACTACCACAACCATCACCACCACCACTACTACAATCACCACCACTACAACCACCACCACTATCCCCGCTACCACCACTGCCTTCGTCACTACTACAACCAGCACCATTACCACAACCATTACCACCACCACTACTACAACCACCACTACTACAACAACCGCCACTGCCATCACCATTACTACAACCACCACCACTATCACCGCTACCACCACTGCCATCACCACTACTACAACCACCACTACTATAATAACCGCCACTGCCATCACCACTACTACAACCACCACCACAACCACCACCACAACCACCACCACCACCACTGCCATCATCACCACCACTACTACCACCATTACTACAGCAACCACCACCACCACCACTACCACTACTACAATTCTACTACTAAATGCTGCTGTCTTCTTTGTTTCTTCAGTGTTCATGTGCTACTGTAGATGAGCTCCAACACGTTAATCATGTGCAGGTCATAATACGAAGAAAAAAAGTAAAAACTAGAAATGTTGCTACTGAAACAGAACAAACCCAGTCACTAAAGCAAGCTACGAGACCAAGTACAGACTCAAAGCCTCTTGTTGGAAAAGACCCGGTGCTTGATGGTGAAAAACAAGCCTGCGATATACATGAGAACTTATCAACGTTGCATGGCTGTATTCAAGCAGAAATGCCTTCAACATTACCACCTAGAAACCCTTTTTCTAGCGAACACAATGTGGAAGACGCCATTGATGACGAGTATGTGCAGTCTAAGGAATCCCTCGTTGATAATTTATTCGCAATGGAACTATCATCAGTTATCTCCGATGAAGATTTACGGCCAAGTAGTAATTGCCAAACATGTCCTTCGAATATAATGCTTGACAATGCTGACAATACCATACTCCATGATACTCTGCCAGGTTTAATGGATGCACACGAATCTATTTCCGATAGAAATGAAGATAGTTTACAATTAGAAAAGTTGGAAAATGAAATTGATAAGGAATTGAAGGGTAATGTTTTAGATCCGCCACCATTGAAGATTAAAGTAGAGCCAGATAGTGAGGAACAACCTGTTGTCAATAGTGATACCAGTGCTGGTGAGTTTAGCATTGTCGATCTACTACCGAAACAGGATGTACGCAAGTACAAATGTGACATTTGTCATGCTTCATTTAAAAATCCATCTGCTGTTGAGAGACATAACATGTATGTTCACGTCAACGACGTCTACACAAAGCCTCGACCCCATGGGTGTACTATATGCGATAAGAAATTTGTAGAAGCTAATTGCCTCAAGAAACATCTGCGCACGCATACAGGAGAGAAGCCTTACCACTGCCCATTTTGTGGCAAAGCCTTCGCACAATCTCAGAACCTCAACAAACACAAGTACATCCACACGGACAATCGTCCCCATAAGTGTAAGGTTTGCGGAGACACATTTCGCCAACATAGTCATTTAGCGAGGCATAAACTTATACATACTGGAGAAAAACCTTATCAATGTGGACAGTGTCCAAAAACGTATCGAACCAGAAGTCAACTGATGAGACACTTGAAATCTAGTAAACATAAAGGGGTCATAGTGAAATCAAAGAAAACATGAACAAAACAATTCCGGTCTTAATATGACGAAGCGAACATTATCAGGAAGTTTATAACTTTAGAAAAGAAAAATAAGGAAATGAGGGTAAAAACACATAGTAATTGGGGATGAACAACCGCTGAGATTTTAACGGAAATTGACTCAAACAAAAATCTATATCTACAAAATATTATTTAGGAATATATATATATATATATAAGATTATATAAAATATATGGTTCGCCGAATCATCCGTTGAGAGTGCTCGATACGATCAAGTAGAGCAACATATATGTGAGGGTAGGAGTATAAAACAACTACGAATTCATCTTGACAAGCCTGTTTCGTGAGGCTCACTCGTCAGGAGATTTTAAGATTATATACACCTATTTCAATAATCGTTGTCGCAGTCGAAGCTACTGCCCACACCCTAAAGCCTGCAAAGGATGTCGGTTATATAGACATAATTTGTGATTTATTACACGTTTTTTAAAGAAATATTATATTTATATCTACCACAACAACAACTTGTTATGAATATATAACACAAACACGTTCAACCAAAATATTCTATGATTAATTTGATAAAAAGAAAAGAAATACCAACATCCTTTGCAGACTTCAGAGTGTGGACTGTGGCTTTGTTTGCGTCAACGATTTTTGAAATGGGTATATATATATATATATGATATGATATACTATATGAATTATTGAATTTTTAAATTAGGGTGGAAACAATTAAAAAAAAGTAGGGAATCGATAAATCATTTTTGATTACTGACGTTATCTAATAATTTGCCAACATCTGCCTGGAATTTAAATTCATTTTGACACGATTGAATGAGTTTATTGATTACAAAAAAAACTCTTCCCAATGGGTAATCTAAGATGGATCATAAACACTCCCTGGGAGAAATACTAAAATTAAGGTTTTGTACATCACATTAATCCTTCGCTCTCAGTCACTGAAAGGTCGAGTCAAAACGTCATTTTATTCCAAGATACTGCATAAATATTGACATAAATACGATGCGCTTCTCGTCTTAACGGAACATTATAAAGTCAATACAAGAAAGGGATTTAATAGTGAAGCAACCTTTAGTTAAAACTGTGGCAAAGTCATCTGAGGTTTGGTGGAAATTGACTCTGGCAGATTGTCTTTTTTTAAATCACAACGTCTTGATAATGGTAAGTAATGGTCTAGCCACTTTTCGCGTTGGAAGAGGAGCGAAAGAACGTCTGTTTTCTCTGGCTAGTAATACATAGTACCAAAACGTATGACAACCATGTTTCAAGTATTTAAAACCTATAACCTCATTGCAAGTTGGGAAATAATTTAGTTCATATAAGAACTCCTTGTCGGGTTTTTTAATATGGTCTTCGTCTTGTTAAAACGCAACTAGATGTTTGTTAAAGTCATAGAAAGTTAGGTATAGGATATATTTTTTTCATTATAGATAACTGAAATAAAGTGAAAAGTAGGTTTATTCTATTTCGATTTTTCGCTTCGAATGGTAAGAGCATGCGGTCCACTATTTAACGATAATTAAAAAAGAACTTTCTTGATGTTTACACACGTACCGTAATAGATTCGGTTTGTAGAATTTGCTTTTTATGAAAAACAAACTTGAAATTTTAAATCCAACTAAGGTTGCGGTCACACTTGCGCTAGAGATTCTGATTTAGCAAGCTTGCTTGTGACGTCAGTTTAGCGAATGCTAGAATTCTAGCTAGCGCAGCGCGGTCACACTTGTCAAATTCGTGCTTGCTTGAATAAAGGTGTTAACAGATGTAACTCAGAGCTTATTGATTATTGGCTATGATCGTAGTTTCTGCCTGACATTGCTTGGATTTTCAAGCAGAGTACTTATTTCTGTTTAAGATGATTGTCGTGCGCAAGAAATATTGATGTGTCTGTTTCAATAGCCTGCGTAGGAACGACACAAAAACAACAGTCAATGGCGCCAAATGTTCGTATTTTCTGATGACCTTAAAGGTTAGATTCAAAGTATTCTCATTGGTTGATAAACGTAAGCCAATTTATTCTATTGATTTAGCAAGCTTCAAACATGGCCCTGACCGTGCTTAAGCTTTGCTGCGGCTTCTTTGTACTTTGAAAGATTCCAGATCCGTTTACTATTAAGCATGGCGTGCTGTGAAAAACCGGTCACACTGCACATTGAGCTAGAAACGTGCTAAATACACAGGATTAACTCAAGCAAGCACAATCCTAGCGCGAGTGTGACCGCAACCTAACATAATTGTAAAACAACTGATGTATAATAATGCACTTTGATTGGAAGAGGTTGCATAAATCCTTCCTGAATTAGCTGATAAACAAATATATCGTATTTCATGACGAGCCGAATTGAATGAACTATTTTTGATGAAGTTTTTGTCACATTTCTTTTATCGTATTGATCTTTTGTCAGTTAAAAGTTTCAGCTCTTTCTTCCCGTCTAAGGAACTACAGTCTTCGATTTTAGGTCTTAGTCTGTACATTTAAATGTTGATTTTTTTAATTGTAAGTGATTTTAGCATTTCTTTGTGGATTCCGATAAAGAAATTTAACGAAAAGTCATAGGAATTGCACAGGTTTTTTACTCGATAAATGCACACACAAGTTACAGTGAGGGGCTCGAACCGTGAACGCTTGACTTTTTTCATGTTATTATTTTCTTAAACTTCTACTGCTTGAAAACCCCTTTTACATGAAGCAGTGATCATGAGTTCAAATGCACTAATTAATTTTTCATAATATATGTTATTTCTTATCCATTTGCTCATGGGATGTGGGTTAAAAAAGTAACTAAAAAACTCAAAATAGTGTTCACGGTTTGAGTGTCCTCACTGTAAAATGAAGAACAAACATTATTTTACTTTAGTAATAAAAACAATTGCAAATGAAAACTGTAGAACAACAGCTATCCAACTGCTTTCATAATGAAAAGCAAAGAAATTGTTTTTTAGTTCAATAAGATATATTTTTAGTAAATTGTTTTTGGTTAACAGGTGCTTGGAGGAATATCGCTGAATGAATGACAGATGGTATCATGGCACCGCTTTGAAGTGAGTCAAGTCGATATTAAGTGATGAGTTTTCACAATGCAAATGTTCTCTGAAAATTTCTGTGCTAAATTTAGAAATGAAAAATATTATATAAAAAAGGGCAATGTCAACAAAGGGAGGGAGATAGGAAGAAAATATTTAAAGATATATATGTTGTTCTTATCCGCAATATATTAAATTGTATATGAGTATATGTTCGTCGCGGAGTTAAGCTAAGTTAATTATTGTAATTGCAATTATAGAAGCCCGAAAAAAATTCGGGACTTCAACGGGATTTGAACCCATGACCTTTGCAGAACCGGTGCAATGCTCTACCAACTGAGCTATGAAGCCACATATGTTGGTAGGATGTCATTTTGATGAATTCATTCGACCACAGAGTACAATATGTAAGAGATAAATACCGAGAACGGAGGCAATAAGCCGTATAGGCTTATTGCCGACGTTCGAGGTATTTATCTGACTTATTACATGATTTACAGAGGTTTTCCAAAAAGGCCTTGTATTTTTAAATTTTGTATGCAACATTTGGGTTTTTACGCCATATACTTTTATCGATGCAAGTCGTTTTCAAGACGACAAATATATTCTTCAGAAGATTCTTGAATTGTTTGTTTTTATTTTTAGTGCATGACTTATTACATGATTGAATAGGTTTTCACACAACTTCATGTTCCAAAGGGCATCATCAAGCTGATTATTTTTTTGGTTTCCCATGAGTATACAATCCAAACAATGGGCTTTTAGTTTTGTTGTACACTACAATATACTAATGAACTGTAACGAACAAATGAATACGTTTTCTTCTCACCAACTGACATCGATCGGACAGTTAGCATAAAGTGTTAGGGTCAGGATTTGTAAGCAAAGGGTTCGGGGTTCGATCCTCGAAAGGGTCACTCTATCAGATGATTTTTTATTCGTTAAATGTTCGCAACTAGAAAATTTCTAAGTTTAACGTTACATAGCATGTAGAGATTTTGTCTGCGCATGCGTTTGTTTTGATGATAAAATTCCTTTTCACGTCGAATGAAAGAATTTTATTCTGACATGGAACATTTAGTTTGCAATCTCATCTTGCACAACTATGTTCAAAAACCGAATTACTGAGATATCAAATGTTGACCGTCTACTAGTGCGCTGTAGTTAATTATTTCAATCGAACAAACTCCGGATGGAAAAATATCACACGTTAAAGTCTGACAAAAGTGGATAAAAGGGCCAGAACTTCGAACTTTCGAATACAAGTTTGGGCGCTAATTTAATCTATTAGGTAAACATAACAGTATAAGTCATAACCAACACGATACTGTTTGTATTTAATCATATTGGGAGATATTAGACGCCCTCGATCGTCAATAAAACTGCCTTGATTACCTCGAGTGCGTGCGAAATCCTTAGAATTCATCTTAGAATTTTTATATCTTAAACATCGTGCCCCAGCGAATTTACTTCAGAAATAGCTTTTTACATGTTTATATTTTGCAAAACTAAGCTTTTTAGGTAGTAACTTTTGGTCCTGCAATGTGATCCAAAGCGATTTTGAGTACGGGGTTTTATGCATATTTTCGCTCAAAACAACATGCAAATTTTAGCGAACTATTTGTTATTCTTGAATTAAGAATTAAAGTTGGCTTTATAGGCAAAAACCTTAATGGCTCCCATAAAATCGAAATATATAATTTCATTCTAGATAAATCTTTTAGATTATAAAATACAGGTTGTTGAAGTTCGTCAAATTTATCACAGTGAAACAGGGCCTAAACCATGTTGTAAACATTGCTTGAAATCATATCCAGGGACAACAAGTTTCTTCCAAAATAATTCAGTTTTGCGAGAAGTAAACATGGAAATGTCAATTTCTTTAAACGTTTTTTTGGGGCACGATGTTTAAGATATAACAATTCTATGATGAATTCTAAGGATTTCGCACTCGATATTGCTGATATTGACATCAATACGGCGGTTTACTTGACGATCTAAGGCGTCTAATATCTCCTAATATAATGCAATGCACAAAGTAGCGTATTGGTTATAACTTCTACTAAAAGTTTTGACCTGCACATTGGTTTATCGTCCAACATGCTACTTGCAAGTACGCAGTTCTGGTCTTTCTTTTCACTTTTGTCAGACTTTGACGTGTGATATTTTTCCATCCGGAGTTTGTTCGATTGAAATAATTAACTACAGCGCACTAGTAGACGGTCAACATTTGATATCTCAGTAATTCGGTTGTTGAACATAGTTGTGCAAGATGAGATTGCAAACTAAATGTTCCATGTCAGCATAAAATTCTTTCATTCGACGTGAAAAGGAATTTTATCATCAAAACAAACGCATGCGCAGACAAAATATCTACATGCTACGTTACATATAAAGTTGAAAAAGAACGGAAATGACAAGGATAATATAGGGATTAGGTCATTGGTATTCAAGGGCAATATACATTAGTATTCAAGGGCAATATACATTATTAAAAAATTCATGAATAATTAATGAGACATTTTCAAAAGAAATCATGACCATGACGAGTGTTGTAAATCTGATACAACACTAGTGTTGTATATCCTGATTTGCATAAGTTTTAACTGGTAATTTTACGGCAAAATTTATTTTAATCTTGAAAATTTTGTTTAAATATGAAAGAGCTAACCTAGACATTTTTTAAGTAGTTTACAACATTCGCGTCCGTGTTGTATCGGCGATACAATCGCGCGCCTTCGGCTTGCGATTGTATCTGCCGATACAACACGGCCGCTCATGTTGTAAACACTACTTATTTCACACTTGACACGGTTTTCTTTGTTATTCATAGGGATGTATCTCCGATATAAACCCCTCATTATACCAATTCAAGGGTTATATCTAGATTTAAAAAACTCATTAATAATTCATGAGCTATTAGTCCAATCGGGGCATTCCAATTTGGTCACATGCATGACCTTTATACCCCATAAAACACTGCCATAGGTACATTAAATTGGTACATTATATAAAAACACATGTGTCTTTATATGGCGCGTTTTTCGTGTCAAAATTCAAGTTCGACATTCGTTTTTCAAGTTGACATTCGTTGTTCAAGTTCGACATTCGTTTTTCAAGTTCGACATTCGTTTTTCAAGTTCGACATTCGTTTTTCAAGTTGATATTTTTTTCAAGTCGACATTTTTTTCAAGTTGACATTCGTTTTTCAAGTTCGACATTCGTTTTTCAAGTCGATATTTTTTTCAAGTTGACATTTTTTTCAAGTTGATATTTTTTTCAAGTAGACATTTTTTTCAAGTTGACATTTTTTTCAAGTTGACATTTTTTTCAAGTTAATATTCTTTTCAAGTTGACATTTTTTTCAAGTTGATATTTTTTTCAAGTTGACATTTTTTTGATTTGGGCTTCCTGTGTTTATGGCTGGTCGTGGGATCTAGGTCAAAGCGCGGCTGAGGTGTGGGGAGTAAACAAAATGTCGGTCACTGATGCAAAATGATCGACCATTTTCAAAGCTTGAATTGCAATACAGCTCCAGACGAATTGAATAATTTAGTTACTCGTGCAAACCTTTTATACGGCCACTCAGTTCAACTTGCATCTGTTAATTTAGTAGGAGTTCCGATTAATACTACTGAGAAGAATGCGCAACATCGTAGATTTGCTCAAAGAGGAGGAGAAATCAGCAATAAGCACTTCCTTTAATTCAGATTTCAAGTACTCTGGCTTACCTGGAAGGCCAAGGATTCACATAACGCAGGATCAGTTGTCATATTTATCTGACAATGGATTTAAAGCTGTTGAAGCCCAAACCAAAAAAATGTCAACTTGAAAAAAATATCAACTTGAAAAAAATGTCAACTTGAAAAAAATATCAACTTGAAAAAAATGTCAACTTGAAAAAAATATTAACTTGAAAAAAATGTCAACTTGAAAAAAATGTCAACTTGAAAAAAATATCAACTTGAAAAAAATGTCAACTTGAAAAAAATATCAACTTGAAAAAAATGTCAACTTGAAAAAAATGTCAACTTGAAAAAAATGTCAACTTGAAAAAAATATCGACTTGAAAAACGAATGTCGAACTTGAAAAACGAATGTCAACTTGAAAAAAATGTCGACTTGAAAAAAATATCAACTTGAAAAACGAATGTCGAACTTGAAAAACGAATGTCGAACTTGAACAACGAATGTCAACTTGAAAAACGAATGTCGAACTTGAATTTTGACACGAAAAACGCGCCATATCTTTATGATAAAGGTACGTGTGTCTTTATGATAAAGGTACGTGTGTTCTTTATGTACCTATGACACTTGTAAAGGTCTCAGTTTTAATATCTCATCATTGACCTTTACTAGAGGCATCATCCGAAACAATGCTATCAAGCTCCCACTATATTATACACGACCTTTCTCAAATGTGGGATGCCAAATGTGGTGCTTAATGGTGCGTGGTGGGATATGAGCATGCGCAGTGTACCTTGCAAATAAAGTTTGTCTCCAAATTGGACTTTTCTTCAAGAAACTTTTATAATTTAGTTTTGAATAAGTGTTGGAGTTTTTTAAGCTATATAAAAAACTCGCAGCACGTGTTTTATCAAGGATCAAAAACCCTCGCTGCGCTCGGGGTTTTATCCTTGATAAAACACTGCTGCTCGTTTTTTATATACTACATAAACCCGGGTCTATATCTAATTATAACCTTTGCATTTATTATTTATTGCAACATTAGACTTAGAAATTTTTACTAGATAGCGATTTTTGGAGAAAAAAAGTCTTTGAGTACCAATGTCAGGACTCGAACCGAGAACCTCTGCATTGCTGTATCTGCGCTTTAAGCCATTATACTACATAGTCATCCGATGGAAAGTTAACAACAAAAACTCGTTTAAGGTCATATCATAATGATAGCATTCAAGTTCGTTAGTGTTCTTCTGAATAGAATTGAAAGTGATTGTTTAATATTTCCTTATGGGAATTCATTGACAATGAACATTAAATTATGAACAGAATATTGATATATTTTTGGATTGGTTTTATTTTTTTGAATACGATCAGTGATAATCATACATTGTTTTCTTTTCAGAAAACCTTAGTTATCATTGAAAAATGTCGAGTCAGATCTCAGCCAAATGGTTTAGATTGTGTCAGTATTATTTAATTTTGTTATGAAAATTTTCAATAAACTTCAATCATGGGAAAACTGCCAGTTGTATTCTAGTGAGAAAAATCATTAACAGCATTCCACCTTATTGATTAGTTTCAATGGTTTGACTATTTTAGTCTTTGTATTAAGGAATGAAAACTAAGATAGCATAACCTCCTTCAATTGTGTTCTATCAATAAGATTTTGATTTAAAAATGCACCGAGCCGGTTCCCTGCACATTTTCTATTCATATCATTCATTTTATCAAATACGACTCCCCAGTAGATACTAATTAGAGATTTGAAAAGCCGTTCTTTTATTTCTTAACTCAAATCATGTGCCTTTGTTAGAATAGGATTAAATCATTGTTTTTTGTGAGAAAACCTTCTCAAGTGTGAAATAAATTAGTTACATACCTCGAATGTTCGGCTATAAGCCTATATATCCCTTGGGCCTGCGGCCGGCGGGATATATATGGCTTATAGCCTCCATTCTCGGTATGTAACTCTTACGTATTCAAGGGCAATATATAGATATTGCCCTCGGATGGGGGCAATATCTGTATAAAGCCCTTGAATTGATAATGAACAGGGTAATACGCGATATAAAGCCCTAAAAGTAACAATGAAAACCAATGTAATCATGTAATAAGTAGATATATATTTTGGTCTGATCCGCGGTTATATTAAATCGTACAATCTGAACTCAACAAAATGACCTCCTACCAACATATGTGGCTTCATAGCACAGTTGGTAGAGCATTGCACCGTTTCTGCAAAGGTCATGGGTTCAAATCCCGTTGAAATCCCGAATTTTTTTCGGGCTTCTATAATTGCAATTACTTTAATTGCTTAACTCCGCGACGATCATATACTCATACAATTTAAAATATTTTGAGTAAGAAAAAAACAGAGAGAGGGAAACTTAATTGAACCAAAATGAAAATAAATAGAAACTACGGCGAGTAAACTAGTATATGCTGCGTCGGTGTTTGATATAAACGATAGGTAATATAATGAAATTTGTAACCGTAAAAAATGTTGACTTAACTTTACTGACGTTTCGAACATTAGCCCTTCGTCGGAGTAAAAGAGTGACAATGAAAATAATCATATTGTTGTTGCCAGTGTAGCTATATATATGTTTCATTTACCAGTGTCGATTATAAAACTAATACAGAGTTTCATTATCTTGATCCCAGAATCTTTGCTGCTGTACTACTGGAGCTGGTGCGCATGCGTAGAAATGTTGCTGCGAATATACATTGCGAGCATGCTCACAATGATGTATACCGCCGACCAATGTAAACGTATGTACTCAGTGCCTGGTCGCGTTTTAAATAGGCATCGTATCAGATTGATAGAAAAGAAAACTTTTCACAGCTGTGTTTTCGAGTGTGAACAAGAACCTCAGTGTTTTAGTATAAATTACTTGATCCCTTCGTCAACTTGTCACTTGAACAAAGGAACAGCAGAAAGACATCCTGATGACTTCGTGGCCTCGCCTGATGCTATGTATATAGGAAGCCTGGTACGAGATGAACCAGTTGTTATGGAGAACCCTTGTGATAAGAGAAACCCCCCTTGTGATGGGTTTTGTACTGTTACTCCAGGCTCCTTGTCTTCAACGTGTGTTTGCCTCCACAGCGACCCTGCAGCATGTCAGTCGGACGGTAAGTAGATGACTGAATGAATGACATAATGAATGGTTGAATAAATGAATGGATGGATGAATGAATGGATGGATGGATGAATGAATGGATAAATGAATGAATGAATGGATGAATGAATGGATGAATGAATGGACGAATGAATGAATGGATGAATGAATGGATGGATTAATGAATGAATGAATGGATTAATGGATGAATGGATGGATGGATTAATGGATGAATGAATGGATGGATTAATGGATGAATGAATGGATGGATTAATGGATGAATGAATGGATGGATTAATGGATGAATGAATGGATTAATGAATGAATGGATGGATGAATGGATGAATAAATGGATGAATAAATGGATGAATGAATGAATGGATGAATGGATGAATGAATGAATGGATGGATTAATGAATGGGCGAATGAATGAAATAATGAGTCAAAATAAAGTATTGATGTTTTCTGTTGAAGCCTGTAAACCACACGCACTAGGAATGGAAAGTGGTGCGATAGGAGTCGATCAACTATCAGCATTTACTATACATGCAGACAGCTCACTCGATAACGCAAGACTAAACAGCGTTAAGTCCTGGATCCCAAACACGGACGATAAACAACAATGGCTTCAGATTAGCTTTGGATCAAAAAGTAAGATTGTAACAAAGATAGGCACGCAGGGTCATAAATCAAACTGGTGGTGGACAAAAACATTTAAGATACAGTTTAAACTAGGTGCATCGGCTTGGGGATATTACTTGGATACAACTAACAACCAGCAGAAGGTAAATCTACTTATTGCACTGATAATGACTCGTGCTTATATATTTGTTTTCTATCTATATATCAGACTCCCAATTCATATTGCATTTTCTTACTTATCCCTCTTACTTCAACAAACGCTTCTTATATCATCATTTCTTATCCTTTTTTATACGGATCTAGGGGTGTCCCTATAATGGCACCGTACACTCTCCTAGCGCCGCAATTACCCTATTTAAGACATTTAGGGACCAGACACTCCCTAACACCTTAAGAGCCCTTCATATGCAATTGGGACACCCCGGACCTGACAATTTTCTGGGTTCGCCCCTGATTATTGATACTATGTGACACACTAAGCTGTTACAAAGGAAACACGAAAGAAGGAAAAGGATTTGCCTGCGGTTGAGGCTATGCACTGCAAAAACGGCTGAGTAGATATAACACAGTATATTGCGTTAACCATGCATTCAGGATAACACTTTATAGTGAGTAAACCCAACTCATTATTGAGAGTAAACATAGATGAAGACGCACCATTGAGTACAATGTACTCAATATATTGAGTTTAACCTCACTTTTACTCAATAATGAGTTGGGTTTACTCACTATAGAGTTGTGTTTACTCACTATAAAGTGTCATCCTGAATGCATGGTTAACGCAATATACTGTGTTGTATCTACTCAGCCGTTTTTGCAGTGTGGCAAACCTATTGCTGGGGATACCTACTTAGTGTATAGAGCTGAACATACTCTATTTTCTTCCTTGTGGGAATATTGAAATAAGATAATCAATTAGTAATATTTGAAACACGGATGCGAGTGTTCCATCGGGTTTCCAAACATGAGAAAACATTTGAAAGTACGACGCTGCAGGCCGATGAAGCACGACACATGAGTGTTATAAATGACTTCTCTAACAAGTTGATTATTCAAGTATTTCACTGGGTTTCCAAATGCATGCACATCCCAGGGGATGTACTCATGGTAACATGACGGGGAGGTCCGACGTATTTTTTTGGGGTTGACAATTTTAGTTCTTGGTATTTTTTGGGGTCAAGAGACCTGCCATGTATTTTTTTAGGTCTTAAAATGAAACCGGTTTTTCTTTTTTTGGTTGCCCACATCTCCGAGTTCAATTTTTGTTTCGATCCGTATATCAGAAAATTATTCGTTTGAAATTTTTTTTCAGCGGGGCATGAGTTCCGTAAAGAAATATACTGTATATACTGATAATTCAATAAATCAGTTTTAGAAGTATGTAAGCCTTGTATTTTTTGGGGCTCGAAATTAGCATGACATTTATTTGTTTGGGTGTAAAATTTCAGGTTTGAGTATTTTTTGGGGTTGCAATATGAAGCTCCGTCCACCCCCCCCCCCCCCCCCCCCCCCCCCGTCATGTTATCCCCCAAGTACATCCCCTGGGGATGCACATGATCGAATAGGACAGTCTGGTTGGCCAAAAAGGTCATGAATTATTAATGAGTTTGAGAATTGTGTTTCAGGTATTTCCAGGGAACACGATGACGGGCGATGATGTTGTGAACAATACTTTTACTCCACCTATTGTTGCTAATGCTATCAGGATAGTACCTGATACGTGGGATGGACGGATAGCACTGCGGTTAGAGCTGTATGGTTGTGACATGTTATCATAAAACATTAATCAAATGGATAGCTATCTTTCAGCAAAGTACCTGTTACATGGTATGAACGAATAGCTCGATGTATCATAACATCATTTTAAAAATGATTAATCTTATTACGGCATTATTATTGAGATCATGAATCACAAGAAATGCTAATTGCACATAGTAGAACCGCATCACAAGTTACTCAAGTGATATTTCGTGTATATATCCATATCAAGTCCATGTTCTCGTATCCAAGAGTAGGGAATACAAGGTTATGGAAGTTACAATGTATAGTGTGGTATATCTTCGGCTTGGTCAGTCACGGAAGGATTTTCCAAATTTTGATATCAGTCGTTGAACAAAATGAGAAATACTGCAAGTAAATGGCGGATAAACTAAATTGACTACGTCTCATTTTAACAAGTGTCTTGTAAACTGAATTAAAGTAAAGATACTCTGTACACAGTACAAAAACGAGGTCAAAATACTCTGTACACCGTACAAAAGCGAGGCTAAAATACTCGGTACACAGTACAAAAACGAGGTCAAAATACTCTGTACACCGTACAAAAACGAGGTCAAAATACTCTGTACACCGTACAAAAACGAGGCCAAAATACTTTGTACACAGTACAAAAACGAGGCCAAAATTCTCTGTACACAGTACACAAACGAGGCCAAAATACTCTCTACACAATATAAACACGAGGCCAAAATACTCTGTACACCGTACAAAAACGAGGTCAAAATACTTTGTACTGAGTACACAAACGAGGCCAAAATACTGTCTACACAATATAAACACGAGGCCAAAATACTCTGTACACCGTACAAAAACGAGGCCAAAATACTCTGTACACCGAACAAAAACGAGGCCAAAACCAACTGACGTTTCGGGCGTCAATCCGTCGGTGTTCCTGTTTGCAGTCAGAACGGAATGATGTAAAGATATCGTGAATATTTAAACAACGGATCAGCTGCATCGACACGAATATCTGGCTCTTGTCTAACGTGAGCGGATCTCTTGAAAGTTATAAATTTGTGTATATATATTCAAGGACTCGAGTAACCTATATAGTTATTTATTTACTCAGTCCTTTACAGTGCGACTACTGAAACCGGGGTCACCAAAACATAATTATATAAACAATAGAATCTCGACAAATGAGGCCAAAATACTCTCTACACAATATAAACACGAGGCCAAAATACTCTGTACACCGTACAAAAACGAGGTCAAAATACTTTGTACTGAGTACACAAACGAGGCCAAAATACTGTCTACACAATATAAACACGAGGCCAAAATACTCTGTACACCGTACAAAAACGAGGCCAAAATACTCTGTACACCGAACAAAAACGAGGCCAAAACCAACTGACGTTTCGGGCGTCAATCCGTCGGTGTTCCTGTTTGAAGTCAGAACGAAATGATGTAAAGATATCGTGAATATTTAAGCAACGGATCAGCTGCATCAACACGAATATCTGGCTCTTGTCTAACGTGAGCGGATCTCTTGAAAGTTATAAATTTGTGTATATATATTCAAGGACTCGAGTAACCTATATAGTTATTTATTTACTCAGTCCTTTACAGTGCGACTACTGAAACCGGGGTCACCAAAACATAATTATATAAACAATAGAATCTCGACAAATGTTTGACTTTTTTGCTTAAAATGGTAATAATTTTCAGTATATGTGAACGGAATAGATCAAGATTGAATAAGAAACATCTTAGCCTGTGAGAACTATCTACAATTATTTTGTTTGATCTCAAAAACTATCTATTTTGAAGTTTGTTTGGGTGGCCCCGGTTTCAGTAGTCGCACTGTAAACTGTAGGCCCTCGACCTGGTTTTGGATAGAGATATGCTGCAAGGGTCTAAGTTAAGAATCGCTGACCCGATTCATGACACTCGATGAGATAGTCCATAACCTGTTCAACAGAAAGAGAATAATAATTCTGTCAAATTAGTAGAAAAACTGTGTCTGGCTACATGTAGTTGTGTAATCACGTGACTAGTAATAAAACGAAATTATGGAGGATTGTTTGCCTTTTTATTACCTTGAACAAAAACGTTTTCTTAGCAAGTAGCAAACTATCTCCACGGCGGTTCAACATTTAGCATATTTTTACTTTAATTGCTCTCTTTGTAACGTACACCGACGCAGTATGCATTAATTTAACCGTTAGTTATTGCGCATTTTTAAAACGTTTTCCTAAAAATATCGTACACATTAATTCAAATTTGTTACCACGAAACACGACGCAGTCTACACTTATTTAACCTCTAGTTATTATACACTTTGTTACTTCAATTGTTTCCTTAGAAACATCGACGCAGTCTTCACTAATTTAACCTCTAGTTATTATACATTTTGTTACTTCAATTGTTTCCTTAGAAACATCGACGCAGTCTTCACTAATTTAACCTCTAGTTATTATACACTTTGTTATTTCAATTGTTACCTTAGAAACATCGACGCAGTCTTCACTAATTTAACCTCTAGTTATTATACACTTTGTTATTTCAATTGTTTCCTCAGAAACATCGACGCAGTCTTCACTAATTTAACCTCTAGTTATTATACACTTTGTTATTTCAATTGTTTCCTCAGAAACATCGACGCAGTCTTCACTAATTTAACCTCTAGTTATTATACATTTTGTTACTTCAATTGTTTCCTCAGAAACATCGACGAAGTCTTCACTAAATAAATTTAACCTCTAGTTATTATACACTTTGTTATTTTAATTGTTTCCTTAGAAACATCGACGCAGTCTACGCCTATTTAACCTCTAGTTATTATACATTTTGTTACTTCAATTGTTTCCTTAGAAACATCGACGCAGTCTTCACTAATTTAACCTCTAGTTATTATACACTTTATTTCAATTGTTTCCTTAGAAACAAGAACTGTCCACGAAATCGAGTCGTACATGAGCTGATAGCCAACGAGGCGTACTCACAACTAAAATATAAGTAAATAATAGTAACAACAAATTACTAAAACTAGAAAAACTTTGGACATTTTGTGAATGAATTTTGACCTGAACAGCGCGCGCTACTGACGCCATCACACGATTCTTCAGTTTGATTGAGACACAGGCACCCCAGGATCCAGAAACAGGCGATTTTTAATCGATTAGAACGCGCGCGTATACACCTATTTCAATTAACGTTGTCCATCTGAAATGGTTGATCTGAGACCGATAGGAATTGTGGGAGCTCGTTAAACTGCAAATGCACTATTATAATCAAGCTTGATTATTAATGTTTACTTCTGAAATACTGTTATCTGTAATTCAACACCATTCAAGTGTGATTAAAACAATGCATTTGGAATTTAATGAACTCCCACAATTCCTATCGGTCTCAGATCAACCATTCCAGATGGACAACGTTAATTGGAATAGGTGTATATCGAACGAGCGAAATTAGCGAAAACTGAATTTGGGCTTCCTGTGGTGAGTCGGCAGTTCAGTTTAAGGACCATTGGGAGAAAACGAAAAGTCGAAAAAAGTGAAATAAAATCGCTAATTCTTGAAAAATGACTATCAAATTAATTAACAATCTAAGTTAATGAACATTTTGAGCCGGTTTCCAGCCTTCTAGGTGCCTTAAATCGCGCGTTTTTCGCTTTTCTTTTTTCAACGAGTTGAAAAAAGGTCGCATCCAGTTCAAGACGAAGTCAAGGCTGGAGACTTCACAAACCACCACTTTCACTCGGACCACAAAAACTTACACTTATACTACACTTATCAACAAAACATTAACACCACTGCACTCAGCGAGAACCACTCTACAAATTACTACAAATAGCCCCCCAATTTGTCCGATATCCGAAAAGATAACGCACGTTTTTTATTGAGATTTTTCAAATTTTTCTTTCGTTTGATGCGCGGCCAGGGTTGCCGGTGAGTGATACGCCACCGATACGTTAAACTTCGCTCTGATTGGTCAGTTTTGGTCAGGTGACGGTACCAAAGTCTACTGACCCTCTCGTGGGTAACTGCGAACTTTTGTCAACAACGAACGACTTACCGGGGGTAGGGAAATCAAAAAAAGTTTACTGTCCCCGTAATAGACAGTCAAAATGGCGCCCGCCAAATCCATGCACTTGACACTCGATGAAACAAAGTTGAAACACAGTTTTTGTCATTTTTTAGCATAATTTGATAACCAAAATCAACCAAGATAAACCTGGATAATCTTCATGTCAAATAGTTTGGGTAGGTTTAGGAAAATACGTGTAAAAGATTGTGTTTTTTTCTTCATCGGCTTTTTTCATTTCTTGCTCGTAGTCGCTCAAACACAAGTGCGAAAAAGAAACTTCTTTTTTCAAGAAGAGCGTTAAGATTTTTTCCGTTGAGTTTATGTATACTTTTCCAAGCGAAAATATATTTTTCTACAGACGACTAGTTGTACAATATAAAAGGGGAAAGTGTTTGCATTTTGAATGCGTAATTTAGTAAGAAATTAATTGTTTTCTTCTACCCACGGTATATGAGGTGATAGCCTAGTAGTAGGGAGCCAATCAGAGCGCGAGATTGCTCATATCTAGTGAGTACGGCGCGAGATTGCTCATATCTAGTGAGTGTGGATATAATAAAATGTATTTGATTAAAAAAGCGCGATAGTCACTAGTCAAGAGCTGGACCCAATTTTCGCAAAATATTTATTTTATTACGCGCGCGGTGTTATGCTTCTCTTGAGAATCCAATCAAGAATCAGTCTGCGCGCGTAAAAAAATAAATCTCTTTTGCGGAAATTGGGTGCAGCTCTGGACTACTAGATAGTCATTGAATAACAACAAAAGAACACAATGGAAATAAGGTGCATTAAAGAGTAGGTGATATAATGAAATTTGTAACACCGTAAAAAATGTTGACTTAACTTTACTGACGTTTCGAGCTTTAGCCCTTCGTCGGAGTGATACGGAGTATTAGTGATACACTAAAGTGTGTTTCACCGGCATAAAATGAAAATCGCTCGAACCGATATAGTAACTGTACATTGTTACACCAGCTGTCTTTTAATATCGCACATTTTTGATTTGTCATTACGGAAATGCCGACATATTTAACGATATTGTAAAGGCTTACATCGTTATTGTTTTTTTTTTTGTACTTTATTATTAAATTGTTACTGTTAAGCAATTCTTTTATGGATGTCATGAAATAGAGTCAATAAGTGATAAAACTAACGATTCTAATCTAAACAAATGTAAAACGTTTTTGTCAGACTGTCAGGTGATGTCAGTGAGATGTGTAGTTCAGGTTGAACACCTGCATTCTAGTATAGTCACCGTCTTGGTTTGGGTAGAACAAGCCAAACCTTTCGATAAAAGTAGACGAGCTGCCTTCTATACTGATATTACAGTAAATAACGCATTTCATATACGTAAGCTAACAGCCGATAGAGTATATTTACACCTTTTGTCAATCTAGAGATGTAAAGGAACTGACTCCACTGAACTCATCAAGTTTCCATTAAAAGAATAAGTTTTACAGCAAAAACAAAAAGAAGGATAATAGCATATGGCAAGTGGAAAGATCTGGAACGTTGCTGTGGTATTCAATTTTAAGTTGTTCACCAGAAGCGTAGAGCTTTACAGCCGACAAGAAAATACAGGATTGTTGTACATTGGCAACTGAGCGGGAAAAAGAAACAATTTCTTTACGACCTTCCGTTCTTATAGTTGATCGTTTATCATTAGTGTAATATTTTGCAGCCAACAAGAAAGCTCAATGGCAAACTGTCGTGTCAAAACTGGTCGTTTTGGGAGTATTTGTTTACTGCTAGCACTTTGGGTAATCGTCTTAACTCAGTTAGTAAACAGCTATGACAACTGTCGTACAGTTCGACCAATACAAGGATACTGCTTAACAGAGGAATATTCCTACCAAATAATCCATGGTATCTCACTGGGAACGTGTATTGTTCATTGTGAAGGAAGCGCTAAATGTTCCAGTATAAGCTACCAGAGCGAGCCAAATGTCTGCAGGCTGAATAACGTGACAAGAAATCTGTCGTTCAGCGATTTTATTCAAGACGAGATGTGTACTTACCTGGAGAATGTTCTTCGTCCAAGTTCGTGTTTTACACACGTGTGTAAATCATGCGCGTGTTGGTGCGATAGAGTGCAAGAAGATGGTGATTGTGAAGGTAGGTTGAGCCTATTTGTCTTTATTATTACGCCCAAATAGTTGATTGTCAGGCTATTTTTTTCTTAAGCCCCGTTTAAACTGCATGGGCCAAAATGAACACATTGACGTTGGATGATGTTGGTCCAACACGGTTGGTCCAGTTCATAAGGGTCCTTACATGATAGAGCGAAAACACGGCTATATTTCCATGAAATAAAATATAATTGCTACTGCATGTGCAATATATAGTTCTTATTTAATGGTTATTAGTCACTATCAAAGACAAGTAGTAGTGTTATAATGAGGTATTGTTTCCTGGCCTTTTGTATTTGATGTTTCTGGTTTCAGTGTTTTCGCTCTGTTTTACAAATACAATCCCAAAGACTTTGTGGACACATTGCAATAAGTTATTTCACAATGCAAAAATACACCTTTTTCAGTTTTTTTCCTACTGATTCATCTTGTTTGCTTTAGTTTGTGGTTCAAAAGCCCTTGGAATGGAAAATGGTGATATCAAAGATAGTCAGATTTCTGGTAGTAAGTCTACCGTTACATACGAACCTGTGTATGGAAGACTGGAAAATAAAACAGGATGGTATGTTAACACGGCATCGACGCAGTACATACAGGTACACCAAGTTATATAACTAGATGAAGTATTAACCTAGAAAGTTATCATCTATAGGTCGTGTTTCTGATATAGTGCGTTTTGTACGGACGTACCCGTAGATACCGCGTCAAAGAGGATATAAGTATTTATTATTTTCTTCTCAAGTTAATATATTTGAGCCAGTCACTAATGGTGGTCACGTTACGTCTTCAGTGTTTCTCTGACGTCCCCAAAGCAATGCAAGATAATGAATCTACCCCACACCCCACCCCACCCCCTTCCCACTCTCCCAAAGCACCAGGCATTTCCCCTCCCATTCCCCTTCCACCTCTCCAAAGCTGGCTACGCAGACTAATGCCAATTGTCCAGATAACTCACAGGAATCCCAACCATTGTCCAACAAGAACTGTTAATCTAAGGTGGATAGCAACCATTCCCAGGAGAGCGAATTGAACAAAAGTACCACCAGTCACGGTGATGGTTTTCTTTTGTCAAGACCACCAGCATGCATGGTTGCCGTTTCTTTTGTTCAATTCCTGGGAATATATGCAATCCACCTATTGATGATGTGTGTGTTCTTAGGTATCGTTCTTACCTGCAAAGGTAACACTGACCCATATTGCTAGTCAAGGTCATTATTATTTCCAGTGTTGGGTGACAAAGTACAAAGTCCAGTATACGACACACGAAAACATGACCGACTGGCAAGAGTATGGTACAGACAACAAATCACCATTGGTAAATAAAACATGATAATGTCTTTATTCGTAGTTATACACCTACAACTCGTGTATTTTTCATTAATTAACCCATTCATTCATCCATCCATTCATCAATCCATCCATTAATCCATTCATTCATCCATCCATTCATTCATCCATTCATCCATTCATCCCATTACTAGAAATCAGGGACAAAATGGCGGATAAACTAATCAATATTCATACATTTCTGGCTTTAAAATGGCCGGCCGATAGAGAGATTTGTATGGAAGGCCTATCAGATCTAAAAGTTGGATAGAATTATTCTGCTTATCGTTTTATTTGTCTAGTGTTTTAGAAACACGGAGTTTTTCTTCATAAACAACTAGGAGTGAATAAAAGTCCAAAATAATGTGTTTTCCCGGCCGGCTCGGTCAAAATAGCTTATTATTATCAATGTTTTTTCGCTGATTAGTTCTATACATCCCTTGCAAACGTCTGAATAATTATCCACAATAAAAGTTCAAAATTTCCGGTTTTGACTATGTCTTTTGTGTAGGGAAATTTTGAACTTTGAATGTTGTTGATTATTCAGAAGATTACAAGGGTTGTATAGAATTAATTAGCAAAAAGCCATTGATACTAATAAGCAATTTTGACCGAAGGAAAACACAATTTTTTGGACTTTTATTCACTCCAAATTGTTTATGAAGAACAACTCCGTGTTTCGAGAACACCACAACAATAAAACGATAAGCCGATTTAATTTTATCAAGCTTTTAGACAAGCCTTCCATACAAATCTCTGTATCAGCCGGCCATTTCAAAAGCTAGAAATGTATGAATATTAATTAGATTATCCGCCATTTTGTCCCTGATTTCTGGTAATGCATTCATCCATTCATTTCTTTATCCATCCATCCATCCAACCATCCATTTATTCATCCATCCATTCATTCATCCATCCATTCATTCATCCATTCATTTCTTCATCGATCCATCCATTCATTTATCCATCCATTTATTCATCCATTCATTACTTTATTCATCCATCCATCCATCTATCCATCCATCTCTATTCAGTCATTAATATATTCATCCATTATGTCATTTATCAATTCACCGTTACTTTGTATTTATGTCTCTGTTTATATTTGATTTGTGATCCATCAGATATTTCAAGGCAATAACAACAGAGGGACAATCATCAAGAATGAATTACCGCGACCTTTGATCGGTGTAACTGCAGTGAGAATACAAGCTCACCGCTGGTCATCATGCATTGGCATGCGAATAGAATTATATGGATGCTAAACAACCCTTGTGTTCCTACTTAGGCTTTGTCTGTCTGTCCACAAAGTAGACCAATATTTAAATAGATAATCATTATAGAAATAAATGGAAACTAGCGAGTAAACTAGTTTAGGCTGTGTCGATGTTTGATATAAACGATAGGTAATATAATGAAATTTGTAACGCCGTAAAAAATGTTGACTTAACTTTACATATCTCCATATTACATATATATATATATATATATATATATATATATATATATATATATATATATATATATATATATATATATATATATATATATATATATATATATATATATATATATATATATATATATATATATATATACAGCCGATCTCGAAAAGGTTGTCCACCTGAAAAGACATATATACTAAAATAAATATCACGTGACTCATTTTATAATCACTTTCCGCGCGTGTAGAAAGTCAGGTATTTCTAGCGTGGGAAGATACTGCTTGTTTGAATTCACGGCCATATTACTTTCAAACACAACTGACTTTCTACACACGCAGAAAGTGAACTTAAAATGAGTCACGTGATATTTATTTTAGTATATATGTCTTTTCAGGTGGACAACCTTTTCGAGATCGGCTGTATATATATATATATATATATATATATATATATATATATATATATATGTTTATAAAATATTTGATATAAATCGCGCGCTCTGATTGGCTGAGAAGCGTTTTCTATAACTCAACAGTGCACGGAGCGTCGATTCGTTTGATGTTAACTACTGAATATTTTATAAAAGAAATAGAAAACTCGGCCGCAGTGCTCTATTGAGTCTACGCGTCGTGCTTCTCCTAACGTTTCTCTCGTCTTCTTAAAATTCCCTCGTGCTCTATGACTCGATAGAGCACGCTGCCTCGTTTTCTATTCCTTCAATACATTACAGTGCTTAACTTTACTGTTGAGTTATAGAGAACGCTTCTCAGCCAATCAGAGCGCGCGATTTATATCAAATATTTTATAGTGACGTTTCGAGCTTTAGCCCTTCGTTATAGATATACCCACGAATGCTGCGTGCGGCCAAAGTGAGTGATTTCTACCGCTGGCTTCTTCGTAGAACTACCAACGCTTAATAATAGTGCACTTTACTTCTTTTCCCATAACTCCCTTTCGGTTCAAGATTACACAGTTTTTTAAAAGGGATTTTCTCAGAGACAACGCTCTTTCAGTTAGCGCCGATACATGGTCAGTTGAATCGATGGTGTAAAATCAATAAGCGAGAATCCTTAGAGATATCAAAAAGAGAAATAAAAACAAACTAAATGTTTTTATTTCCAGCGAGTAGAGTGCAGTACAACATGACTAAATGTAGTACAAAATAGTGCTAATTAAACAATAGAAAACTATAGAATTACCATAACATTGCACTATGTAGTAATAACAAATGTTGGCGGAGGTTTTGTTGCAAGTTGTATTGCTTGTTACATGTTGCTTACCAAGCCTGAAATATGTTATATTCATATGTAAATGTTAATGTTTCACGGAGATACTATTTGTACTCTATAAACTAAACATTTCTCATTTTAAAATTCTACTATGAAAACATATTATTTTTATCTCTTTATCATAAAAAGAAACTGTCCATGCCATTTCTAGTTCTTGTTCTTGGAGCGAACGTTTGGCATCAACATCGCAGGTTCTAATCTCCACGACTTTCATCTTCTGCTCGAGCCACATGCCTGGCTAATTCTTTCCATAGTTTCTTCCTTGCTTCTTTTCCATCGACTACCAAGTTATTCTCCTCAGGCTCGTGTTGGTCGGAATTCACTGAAACATAAATTCAATACTCGCTGTAATCAAGGTTTAAATCACATTCAATGTAGAAATTGAAGTGAAGGGAACAAATGTCATTCTAATTTAGCATTTTTCGATTTTTAATAACCGAATATTTGCATTGTTACCTTAGAACAAAAATGCTAAATGCTGTAAGTCTAAATGTTGACCTCCCTGTAAGGTTAGCCTCCCTTTCCCACTGTAGTGGCGCGAGCTAGAGCCGGTAAAAGGAGCCTCTATATATCTACTAGCGGGGAAGGTTTTCACTTACCATTACAATCCAAAGCGGTACACACCCAACTGCCGCAAGCACAGACGCTGAGAAAAAACAATTTGAATTGAAGTTAATTTCAAAAAAGGAAGAAGAGCGGGTATCAAAGATATGCCTATTGCTCTGTTGCAATCTCAACCTATTAAAAAAAGGAAAAAATCTCGCGCGCTAATCAAAGTCTTTTGTTACTTCTCACCTACAATACCATATATGGTAATGGCATTGTATCTTTGATACGGAAAGAACGTCCGTTTTTCTCAGGTTACAGAAAAGGCTACGTATACTGTGGATCGTGTTAAAATGAATACTAACTGGAGTGTCTAGTTTTCTGAAACAGGTCAAACAAGAATATAAACCGGTTTTATCTAGACTTACCAGCTGTTGCAGTCAGTAGGAATAACAGCGCCATCTTTGTACATGTTTCCTTCGAGTTCGCAAACTATAAAAACAATGGAAACAATAACATTATCTTATAATTATCAATAACTTCTCTGACTTATAGCTAACTACCATAAAAAATAAACCTCAAATATTGTAATATTTGTATTGTCAACAGTAGCAGTATAGTTGTTCTCATTTACCCGCGAAACAAAGTGTATCTGTTAAAGTGTGATAGCAAATTAAAATAACAACAAAAGTACACAATGAAAATTAAGGTGCATTAAAGAGTAATATACTAATTAGCCTGCGTGGTGGCTCTTGGGGATTGGGGGAGAGAGGGGGAGGGGAGGGGTAGAGCCGCCACGCAGGCTATATACTAATGTGTTTCACTCGTTAATGAGAACAACTATAATAGAATAACACCCATCAAACAGTAGCCTGCGTGGCCGGCTCTTGGGGACGAGGAGGGAAGGGGAAAGGGGGGGGGGGGGGGGGGGGGGGAGGAAAGGGAATGGAGAGCCTGCTAGCAAACCCCACTTTTTCGTGTACCCGCCTACTTCAAGACACTTCAAAACATCAAATTATTCAGCCAATCAGAGCATACAACAGAGTTTACAGGAAGTGATCTGGAAGTTGTCACTTTTACGTGTCGACTGTTGAGTTTGTAAACAAGAGCCAGCGACTTCATATTATCAAATCTTTCAGTATTATTTTAATACCTATATCATTTGAAATAAAACTATGTTATACAATGCCTCAAACCCTGCAGTTTACGTTGTGTTAGAAACTATCTGAACTCATTCTATCACTTTGATCTTTCACAATGGTTTTTCTTCTTGATCTTTGACCTTTGAAGAAGCTCTTGAAATACTTTTAAAATAAAAATATATACGACTTTCATTACCATGACCGTAGTGGGAAACAAAGCCAAAACATCTTTACCTTCGAGTAAATCGTCAGCAGCTTTTTTTTTTGTCGTCTGTTTTCAAGTCTCCGAAGAAGTCTTATTAGTTGAACAAGCACGCGAAGACGCTAAGTTAGTAACATTGCGTCGAATTACAAATACTATGATTGACAGCGTCATGCTTCATTTTGACCAATAGGAGCGTGCGGCCTCTGGCGGCCGCAGGTACACGAAAATGTGGGGTTTGCTAGCAGGCTCTCCTTTCCCTTTCCTTCCTCCTCCACCCCCTCCCCTCCCCTCCTCGTCCCCAATTCCCCAAGAGCCGTCCACGCAGGCTAATCAAACAGCTCTTGTTTGGAGACTCACAGACATTGACGCAAGTTTAACGAGAACGGAAACGATTTTGTGCCCTCAGCTTCGTCACAACGATCAGATTTTCTGATGGCCTTTTAACTATCTTTAGTCAAGATAATTATAATCGCTAGTACTAATTACTAATACCACAATTGGCTGAGATTATCCTTGAGTGCACAGATTAGAACATGATAACTTACGTTTATGAGGCGGCTTAAAATCTATGGAGAAAAACATCGTTGTAAATTAGTACTAGTAATTAGAATAAATAGGTATTGCAGTATGTTTGTATAACCGTAATTGATGTTATGTTTTAAAGTAAAGACGCATGTCAGTTTCTTGGAAGCGCAGGCGATTTTCAGAAACTGTGCATCTTTAACTTGCGCAAACAATCTCAAAATTTATCCTATTTGAATAAGATTTCTTGGAAGCGCAGGTGATTTTCAAAACGTGTGCATATTAATCTATAGCGCAAACAATGGCCAAAATGTATCCAATTTGAATAAGATTTATAGAACTTGATATACTTACGTGGATCGAGGCAATGTTTAAACTCATCAAAACTAAGCTCCTTGTCTGCGTCCTGGTCCATGAGTTCTAGCAACGCGTTAGAACATAGTGATTGTAGGACGGGATTGATGTAATGGTCCTCTCCAGGCATCTGAAAACGAGAGGTTTTACAGTGAATGAAATGTTCCTCAGTTTAGTCATGAGAGACATAATAATAAACCTTTTTTTATTTTTATTTATTCATTTGATTTGCATATTGGCCCTTTTCACACTGAAGGACAGACAAATCGGCTCGATGGACAAATCGTCCATAAAATTTGTTCATGTAATGTGATAACAACAAAGTCAGACGTCTTTTTCGTCTGATTTTGTGTGTCTGTTCCGTTTTCACACCAAACGACTTGTACATCATAAGACGATTTTTCGTAAGACTAAGTACTTATTGACTGAGTGTTAGGGCCGTACGGGAAAGTATTTGGCTCGCAGTCACAACGCACGGAACGAGCGCAGCGAGCCTGTCCGTACAAATGACCAAGAGCCAAATATTTTCCCGTACGGCCCGACCTAACTCAGTCAACAAGTTTTTTATCATATGACCCGTATTTTGCCCAGCGCGCACGATTTTTGTTGTGATGTTTCGAGTAGCTGGTCCGTACGTGTTTGTACGGACCATGTGAAAAAAGCCGTACGGACCCCATCACGTGACTTTTTTCCGAAGGTTTTCTTAAGAGCGCGCACCGGGCAAAATACGGGTCATATGATAAAACGGGTTACTATATGACAAATGACTTGTTACCAAGGCATAACCATAGCAACATACTGACATAGTAATACATTCATACCTTAGCAACCGTTTCGTTCGATTTAATTAGGTGCATGAATTCTTCTGTGTCGACTTTACCGTTCTGGTTGGCATCGATTCCTTGAAAGAATTCCAGGAAGACCTGATCTTTATAATGGTTGAAGCCCAGTAGTTCTCCCATAACCATTATCCAGTCAATGAGTCTTTGACGCATCTCGTTACGGTTGTGTTCGTAGCAAACAACTAAAGAAACACATCAGTTTCATTTAGCTTAACTCATGCAGTACAACAATTTACTGTTGACGTGCGTTCTTGTTTCAACCATACGGTGAACACAATAAAGCGTTATTACAAGCTATTGTTGTTTTTTTAATCAATATATATTAATTCCTTTGTTTTTAATAATAATAATAATAATAATAATAATAATAATAATAATAATAATAATAATAATAATAATAATAATAATAATAATAATAATAATAATAATAATAATAATAATAATAATAATAATAATAATAGTAAGTTCTTATTAAACGTATTATACGGCGTCTCAATGCGTTTTCCAGTTCAGTGTTTCTTGAAAATAATAGTGCTTTTAGAGAGGACTTGAAAACAGAAAAGGTGGAATGTTTTTTTTTTACTAACAAAGGCAAATATGTATGATTATACTATAAGTGGAATAGCGCACGAACGACAACTTTATAAGAAGAAACATTCATAATATGGAACTGAGATAACAGCCTGGTCAGTTATGACACATTTTGATTCTATGAATTATGATAGCTTGTCTATATATATATAGTCATGTGGTAACAAGATGTGGTAACGTCTCTCTTTTTTGTTATGGTGAAGAAACTATACATAGTTTAAAGTGTTCTTACATTTAATCATGTTTTTGTATACTAATATGAAATATTCTATGTTTTTCTATATAGTTGAAAGTGTTTATTATCGTTTTTATCACGACTCTGTATATACATTCAGCGTGATTGTCATGGTCTATGATAGAAAAGTCAATGGTTTCATACCTGGTTTGGACTTCTGCATCTGGTGACTTGTTGGTAGGACTTCTACAAAAGAATACATATGACTTTTACTGTCTTTTCCTTTATATATATAGTTCGTTCTACCAGCTACAAAATTGCATGGGTATCGATAATCTCCCGGTACAGCAAAACCAAAACACGTTTTGATTACTGTGTATTGCACATTTAACTCGCTACACAATGCTCTACGTAGCCTGAAAAAACGGACATCCTTTGAGTCCCTCTCAGGGGAGGGGGGGGGATTGCATGTTCCCAAGTTCTCTTGATCTTTTTTGCATTCTCTCCCTTGTTCCCCATAAGTAAAACATCTGTTTCCCTAAAATGTTTTACCTTATGTTCCCATGTTCCCAAAAACTATATATATTTAATATTGTTTTATCATATTTTGTTCCATTGTTCCCTGGAAATAATTAGGCAGTATCCCTTGTTCCCTTAAAATAAATGCATTTGTTCCCCTAATTGTTTCCTTAAATCCCTGGGAGGGGCTTATCATCGCTCCTCTCAGGATATGCTCTACTGAGCTATAATCAGTTTTATTATTAATAAGCGCCCACCTTGCTCACATGGTCCTTGGTGTTCAATGCTAATCTTTGTCTTATTATTGCAAGCAGCTCGATGAAGTTCACAATAGTTGGGGTACGTAATTCCATTCGACCCACATACATGCTTTTGATGATCTGGACAACTTGTCTTGCACTGGCATTTGTATATGAAATTGTCGCCTAAGATGCATTCTTGGCCAGCTGTACACGACAATGCAGCGCATTGCTCTAGAGGGAAAAATAGTAGATCATTGACTGAATGATATAGACCTTATAGACAGAGATATCAAGTATAGTATGTCGGTGTCTCTAAGACAAATAGAGTTATTTACACACCGTATATGATATTTATTTATTTATAATGATATTTTAACAGGATGCTCCTTCACTTTAGTGATTTTCAAGAAGGTCCTGTAAACTAATTAATATATATCATATGACGTAGTTAAAAAGTAGAAGGCAAATTATTGATACAAAGTGAGAAAAAAATACAATTATGTAAAAATGCAAATATTAAATAAATAGTTAAATAGTTCATTCAGAAAAAAGACTTAAGTTTGGAAATTTTTGAAGATTGTTTAACAGCGTCACTTAGAGTGTTCCATTCTTTAATGGCATGATAGGACAGCCTTTGCTTCCCTCAATTTGTTTTAACTATTGGTAATCGATACTCGTTTCCATGCCTTGTGTTGTGTCCATGCTCATTCAATTTGGTGTACATCAGATTAGAGGATTGCAAATTGTTCTTACATTTGAAAACATACAAACATCGATGATAGTGTCTACGTTGAGTAAGCTCTTTCCAGTTAAGTTCCCTTCGTGCTTCAGATGCTGAGGACTGGAGAGGGCGATCCAGTATGATCTTGGCAGCTTTGTTGTGCAGGGTTTTTTTCTTTATCTCCCCACACAATGTCCCCATAATCAAAGAGTGGTAAAACTAAGCTATTGAAGTACAACAGTCTAGCAAACTTTGGTAGAAGATATTTGATTCGCTTCAGTAGACCAAGGCGTTTGTTGATTTTGGTCAACTGTTTTTCAATGTACGTGGGCTGACCAAGACATATTAGTTGAAAACACCCCACCAAGGTACTTGAACTCATCCACTCTTTCAACCTTCTTCGAGTGTACTTCGATGGATATGCTTGATATGTTGATATGGTAGCTCGTCACCTTTCCTTGCAGCACTAGTGCTGAATTACGAGAGGTGCAGCTCACGTAGTGGAGTTGGAGGCGCTTACATGCAGTACGGGGACAATTACACAATTTACATACACCAACACATAGAAGTCACAAGGTGCTTACAGTACGAAGACTATTACACATTTGTACATACACCAACACATAGCAGTCACAAGGTGCTTTCAGTACGAACACTTACATATAGCAGCCACCTTCCAACTCAGTTTTAACCACAGAGCAAGCTAGGATCGCGTAAGTATGTTGTGAGGGCTATCCACACCACCGGGAGTTATAGTTAATTAAAAGCTAGAGAATGTTTACTGGCACTCCCTTACCATTTTTAGCTTAAAAAATATTGACTTCTAAATTAAGACATCAGTAAGTAGCACTCAATTATATACGGCGTATAAGTTACCATTTTACTCTGATTGTTGCCAGATCAATAGTTTCGAGTTAGTTGGCTGTATTCCAGCCTGGCTGTGACCTGGACGTGATTTATTATGGACTCTAGAAATACCACGGTAAATCTGATGGGGATCAAAGCTGTTATATCACAGTATAAGAGGCTTATTGATGATGCATTGAACAAAGAACTTGGACTAACATCTTCTTAGTATCACAAAATGTGCCTCATCAGATTGTTAAGCCTTTACTCCGTCAGCTTTTGAGAAATTATGAAATTGTGTTCTTTTTAAAACTGTGTCGTTAATTCGTCAAGTGAACCTCTCTTGGTATGACAAGCCCTGTGCTAACTGACCACCCTATCTTTTTCTCGATCGTTCTCTAGCTACATTTTCCCCCCTTTACTTTTCTTATCAAGTTGCCTTCCCGACGTGCAACGGCGTTCTCTAAGAAAGGTGTCAATATATTTTATACAGATATAAGTGGCTACTGTAATAATAATAATAATAAGCCTTATTTATATAGCGTAATATGTTTTAGACCATGCAATATCTATTTCAAGGGGTAGGTTCCCACTTTCCATTCTATGTTGATCAAGTGTTCGGTTAATTATTTCTAAACAATACTGCAAAAACATCTTAAACTGTTTTTAACGAATTTATACCTTGATTGCATAAACACATGTTTATCCGCCGTAGGGGCAACAATATAAACCAGGTTTATATAAGAGCTGTTAATTGTAATCAAAAACACATCAACCACGCAACGCTGAAGCAGCGGCTTTAAATCATTCTAGTTAAATCTTTTTGAAGACCACTTGGCGGTTTTTGATTAATTAATTGAAAAATATTTTTAAGTTCGGGCATAATGCCATTCTTTGGTGACCCTAAGTCTACTGTAAGTTTTGTGTGTATTGGAGGCTTGCGATGATTATATACATGTGGTAATGATGACGATGAGTGGTGGCCGTGGTGGTGGTGATGATGATGATGATGTTGAGCGCCACGACGACGACTGTAATGATGATGATGTAATGTTGACGATAATAATGATGACGATGATAATGACGACGACGATGATGGTGATGGTGATTATGATGATTATGATAATGATAACGACGACGATGATGCAATGATGATGATGATGATGATAACGATGATAATGAAGATCAGTTGACGATGATGATGATGATGGTGATAATGATAACGATGATGCAATGATGATAGTGATGATGACGATGATAATGATGATCAGTTGACTACGACTACGACGATGATGATAATGATAACGACGACGATGATGCAATGATGGTGATAATGATGATGATGATAATGATGATCAGTTGACGACGACTACGACTACGACTACGACGATGATGGTGATAATGATGATGATGATGATAATGATGATCAGTTGACGACGACTACGACTACGACTACGACGATGATGATAATGATAACGACGACGATGATGCAATGATGGTGATAATGATGATGATGATAATGATGATCAGTTGACGACGACTACGACTACGACTACGACGATGATGGTGATAATGATGATGATGATGATAATGATGATCAGTTGACGACGACTACGACTACGACTACGACGATGATGATAATGATGATGATGGTGGTGGTGGTGGTAGTGATACATCACAAATAAGCATTCCCAGGTATCATTGCGGTCTAGGCTTCTCTGTTCTATACCCGACGCTTATTCTTTACTTGAGTGCAAATTACAACACCAGATTAATTAGATAAAATGATAAAGTAGGTTATTTACCCTTGTATATCATGTCACTTGCCATTCCCTAAATACAAACAAGAAAACGATCAATACGATGTACATCAGTATAGTAGGTGCTTATTTAATTGGCCGATTTAATTCTGATTTAATGCTGTTAGAACTTGAATAGAAAAAAATAATGAGTACGCGCGCACTGAAGATTTGGTAAACAATGCAAAACATTGTTTGTAATACGTGAAAGGAAAAGGGTCACTTTTAGCTCTGAAGATCATTCTGAAACTGATTCTCTTTCATCTGAATTGCCAATTGAGTTGCAGCGAGACGTTGCTTATTTCAGCGTGGATATTGGTGGCACAAAACACTTCAAACTTTTTAACGTTAACTTGTGGTTGTATCTCTATTCTTGTAGCTATCTGTTAGTTATTCATGTTAGTTGTCTACTCGGTAGAATTGTTTGGTTTACTTTATATAAGTACTTCAACTCATATCCCATCTCACTGTCTAAAGTCTGACGGCCGATCGTAAGATTCATTGAATGAATGCAGGAATGCAGTAGTTGACTTACCGCAAAAGCTGTCCCAACCAGGACAGAAGCCAGAAAGAGTAGCGAGTACATCTTGTGCTTTAAGGATCGCAGGCTACCACAGGGATGTGATTTTCAAGGCTTTTTCAATCGTCAGAATAAAACCAGAAGCTTATAAACTGTTACAAAGAAAGGAAATATTGATTCAATCACAAAAACACACATACTAGATACGATAACACAAAAGAATCCAAACCTTCAGACGACAAGAGTGATTCTGTGTGCAGTACGTAAGACCAACAACTGCCTCTAATCAAAGTATTTATGCATTTAAAAGTAACAGTCTGCTTGGTAATTGAGCCAAACGTTTGACGTAACTCAAAACTCGTTAAGTACTTCTGTCAAGAATCTGGCTCTGGCTCTTAATCTTTTGTCAATATTCTATTCCGCTGTGTTTTAATGGCATCACCTTAAGGTCAAATTCACCTTATATATAAAGACATAAAACTGATTGAATTTTAATATTAATTTATGCGTCTAGTTGGTGGATCATATTAAAGTGCTGACACATAAGTTCATATGCGTCATTAAAAACACCCTTTTCATTAAAAAACAGTTAAAACTGTTCATCTTTGCCTACATATCTTCCCATTAAGGCTGTAAATGTCTACTTCTTTCAAGAATTTGGGTAAAAGCTGGTTGATTTGGTAAGGTTAAGATTTCAAGAACAGCTAGCAACAGTGCAGTATGCGTCCAGATAATGACGAGAATTACTGATGAAATAATGTAAGATGGACAAGATAGATAAATATTAAAATCAAGACTTACTAAACCGTACCATTGTACATTTATGGATTATAGAGATTTGTGTTAAGACGTACTAATGATAAAGGTCTAAAAGAGTTCAGTTTAACTTTTCCTTTTTTAGTAAAGATATATCTGACGATGATGTGTCACTTCGACAAACCTACTCAATCAAGATGCAACTGATAAGAATACTGAATATTTACCAACAATGAATTTATTATTGGGCTGAATATACTTAACCAAACAAATCGAGCAGTACTCGACTAATCCTTTTGAATATACACGTTTCAACAAACGTTGTCGCAGCCGAAGCTACAGTCCACACTCTGAAGTCCGCCGCAAAGGATGCCGGTAAATTAACATAATTTGTTCAGATTTATTAGACGTTTTTAAAGCAATATTCACTGATCATCAACCACAGCAACAACTTGTTATGGTCATATAACGCAAACACGTACAACCAAAATATGCTATGAATAAATCGATAAAAAAAATATCAACATGCTTTGCAGGCATCAGAATTAATTGCGCCAACGACCCGTTTGAAATGGGTGTATCAGCTAAATCACTATATATGACTGAAATAAGTTTAGATTCCGTTCATAATTACTTTTGAGAACCAAAATGTTTTGCAGACTTGTGTGCTAGTTTCCTGTAGCTACTAACTGCATACGCTCGATCTCCAGAAGCCGACTGCATCATCGTTGAATCAGTCAGTAACGATTCGGTGTAGACTACGAGTAGTCCTTCTTTTCCCTCCAGAATCAGTAATTTAAAAAAAACGAGTGTTGCGGGATTCCTGTGGAGCGCGCCGGAAATAGATCGCCGGTTGAGTAGGGAGAGGAAAAGAAGGGACTACAGACAACACCACAGGGAGCCCACATTCATTGTTGATTTCCGAATAAAAAAATTGATAAATGTAAATAAAATCGATCAACGTTTAATGCCGTGTCACGCGATTGTTTGACCTTTTTACCTGGTAAACACCGGTATCCTATATATATCCACGGTCATTTTTTACCCGGCGGGGTACGTTATCAGCGTCTCGGGTTTCGACTTACCGGATTAACCGTTAAGGCTTCTCAAAGCTAAGAAAGAGACAAGGGATGCAGCTCGAGATGGGCAACCCTAATAAAAATTCTGAAAAAAATTCAAGAAACGTCTTGAAAGCTTTAAACCTCTCAAAGTTGATGCTCAGATAGATTATCTAACGTATGACATTAACAAAAAAAATCAGAATGGTCCTTAGTGCTGATGAAAGGGCAGCAAATTATTAGCGTTGTTTCGAACAGTCTCTGCCTAGGGTTAGGGGGGACGGAAGTGAAATTGAACGCTTAAAGATATGTGTTTATTGTCGTAAACTTGACAGCTCGGTCATTTAGTCAGTATCGTAACTTCCGTTCTGCATACGGTTATCTTTTTCGCGCAGTCTTTATGTGATAGCCCGCGAAATAAAAGTTTTTGTAACTATAACTGGCTTCGGTATTCGTTCATAAGAATCTTCTGCGGGAAGCTACATTGTTTCAGATTAGTTTGGCCTGTGATGGAGTTGTAAGTATTGAAGACTGTCTTATTTGTTGTTATCTTGCTATATTTATTGATATCACTTTATCTTCTTTACACAGTTGTTTTACGGACGAGCAACAACAGGCAATAAATTTAGCTTGTGAAGGACATAACATATTCTTGACGGGTAAAGCCGGTGTAATTAGTTCTACGAATGCCTCAGTTTTCTTTACTATAGAACATCCGTGCCTCGGGGATAGCGATGCTATATCTAGCCAAGCGAGCGGTTGATCTTTGGTTATTGCTTCGCATAAGTTTACATAGCATCGCTGATCCTTAGACCTAGCCCGTACTCTTGTACAATCAGGGAATATTTTCTTTATCAGACGGTCTAGGTCATCAGCTGTCAGAAGCTCATGGTTTTCCTTCTCCAGTGAGAACTGTTTTTGATATCTTTCATACAAGTTGATAGTTGGCGTTACTTTACCAGCAACCATTGTATAATTCTTGAGAAGACTAGAAAAGCATTCAAAATTCGATTTCAAATCGGAGAAATATGTGTCTGAAAAACGTTGGACAAAATGCTGCTAACGAGTTTGTGTTTTGTTGTGGTTTACCCTGCGAGCAGAGGTTCCTTTCTCTTATCGTCGTTCTAGGTAAGAGAAAGAAACCTCTGCTCGCAGGGTAGTTGTGGTTCGACTCTATTTATAACTGCTTGAAATGGCAGACGAGAACTTCCGGTCGCAGGATTCATTTCCGCTTCCGTCCCCCCTAACCATGTACGCACATACAACGATTAATCTGTGGAGCTGCGTCCCTTGTCTCTTTTAGTGTATACTGGAACGGGCGACAGTTGATAGCTATTTCAAATTTGAAGTTCAGCCAATCCGGTAAGCCTTAACGGTTAATCCGGTAAGTCGAAACCCGAGACGCTGATAACGTACCCCGCCGGGTAAGAAATGACCGTGGATATAGGATACCGGTGTTAACCAGTTAGGTCAAACAATCGCGTGACACGGTATTAAACGTTGATCGATTTTATTTACATTTATCAATTTTTTTATTCGGAAATCAACAATGAATGTGGGCTCCCTGTGACAACACTGTAAGAAACGAATTACCCGTTGCTCTCACAACGGAAAATTCCGATTGGCTAAAAACGATCGATCTGTCAGCGGCTGTAATGGAACGCGCCGAGCTGTCAAGCGTCATCGTGAAACATTCCAGCACTCGGTCACTTAGTTTACTATGGCTGACCATGAAGCTATTTTAAACGAGTGTCTGGAAAGTTTTCCAAACGTTTCATCCTTAAAAGAAGAACAGAAAGTGGCCGTTATCAATTTGCTAGATGGCAAAGATGTTTTCGCTGTTCTGCCGACCGGTTTTGGCAAGAGCTTGATCTACCAACTATGTATTTTGGCGAAGCTAAAATCTCAAAGCTGTTGTGTCCTTGTTGTTTCGCCATTGAAAAGTATTATTGACGATCAAATACGAGATTTAACTGATGTTGGCATTACTGCAACCGAAGTGATTGATCTGAGATCTGAGAGTCAGTTCCATGTGCTGTTTTCTTCAGCAGAGAATTGCATGTCCACAAATGTACGGTACGGTCCGTACCGACGTATAGACCGCAAGCGGACCGTAAATTCGAGAATTTATTTAAAAACTGTGCAGTAACTGCTATGGTCAACAATTAGTGGACATACAACTATTTTCATTGATTACCCGATGACATGATTTTGACAAGATAACTATGTGTTAAAAAAGGGCGGTAATTCGTTTCTTACGGTGTTGTCTGTAGTCCCTTCTTTTCCTCTCCCTACTCAACGATCTATTTCCGGCGCGCTCCAAAGGAATCCCGCAACACTCGTTTTTTTAAATTACTGATTCTGGAGGGAAAAGAAGGACTACTCGTAGTCTAGATTCGGTGTAAATTATTTAATTAATGATCGCACCCTAAATGGCCTCATATTGTGAATATTTCCTATTAAATGTAGGTCAATCCTGTGAACTGTGATAACGAGATGGCATGATGTGTGCGTGATTTAGTACAACGCTGAATGATTATTGGTCAGTTCACAAATAAGACGTGCTAAGCGCATATACATCTGGAAAACAGCCTTGTCCCGTAATGTCAGTTAGTAACAGTTTGTTGTATCCGGGACTTTGAGTTTACTCAATAGAAATAATAAAGACAGATCAATAATCAATCAATCAATCCATTAATAAATCAATCGATCTATATTTCCATACATCAATCAATCAATCGATTTATCCATACATCAATCAATCGATTTATCCACTCATCATTAATTCAATCAACCAAGCACTCAATCAATCCATACATCAATCAATCGATCACTCAATCATGATAAATCGATTTATCCACTCATCAATTTATCCATGCATCAATCAATCAATTGATTTATCAATCGATTTATCCATTACCCTGGTTACCAGAGGCTTGACTATTAACTCTAATTTTTTTACTCTTTTTTAAAGCCGCGAAGCGGCAAACGAGCTGCGAAGCAGCGAGTCGTCGCTTAGACGACGACTCGCTCGCCGCTCCGCGGTTCAAAATCGCCGCTTCGCGGCTCAAGATAAGTGGCGAGCAGAGAGTTAGTCAAGCCTCTGGTGACCAGGGTATTTATCCATACATCAATCAATCCATCAGTAGGTCAACAGCCAGGTCCTTGTCAGAGAAACTTCAAAACTAGTTAACAAACAATACCAGGCAAAATTATACATTGAGCACTTTTAAATCACCTTTAATTTTCCACTACTAAGTCTAATATTTCATAATTCATTCAGTTTTTACTAATAATTATAATGTATTTTGGTGCTAACACACATATATAAGAATTGACAATATTGTATATATCTTTCTTCTGAAAATTACTCCAAATAATTATAAATAATTATGAAGCTAAATTCCTTCTGTTGTAATTGGATAGAAATTGAAATTATAATTATTAAAACATTAATATACCATATAAATTCATTATAAATTGATTTATAAATAATGATGATCAATTCAAGCTATCTCCCATTTCCCGCTAGTACTACAGCATCAAAAAGTTAGGCCAGGCTGCATGGGCATCTCATATCTCTTGTTATTACAATAACCTTCATTGGCCCGCGGTAAAGCTGGTCAGTGGGCATTCGTAATAAGAACCCTTGAGACTTTTTGTCACATAAAAATGAAGTTATTACTCAGGCTACCCCGCAGGGGAGCCTGAGTCTAGGTTTACTTTTTATATCTATGGGTCTATCGTTGTGTCGAGATTACACATGACGCGATGCCACAGGTAAACCACCTATCAATTACTAGAGTACAAACACTAAAAGTGTGCAATACTTTGTACTATTTACCACTAAATAGTGTTGATTAAACAATAGAGAACAAAAGAATTTGCATAATTTAGCAGTATTTAGTGGTATTTATGTTGCACACTTTTAGTATTTGTACTCTATTCTATGACGTAGCCTGAATAAATGATCTAAGTGCGTCTAGTTCTATTTAGTTTCGGTCACATGACCATTTATAAACTGACATATATACCTTCGATAGAAAATCATGGGCATGGCGACTTTACAGGAAAACTGGAAATGAAACCTTAATATACCTATACATGTAGACTTTGACATAAAATACTTATTTCTAAAAAATACCACTACTTTAAAAAGTAAATGTTTTTCTTTGAAACTGCGCAGTTTATCTAGTTTCTGTGAATAACAGATCATATACTCCAATGTGGAATTCGATGAAAACTGCAACATGATAGACCTAATCGGCCGGCTAACGCGTTGCTATGTATTTCGATGTCACGTGGAAAATATTTGGAACAAAAGTTTTTATTCCCAGTGGTTTTATATTGGGTGGAAACGTACATAGCAACGCGTTAGCCGATTTGGTCTATTGCGTTGTGCTTCACAAGAAACAGTAAGTGAAAATTACAACAATGCATCGTTTCTTATTGACATTTCCGACGAAGAGTTTTTGTCGTGGCCTGTGGTTCAGTAGAGTATGAACAAAATTTCAGTAAGCAAGTAAAACGTTTAAGTGTACAAGTTGCATGATATAAATCGCCACTAGACTATGTATCAAGAGGTCAGTGTTTAAAAGCGCCACATTTCCCTGCTTTTTGTATAAATCCTTTGATAGTAATGTCATCTAGATGAGCAAATGCGTCTGTTTGCGAGACTACAGTAAGATGATTTATGCAAAACTTGAAACAAAAATCTTCCAATTCCTGCAAAAATGAAATAAAAAAACCTTTTAAAATTAAAATGAACTAATAAGTTATATACTGATAATAATTTAGGACATGATTTGGTGTTGGGTTTCTGGCTGTTCAGGAAAAGGGAGGTGATCGTTGTGGAAAAGGCTTGAAAAATCAAATAGTTGAATGCATGTATGAGACTTACTATTGCTTCATATTTTATGGCCGCCGCCATCAACATGGCTGCATTTTCTATAGTAATTCCTTCCTTGATAATTTTCTCACATAATTTCTTCAGTTGAAGCTCACAGTATGAATTAGCTAGATCTAGTAACCCTGAAAGTTGAATGGCCAGAGATATTAAAAACCACAAAGACACGGAGATAATTTACTCGTTCTCGTTTCGTCTTGTTATATAAAATACAAATATTTATTTCTTACCAATTGCATCTTCTGGAGTAAGGTCCACTTTATCTGTATACAAGTATTTTAGAAAAGCTTCATAAACAGGGAAAGAAAATTGTGTTATTTCGATAACGCTGTAGAAAGAAAAGAGAAAACCAAATCAGAATACTGTACTCCATTCCCATTTGGCGGCAATAAAAATACGCGCGCAATTTTTTTAACGGCGGGAAAACAATGCGCGCGCGTCATTTGAAAGACGTTGCTTACTCTTTGTCGTCTTCTCCCCAATGAGATTGAAACATAGTACGAAAATGTTCACATCTAAAAGAAAGTCATTTTATAGATTAATTTGTGCAAAGAACATAGAAAAGTATAATAATGGCATATTTAAACAAGAAAGAAGGGTGCAAGATACAAATAATGTCCATGCTGATTAAAGTAAGTAATGAATAAAATTGTAAAGAAACTAGTATATAGAAGGTTAAGTTTATCAAAGACGATTCCTTACCTAATTTTTAACACTGCTTTGTGTACATAAACAGGTTTGCCATCGATCATAAATGTAAGATCGCTAGTTTCTTGGTCGTTGAACGCTTCACCCACACACGTTCCTACAGTCTTTAAATCTTCATTCTCTGAAAATCAACAAAGTTTCTTATTGAAGTAAACGAAGAAGTTATAGACAAAAAAAAAAAACACGTAAAAATCAAAGAAAGGTAACAAGAGTGGAAGGACAACAAAGGAAGGAAGGATGGGAAAGAGAAAGAAAAGGGATGGAAGAGCAGATCAGTATAAAATGACAAGAATACAAAATGACAAAGAAAGACAAAATGAAAATAACAGTTGAGGGTGAGGGTGAGATACGAAGGAAGTAAAACAAAAGAAAAAGACGGGAAGATATCTGAAGAACAAATTAAAGAATTAATAGAGAACTTACCAACAAAAAGGGGCCGGTACATTAATGGCGGCGACGAGAAACACGCGAAGACATTATCTTTTTTACTAAATTTGGTTTCTGTTGGAGAGGTAACTGCTTGTCCACGGCAATTTCCCCACATGTAAATCTGTCACACGTAGAATAAGAATAAGTATTGTTTACTTGTTCATAGTTGTCTAACTCTACTTACTTTGCCATTGCTTGTGGCTGCAACAGATATATGACTTGATGCGCTTGCAGCAATCTCTGTAAACCTGAAATCCAGTGAAATCAACAGTAATCATCATCATGTCAATATTTAATAATATATTATATATAATTGAAGTTACTTTAATTGCTTTACTCCGCGACGATCATATACTCATACACAATTTAATATAACCGCGGATCAGACCAATATATATATCAATAATAATAATAAAAAATGATTGTGATGATTATATTGATGGCGATAAAGATGTAAATGATAATAACGGCGAATCAAACAAATCTACACTTCTGTAAATGACCCATCAAAACTACTCACCTTCCTTTATCAGCAGCAATCTTGTTAGGCGTAACAAGGTGTGTCTTATTACCTGTTCCAAGTTGTCCATAAGAGTTTGCACCCCATGAGTATAAACACCCTGAATCAGAGAGAGCTAAAGAGTGTGCATAGCCACAAGTGACCTGGGTAAAATCAACACAAAAAAAAACATATTACAGCCAAAGCTACAGAAGCGTTCCTATTGAGGTTGGAAGGCTCGATTTATTCTTCCAAACTTGATTTGAAATTTGGTTTGAAATTTGCATAAATGAATCTAATCTTGTTAGTTTCAAATTGCAGACTTCAACCGTCAACCGATAATGGTCCCGAAATCATGATCTGTGGTCAATAACTGATAATGCTATTGTAATAGAATACTTTAGTAAGCATTTATAACAATATTTCTGTAAGCAGACCAGGTTTAGCAAGTTTCTGTTGTCCAAAAAAAAACATTGAAAGTAATGTTTTGATTTGAGGCGGTTTTTGAAACTTACAAGTTTCGATTCATTTATGCAAACTTCAAAACAAATTTCAAATCAAGTTTGGAAGAATAAATCGAGCCTTCCAACCTCGATAGGAACGCTTCTGTAGGTTTGGCTGTAAATATTTGTTACAGTATAATTAACTTGAAATTTGAACTTATATACTGCTTGCCAATTATTTTTGATACAAATTCTTCTTCTTTTTTTTGAATTCTTTAAATTCATCTTATTCATGGAACCCTCTTAGTCCTTTTATGACTGGTAGTGGTAATTTCTTTGTAATTTAACAAGAGTGCTGTGACAACGTCCCATAGTTATGAAAAAAGACCAATTAACATTTTACTGCATTTTCTATCGCGTTTTGATTGGTTCATCACTTTTCCTGCTTCATATTTATACTCTGTATCTCTCTTAGTCTAACTCTTTTACTCCGACAAAGGCTAAGCTGAAAATGTCAGTAAAGTTAAGTCAACATTTTTTTGGGTGTTACAATTTTTCATTATATTAATACCTAACATTTAGGTATTTTAATGTTAAAACATTTAAGTTAACAATCTACATATTTCAGTTTTGGGATCAGTTCCCTCAAAATACTTATAAAGTATACATTTAGGTTAGAAAGATAGAGGTAAACTAATCGTTAGTCTTACCTGATTGATGACCACACCTACAAGTCCAATCACTCGGCATGGACATGGTTGATTGGTATTGTTACCAACACCAAGTTGTCCATTACCATTGTAACCCCAGGCATAGAGCTAGACGGCAAATGAATAATGCTTTTAATAAAACACCACATGATGTATATGTTTACCAAATATTTTATTTTATTTAATTAGTTTGTTTCATCATACAAAAATTATATAACAGGATGGTACATGTAGCAGGTGGAAACTTAATTCTAAGGCTGCCATCCATTCTTGATTGCTTGTTGTTTTTTTCCCTTGATTTGCAAACTGAAATACCATGCATGTGATCTATGTGATCTTCATACAGTAATTGCAATTGGGAGGGCTTAGAGGAAAAAGCATTCCCACTTTTGACTGTAAACTAATTGATACCCTTTTCTGAGCTCTGGGGCCAGTTGTACTAAGCCTGACAACCACTATCCACCAGATAAATCCTTATCCAGCGGATGAAATCTATAAAAAACCTATGCAGTGGATAACTTTTATCTGCGGCTAACTTTATCCACCCTCAGTACAACCAGCCCCTGAACTTTACTTTATATTTCTTTGAATGTTATGAATACGCCGAATCGAAATATGGCGTCCAATTTGAATAACTATTGTTCTTGACTGACTAGCCTCTCATACATGTGAAAACGCCATTGTGTTTCAACGTTAACACGAGGCTAGTCAGTCAAGAACAATAGTTATTAAAATTGGACGCCATATTTCGATTCGGTGTATACCATTAACATGTTCCCATTTAAATCTGTACTTTCCCATTTAAATCTGTACTTATGCAAATTTTGTTGATGTGTGCTAAACACACAGATCAACCAATCAGAGAAGTTCACTTCAGAAATAATACACTCTGATTGGTTGATCTGTGTGTTTAGCACACATCAACACAATTTGCATAGGTACAGATTTAAATGGGAAAGTACAGATTTAAATGGGAACCTGTCCATTGTAACTTAATATTTTCTTACCTCTCCTGCATCTGATAGAGCCATGGATGATGTCTGCCCACAGGCTATGGATATTATTTTTCTATTACCTGAAAGGAAATATAAATTAGTTACTACTGGATGTAATACAATTAGTGATAATATATTAAATAAGAACTTACTTAATGTAGAGGTTACTTTTCTTGGGTTACTTTGGTTGGTCATGGATCCAGATCCAATTTGACCACAGTTATTGTATCCCCAAGCATGAACCTACAATATGAAAAAAAAATTAATAATGATAACTAGACGCACTTAGTGCGTTTACTCAGGCTACGTCATAGAGTAGTTTTGGTTTACCTGTGGCATTACGTCATGTGTAATCTCGACACAACAATAGATCCATAGATAGAAAAGGTAAACCTAGACTCAGGTTCCTTTGAGGGGTAGCCTGAGTAATATATTTTTTTAATGAGGAAGCCTACTCGCAAAGGCAATTTTCAGTAGGGCCTGGAAATTTATATTAATATAGCAAATTATATTAATATATTTTCAAATATTAGGTGAATTGCAATGGTTACAGGAGTTACAAAGTTTCATATTGATTATAAAGACTGGTTTCCATATGATCACTGCGATCGCCGAAAATCATGTTTGGACACCAGAATATAGCTCAGAGTTCTTTGTGATTAAACAAAATCGACACTGATTTTTTATGTTTAGGTTTTTTTCTTCAAATTTACGCTTCAACTATTAGTCAGCAGTGATATTTTTATTATTACATAAAACCAAAGCGCCATCACAGCGATCCTGGCGATCGTAGCGATTATAATTATGGGAACCAGGCTTAAGGGATGTGGGTTTTATTTATCTTTTAAGCTTTTCCTTCAGTTCATGTGAAGGCAGGGACACCATTACAGCTTACACCTATTGGAGTGGGCCCTATCGTTTGATAGGTCAGACCCCACCAATGGGAGCTCTGTGCCCTACTCTTAGTCAAACAGTGGTGTGGACTCTTTTACATCCTTCCTATACAATGTTTGTGGAGTGTAGAGAGAAGTCTACAACCAAGTGAATTTTAAGTCTTAATTATAGTAGCTTCATTGGCATTGCATAGAACTCTTGTTGTTTTTCCAGTTAATATCCATTTTATTATATTTTTAATTTAACTCATTTTGTTTGTCTTTTAATAAAGGAAGTTCATACCTCTCCTTCATTAGTGAGAACCAGTGAATGATGGCTGCCACATGCAATCTGTACAACTGTTTTACACTGCAGTGATGTCAGTATCACTGGAGTATGGACTGGGTTTTGGTTGGTGTTACCATTGCCGATCTGACAATATGCATTGTGTCCCCATGAATATACTTCACCTTGTTCTACACAGTAACCAAACAAAAAAAAAATAATTATTGTGATGTAATAGTAACAATCTTTAGAACTTACGTTAAGGGTGGATCATCATTATTATTTGGGGGATGGAGTTGATGCTGGATTGGTGGTAGTCATTAGGACAGTCCTTGTGTAAGGCTGAGTGATCTAAGAAATCATACACATTTATTTTGATATAATTACCATTGAGTGCCATTACATGCGGACCAGTACCAAACGCTAAATATGACAACCTTTTCTTACAGAGAGCGTCCACTTTCCTGGGTTGTAAACAGCTTTGAGAGTCACCAGTTCCCAGGCAACTGCTTAGATTGGAACCAAGTACAAACACGTCATCATCATGGGTAACAAAGATTGCTTCATTACCAGAGCTACCAAACACACAGGCAAGTTTAATGGAGTCCAGGATTTCATCATTTAAAAGGCTAAATATTGGCCATCGAATGAAATCTGCCATCTTAGGATATATTTCCACTGTTATAAGTTCTGTAAATGAACAGATCATTGATCAAGAAAGAATATTTATACATCTCATTGTATCTTAATGTATTTGTTACCAAAGTAAACCAAATATACTTAATTAAGAGTATAATGATATCATTAATCAACTTGATAGCCCTCACCTTGAAGCTATAAATGGTTCTAAAAGTTTAACATCAAGCACTTTAATGACACTTCATGTGCATATAATTATAAGCACACACTAAACGAATCCCTTACATCCTGCCTTTCAAATATAGATCTAAGAATTATTAATTTGTTTATAAAACATTTTAAAAATGACAAATTTCCTGGTTTTATAAAGTAAGGTTTATGCAGGTCAAGTAGTGACGCTGCAAATATAAACCTAGTTGGGGCAACAGGAAAGAAAAACCGGAAAGGGAAATATATTGTGCATCACGTAATGAAAGTCTGTTTGTCTCGAAACTCATTTTTATACATGTACATATAATAATTTTTAATCTAGTATTCAACGAAGCAGAGAAAAGTATATTAGTCAAGGATATTTCTGATAGTATAGAAATTAGATTCCTTGTTTATCATTGAATAAGAACATAACTATTTGTAAATGACATGCACAACATTCATTTTACATGCGGATAAAATAATTATTACACTATAAGCCGCTTTAAATTGGTAAATTTTCATTGCCAAGGCTATAATAGAACCATAAAGGCTATTTTAGTCGCTAGCTTCTCTTTGATTTCTTAAAGTTCAACACACAATTCAAAACAAACTAAGGCTTACCCAAGATTGATTCTGACAGCTTTGATCGTCCAGTTCGCCCGAATATAACTCAGTTATTATGAACTATGTGCGGTTATTTTAAGGAGATAGACCTAAACGTGGCTATGAACGAGCACACTAAGGTCAAACGGCGAGATAAGACAGTTTGGAAGCTGTTATGAAGTCATTTATAAGGCTACATGCCAAAGAAACGAACCGAAACGCAGATGAACGGAAGAGAAAGCATTCGGTTGAGAAACCAGGCCTTGTTGATAGATTCGCCTCAGCGATAGTCTCAGCGATCCTTTGCGAACGCAGTGGCGGTCCCCTGACGTCATGTCCAAAAGGATTATGGGATATATAAATGGTGGCAACACTGGACTGTCGACCAAGCAAAATTATGAGAGAGCATAAAATTGCTTGAATTTGAACATAATGGAGTAGAACACCAACAAGGCTTTCTGGATTGATAGTATTAAGATCAATCTTTAATTAGGAATCGCTATTTTTGAGCTGAATACCACAGGAATCTTAAAATAGTCGAGAGTTCTTGTCATAACAGACACTAGCGGCCGCCATGTCGAGTATGCGAACCAAGAAGGAGACGACGAAAATGAGAATCCGGGCGTTCCCGGTAGGTTTTCTATATATGAATTTCTTCGTTATTAATAGTATCATTTGTGTGTGAGCTATTTGTATGTGTGTATTTCGTTGGTTTTTGTACAAGGAAGAAAAAATATAGACGGCAGGAAATAATAATTTTGGTTTTGGAATCGAGCCCTAAACTTTTGTACCTGTTGACCATAAATGGTCCGATTTTCAACCGATTTTTAATGGTTTCCATAAAACCAGCTTCTGGTTTATTTCTTTACAATTGAAATATTCTATCTTACCGCCATTTGTGTGAATTACTTCTTAATTGCTTGCTGATGGCACATAAAAAGTTTTGAAAAAGTGTGCAAGCTGCAACGCTTTAAACTGCAATTGTGTTTGAAGTTTGTGTGATAAAACTTTACTTTCTATTCAAAATATCTGCTTGTTTGTTTATTCATATTATACTTATGGATTATTGTAGTATTTAATTTCTTGTTTAATTTCTTGCTTGTTTATTTTTCCATGACAATGACATTTATTTGCTACCTCCTGCAGATGCCATTTCAATAGCTGTTATTACAGTTATATGCAAATGATTTTGAACAATGGGTTGAAGTCGAGGCTTTCGGGCGAAAACAATAGGTTTGCCCGAAAGCCTCAATTTGAATCCATTGTTTGAAATCATTTGCATATAACTGTAATAACAGCTATTCCAAATTCACCTTAGATTGGCTAATGTGGAATCTCTCATTTCCGAAAATGCACATGTTTTATAAACTTAGAAATTCCCAGGTTCCATTTCAAGAATGGTTTAAAATGATATTTCTACCTGTACATGTAGCTGTACAATTTCCATTGTTTGTGCACACCATTTGTCATAGTTGTTTATATTGTTTAATGGTTGTATTTGTTTGTCTCCTATGACTAAAACATGCTTTTTTGTGCCAATGATTGCAGATGACTATGGATGAGAAATATGTAGAGGATATCTGGAATCTCTTGAAAAATGCCATCCAAGAAATCCAAAAGAAAAATAACAGTGGGCTTAGTTTTGAAGAACTCTATAGGTGAGTTACTGATGTATGTAATTACATGCTCAAACTTTGATGAAATAAATGCTAACTTGTCAAACTGTTGTTTGATAGGAATGCTTATACTATGGTACTACATAAACATGGCGAAAGGCTTTACAATGGTTTGAAAGTAGTTGTCACTGAACACTTGGAGGAAAAGGTAAAGACTTTACACCAAATGGAAATATGACGACCAATTATTGTTTTTGACTGATTAGCCTCTCATACATGCAAAAACTCTATTGTTTTCCAACATGAACATGAGGCAAGACAGTCAAGAACAATAGCCGACCGCCATATTCCGATTCGGTGTATAAAATGCTCCATTCTCAAAAGTATGTATATGTAATAATTATATTCATCATTTGTTGCCAGATTCGCAAAGAAGTGGTGGTTTCGTTGAGTAATAACTTCCTGGACACTTTGAATGCTGCCTGGAATGACCACCAGACATCAATGGTCATGATTCGTGATATTCTCATGTATATGGTAAGTAATGACCAACAAAACCTTGAAGTCCAAGAACTAAACAAAAACAAGGGGAGCCTAGATAATGAATATTTTGCATAAAAGGAATTTTCAAACATTTGCATCATATTTCTTGGAAACATGGACTAATATAGCCTATTAACACAGGAAGCCCAATTATTTGATGTGATAACATTATACTTCATTTGTATTTCAGGATAGAGTTTATGTGCAGCAAAACGGTGTTGATAATGTCTATAATTTAGGACTAATTCTCTTTAGAGATAAAGTAAGTCATTCCTCCTTTTTCACATTCATATAGACTCTTGTTTTACAATACATGTATGGTTATAGGACATCTTTGAGATTATTGTCCATGGCAATATTTACTTATTAGTTTTGAGATACATAATTAAGAGTGAATGGTCTGAACCCAGGTGTAGGCAACACTGGTATGTTGTGATCTTCCAAGTTTATAAGGTCTTAATCTTGGTGTTAGTGTCTGACTCATCAACAACCTGAGGAGAAGTAATCTTCAGAATGATATCTGTGCATGTTGTTGTGAATGTCAGACAGCAGGAGTTTTCTCAATACTTCATATACCCAGACAATCACAACACATCAACATCAAAATAAGCTAGTCTTATTATTGTTCATTAGGTTGTACGATATGGTAATATCAGAGATCATCTTTGTCAAACCTTGTTGACATTAATAAGAAAAGAACGAAAGGGAGAGGTGGTCGACAGGTAAGCTATGGTCTAAAGTTATTCTCACCATCCATCTTACTGAATTCAGCAGTATATACATACTTTTATAATTGTAAGTTGGTGTTTGATAGATGTAATGCTAGTATTTTAGTGTTTGTTATTGTTGAGCAATGCTGATTATGATATAATTTTCAGGATGGCAATAAGGAATGCTTGTCAAATGTTGATGATTTTGGGCATTGAATCAAGACATGTCTATGAAGAGGACTTTGAAACTCGATTCCTTGAAGAATCAGCTGAATTTTACAAGGTAACTAATGCTAAATACCTATACATATAAAAATGTATGTGTAATATTGAGTCTAGTTTGGCATGTATTTGCTGTACTTATGTAAGTTTACTGCAGTTTTTAAAGTTGTCAAGTTGTCAATATTTGATTTCAAAAGAGCAGTATGAATTGGTGTATTTTTGTTTTAAAATGATGATGGATTATATATTGTTAACTACATGGCATGTCTAAAACTGTGCAAATTAACACTGTAGAATAATAATTGTATGTTGATTTGCAGTTGGAAGGTCAGAAGTTTCTAGCTGAAAACAGTGCTTCCATTTATATACAAAAAGTAAGTGGGTGCTGGCAACTCAAGTTCTTTGTACTTCAAAGGTCAAGAATATTATGTCTTATGTACTCATTCCTTCTTGTTATTTTAAGGTTGAACAAAGAATAAATGAAGAATCTGAAAGAGCAAAACATTACCTTGATCCCAGCACAGAAGAATCTATAGTTAAGGTAATATGCTGCAAAAGTTTATATTATGTACATGTACTGTATATATATGTTTTATTATGTTCATAACTTAAATTGTGCATTACTTTGCACATGCTAAAGTCTATTTGTTGATAATTACTGTAGAAATAACCCAATTCTTCTTACATTGTTAGGTTGTAGAAGAAGAATTAATAAGAAATCACATGAAAACCATTGTTGATATGGAGAACTCTGGTGTTATTCATATGTTAAAACATAACAAAATCGATGGTAAGTATTTAAAATCGTACACTAAAGTTTTTGAGAACCTCATGTGCTGTCATCCTGTGTGTAAGTTGTATTTGTTGTGGTTATTTTGTTGTTGTTTTTGTTTCAATGTTGTTGTTTTTTTGTCTTGAATTGTTATTATTTTATCTTATTTTGTATGATTCCTGCTGTTTCCAGATTTGGCAAGAATGTATAGACTATTTGGCCGAGTCAAAGATGGCCTTAAAACTATCTGTGATTGCATGAGAAGTTATCTTAGAGAGCAAGGAAAAGGAGTCATGGCAGATGAGGACAATGAATGCTCCAAAAACCCTATCCCTTGCATCCAAGTAAGTGAAAACATACCATGTTTCTATAAAGTCCCATTGTGTAGTTCCAGAATTATCCATACCGCCCCCCCCCTCCCCCCTTTATTATCAGACACCCCTACCTCCTGGATTGTCTGTTCAAGGGGGTATTAATAAGATCCCTGTTATGTGATGTTTGACCATGTGAACAGTAAGGCCCAATTAAAAGGGCAAAGTATTGGATGAAGCTATAATAAATGTACTTATGTCACATGCAATTACAGTGAAACAGCAGCATATACTAGTTTACTCGCTAGTTTCCATTTCCATTTTCAAATACATTTGTCATGATGGTAGCTAATGAGGTTGAATAACATTGAAGCGAGCTTAGCAATGATAATTCCTGAATAAACTTTTAAATGTTTTACAATGAACAGTACAAGGTGTTAAATATCACTTATCAAACCTTGTCTTTCGTTATCAAAACTGATTTTAATGGTCAACATTTACGAACGTTTACAAATATACATCTTGATTGACCCAAGAAGAAGGTTCAAAAGCACATGCACGTGTGACGTCATAGAGGGTTATTTCGGGCTGATACACAAGGTTAATTGCCAGCTAAATGTACATAATAGTTATACTGTAACAATTAGTTAAACACATGTATCTTATGTGTATTTTGTAGAATCTACTTAGCTTGAAAGACAGATTTGACCACTTCCTTCACAATGGATTCAACAATAACAAGTTATTTAAACAAGCTATAGGATCAGTAAGTACTTCAATTACATTGTATAATCCTTTTGTTACTAAAGCTTTTAATTTTAGGCAGTCCTTCAGGGTAGTTAGAGTAGTTTCACATACGCCGGTTCTTGTATGCTAATGTGTTTCTTATATATGCTAGTGAGGTAGTTGACAAGAAATATGACGAATTCACATGCTTATGTTGTTACAATAGAAACACAATGAAAGTATTTCTTAGAAAATCAAGAAATAAGTTAAGAAATAAGTACAGAATGCATCGCTGGCTTGAATAAAGATTATGTTGTTACTTAAAAATTTGTTTAATAAAAAAATTAGAAATGAAGTATTAACGTATGCACGTCAACATTTCTTGTCTTTTCTTCCTTGTACAAAAACCAACGAATACACACATACAAATAGCTCACACACAAATGATACTATTAATATATAAGAAACACAGCATATATAAGAAACACATTAGCATACAAGAACCGGCTTATGTGAAACTACTCATTGCACTGCATCATTTACAAATGTAATTGCTTAAAGCAACAAACAATTAATATATGTAGCTAACTTGAAGTTTCTTCACAGGAATTTGAATTCTTCCTGAATCTTAATGGAAGATCACCAGAGTTCTTGTCCCTGTTCATTGATGATAAACTGAAGAAAGGAGTCAAAGGAGTAAGTAACTAATCTATACCATTGTACTTGTACTGTCTAGATAAATTATATAATTATGCTTGTGTTTCTTGTTACAGTATTCTGAACAAGAAGTGGAAACCATTCTAGATAAGTGCATGGTCTTATTCAGATTTCTTCAAGAGAAGGTAACTAATGTGAAAAACATTGTTGTATCATAAAGTGTACAATTATAAATCTCACATATATATGCAAATGCACACACAAAGTGCAAACCCAACAGCATGATTTACTAGTTTAAATTTAAAACATTTTTGAATTATGTCAAAATGGCATGTTAAACAATGCAAAACTGCATCGCTGCAAGTCTTGTAAAGTAGGAAACAAATAGTTCACAAGATGTTTATGTTATCAAGTTGTTTATGTTGAAAGTTTCTTCCAGCATTTCCTGTTATGTTTCTCTAGGATGTGTTTGAGAGATACTATAAACAACACTTGGCTAAGAGGCTACTCCTACAGAAGAGCATCTCAGATGACTCAGAGAAAAACATGATATCTAAACTAAAGGTTTGTATTAATTATACACATTTCATGCAATCTTAAAGACCCATGATCACCTACCAGCATGCTTTGTGTTGTGTATTTTCATTTAAATGTTATAATCCATTCTCAGTCAGTCCAATTAAGAGAAAGCAAATTAAAAGAACGACTATGGGTCTTAAAGAAACATGAATTTTTACAAACAAAATACACATTGCAATACCAATACATTTTCCATTCAACACATATTATTTTTCTTTGTTATTTTGTAGACTGAATGTGGTTGTCAGTTCACATCAAAACTAGAGGGCATGTTTAAGGATATGACATTATCACATTCAACCAATGAAGAGTTTAGATCTCATGTAGCTAACAATCAAGTAAGTATGCAGGCAAATAAATCAATACATAAATCATTGGTTTATTCAAAGAATTAATGCAATGAATAGTTCACAGTGTGCTGAATGGATGGATGGAAGGATGAATGGAAGGATGAATGGAAGGATGAATGGATGAATGGAAGGAAGGATGAATGGAAGGATGAATGGAAGGATGAATGGAAGGTAGGATGAGAGGATGGTTGGGAGAATGGCATTGAATAAACAATTTAAAAAATGCACATCAGAATATGTATTTATTTTATTAATTTACCATAGTAAATGCCTCTCTTCGAGGCTTATATGCTCTGGTTTGAGACCTGACTGCTGTGCCGGGAGGAAATCCCCTGCTCTTTTTAAAGAGCACAACAGGAATTTTCACGTCCACCTTATATAGGAGGTTAGAGTGAAGGCAGACGGAACCTCCAGCCTTACGTCCTTAAAGTGTCTTGCCCAAGGACACAACATGATCGCCCAGGCCAGGAATCTATTGTCAACTACATAAAAGTATAAAGAGATAAATGTAGTTCAAAAACTGCAATAAAAAATAATTATTGATGTTTTTATTTATTAGATAAGTCTAATGGGAATAGATTTAACAGTACGAGTACTGACAACAGGATTCTGGCCAACACAATCTGGTGATCATAAATGTCACATCCCAGCTCAAGCTCAACATGCATTTGACTGTTTTAAAAGGTATTATGTCCTGTCATTTATGTACAGTTATGTTAATATAAGCATAATAAGTGTAGTAACTGATTATAACTGTATATGTTTTACTACTAGGTTCTATTTAGGATGTCATAGTGGCAGACAACTAACACTACAACCTCAACTAGTAAGTGTAAAAACCTGTTGAGCTTTTCAATACACCTATTTCAATTAACGTTGTCCATCTGGAATGGTTGATCTGAGACCGATAGGAATTGTGGAGCTCGTTAAACTGCAAATGCACTATCATAATCACGCTTGAATATTAATGTTTACTTCTGAAATGCTGTTATCTGTAATTCAGCACCATTCAAGTATGATTAAAACAATGTATTTGAAATTTAATGAACTCCCACAATTCCTATCGGTCTCAGATCAACCATTCCAGATGGACAACGTTTATTGAAATAGGTGTATACAAAATATAAGACCGTGTGAATAGTTTAACACTAGCTTAGTTTGAATCTTATAACATGCATATAAAGTGATGGACTCTGATATACACTGATACTGCACATCATCTACACACAATTCTGTACATACTTCTCTGAAATCAAGGGAATAAATTATAATTTTCACAATGCATTGTTTCAGGGAACTGCAGAACTTTATGCAACATTTCCACCCCTAAAAAAGGTTTGTGAATATGTAGTGTATAATCACCTATCAATCTTAACACAGTTTGTGATAATGATATTTATGCTTATTTAATAATATGTGTGCTTGCTTGTTCTTTAGGAGGATACTCAAATACGAAAGCACATTTTCCAAGTGTCCTCTTACCAAATGTGTATTCTAATGTTGTTTAATGCAACGGAAAGACTCACATATGAGGTATAAATTTACAATATTCACATTATTTAATTATATAAAATAGTAAACCCCTTGAGTTCCAAACATCATCTTAATCTTGAACGTATTGTCAGACTTGTACTCTTCTTTGTCATAATCAGGAAATAGCCCAAGACAGTTTAATACCTGAGAGAGATCTAAACAGAGCATTACAGTCATTTGCTTGTGGCAAGGCAACTCAAAGAGTTCTAATCAAGGAACCCAAAGGAAAAGAAATGAGTAAGTTTTAAACTCAAACTTCTTGTTGATGGATAAAGGATTCCATTGTGTTGATGTGTCTTACAGTTGCCCATTCACAGCATCGGCAGGGACAGATCCAGAAATGTGTCAGGGGGTGTCACAATTACAAATGAAGGGCCCTCAAGGTGCCAGGGGGAGGAGGGGGGGGGGGGTGCCCCTAAATGTCTGAAATAAATATGGGTAATTTGGGCGCTAGGGGGATTTAGGGTGCCACAAGGGACACCTCCAGCGTTATGGGCTACTAGAGGATTTAACGCTATTTAAATAAAGCTTATTATTATCTGCCCCTTGATCAAAGCAAATATTTAAATATCACCTACAACAATGCTACTACTTCTAGTCCTTTGTTTATTGTTAATCATTATGCCAAAACAATATTTTTTAGCTTGATTGTGTTTACTGATGTTCTATTTCATTCATTGTAACACAGATCCTACAGATGTATTCTGTATCAATGACCTGTTTACTTCTAAGCTTTTTAGAGTCAAAATACAAACAGGTATGAAATGCATCTTACTCGTGTAGTTTTTAGTTTGTAATTGTTGTTATAAAATTCATGAATAATTAATGAGCAATTGACAAAAGAATTCACGTCCGTGACGGAGGTTGTAAATCTCATACAGATTTCGTCCTGATTTGCATAAGTTTCAACTTGAATTTTCTCGCCCAGATTTACATTTATCTTGACAATTTTAGTAAAATATGAAAGAACTAACTTTGGACTTTCATAAGTTCTATACAATATTCGCGTCCGATTTGTATCCGATATACAACGGCTCGTCTTCGACTCGCCGTTGTATATCGGATACAGATCGGCCGCTCATGTAGTATATATTACTTATCTCCTCATTCTTCTTCTTTGTTGTTGTTGTGTTGTTGTTGTAGTTAAGATAGTTTGTTTTTCATTGCTACGATATTGTAAGTTACGTGTTAAAAATGCGACCAATTACTCATTAGTATTCTCACATTTCTTGAATAGTATTAGCTAAAGGTGAATCAGAACCAGAACGAAAAGAAACAAGAACAAAAGTGGATGAAGACAGAAAACATGAGTATCCTTTGATAAATGAATTTCAAATCATCTAGACCACAGATGTAAGTCTGTTTTGTTTTAAGACCATGACCCTCGGCTACTCCGTGAAGTCATCGCACTGTCATGGCATCTTTTTGATTTCAAATGATCAGTCTAATATATCACTTTTCCCGCTACATATTTATACTTTGTATATCTCTTAGTTTAACTCTTTTTTTCGACGAAGGGCTTAAGCTCGAAACGTCAGTAAAGTTAAGTTGACATTGTTTACGGTGTTACAAATTTCATTCTATTACCTATCAAACACCGATGCAGCCTTTGATAGTTTCTACTCGTTAGTTTCCAGTTGTCGAATAAGCCCTTAACTCTGTATAAGAATCGAAGCAGCAATCGTTCGAGTAATGAAAGCTAGGAAGAAAAGACCACACAATCTACTGGTCGCAGAGGTATGTCACGCATTCTCATTATCTACATGTCACGATATGACTGTCACGCTATTACAGTGTGAATCGAAAAAACGTTGTCACCCAGACATATTTTAGAAATCGTTTCTTGTTCGTTGAACAACTCACAAACAACTCTAACTACAAAAAGTTTATCATACTACACATCGGTCAAACTTCTTGCGGTGATATATTGTTTCTGAGTTGTTTTCCATAAATAATAAACGATTTCTAAAATATTTCTAAATGCCCACGGTTTTGTGATTCGCACTGTAAATCTTGAGCAAATGTTTTAATTGTATGATTTGTTATCAGGTGACGGAGCAACTCAGAGCACGGTTTTTGCCAAGTCCGCAAATCATCAAGAAAAGAATAGAAGGACTTATAGAAAGGGAATATCTAACACGAACACCAGAGGACAGGTAATGGTTGCTCGTTCATCCATCCATTCATCCATTCATTTATTCATTCATTCATCCATTTATTCATTCATCCATTTATTCATTCATTCATTTATTTATTCATTCATTCTGATTCATTCTGATTCATTCATTCATTAATTTGTTCTTTCATTAACTTATTCATTCATTCAATCATTCATTTAAGCATTTATTCATTTTTATGATTGTTCGTTCATCCTTTTATTGATGAATGACATCCATTAATTTATTCATTAAGTTAGTCACTCATTCAGTTATTTACATTCATCCACAACTCATTCTTCAGTCACTCATCGCTTATACATTCAATTATTAACTCAATCATTTTTTAATTCCCTCATTTCTTTCACTTGTTTAATAATTCACTCAGTCATTTGCTTGTTTCTTTATATAACATTACCAATTATTCATTGACATAAATTTTGATTCTTACTGACTGCTTCAGATAAATGCCAACAGAAAGAGGAAACTAATGAATCAATTCGTTTCATTTCAGGAAAGTCTATTTATACGTAGCATAAATCTATGGCGAAGACAGAATGACACGTCACTGACATCTCCCCCACCCCCTAGAGTTTTACAAGTTACAATCGACGTTGTGTTCCATCTCTCAAGTCAAAGAAACTCTACTGAGTGGAGTAAAGAAAAATAAGATGAATGAGATATGGGAAAACATAACATACATTCCCATTCATTAGGAATGAAACTATAAAATTACAATTGTAGTTATCAGATATTGAAATATGTTAAAACCAGTTTATCTACGGTTAAATCATGATAGAACTCCCTGGAGTGAAATCCTGTGACCGCATTCCCTATCTTCAGCGGTGCTCCCATGCAAAGATAATAGTCTTGATTACGATCACATTTTGAACCCGTTTTACCCCTTCACTAACAATAACCGTTAATATTGTTTTTGTTACTATTTCCCAAGAGTTTATCTGTAAATAACATGTTTTTCCAAAGTTAAAAAAAAAATCACATTTTTAAGAAGAGGTTTTCGTTCAATGGAATTTTTCGTTCTAAAAAACTTTTGAAGTTGGAACGATGTCTGCACAGTTTAAATAAATATTCTCAAAGCTGTATAAATTTTGTGTTTAACTGAAATTGCATTTTATACAGTCATTTGAAAAAACGTCGCCGACCGGCTTCGCGACTACGCGACTAGACCTAAAAGGAGTATGGGTAGAAATCACTGAAGCAGTTAGCTGCATATATTATCAACATCTTGAGCTCTCAGCGCCTTGCTTCTATTAGATTTACGCTGGCGATTGATTTGGATGACCAAAAACCTCTGCATGAAAACTGAAGAAGTAGCTATTTACTTGTCGATATCTCCACGCTCTATACAACGGTTTATTTCTTTGCACAGAACGCGAAGGCACACATTCATTCATGTACTCGCCATATTTCAGCATATTCTATAGCGCGTTCTAAAAATGTATTGCTTCAGTGATTTTTACCCATATTCCCGCTTGGACTAGTCGCGTAGTCAAAGAGCCGGTCAGCGACAATGTTTTTTCAAATAACTGTGTCACCTAGCCTGATTGTCAGAGCGGGCCTGGGTCCGACGCTATCACTTTCTCCGTATCGTCGGACCCAGGCCCGTTCTGACAATCGGGCTATGTGTCACCCCGCTACATCCAATCTTTCCACCGAACTCCACTGAATTGAAAAGCTGAAGCTTTTCAAAACTAAATGGTTTGTTTAGTAAACTAAAATGGAATTATTATAAAACTTCAGATTCAGATTTTATTCATGCAGTTATACAATTTCGCTAATCTGATGTTGGAAAATGGATTTCGTCCGAAATATTACAGTGTGGACACTCCAACCGCGACCCCTTTAGATGATTTGATAATCGATCAGCCAATCATATTGCAGCTTTCAGTTCAAGAATGTTATGCGTGAAAACACTATTTGATTGGCGTATGCTGTTATATTTTCAATCTCTGTCTGGTTTAAATGTTTTTTGATTAGATGGTTTTGTCTAAGTGTTGGAGTGTCCGCACTGTAAAACATACCATCTATCGAAATTTCTCGTCATCACTTTCAGCATGTCAACAAAATAATTTGTAATGGAGTGCTCGGAAAAGAGCGTGCATTCACAATGGACATGAAACTACAATTTTGTTCAAAATTGTTGGGAAACTACAATAATGTTGGGACATTGTAACATTTTTATGACTGTTTTTGTTTGAAATTTTAAAAGATACAAAATAAATAAATTTTCTTTAGCCACTCCCTACCGCCATCACTTCCCCCTCCTCCAAAGCAATGTTGATTGGCATTGGCCTTTCTCATGAGAACTATTTTTCAAAAATTCAACATTGATTCGGAGAGGGGCCGGGACGAAAATATTATTTATCTAAGTTTTTTTAAGTAAAAACCGGATGTTGTACGGTATTTTGCAAGGTATTTTGCACATGGTGATAGTTTTAAATAAAAAAAACCTTCAGTATTTGATTTGGTGACTGATGCATTTTTAGATTATCGTAAAAAATTGTGATATTTAGCCTAATTTTGAAAATTTCAAAACATCACTCGTACCTATTAATTACGGGTATTTTTAAGGGCTCGACTGGACAGCTTTAAACGGCTATAGATCAGATCATGTACCTTGTTTACATCGCAGGGGAGGGTGGGGGGGGGGGGCTGGGTGATTCCCCCCGTTTTTGCAGTAAAGTCGCGTTTTAGCAAAAAAAGCGGGCACATTACGATCTTTCCGCTCTTGTGTCTACCGTTATCCGCCAAAAGGATATCAAAGTTCACCCCCCTTGTCAAATTTCTGGCCCCGTCCCTGCATCGGATCCGGATTTACCAATGAAAGAAACAATGATTTTGTGGCTTTTGATGACTTTGATTAGGCCAAGTAAAAAAATTCAATGTTTATCATCCCCGCCCGCTTCATTTTTTGGGGCCGCCTGATTTTTTTTGCTATTAATTTACTATTTGAAAAATCGGAGCGAAAAACAAGCAACAGGCGTTACTTTCAGGCAGGCTAAATCATAAAACGTTAGAGTATTGAATACTGAGCCCTATTGACGGTTATTATAGTGCATCATGTTGTTGTTACGATTAATAAAATATACCAACGTTGTGTTACAACTATCCTATCCATGTGGTAGAGTCAATAAATACATCTATTTGCCATCTATACATTTATTTTATTGTAAGAAAAGCATTAAATTGAAAATAATAAAAAATCAGAAAATAACAAAAAAATGCGCCCGCCCGGTCTCTTTTTTAAAGAAATCCGGATGATAAACATTTGTCTTTTTTTTACTTGGCCTTAGCAGCGATTTTACGCGTTTTTCGATCTAAACTTTAAAAACTACCTTTACAGCTAGGGAAGGTACGTTTATTATCAGGGGGGGAGGGCTGGAGCCTCAGAGGGGAGGGTCAATAGTCAAATTTATAAGCTTAAGGGGAGGGCCACACATTTCATTTGAAGTTAATCTAGGGGAGGGCTATCCTTTTAAGTTACTCATTTTAATTTTGATCACATTTTTGTTCTTTTATTTTAAGTATGAAACAATATATTATCTCAACCTTGATAAATAAGCCAATACATGTAGATGATGACAATTGTAAAGATAGCAGTTCATCTAGTAATGATACTGATCATGAAGAACTGAATACTGACTCTGACTAATGTGAAAAAGATTGCCAAACTAACTGAACTCAGTACGTACGTAGTACACACAAAATCCATTAGTTTCGTTTTATAAGTACGAACTACTGTAGTAATTTTTCATTCACGGGTTAAATAAAAACACTCTATAAAACAAGGGAACACGTCTTTAGATATTACAAATTATTTGTGTATTAAAGTATGAATTTATATAAGTTTAAACACAATAACATGCGCTCAGACTCAACAAGTTGTGAATTACCGTTCGACGTAGTTTATGTGTTGTATTCGTTCTCAATCAAATACTACTTCAATGACATAAAATTCAAATGATTTTTGCAGTTTTTGTTTATTTAATAGAAGATTGACTTATTTTTAATAATAAATTTAATAAACGTCCGAGAGAAAAATTCATTTGTGTAGATATATAAAACCTAAGTGTGACTATGGGGGGAGGGTCATGGATATTCTAAGTATACTGGATGGGGAGGGTCATGAGTTTAGTTTTGGAATCGCTGGGGAGGGTCAAACGTTTTTTTGGAAAAATTACTCTGAATTCTCCAGCCCTCCCCCCTCATAATAAACGTACCTTCCCCTAGTGCTTATATATAGCGGTTTGCCTTTAAGCTACAAATTCACTAGTACTCGTGCACACTGTCGCAACGTCAAATAAAAACAAAACACACGAAACAACTTGTCGCAGCATGTAGCCTGGCATGTATCGCATTCGGCGCTCAAAAAACGTGCTGAGATTCCATATATATTTGATGCCTGTTGATCAACGAAATACTTCATTAGCAAATATTGACTAACTCAGTTGAAGTGCAACACTAAGCCTTAGTTTTTGATGTTTTACATACCACAATATAATAACAACTTTTATAACCAAAAAACGATATTTTCCTATTTTTTTGGTATTCCAAAGGTACTATGCATGTGGAGGGCGATGTGATCATGCGAAACTAATAGTCAATAACGAACATTACATTAATATTTGGCGCGAAAATGGCATGAACATAATATTCAATTTTTCCATTTTGATTGGACACTTTTGTAATTTTTGAGTAACTATCTTCCTACATAATGTTACTATCTGCAAACCTAGAATGCACTTGGCAGTATTAATATACGCTATGGGTGTTGCATTTGTACCGCCACATCACGTTCTATTAATTATTAGTCGTATGATCTAAGTCAATCAGACACGAGTCAGTGAGTAAAACGTATCACAGCAACTCATTAAGTTGTAAGTACGAGCATTCTACCAAATAGGTTTTTGATAATTTTCTATAGTGTTGCCTCTAAAACGCATAGCCAAGCGTGAAGCCAATGACGCAAACTGTTCACGAAATCATATTCCACAGAGAAAGTTCAAAACAAAAATATAGACATAAATCATGTTCATGTGTCGGTATAATGAACAAGTTTAAATTATTGTAGAAGTGATACATTTTCCATGCAAAGAACTAAAGCTCATCAACATATCATTATCATAGTAGTTTGGCGCGCCAAAGTGCCTTATTAGCATAATATAATTCATATTAACTAAGGCCAGTACACAATACGCAATAAGTTGCTGCAATATTGCTGCATGTTGCACAACAAATTCCATGCTATTTTTCGTCTGCAAAAAGTCGAACAAATTTAATGCAAGTTGGAATTCGCGCGCACGGCCGCAGCATCAAATAGAAGCAATACACACGATTAATATTTGGCGCGAAAATGTCGGCACTTAAAATTTCTTTTTTGATTTGGCTAATTTTTGGCGCCAAAATGGCACTTATTATCTAATTTTTCCAATTTGATTGGACACTGTTTGTAATTTTTGAGTAACTTTCTTCTACAAGAACGTTCTATCTGCTAATGAAATTGAAGCAAACCTAGAATGAACTTGGCAGTATTAATATACGCTTTGGGTGTTGCATTTGTACCGCCACATGACGTTCTATTGATTATTAGTCGTATGATCTAAGTCAATCAGACACGAGTCAGTGAGTAAAACGTATAGCAAGTACGAGCATTCTAGCAAATAGGTGTTTGATGGCTTTCAAGTTTTGCCTGAGAAACGCATAGGCAAGTGTGAAAAATATAATCTAAGTTGAAATTTGCTCGCACGTTGGTGTTTGTATTATCCATGGTGGCAGCGTCAAATAGAAGCAATCATGAAGCAATACACACCAAGCAACTTGTGAATAAATGAGTGAATAAAAACTCTATTTAACAAGGAGATCTCATCCCTCTTAGGTGCTTTTCATGAGGGACCATGTTGCAGCAGCTTGTAGCCTGGCATGTATCGCATTCGCTCAGAAAACGTGCTGATAACAAAATCATACACCTAGATTGAGCATTAACTATGAATTGAGTATAAACACCTCTGAATTGCAATATATATTTGAGATTCTTTGCCAGTTGATTGACAAGGCACTTGAAATAGAATTGATCAGGCGAAACTAAACTAAAATACTTCATTATTGACTATAAATCAGTGGAGTTGGAGTGCATGCAATACTAAGCCTTTATTTTTAAGTTTCCATAACTTTCATTGCCTAGCCTTCATGACATATCCGAATTATCTGCTTATTTTTATTACGAATTTTTCCAGATGTTTAGAATTTTCTTTTTAGTAGAGCGCTTCTGATTCGGTAACCTGCATGTGAGACAGTTAATAAGAGAGTAGCACTCTTTAACGCATCTTCATTCCATTATGTTCTTTGTTTTTATTTGACTATCACACTTTAGCTAATAGACTTTGCTTCTGACAGGGTTAAGTAGGCCACAACGAGGGGTATATAAGCGGGAGTAGATATGCTTTCCTTCAGTGGAACATCTACTTGCACAACAACGAGCACCTTAAGTGACGCTGTATTCTTTGCTTATTTCAAACCAAGTTAATACTAATAAACCAGTCAAACATGATTTTGTTTCGGGGGCAATTTAACCACCATTTTGAAATACCACAAACTAAAGGGTGGTGGCTTCGACAAGTACAGAACTTATCCAATGAAAGACCGCGCCATTGACAATTCAAAGGGCGCGCCGCTCTGGGCTTCGATATGACGAGGAGATGGGTGTTTTCAAACGGTACGCAAAATCGGGAGAGAAGTACACGTTATCTTCTCAATGCTGTGATTCATCATCTACCTGCAGTACAGCAACAAGTCCTAAAACATGTTTTTAATATTGAAAATATAGTGTGTGATTTTGGAACCATGTAAAATAGAACCATGTAATGGTGTAGATGCTACTTGGTAGCTGTTCGCCTATTTAAGATATACTGTAAAGTTATATTGATAAAGGAAACATCTGTAATAATATTAAAAAACGATGCACATTAAAAGTTGCAAAAAACGAAAAAGTTTGTATATCTTTCTATGTAGTTATAAAGCAAAAAGTTAATTAAAATTAATTTCCTATTTTTTGATATTCCAAAGGTATTATGCTTGTGGAGGGCGATGTGATCATGCGAAACTAATAGTCATTAACGAACATTACATTAATATTTAGCGCGAAAATGCCGGGACTTAAAATTTATTTTTCTATTTTGATTTGACTAATATTTGGCGCCAAAATGGCACTTAATATCTAATTTTTCCATTTCGATTTGACACTTTTTGTAATTTTTGAGTAACTATTGATCGTGCATGTAGGAATATCGAGTAATGGAAATTATCGTTTTTTGGTTATAAAAGTTGTTATTATCATGTGGTAAAACAGCAAAGAAAGCCATAGCCTGCGTGGCGCGGCGCGGCGCGGCGCGGCGCGGCGCGGCGCGGCGCGGCGCGGCGCAACGAAATAGAAAGAAGGACTTTTATCAATGACCATATGCATAGACGAAGTTATTTATGTATCATTAATTTCTTGCTTTATAACTACATAGAAAGATACACAAACCTTTTCGTTTTTTGCAACTTTTATTGTGCATCGTTTTTTAATACTATTACAGATGTTTCCTTTATCAATATAACTTTACAGTATATCTTAAATAGGCGAAAATCTACCTAGTAGCATCTACACCATTACATGTTTTATTATAATAATCCTGATGACCATTACAAGCAAAGAGTGGTTTTATTTTACATGATTCCAGCTAAGTGAAAGACATCTTCAATTGTAAAATCTGCATGCACACACTATATTCCCGCTCTTTCACTAGCCATAAAAACATGTTTTAGGACTTGTTGCTGTACTGCAGATAGCTGTTGCAATACAGCAATCTTTAGATTTGGAGCATGTCCCTCCCGTTTGAGCGCACCGTTTGAAAACACCCATCTCCTCGTCATATCGAAGCCCACTGGGGTATTTTGGGTAGTCTCGACGACGACTCTCCGCGATGTCAACAAACATACACATCAGTAGAGCAAAGCCAAGGACTGCAACAAGGACCTTCATAGTTATCAAGCTGAAAAAAGATAAAAGAACTTTAATGTGACAACCAAAAAAACATTGTTTGAATCATTTTGAATATTCTAAAATATTAAAGTATTGATCTGATTAAGAGAAAGCAAAGTAGAATACGCATTTATATAAAGCACCTAGCTATTACATCTGTTTTTATATAGTGAATTAAAACTGTTTTACATTTTTGTATAGGTATAGGAACTGCTTGTAAAGCAGAGTGGCGCGCGCTTTGGATTGTCCGTTAAATTGCCGCTAAAACGAATCATGTTTGGCTGAAAAAGCAAAACACTGCCTCTTTTTAAGGGTGTAAATTAATAGTTGAAATTTTGAAATATGTTTCTAGTTCTGAAGCACAAACACATTTGCCGCCATAAATTGACTTGAGTGTTAATCAAATATAACTAAACGAAACTGTACGACTATAATCCAGGACAAAACTTATAAAAACGTCTTCCAAAACCGGCTTAGAAATGTTTCCCGTACCTTGATGTAGAGAGTCTGTCTTCAATTTCTTTCGATGCTCGTTGGTGTGCAAGTAGATGTTCCACTGAAGGAAAGCTTATTTACTCTCCCTTATATACCACTCGTTGTTGCCTACTTACCAGAAACAAAGTGTATTAGCCTTAAGCGTGATAGACAAGTGTGTAATATTAGTTAAGACTATTAGTTTCGCATGATCACATCGCCCTCCACAAACAAATGTCGCATGATACTGCGCGCAATAGATCAGACAGGGTCAAAGATGTTCTGCAAGATTGGTGAAGATAACTGCATTGTTATTGTATAAAAATTTCCCTAGCGTCTGGTTTTTACGGTTAGTTACTCTGATTGATTACAGCTCTAGATAATCAAAGCATATCAAAATAAACGAAAATATAGAAATCAACAAATCAAAATAGGTAATAAAAAATAAACAGCACTTCTATCTTGACAAAGAGTTTTCGGCTTGCACTATAAGTCCTATAACGAGATACAAAGATACAAAGATAAAAAGATACAAAACGTCAAACAGAACTTCAAAACATTGCAAAAATAATTGAAAAAAAATTGAAAAAATAATACGAGAAGCTGACAAGCAAAAACGTCCATGTCCAGCCTCAAAGTCTAAGTACCTCCTCAGAAGCGTTGCGCTACAACAGCATGATGGTCTATCTGCAGATACGGCAGTGGAAAGGCAACGACAGCGACCTTGACATCTATTATTGGGGACGGAAGAGAACAGGAGGCCTGCATGATAGTACCCTTGATGACGGACCTTCCTCCTGCACCAGAATCTCTTCTTTCGATCGATTGTTGGATGCAACTGCCAATCAGATTGCAGTTGCCGTAGATGTACCTGCAGAAAGCACAATCTGGATTGTTCTCCTGCTTGTGGTCAATGCAAAGGGGTGAGCTGTACAAATTCTCCCAAACTAGACGAAGAACGTGACAGTAATGATTATTTTACTTATTTTGTAGTTGAATATTATATAATTCATTATAATAGAAGAAGAATTTATGTTATTTGTTTTACTAAAATGTGAGAAGCGACATTTAATCAGCTAGCAATTAATATATATAGTTGAAAAATGTAAATTGTACACCGTAAAAGATTAGCAAATAATCACAATAATCATAATTACAAATAATCAATAGCATGATATCTTATTATGATTACAAAACTCGCGATAAAAACCTACGAAAGAATGTATTGTACTTTAGGGATATACATTATTCTTCATTACAATAATAATAAGGCTTATATTGCACTTATTCAAATCTGTTCTGAGCACTTGAGCTATGAATAAAAACATAATTACAAAGAGAAAGCTGATCATTGTTTATTTGAACGATTTATTCAACAATTATACACACTTCCGGTTATAGACCATATCACTAATATTTTAATATAATACCAACAGCAAAAAAATGATAAAATTTGAAATAAAAAGCAATAAAAGATTGCTTAGAAAATTTATCAGGCTATTTGGAAATATAATTTAACCTTTTTTGGTTTTTACTTTATAACGAGACCGTTTAGGGACCGGTCATTATTTATGTGGGGGTGGGGGGAGAAATCATAGGGGGGGCCATGCTTATATTTTTCAATGACAGGGGGTGGGTTGGAATTAAATTTCACTGAGTTGGGGGTGGGCCATTTCTCTTTTGTAAAGAACATACATGAATGTATATAAGTATAAAGTAAGTTGTGTGTTATCAAATTGGATAAAAAACGTGTTTCCATGCAAATCTAGTATATTAATTGCCATGTAGTATGTATAAAAAGCAACATTAATTTTTTCTATCAGTTTAACAAAGCAAACAATAATATTTCTACAACATTTGAATAGTATTGTCAATAAGATCATATGAATCCAGAGCAAGAGTGTCCACGATACTTCCAATTTTGATGAAAGTGGGAATAGACGAGTTCCAGATGATTGGCAGCCACGATCAAACATTAAGAAACGTTTTGAATCTGGCAAGTTAACAATCGATGATACAGATGCTATCCAAGATTTCTCTAAAACGTTCATTGTTGAAGAAAAGTTTGTCAAGAATTACATTGATCACTTGTCACAGTTAGCTAGTGTAAGTGAAATCAGAAAAAAAGATAAAAAGAGGGAAAAAGAAATTCGATACAAAAAAGACATTTCTAGTTATGACTGGAAAATGCTGGTGGAGCGTGGAAACCTTAACTCACCGAAAGTCCCCGAGCTTGATAAGTACATTGAGTACCATAAACTGAGCAAAAAGGGGGAAAAGATGGACAAGATTAAACGGATAACTTTACATCTCTTAGGTTCTTCAACAGCAGACACAGCAGATAAGTCACTTCCTCAACGCCAACATGATGGAAATGATGGAAATGACAGTGATGCAAGTGACAGTGATGGAAGTGTGTGTGTGTCTGTGGGGGGGGGGGGGGGGGGGGGGGGGGGGGGGGTTGCATCTGAAATGAATTCCATTTGGGGTGGGTCAAAAGTTAAATGTAATACCTCAGGGGGTGGGCCAGGGATAGTCTTTTTGATTCAGACAAAAAATTCCCCCCCCCCCCCCCCCCCCCCACATAAATAATGACCGGTCCCTAATAGCGAAGAAATAAAGCAACTTCCGGTTGCAGCCTCGTTTCCATGATACAGCATAATTGCAATTTTATAATGCTCCAAAAACGACCGGTTTTTAGCACCTTCCCCAACTCGAATCTTCTGGGACTTTTTTTTGGTAGTCACTGGGATCCTTACGGACATATTTATGAAAACAAATCTTCTGTTGCAATTAGTGGCAGGTCATTTCGTAGAATGACTGGACTAATTAATTATTACCCGCGTATGATTTAAATGTATAATGTACAATAATTAACCATGCATTAAGTGGTAATAACTGTAGTTACCAAAAAGGTCAACCCGTGCACACGTATCTCGATATATTTTTGAATCAAATTTGTCGATGTGGATGGGATTTTTGTACACATGCATATCCGGCGAATAAAAGAAGAGAAAAGACATGTGTGCCGATTCTCTGTGTTATATATTTGTATGTTTTTGTGTCAAAGTGTACAGAAACATCGCCCTTCAAAACCTAAGTGGTATGAAATGTTTTCATTCTTTTCGCGCGCTCTTAAAAGCTAAACATGTAAATTTACCTTCTTCGGCTATAAAAGTAGATATTGTCCACGAGGATCTGTCATACTGCCTTTAGAAGTCCTTATCGATCCTTATAGCTAGCACAGACAGCAAAGAAAACCGCTTACCTCGGAAGAGAACTGATTTCACATGTAAGGTTTGTCATGTAAATGCTTTCAAATGTACTATATCAATAATGTTTTTAGATTCACACTCATCCAGTCGATCATATTTATCAAGACATTATGCAATGAAATTTTGCTCTTTTTATTTTGTACAACTGATATTACAATCATGCACTAAAAGCGTGTTATATTTTACATTGTTCAGTACAGCTCCATGTTCTTATAACAAACACTAAAAACATGCAACATTATTGGCGCCAAATAGTGTTCTAAGTACATGGATCACATGGAGTGACCACGACCTTACATTGTGCAAGAATTTCTTTCTTTCTCAGTGTTACATTAAAGTGCACCTGTTGTACATGAGGTGTATAATAAGTGTACTTAATATTTTTTGATGTCGACCCCTCCTTTCTGAGATATTAACAAATGCAAATGAGGTGACGTCATCCCAGGAATTTGTCAAAGTTTTGTTTCAAAGCTGACAGCAAGCTTGTTTTTGTAAAGAAATAAAAATGTTGATGGTAGTGTAAATATTAGTAATACAGATATTGAGCTTTAAAAAATTGCTATAATTATTTCCAGAGAACTTTTGTATATTTAATGAGGCCTGGGTAGACGTCACTTCATTTGCATTTTCAGATTTCAAATGTTTATATCTCAGAAAGGAGATGTCGACATCAAGAAAAATTAAGTACACTTATTATACACCTCATGTCAAACAGATTTGCAAAATATCATGAAGGGCATTAGGTGCACTTTAAGATATGTTCCATTTTGAAACAGCACAAACTAAAGGGTGTTGAAAATCCAAAGGTTGCACTGCTCTGCTCTACTAGTAGTTTTCCTGCAGACGTATTTAGTGTCTATAGCAGCTCTTTTTGTCTAGCAGTAAAAATGTAATCACCTTGTCTCAATATATACACTGAAAAGATTCAATACTGAGTTAACGTTTCAATTATATCTTAAATTTTCTTTGATTTTTTTCAGCTTGATAACCATGAAGGTCCTTGTTGCAGTCCTTGGCTTTGCTCTACAAACGTTTACAAACGATGCAAAAGTAATGGCGTGAAGTGCACCTCTTCTAAAGAATGCTGTAATCCAGAGCAAGCGATCTGCAGCACTACAGGAAAAGATGGTAGAACATGCTTTACCTATTCGCATTATGGTTGAAAGAGAGTAATTATAGCAAAGACGTCTTTCACGCATTGTGTAATTTGCACTAAATAGCTAGAATCGTGTAAAATAAGACCACTCATTGATTGTAGATCAGGATGGTATGATCAGGATTATATATAAAATTTTCAACAATCGAAAAGGTTTGTGTATCTTTCTATCTAGTTATAAAGCAAAATGCTAATGATACATAAATAACTTCGACTATGCATATGGTCATTGATAGAAGTCTTTTTTTCTTTCCCCTTGCGCCGCGCCACGCAGGCTATGGGTTTCTTTGATGTTTTACCACATGATAATAACAACTTTTATAACCAAAAAACGATAATTTCCTATTTTTTGATATTCCAAAGGGTACTATGCTTGTGGAGGGCGATGCGATAATTCAAAGAACGTCATTAATTGAGCTTTCCCGGGACCTTTTAAAGCCCTAATCTTAACTTAACTAATCGATATACATCTAGGTTTGGGGATTTGTATCAGTTCCAACTCAGCAACTCCAATACATATTGAACAAATCTTCTTCAAAAATGCACTTTTGAAGTGTAATACTTCACAACAAACTCTCTCCTTTCCATTTCACGTTTTATAAACGAACAGCTTAGTAATCACATACCGGCTTTAAAAGAGAGAGGAATGGGAACTAAAAAGAGGACACAGGTAGTCCAAATCATCCTTTTAGCATGAACACTAGCTGCCAATCACTGTTGAAGATAGTGAATAGCACGAAAACATTTTATAGCACTTAATTACTTTTAGAAAGCGATGCATGTCGGTTAATCAAACTGACTAATCCATATTGCCAAGAGACTATTAATATTCTCTTGATATTGCCTTTAGCGTGAAGACATTTTGCATTGAAATTGTGTTAAATATATTTTGTGCAACTCTTAGAATCATTATTATTCATAAACAATCCTTGCGCGCGCACTGGCTGGTCCATGACAATGCCACAATACCTTGCAAACACAGGCCGGTCCGTGCAATCCCACAATACCTTGAAAACACCGAGGGGCCCGTGGCAATCACACAATACCTTGCACACACCGAGCGGCCCGTGGCAATCCCGCAATGTCTTGCATACACTGAGAGGCCCGTGGCAATCCCACAATATCTTGTACACACCGAGCCGCCCGGCATGGCAATCCCACAAAACCTTGCACACACCGAGCCGCCCGGCGTGGCAATCCCACGATACCTTCATTTTGTCATTTCCATGCTGTTTTAACACGTCTATCCGTGTACACTAAAACAATATTTTGATGTCATGACGAGGTCAACGAGACTGATGAGTTATATTGGGTTGTCATATTGGGTTGTCATATTATTTAATTATTTTTTCAGCTTGATAACCATGAAGGTCCTTGTTGCAGTCCTTGGCTTTGCTCTACTGATGTTGTTGACATCGCGGAGAGTCGTCGTCCATTGAATCAACTATGGAAGATGCCTCGTGGTTTGTATTATGACGAAGAGATGGGTGTTTACAAACGATGCATAAATCATGGCAAGAATGCACCTCTTCTAAAGAATGCTGTGATTCAGAAGCGATCTGCACTACAGGAAAATATGGTACTATAGGTATTTTCTTCGCTACTGAAAGAACGTAAAATAGTGCGGGATTTTACAGTTGATGTAAATCAAGTTCATGTGTCAATATAATGAACCAGTTTAAATCATTGAGCAGTTCTCTTAGAATATTTCATTTCTACTTAGCTAGAACCATGTAAAATAAAACCACTCTTTGCTTTACCTAACCGCATTATGGTTAAAAGAGAGTAATTATAGCGAAAATGTCTTTCACGCATGTGTTAAAAATGAAGCTAGAATCGTGTAAAATAAAACCTCTCGTTGATTGTAATGGTAATCAGGATTATATATAAAATTTTCAACAATCGAAAAAAGTTTGTGTATCTTTCTATGTAGTTATAAAGCAAAATGTTAATAATACATAAATAACTTCGACTATGCATAAGGTCATTGATAGAAGTCCTTCTTTCTCACCTCCTCAATCCCTTGCGCCGCGCTAGAATAATTTTGAAACAAGAAAAAAAAATATCAACAAACTGAAACACGTACGTTTTTATGTTCAAATATTGCACTCTTTGTTTAAATAACAATTAAGTAATGCAACCTTAAGTTTTGTTCTTGTTTTCTATATAAATTCCAATACTACTTTTTGAAGATCCTTACACTAAAAAGGAAATTGTATACCCCAAATGTAAGACTTCAAGCTCAAAAACATACACCATGCAGTGGCACATACATATGGAATTAAGTACACACGTACACATTCTTGGCCGATACGTCTGCTGTTCTTGCCTACTACTACTTTCTCATAATTCAATATTGTTTTCTTTGTATCTATTTGGTGTTTTGAATAAATATTACAATTATTTGATTTTGTTTCGTGCCGTTCAAAGTGATTCTTCTTTTATCCTTGCAAGACAAATGAGTATATTTTTGTACTGACTTTATGTGATAAACAACAAAAGAAAACAACAGGTTTAGAGTAAGACAATTAGATTCTGCTTCATAGGTTTTGTGCATTCCCTCCATTTAGTTGATTGATTATATAGTCACTAAAAAGATTTTCCGTGGCCCCTGAAAGGATAGGAAACATATTAATTCTATTTTTAAAATTGCATTCATTTGTGTAGTTCGTATCTATAAATTGTATATTTATTTGTCGCAGACATTTTCTTTTAGTTTTATGAAGACTACCAAACTGACAGCCTATGTCAGTTGGATAAAACTGAATGACTCTTAATGAATTTAATTTGTTATCAACAAATACGAACTAAAGAGTATTTTTTCTTGCACGGTGAAGAAAATACATGCATTCTATCATTTAACCAGATAGATTCAATTCAAAAGATACAACGTGTCGTTACAACTTTACTTGTGTGCGAATATTTGCAATAGCTATATTGATTATTATCATCAATATGCTAGACCAACTAACAACCTGCCCCCATATCATTGAAAACGCGCGCCTAGCGAGCGAAAATGAATTTTGGCGAGCCGCAAATCAGTCCTGTTGCAGAAAATTTCCCAAATGTCTTTATTTTTCTGAAACTTGACCTAATATATTGATGATAATGGGAATAATATAACTTTTGTCGGGAATATTGATAATTTGCAGTCCTTATAGCGTCATTTGCACACTCGCTCCGCTATGACGCAAACGACGCTACTCGGGCCGCAAATAAACGATATGCTCTCCAAAAGTCATGTTATTGTTATATTTGCAAATACTTGTGATGAGCAAGAGAACATCGGCGCAGCGAAAAGCCTTCAGTAAACAACATCAAGTTTAACAGTAGCATTGATAACAACGGTCCAGTGAAATACTTTTGAAGAACATCAAGTTTAATAGTGGCACTTGAATAACAATACAAACTTAGAGCTGTTATATCATTTAGCGTACTATGGTACTACTACTTAACAATATACCATTAAGAACAACGGTTCAGTGAAATACTTTTGAAGACCATCAATTTTATCAGTAGCACTTTAATAACAATACAAATTTAGAGCTGTTGTATTATTGAGGGTACTATATAGGGGACATTGATGACTGATGCTTCCAAAAATACAAACATATATATGCATATATAAATACTAGTATTTATTCTAAAAAGGTAACATTTAAACTTTCTCTGATATATACAAAAGTAAGATATTTTTAGAAAGACGAATACATGTGTTTTTCACATTTATCAAGTATCAATTTTTAATTTGTAGCCTCACTGATTTTAGTGCAATTTTTCAAACTTTTGGAGTCGTTATTTTTAAAAAGTTCGTTTGCATATAGACCTTTTACTTGATTGCAAAACTAGAGATGATGCGGTTATACTGACTGACTATAAGATATACTATAATATACTATAAGACTGACCAAATATCGTTTTGAAACAAAGTCCATCAGATCATTTTATTGAAGCTCTCGTTTTGTAAATATTTTATCTTAAAGTCTATTAATGTGTTTTTGGCATGTTTCAGACATTGAAACTGGAATAATTTTGAAACAAGAAAAAAAAATCAACAAACTGAGACACGTACGTTTTTATGTTCAAATATTGCACTCTTTGTTTAAATAAAAATTAAGTAATGCAACCTTAAGTTTTTTTCTTGTTTTCTATATAAATTCCAATACTACTTTTTGAAGATCCTTACACTAAAAAGGAAATTGTATACCCCAAATGTAAGACTTCAAGCTGAAAAACATACACCATGCAGTGGCACATACATATGGAATTAAGTACACACGTACACATTCTTGGCCGATACGTCTGCTGTTCTTGCCTACTACTACTTTCTCATCATTCAATATTGGTTTCTTTGTATCTATTTGGTGTTTTGAATGAATATTATAATTCTGTTTTATAATATTTCTTAGCGAATTGCTGAGAAAGCAATTATATGTCATTTCTTAAATCGGATTAAATGCTGTGTTGAGAATCAGTTACTGTTAGACAGATCTTTCTGTATTCTTAAAATTATAAAACGTGACCCACATGGAATAGAAACTGAAAAACAAGCAAAGAAAAAATTACCTCCCAGACGACTTACCCCTCCAGCCCTTTCTTTTGAACTCAGCTTCGGATTGGTTTGAAAAACAATAGAGTCTTTCCAAACAATTTCCCTAAACCTAACCAAACAATAGCGGTTCTGTCTAATGGGGCCAATAAAAACGCAGCTTTCTACTGGTGAAGTCCAACCCCTTTTTCCACAGTATACTTAAGGTCCACGACAGTAGGCAAGAATTTTAAAAATTCAATCAAGACAAGATACAAGTGAACATTGAAGTCGTTCTTGCAAGTGAATCTCTCGAGGTAGGTTGACAATTATTATTACAATAACAGGGGATATGATGATTTGTCCAAAAGTCTAGCAGCTCCTAAGTAAAAATGTAATCACCTTGTCTCAATATATACACTGAAAAGATTCAATACTGAGTTAACGTTTCAATTATATCTTAAATTTTCTTTGATCTTTTTCAGCTTGATAACCATGAAGGTCCTTGTTGCAGTCCTTGTCTTTGCTCTACTGATGTGTATGTTTGTTGACATCGCGGAAAGTCGTCGTCGAGACAACCCAGAATACCCCAGTGGGCTTCGATATGACGAGGAGATGGGTGTTTTCAAACGGTGCGCTCAAACGGGAGGGACATGCTCCAAATCTAAAGATTGCTGTATTGTAACAGCTATCTGCAGTACAGCAACAAGTCCTAAAACATGTTTTTATGGCTAGTGAAAGAGCGGGAATATAGTGTGTGCATGCAGATTTTACAATTGAAGATGTCTTTCACTTAGCTGGAATCATGTAAAATAAAACCACTCTTTGCTTGTAATGGTGATCAGGATTATTATAATAAAACATGTAATGGTGTCGATGCTACTAGGTAAATTTTCGCCTATTTAAGATATACTGTAAAGTTATATTGATAAAGGAAACATCTGTAATAGTATTAAAAAACGATGCACAATAAAAGTTGCAAAAAACGAAAAGGTTTCTGTATAGTTCTATGTAGTTATAAAGCAAGAAATTAATGATACATAAATAACTTCGTCTATGCATATGGTCATTGATAAAAGTCCTTCTTTCTATTTCCTTGCGCCGCGCCACGCAGGCTATGGCTTTCTTTGCTGTTTTACAACATGATAATAACAACTTTTATAACCAAAAAACGATAATTTCCATTACTCGATATTCCTACATGTACGATCAACAGACTAAAAACACTTACACAAAGGTACTATAATAGTGGAGGGCGATATGATCATGCGAAACTAATAGTCAATACTGATAACGAACACATTACATTACAGCATAACGCGCCTTACTTTTTTAAACTTTCTCTGATATATACAAAAGTCAGATATTTTTAGAAAGCCGAATACATGTGTTTTTCACATTTATCAAGTATCAATTTTTAATTTGTAGCCTCACTGATTTTAGTGCAATTTTTCAAACTTTTGGAGTCGTTATTTTTAAAAAGTTCGTTTGCATATAGACCTTTTACTTGATTGCAAAACTAGAGATGATACGGTTATACTGACTGACTATAAGATATACTATAATATACTACAAGACTGACCAAATATCGTTTTGAAACATAGTCCCTCAGATCATTTTATTGAAGCTCTCGTTTTGTAAATATTTTATCTTAAAGTTTATTAATGTGTTTTTGGCATTTTCAGACATTGAAACTGGAATAATTTTGAAAAAAGAAAAAAAAATATCAACAAACTGAAACACGTACGTTTTTATGTTCAAATATTGCACTCTTTGTTTAAATAAAAATTAAGTAATGCAACCTTAAGTTTTGTTCTTGTTTTCTATATAAATTCCAATACTACTTTTTGAAGATCCTTACACTAAAAAGGAAATTGTATACCCCAAATGTAAGACTTCAAGCTGAAAAACATACACCATGCAGTGGCACATACATATGGAATTAAGTACACACGTACACATTCTTGGCAGATCCGTCTGCTGTTCTTGCCTACTACTACTTTCTCATCATTCAATATTGTTTTCTTTGTATCTATTTGGTATTTTGAATGAATATTATTTACCAAATAACTAAGGCTCAGCCGTGGTTTATACTCTGATAACTGCACGATGGACAGTTGAAAACACGAGAAAATGTCAAAAAGCACGAGCTGAAAGCGAGTGCTTTTTGATCATTTTCGAGTGTTTTCAACTGTCCAGAGTGCAGTTATCAGAGTATAAACCACAACTGAGCCTTAGTTATATTGTTTATTACATAGATTTACGAGCGAAATGTTTTTTTGCAAAAATCTATTTTGTTCTTGCAAATTTTCGCTTTGATGCAATCGCGATATAACCCTAATTTTGATTGGCTCAAGAATAGTTAACTCTTCTCTGATTGGTCAAAAATGTGACAGCCAGCATTCAAGTAGCTTTTTTCAATGCCAAGAACGGAAAGCTGAAGATTTTTACAATCTTTGAAATCTCTGTCAGTTTTAGATTTAAATCCGTTCTAAAGCCCAAAACCTAAATATTTAAACTGTTAAAGGAATCAATCTTATTTACAAAAGCCAAAGCTTCATCCGTTGAGAGAAGACAAGCGAAAAAAAGCGACAAGAGAAACAAAACAGCCATCGAAAGATCGACAAATTTACCGTGGAAAAAAAAAACACAAAATGGAGTTAGAAAACAAGGTAACGAAGACGAACTCTCACAGTTAAACTCAAGAACCTGCTCCTCTACTAAGGAATAGCTACAAAGCTACTCTCAATAGCTTAGCTACTCTGTTTGTTTTTTTTTACTATCAAAATGACATGCATGAAATGAGGCAACCACGAGGCCGCTACAACTAGCGAAGATTTACGGTAGGATTAATATGAAGTTATTTTATGACAAAAAGAAAACAATTTAGCCACAAAAAGACATTTATCAAAAATAATCAACTCGAAAATGTATTTTCTATGAACTGTTTTTTGATTTGCCGTTCTTACTTGAAAAATGAACATTTTTAATTTGTCAGTCATAACCTGAACATTTGAAAGCGAATCCCGAAAAGGTTAGATATTTTTGTCTATTATTTGAAGTTCATGTGAGTTTCTGAATTATCTAGAAATCATATTTACTTGAAATCATTATTTGTGTAAGAATATTATAGCAAAGTCATGAATTAAATCGATGTTTTCGTCTCAAAAACGTCTCGTCTTTATTTGCTTTTCTCACTCGAACTTCGGTTTTTTTGGCAAAGTCACTGACCACAGAGAAGCGTGGTTTATTGAAGCAATAAACGAGCGATTTCCGTGGTTTATCGGTGTAATAAACCACGCGGGATGTTGGGAGAACACGAAAAAAGGCCTAAGAAAATCTCGAGCCTCCGGGCGAGAGATTTTCGGCCTTTTTGAGTGTTCTCCCAACATCCCAAGTGGTTTATTACACCGATAAACCACGGAAATTGCTCGTTTATTGCTTTTATAATATAGAAAGTGTTTCAAAAACGAAATAAAAACGAATTAAAAGAAGTAATTTTTTTTCATTTTGCTGATGAACAAATCAATTCTCCTGAGAATTCTCAACCATCCAATCAAATCGCTTGTTATAAGCACAAATGTACAAATCTTTCACAACTTTCAAAGCTATAACATTATATTCTGCGGGTTATGTTTTCATGAAAATATTACATTCTTTTTAAAACTTTTGGGAGAATATGGTAGATACAAGTGGAGAATGCTTCAAATCAAAGCTCTATGGATCAATGTAGCTTGCAAGCTAATGAAACGATCGAGTTTGTTGTCAATAACATGTTTGTTGGCCGGTTCTTGTTGGGAAATCCCCGATGATTTTGATCGTAATAATGAAGGATTTATTGACTAACAAACAAATCCAGACATCGTTTAATCTCAAGCAGATGATATTTACTCACTACTGACATCGACATTATGTGGCTGGTTTGAGTTGAGGATTGCTTGGACATTTTTCAATCAAGTTAGATTCACCGCTGAATTCGGACGAACAAAAATCGCCATGATAGTCAGGTAATCCTGCTTTGAACAAAAAAAGATGTATTCGCCGTTGGTCAGTTATTAAATAAATGCATTGATGAATACTTAAGATATTGACTATAGTTATATCGTAAAGCATCTGTTTTTGCAAGCTTATTTATTCAAGTGGATAATTTGTGTGCTAAACTAGCTTTGTCCGTTGGATGCCGTGTCATTCGCTTGGTTTGCATTGTGAAATTTAACTTCACTTTCTTCACTGAACAGATATCTTACTTTATCCTTTGACATCAATAACCTAATTAGGCTGCTTTTTTGTACTTTTTGCTTGCTGTTTTGTAACGTCTACGAGTATTTTATGCCTCCAGCGTAGCGTATTTTAATACATTTAAAAATGTACTCTTTCTTTTTAATTCAAAAACAAAACTGTCAAATATACACTTTTTTGATCTTTTTTCGCTCTTATTCAACAATAAAAGTGACTTTTAGAACTACCTGTTCTGTTTATGTGATGCATTGAGTGGTTTTGTTGTTTTTAATTTGTTTATATCAGCTTTTTAACAAAAAGAAAATATTTACTCGAGATTTTGAACGCCATTTTTCAAAAGTGAACAGGGAGCAAACAACAACTTTTTCGCTGTTCCTTCGAAACTCTCCAAAACCGTGGTTTATCGGTGTAATAAACCACGGTTTTGGACCAATCAGAGCGCGCGTTATAATCAAACTATATTATAAACTCTGATAAACCACGGTTTTTTAACCAATCATAGCGCGTGTTAGAATGTATCTATGTTATAAAATTATTTGATTTTGTTTCGTGCCGTTCAAAGTGATTCTTCTTTTATCCTTGCAAGCCAAATGAGTATATTTTTGTACTGACTTTATGTGATAAACAACAAAAGAAAACAAGAGGTTTAGAGTAAGACAATTAGATTCTGCTTCATAGGTTTTGTGCATTCCCTCCATTTAGTTGATTGATTATATAGTCACTAAAAAGATTTTCCGTGGCCCCTGAAAGGATAGGAAACATATTAATTCTATTTTTAAAAATGCATTCATTTGTGTAGTTCGTATCTATAAATTGTATATTTATTTGTCGCAGACATTTTCTTTTAGTTTTATGAAGACTGCCAAACTGACAGCCTTTGTCAGTTGGATAAAACTCAATGACTCTTAATGAATATAATTTGATATCAACAAATACGAACTGAAGAGTATTTTTTCTTGCACGGTGAAGAAAATACATTCTATCATTTAACCAGATAGATTCAATTCAAAAGATACAATGTGTCGTTACAACTTTACTTGTGTGCGAATATTTGCAATAGCTATATTGATTATTATCATCAATATGCTAGACCAACTAACAACCTGCCCCCATATCATTGAAAACGCGCGCCTAGCGAGCGAAAATGAATTTTGGCGAGCCGCAAATCAGTCCTGTTGCAGAAAATTTCCCAAATGTCTTAATTTTTCTGAAACTTGACCTAATATATTGATGATAATGGGAATAACATAACTTTTGTCGGGAATATTGGTAATTTGCAGTCCTTTTAGCGTCATTTGCACACTCGCTCCGCTCGGACGCAAACGACGCTACTCGGGCCGCAAATAAACGATATGCTCTCCAAAAGTCATGTTATTGTTATATTTGCAAATACTTGTGATGAGCAAGAGAACATCGGCGCAGCGAAAAGCCTTCAGTAAACAACATCAAGTTTAACAGTAGCATTGATAACAACGGTCCAGTGAAATACTTTTGAAGAACATCAAGTTTAATAGTGGCACTTGAATAACAATACAAATTTAGAGCTGTTATATCATTTAGCGTACTATGGTACTACTACTTAACAATATAGCATTGAGAACAACGGTTCAGTGAAATACTTTTGAAGACCATCAATTTTATCAGTAGCACTTTAATAACAATACAAATTTAGAGCTGTTGTATTATTGAGGGTACTATATAGGGGACATTGATGACTGATGCTTCCAAAAATACAAACATATATATGCATATATAAATACTAGTATTTATTCTAAAAAGGTAACATTTAAACTTTCTCTGATATATACAAAAGTAAGATATTTTTAGAAAGACGAATACATGTGTTTTTCACATTTATCAAGTATCAATTTTTAATTTGTAGCCTCACTGATTTTAGTGCAATTTTTCAAACTTTTGGAGTCGTTATTTTTAAAAGGTTCGTTTGCATATAGAACTTTTACTTGATTGCAAAACTAGAGATGAAGTAGTTACTGTTAGACAGATTTTTTTTGTGGTAACCGGTCGTTTCGCCGACATGGCAGTTCGCCGACAACCAGTTCGCCGACACTCGAGTCGATTCGCCGACACTACAAAACCAATTCGCCGACAGTCCGTAACCAGTTCGCCGACATTCTGAAAACCTATAGAAACTTACTATAATAATATTTTAACGTCTTATGCCATACACATGTGAATTGTTTTGAGTTTGACTGTCAAAATAACGTTCAAAGACTTTCGTCGCCCGATCCTCATTATTATCGATCAACACTGAATCGCTTCGCATCCTTCGCACATTTGTATGGTTTCGCTGTACTTATGGATTAATATACGGTTCATACATCAAATCTTATTAAAAAGTAAACTCCATTTATTAAAAAGTGTTAATGTTGTTTTCATCGAAATTTCTCATGCAGTTTTACGAAAACAAGCCACCGCCATCAGTCAATGTCGATCTAGCAGTATTATAACAGGCCGTATAAACAAGTGTTTTCGATCGATCGTTTGAACTCCATTTAGACTACTTCGCGGAAATTATTCTCAAAAGATTCATTTTAAACCTCTTATGATGTCTTAAGAGCTTCCTTTTTTTCTCTGTTTATGACGAGCCGCGGCCGAATCGCCGGCGACAGCTCACAACATATTTCGCTGTACTTATGGATTAATAAAGAGTTCATTTGTACTCGGGTTTACGATACATCAAATCTTTTTAACTGAAGATAGTGATAATGTTCTTTTTTATCGAAATTTTTCGCAATCCGAAAAACTGTCGATGAAAACATGTCACCAGTCTAGTTTCGATCGCTTGAAATCATTTATAGAGTACTTTGCGAAAGTTATTTCAAAAAGCATAATTTTGAATCAAGCATTTCCTCGATTCATATTTCTTCGCATAAATAGCATGAAGATAAGAGTGTTAGTAAATATTGAAGATTGAAGATTTGAAAAGTATTACAAGGCCTTACAACGCCATGAACTTTTGCCGACTTTACACAAGAGTGCTTTCGCTACTTTGACTAAAATCTTTAATAAAGTCAAACAACACTTCTATAATTACATTTATTTAAAAATAATGGTTTCATAGAGCACATTAAAGTCGAAAATGAAACATTAAAGCGACTTATCGCAATCTAATGTTGAGATAATTGAGTAACAACACCGTGAACTTTCGCAGACTTTACGGTAATGAAGCAAGTCCGCCCGAACTCTTAGTCTCGATCTTAGTCGATCCGCCAGTATAGTGTTTAGTTATAAGGCCCGGGCAAACAACTTCAACATTTGCTTCAACATCCGTTCGACTTTGTTGGATGTCAATGTTTGCACGGGTCTTTAAACTTTTTCAACATCAATTCAACATCGATTCAACACGTTTCAACAATGTTGAAAGGGGTGACAAAACGGCTTCAACAAAATCGAACGAATGCTTAAGCAAATGCCGTTGAAGCCGTTTACCCGGGCCTTTAATATTTAATCACTAAACTTGTAAGCTTAATATGTCTACAAAAGGAAAATAAATTGTTCAAGCCATTTTACTCACCAGTATGAAGAAACCAGTGAGTAAGGCCGAGCATAAAATATTTTCTGATCGAAATCGTACGGTTTGTTTACAAAAGTAAGTATCGTAACCAAGGCGGTTTCAGCCGGTGTCGACAAAAAGTCATTGTGAATATTCTGTAAGTCTTTGACTTTGTGATGGAATATGTTTAAATAATGGTATTAATAATCAATAAAAGTTTGAATAAACAGTTTATTGCATGAAGTGTTTGCTTTCCTCAGTGTTTATTTGACAATCTTCAAGAAGGCGTTAGTGAAAGCATCCTTTGTCACGCATCGGTTACAGTTTATTGCCATCATCAAAATCATCTAAATATCAGCGTTATTGAGGAACATACACTAATAAATGTCTCAACCATTTTTATGTAGTTGTTTTTGTCCAATTCGTATTATAATATTGATAAACGAAGACTCTTTCTATTGACTTGAATAACGAGTCGATCCGCCCGATGCCACGAGTGTTTTCGCTACTTTGACAGAGTGCTTTCACTTCATAATAGAAGTGCGTATGATAAAATAAAACATAGTTGTCGTAGTTTTGCTTTTATTCGCTTTGCATAAACGTTATATTTCTCAAATATAAATGCGACTTAATACAGACAGTCTAAAAACATCATCAATCGTACGTCAATCGAAATGATTGAAATCGACTACGGCCTGTTAATGTCAAATGTTTATTGATTTTATATAAATTCTGTTGATACTTAAAAAGATTTGATGTATCGTAAACCCGAGGGGACTCTTTTTTAATCCATAAGTACAGCGAAATATGTTGTGAGCTGTCGCCAGCGATTCTGCCTCGGCTGATTAATAAACAGAGAAACAACGATATTTAATTTAATGCATTCTTACAATTTTTGTTTAAAACATCATCTTTCCCTCTAGTAGATTGCATTAGCATCATTAAAATAAAAGTAAGCTCTTAATACATCATAAGTGCTTTAAAATGAATATTTTGGGAATAATTTCCGCGAAGTAGTCTAAATGGAGTTCAAACGATCGATCGAAGACACTTGTATATACAGCCAGTTGGATCGACACTGACTGATGGCGGTGGCTTGTTTTCGTTAAAAGCTCGTTGGATTGCTGAGAAATTTCGATGAAAAGAAATAATCACTTTTTAAAAAGATTTCATGTATTCTAAACCTGAGTGAACCGTATATTAATCCACAAGTACAGCGAAACCAAACGAAAGTGCAAAAGACGCGAAGCGATTGTTGATAGATAATAATGAGGATCGGGCGACGAAAGTCTATGTTTTTTTAGCGTTATTTTGGCAGTCAAACGCAAAGCAATACACACTTGTATGGTATATGACGATAAAATATTATTATAGTAAATTTCTCTAGGTTTTCAGAATGACGGCGAACTGGTAACGGACTGTCGGCGAACTGGTTTTAGAGTGTCGGCGAATCGACTCAAGTGTCGGCGAACTGGTTGTCGGCGAAATGCCATGTCGGCGAAACGATTGGTAACCCTTTCTGTATGCTTAAAATTATAAAACGTGTCATCCACATGGAATAGAAACTGAAAAACAAGCAAAGAAAAAATTACCTCCCAGACGACTTACCCCTCCAGCCTTTCTTTTGAACTCAGATTCATCCCCGCTTTTTCCACAGTATACTTAAGGTCCACGACAGTAGGCAAGAATTAAATTCAATCAAGACAAGATACAAGTGAACATTGAAGTCGTTCTTGCAAGTGAATCTCTCGAGGTAGGTTGTCAATTATTAATACAATAACAGAGGATATGATGATTTGTCCAAAAGTCTAGCAGCTCCTAAGTAAAAATGTAATCACCTTGTCTCAATATATACTCTGAAAAGATTCAATACTGAGTTAACGTTTCAATTATATCTTAAAGGTTCTTTGATTTTTTTCAGCTTGATAACCATGAAGGTCCTTGTTGCAGTCCTTGGCTTTGCTCTACTGATGTGTGTGTTTGTTGACATGGTGGAGAGTCGTCGTCGAGACTACCCAGAATACCCCAGTGGGCTTCGATATGACGAGGAGATGGGTGTTTTCAAACGGTGCACTCAAACGGGAGGGACATGCTCCAAATCTAAAGATTGCTGTATTGTAACAGCTATCTGCAGTACAGCAACAAGTCCTAAAACATGTTTTTATGGCTAGTGAAAGAGCGGGAATATAGTGTGTGCATGCAGATTTTACAATTGAAGATGTCTTTCACTTAGCTGGAACCATGTAAAATTAAATAAAACCACTCTTTGCTTAATTGTAATGGTCATCAGGATTATTATAATAAAACATGTAATGGTGTAGATGCTACTAGGTAGATTTACGCCTATTTAAGATATACTGTAAAGTTATATTGATAAAGGAAACATCTGTAATAGTATTAAAAAACGATGCACAATAAAAGTTGCAAAAAACGAAAAGGTTTGTGTATCTTTCTATGTAGTGATAAAGCAAGAAATTAATGATACATATATAACTTCGTCTATGCATATGGTCATTGATAAAAGTCCTTCTTTCTATTTCCTTGCGCCGCGCCACGCCACGCAGGCTATGGCTTTCTTTGCTGTTTTACCACATGATAATAACAACTTTTATAACCAAAAAACGATAATTTCCATTACTCGATATTCCTACATGCACGATCAACAGACTAAAAACACTTACACAAAGGTACTATAATAGTGGAGGGCGATATGATCATGCGAAACTAATAGTCAATAATAACGAACACATTACATTAAAAATGTCACTTGATATAAAGTTAATTTTTCTATTTGATATGTCACTTTTTGCAACTTTTGAGTAACTATCTTCTACATGAACGTTACTATCTGCTACTGAAATTGAAGCAAACCTAGAATGAACTTGGCAGTATTAATATTCGCAATGGGTGTTGAATTTGTACCGCCACATCACGTTCTATTAATTATTAGTCGTATGATCTAAGTCAATCAGACACGATTCAGTGAGTAAAACGTATAGCAAGTACGAGCATTCTAGCAAATAGGTTTTTGATAACTTTCTAGAGTTGTCTGGGAAAAGCATGGGCAAGTGTGAAACAAATGACGCAAACTGTTCACGAAATCATATTCCACAGAGAAAGTTCAAAACAAAAATATCAACTTTCTCTAGACGTAAATCATGTTCATGTGTCGGTATAATGAACAAGTTTAAATTATTGTAGAAGTGATACATTTTCCATGCAAAGAACTAATGCTCATCAACATATCATTATCATAGTAGTTTGGCGCGCCAAAGTGCCTTATTAGCATAATATAATTCATATTAACTAAGGCCAGTACACAATACGCAATAAGTTGCTGCAATATTGCTGCATGTTGCACAACAAATTCCATGCTATTTTTCGTCTGCAAAAAGTCGAACAAATTTAATGCAAGTTGGAATTCGCGCGCACGGCCGCAGCATCAAATAGAAGCAATACACACGATTAATATTTGGCGCGAAAATGCCGGCACTTAAAATTTAATTTTTCTTTTTTGATTTGGCTAATGTTTGGCGCCAAAATGGCACTTATTATCTAATTTTTCCAATTTGATTGGACACTGTTTGTAATTTTTGAGTAACTATCTTCTACAAGAACGTTCTATCTGCTACTGAAATTGAAGCAAACCTAGAATGAACTTGGCAGTATTAACATACGCTATGGGTGTTGCATTTGTACCGCCACATCACGTTCTTGATATCAAGAAGCCGGACTTAAGAAACAACTTCACAGTACTAAAGAAGTGTAGTGGGAAGTTTGACTGTCTTCTTTATGAAATGCTACTCATCTGTAAAAGGAGACCAAACTTAAATGTACAATCAGACTCACTGCGTGCCAAGGTCTTTGTTTAGATCTTTAGCTTTTGTCAAATATTCAAATTAACATCTTGTATAAAAAGCTTTGACATTTCTGAATAAATAACATTTGAAAATGCAGTCATGTTGACTGCGAAACGTCAAGTTTTAGTGTTACTCTTTATTTTAAGTACATTACGAAAATCGTTATTGATACGTAAAAATATAATCTAAGTTGAAATTTGCGCGCACGTTGGTGTTTGTATTATCCATAGTGGCAGCGTCAAATAGAAGCAATCATGAAGCAATACACACCAAGCAACTTGTGAATAAATGAATGAATGAAAACTTTATTTAACGAGGAGATCTCATCCCCCTTAGGTGCTTTTCATGAGGGACCATGTTGCAGCAACTTGTAGCCTGGCATGTATCGCATTCGCTCAGAAAACGTGCTGATAACAAAATCATACACCTAGATTGAGCATTAACTATGGATTGAGTATAAACACCTCTGAATTGCAATATATTTGAGATTCTTTGCCAGTTGATTGACAAGGCACTTGAAATAGAATTGATCAGGCGAAACTAAACTAAAATACTTCATTATTGACTATAAATCAGTGGAATTGGAGTGCATGCAATACTAATTTCCTATTTTTTGATATTCCAAAGGTACTATACTTGTGGAGGGCGATGTGATCATGCGAAACTAATAGTCATTAACGAACATTACATTTATATATTTAGCGCGAAAATGCCGGCACTTAAAATTTATTTTTCTATTTTGATTTGACTAATATTTGGCGCCAAAATGGCACTTAAGGTGGCTGACTACTATACAAAAACTAGAAAACTGCGCATGACTTCGCGCACATACGACATCGAATCACGGTAGAGATACAGGGAATCCAAACATTCATTTTTGTGCCGTATATTTTAAAGCGTTAAGCAATTTAACAGCCATTATCATGATTTAGATATGCTGTCATTTGAAAGAGATCTGTTTCACCTTGATATGTGAATTTATAAAAGTAAAAGGAACTTCAAAGGTGGCCGAACTAGCGATTATTTTAATTACAAAACTCACATTTCACGAAAAACGGCAAAATAGGACTCAAAACTTATCCAAATAACAATTGCACAACATTAGTGAAATAAAACGAAAACATAAGCATTATATAAAAGGCATTTTCTGTCGAAAAGACAATTTTTTAGCACGTTTTTGTTGGAAAAAATAATGGATATGAAAGTTGAAATATGTCAAAAAGACGATGGAAAATTAGTTAAAACAAAACAATGAACACATGAAATGATACATAGCGACATTTATTATAGCTTCTACTTACAGAAAAGTGAATTGCCTTTGAGAAATAATCCATTAACCTGTTTTAAGGGACGTTTTTGAAAAAGAAATACTTCGAGTAGATGACAAACTTTCCCTCAACATCGCACGAGTGTTGCGTGACAAGATGGCGTAAGTTCAAAAGGAACAGCTCATTGGATTGGGTAAAATGTATCCAATCAGGAATAACGTTGTAATTCTCCCGTTCCCAGGACTGGCAGAGTAGTCAAAATGGTGGAAAAAGCTGATTTTAGGCTCGTTTTTCGCTTAAAACTCAAAAATTCGCCCGGGACCCTATGATTTGTTTTTGATATTCAGGAAGAACAGGTAAAAATCGTTGTTTTGACAAACTTTAAGAAATTTCTGATTTCTACAACTATAAAAAAAATACTGTGTCTGCTAATACAAATGCTCGTTTACGCTCGATTTCGGACTTTATGAGCATACATATTACATATTTGTTCACCTTACTCGGACATATTTCCTATTAATTATTTAACAGATCTCGAGAAAAATCCTCACGTAAGATTTTCTAAAAAAAATACGTCCACAGCTCTTTTAGTTTTGATGTTGTGAATTATTTGGTTCCAAGCGCAGTTTTTGCCATTTTTCGTTCGAAAACTTGCAGAGTGGGTACTATTCAAAGTCCAATATCTCAGAAACGAGCTCGGGACACCCCATTTTTCTCTTTTTCATCTGAATCACCATTAAATTTCCTATGAAATACCTTTCTAATAATAAATTCTGATTTGTTTTTCGTATAGTAGTCAGCCACCTTAATGTAATTTTTGACACTTTTTGTAACTTTTGAGTAACTATCTTCTACATGAACGTTACTATCTGCTACTGAAATTGAAGCAAACCTAGAATGAACTTGGCAGTATTAATATACGCTATGCATGGTATTATAATACCACAATATAATAAAAACTTTTATAACCAAAAAACGATATTTTCTTTCTTTTATTTTTTGATATACCAAAGGTACTATGCTTATGGAGGGCGATGTGATCATGCGAAACTAATAGTCAATAATAACGAACATTACATTAATATTTGGCGCGAAAATGGCACTTGATATTTAATTTTCTATTCTGATTTGGCTAATATTTGGCGCAAAAATAGCATGAACTTAATATTTAATTTTTCCATTTTGATTGGACACTTTTCGTAATTTTTGAGTAACTATCTTCCTACATAACGTTACTATCTGCAAACCTAGAATGCACTTGGCAGTATTAATATCAGTACGCTATGGGTGTTGTATTTGTACCGCCACTTCACGTTCTATTAATTAGTAGTCGTATGATCTAAGTCAATCAGACACGAGTCAGTGAGTAAAACGTATAGCAACCCATTAAGCTATTAGCACGAGCATTCTAGCAAATGCGCATAGCCAAGCGTACAATCACTGACGCAAACTGATCACGAGATTATTTCCCACATAGAAAAAGTTTAAAACAAAAATATAAACTCTAGATATAAATCATGTTCATGTGTCGTATAATGAACCAGTTTAAAATATTGTAGAAGTGATACACTTTCCATGCAAAGAACTAATGCTCATCAACATAACATTATTGTAGTAGTAGCAATGTGTCATATCAGCAGATACAATATCGCAGCGCATGAATGCTAAAAATAGCTCCAAGACTCGGACAAACATTGTGTTCAGTTTTTCCGTATTGAACAATATATGATTAAACAAATATTTGCTTCGATCGGCATTAAAAATAGTCTGTTGAAAGTGAAATAAAAGTTTGTTTGTCCGAGTTAGGCCTTTGTCTCCATATTTCATTGACGTCATTAATGCGCTGCGCTATTGACTATAGGGTACCCGTGAAAAACCCACTTTACATATATTGTTATTCTACCCTAAATTTTTTTGACAGGAGGTTCTCTTGGATTAGAGTTCTATTTTTTTGGGGCAAATAGGTCGAGGGCAAAAAATCGAGTATGCACAGTAGGCTAAGGCTTTAGCTGCTCTTTGTAATGATTGGACTCCCTGTGTCGACATGAGTGTTGGGAGATACACAGGCAGCCCAAGCAGTTCACTTATACAGTAGAGATGGAGAGATATGTGAGGAAAAAATCCGTATTGTTTATTGAAATAAATTTGAACATATTTCAATCCTGTGTTGTTGTTAAATCTATTTGGTGTCATTCTGGGTAGTTTTTGACCGTTTTAGAGTTTATTATTTTAATGTTTGCCCACCTGTACTTAAAAGTGGAAAGGCTGGTCACTCGAGATATCTATCGCTTGTCTTCGATGGTCTAAAAACTCATATTTAAACCTTCCTTTGCCTTCAAAATCCCCTCAGCAACATAGATTAATGATCCTTCTGTCCAGAAACCAGCAAAAATTTCACGGATTCCCAGTCAGACCTCACGAAAACATATATATATTGAGCGATTTTCAACGACATTTTTCCTTCAGATGATCTGTTAAACCGTGCTTGATGGACACCGATAACTTCGTAGCCGGGCCTTATTTTGTAAAACTCAATCTGATTGGACGACTCTATTCCATGGTAACCAGTCGTCCAATCAGAAGTTATCGGTGTCCATCAAGCACGGTTAAACAGATCATCTGAAGGAAAAATGTCGTTGAAAATCGCTGAATCGTTGAAAACGTGCTGATAGCAAAAACATACACCTAGATTGAGCAACGCCTCTGAGATTCCATATATATTTGTTTCTTTGCCTGTTGATCAACAACAAGACACTTGAGCTGCTTGGGCGAATTGACCAAGCGAAACATATCAGTTGAGTTGAGTGATGCAGTAAGCGTGAAACTTAACGCCTTTCATTAGCATCTATTGACTAATTCAGTTGGAGTGCTATACCAACCCTTTATTTTTAAGTTTCCATAACTTTAATTGACTAGCCTTTATGAAATAGTTGGGTATCTTTCTATATAGTTATAAAGGAAAAATATATAATAATTTATATAAAACTTCGTGCATGGTCATTGATCTGATAAGTCGGCCTTCTTTCTCATCTCCCTAATTCCCCTGGTGGCACCACGCAGGCTATGGCTTTCTTTGGTGTTGTACATACCACATGATAATAACAACTTTTATAACCTAAAAACGATATTTTCCTATTTTTTGACATTCCAAATGTCGTATTATGTTTGTGGAGGGCGATGTGATCATGCGAAACTAATAGTCTTAACTAATATTACACACTTGTCTATCACGCTTAAGGCTAATACACTTTGTTTCTGTTAAGTAGGCCACAACGAGTGGTATATAAGGGGGAGTAAATAAGCTTTCCTTCAGTGGAACATCTACTTGCACAACAACGAGCATCAAAAGAAATCGAAGACAGACTCTCTACATCAAGGTACGGGAAACATTTCTAAGGCAGTTTTTGAAGACGTTTTTTATAAGTTTTGTCCTGGATTATAGTCGTACAGTTTCGTTTAGTTATATTTGATTAACACTCAAGTCAATTTATGGCGGCAAATGTGTTTGTCTTCAGAACTAGAAACATATATTTCATAATTTCAACCATTAATTTACACCCTTAAAAAGAGGCAGTGTTCTTTGCTTTTTTCAAACCAAGTTAATACTCATAAACCAGCCAAACATGATTTTGTTTTAGCGGCAATTTAACGGACAATCCAAAGCGCGCGCCACTCTGCTTTACAAGCAGTTCCTATACCTATACAAAAATGTAAAACAGTTTTAATTCACTATATAAAAACAGATGTAATAGCTAGGTGCTTTATATAAATGCGTATTCTAATTTGCTTTCTCTTAATCAGATCAATACTTTAATATTTTAGAATATTCAAAATGATTCAAACAATGTTTTTTTTGGTTGTCATATTAAAGTTCCTTTGATCTTTTTTCAGCTTGATAACCATGAAGGTCCTTGTTGCAGTCCTTGCCTTTGCTCTACTCAGTACATCAGTGATGTGTTATTATGTTGCACCCGGGTCGGGTCATAAATTGCGGAATCGACTCTGGAAGATACCTCGTCGTGCGGTGTATTATGACGAAGAGATGGGTGTTTACAGACGCTGCAAAAACAAAGGCGATCAGTGCCGTTATTCTACTGAATGTTGTAATTCCTGCAGTGCAGCAACAAGTCCTAGAAAATGTACGTGATTTTACAATTGAAGATGTCTTTCACTTAGCTGGAACCATGTAAAATAAAACCACTCTTTGCTTGTAATGGTGATCAGGATTATCATAATAAAACATGTAATGGTGTAGATGCTACTAGGTAGCTGTTCGCCTTTTTAAGATATACTGTAATGTTATATTGATAAAGGAAACATCTGTAATAGTATTAAAAAACGATGCACAATAAAAGTTGCAAAAAACGAAAAAGTTTGTGTATCTTTCTATGTAGTTATAAAAGCAAAAAGTTAATGATACATAAATAACTTCGTCTATGTATGCATATGGTCATTGATAAAAGTCCTTCTTTCTATCCCCTTGTGCCGCGCCACGCAGGCTATGGTTTTCTTGGCTGTTTTATAACATGATAATAACAACTTTTATAACCAAAAAACGATAATTTCCATTACTCCGGCGTTACTTCTACTTACACGATCAACAGACTAAAAACACTTACACAAAGGTACTATAATAGTGTAGGGCGATATGATCATGCGAAACTAATAGTCAATAATAACGAACACATTACATTACAGCATAACGCGCCTTCCCGTGGCCACCCAATTAAAGTTTTGTACAAGTTAGCTTAGCGCTCAAACCTTTCTCTTTTCAAATTATTTGCTTTGAACATTTCAAAGTGTTTACCGTTTGCCACTCGGCGTATCTTTTATATTAAGGTCAAATTCTCGCTTTCTGATTAATTGGTTAACTTGTGCAAAACTTTAAAAAGGTGACCACGGTAAGGTGCGTCGTGCTGTAACATTTGGCGCCAAAATGGCACTTGATATAAAGTTAATTTTTCTATTTTGATTTGTCACTTTTTGTAACTTTTGAGTAACTATCTTCTACATGAACGTTACTATCTGCTACTGAAATTGAAGCAAACCTAGAATGAACTTGGCAGTATTAATATACGCTATGGGTGTTGCATTTGTACCGCCACATTACGTTCTATTAATTATTAGTCGTATGATCTAAGTCAATCAGACACGAGTCAGTGAGTAAAACGTATAGCAACCCATTAAGTTGTTAGTACGAGCATTCTACCAAATAGGTTTTTGATAACTTTCTAGTGTTGCCTCTAAAACGCATAGCCAAGCGTGAAGCCAATTGACGCAAACTGTTCACGAAAATCATACTCCACAGAGAAAGTTCAAAACAAAAATATCAAACTTTCACAGTGTATCGCATTCGCCAAAAAAACATGCTGATAGCAATATCATACTAAGCCCTTATAAAATTCATGAATAATTAAGGAGAATCACGTCCGTGACGAAGGTTGTATTTTAGATGAAAAATCGTCCTGATTTAATTGAATAAGTTTTAACTTGAATTTTCTCGACCAGATTTACTTTAATCTTGACAATTATAGTAAAATTTTAAAGAACTAACTTTGGACTTTCATAAGTACTATACAATATTCCCGTCCGACTGATCTGTATTAGATATACAACGGCTCGTCTTCGACTCGTATACAGATCGGCCTCTCATATTGTAGATATTACTTCTTCTATGCTTAGTTTCCATAGTTTAATTGACTAGCCTTGAAATACCAGCTAGGTCATAAAAGACAAAGCATTTGCTACAAATGATCTGCTCAAAATAGAAAAATTAAATATCAAGTGCCATTTCGCGCCAAATATCAATGTAATGTTCGTTATTGACTATTAGTTTCGCATGATCACATCGCCCTCCACATAGCACATTTGCGTAATTGTGTATAGCGTTCACTGCAGTTTGACTGTAGAAGACTCATTCATCATCAATTAACAGCTCTAGGGGCTGGTTCTCTTTCACTGTTCTTTAATTAGAGCAAGTTAGGTTTTCTGTCAGGATAGCGCGATTTGGACTAAAGGTTTTATTCAATTTCTTCTTATTTCATTCTAAATTATCCAATCACCGGGACAGCTTTAATATACCTACGTTAGGGTTCTATACTTGTGGAGGGTGATTACATTAATACTTGGCGCGAAAATTATTTTTTTTATGTTGATTTGACAGTGATTTTTGAGTAACTATCTTCTACAATGCAAGAACATTAATATCTGCTACTGAAACTGAAGCAAACCCTAATGTTATTTTTTTAGTTTGAAATAATGTCCCGGCCTTATAGGAATGCACACTTCACATTTTGTATTTACCAAAAACGTCAACCCGTGCACATGTATCTGGATATATTTTTGAATCAACTTTGTCGATGTGGATCAATCAATCAATCAATCAATCAATTAATCAATCTTTATTTAGTACCAATATTTACAATAATAATAATAATATGATAGTATACACTGCTTTAATTTGTGGTACATGCCAGCTGTAGTAGCTTTGGACTAGTCGAGACAGCTGGCATATTCCTAGTTATTTAAACAAATTAAGTCATGGAAGTTTCAGTGACGTTTTAAGGAGAGAAAAAGAATAAATATATCAATAAGTACATATTTAATTGAGTAAAGTAATTTAACAAAAAAAGAGGAAACAAACGAAAACTTGGTTTAGGATTGTTTATCGATGGTATATGTTATATATAATTTGTAAGATATTTGTAAGATATGAAGGTTTCATACATTTGTCAGAGATAATCAAATTCAGAATTAAATACTTATATAGCCATATCATCATAATAATGTCTTAGCAAAGCGTCTTTCAATTTTTTCTTGAACAATGTTTTGCTAAGATTTTTAAGTTCCTCATCTATTGAATTCCACACCTTTGCCCCATTGAATCTTATATTAAATTTACCATAGTTAGTTCTTGCATAAGGGAGAGATTGATGATTTAGATGCAAGTCTTGTATTATATTTATGAATCTGAGAAATCTGAATAAAAAATGAGTCAAATAGCTTTGGTAGTTTGCTGTTGTGATAATCATGCATAAACATTGCATTGTAATAATAGATGAGGTCGTTTCGCACACGGCACCAGTTGTGAAGAAGTTTGTCCATTTTGGAGTTCTCGTTCGTGGTTCTGAATGGCGTTTTCTCAACTTTTGTCATTAATAAGAAAATGAAAAGTGAAGCGAAGAAAACTCGAGCTAGCAGGTATAAAACAATTCTAAAACTGATCATTTTAAATAACATTACAAAATAAAATAAAATAGTGTTATTCTTTTGTCATTTGAATTGTGATGTTGGAGCAGAACGGAAAGGTGGATTAGATTTGTGATTTGCATTTTCAAGTGTAAATTTTCGCGTCGCTAAGTGCCGAATTCAACAAGTGGAAAAATGTAGAAGATTTTCTATTGTTGAGATTTTAAGAAATGATTAGTTTGTGTCTAAAGGATTGAATTAACAACATTATAATTAATTCGACTTCTAGTGCTGTACCAAATAGGTTTTTGATAACCTTCTAGTGCTGTCTCTGAAACGCATAACCAAGCGTGCACGTGAAGCCACTGACGCAAACTGATCACGAAATCATATTCAACAGAGAAAGTTCAAAACAAAAACAAAAACATAAACTTTATCTAGATGTAAATCATGTCCATGTGTCAGTATAATGAACCAGTTTAAATTATTGTAGAAGTGATACATTTTCCATGCAAAGAACTAATGCTCATTAACATATCTTTATCATAGACGTCGTGTGACTGATCCATGAGCCTTATCGGTACGGTCCTAAATCGTGACGGAAAACTAGAGTTAGTGCGAATTTCGCTCTGCAATTCGTACATGAGTTGTAGCTCCTTTAAACTGACTAAACTATGATAAATTCGTGCCTTGGGGACGTAGTGGTAGAGAAGCCCTAAGGGCTTGGTAAGAATTACGTGACTAAACACGTAAATATGCATGAGTTGCTGACATTGACATACACTGTTAAAAAAGTAGAACTAATATATCTTAAATATATATTGCTGTTTTATCGAAACGTGATGTTTACCTTCAAGTGATTAAATATTTTTTTTTATAATATCAGGGTTCTAGCTACTATTTGAAAGTTAAAGGACAAGTTAGTTTAACTAGCGCATAAAATGTTTTTATTTACTAACATATGGGTGTATCTCAACCGATAATCAAGGCTATACCCGTTTATAACATGTTTACTTATATTTAAAAACCTATATTTTGAGAATTATTTGAAAGTCTTCTAAAAATCCCTTTTTCAACATAATTTCTTATTTCCCTAATATTAAATCAAACAAATAATTATCCTTATATTTCTCTCTTTACAAGTTGCAGCAACATGTCGCCTATTGTGTACCGATTTTTAGAGGCAAAAACATACACCTAGATTTGAGGGCCACAGGTTTATTAGTCTTTAACTATTTAGTGTCACCCTCGTAAAATAAAGAGTTTACTTACTTACTTACTTACTCACTTACTTACTCACTTACTTACTCACTTACTTACTTACTCACTCACTCACTCACTTACTTACTTACTTACTTACTTACTTACTTACTTACTTACTTACTTACTTACTTACTTACTTACTTACTTACTTACTTACTTACTTACTTACTTACTTACTTACTTACTTACTTACTTACTTACTTACTTACTTACTTACTTACTTACTTACTTACTTACTTACTTACTTACTTACTTACTATTGAGTAATTTAATGCGATTTATGGAGACTCATGGCGTTTTTTAAGGCATTTTAAGAAAAAATATCAGGAAATGGGACCCAATATAAGTCAATTTTAGGCTTCAAGTGACTTAAGACGACTTAACACCATTTTAGAAAGTTTTCTAAAATTGACTATATTACTACTTTGAAACTTATTCATCCCCTTCAAAACTATTATGGGTATTGTAATTACATTGCATATTGGGGAAACTTTAGATTTTTTAAGCAAAACTACAGGAAAAGACGAATGGTGTTGGATGTTGCATTAACTTGTACGGCGGTTTGACGGTTTTTGCAAATTTTAGGGGTCGGTTTTTGGTATTGTTGCAATTTTTGTGTCGGGTTAAGGTTATGGAGATGCTGGTCGGTTGCGGAAAATTGCTGATTTTGCTGGTTTTCGGGTTTAATGCGCTTTAACATGCGGATTTCGGTTGAAAATATATGTTTAAATAAGATATCGCTACTGTTGATTTTATAACATATCAAGACTATTAAATTTAATGATTTTATTCGGTAGTGAGTAGGAAAGTGTAAGATAAATGGCGCTTTTAAACAAAACATGGCGGTTGCGGTTTTTCGCGATTTTTTGCGGCGATTAACGGAAAATCATGACGAAAAATAGCGGTTTTGCAGTATGACGAACTCCTATAATAGGCCCCCATTCTATTAATTATTAGTCGTATGATCTAAGTCAATCAGACACGAGTCAGTGAGTAAAACGTATAGCAACCCATTAAGTTGTAAGTACGAGCATTCTACCAAATAGGTTTTTGATAACTTTCTAGTGTTGCCTCTGAAGCACGTAGCCAAGCGTACAGCCACTGACGCCAACTGATCACGAAATCATATTCCATAGAGAAAGTTCAAAACAAAAACAAAAATATCAAACTTTCTTAGTGTAATGAACTCGGTATTATGAACCAGTTTAAAATATAAAACTTTCTCTTTAGATGTAAATTAATTTCATGTCTGTACGCAAGGGTACTATAATAGTGGAGGACGATGTGATAATGCAAAACTGATAGTCGATAAACGATAGGTAATATAAATAGAAACTAGCGAGTAAACTAGAATAGGCTGCGTCGGTGTTTGATATAAATGATAGGTAATATAATGAAATTTGTAAGTAGGAAAGTGTAAGATAAATGGCGCTTTTAAACAAAACATGGCGGTTGCGGTTTTTCGCGATTTTTTGCAGCGATTAACGGAAAAACATGACGAAAAATAGCGGTTTTGCGGTATGACGAACCCCTATAATAGGCCCCCATTCTATTAATTATTAGTCGTATGATCTAAGTCAATCAGACACGAGTCAGTGAGTAAAACGTATAGCAACCCATTAAGTTGTAAGTACGAGCATTCTAGCAGATAGGTCTTGATAACTTTCTAGTGTTGTCTCTGAAAGGCATAGCCAAGCGTGAAGCCAATGACGCAAACTGTTCACGAGATCATATTCCACAGAGAAAGTTCATAACAAAAACAAAAATATCCGAAACTTTCTCAGTGTAATGAACTTGGTATAATGAACCAGTTTGGAATACAAAACTTTCTCCATAGATGTAAATTAACTTCATGTGTACGCAAAGGAACTATAATAAAGGAGGCCGATGTGGTCATGCGAAACTAATAGTCAATAACAAACATTCCAATTATTTTAAAAATGTATTAATTATATTAAAATTGAAGCAAACAGTACTGCTATTTTATTCCATTAAGTTGTAATTGTTTGCACAAGAAGTACAAGCACTCCAGCCATAGGTTTTTGATAACTTTCTAGACTTGCCTTGGGAAATCATTACCAAGCGTGAAAGCCACTCACTCAAACAACACGAACGCATAACCAAGCGTGAACTCTCACGTAAACATCACAAGATCAGCATATTCCATAGAGAAAGTTCAAAACACTGTAGTATCTGATTTAAAAAAAACATATATATCAAACTTTCTCTAGATGTGAGTCATGTTCATGTGTCAGTATACAGGTATAATGAACCAGTTTCAATTATTGTAGAAGTGATACATTTTCCATGCAAAGAACATATCATTATCATAGTGGTATGATTCATGAGCCTTATGGTTACGGTCCTAAATCGTGAGGGAAAACTAGAGTAAGTGCATTGAATTTCGCTCTTCAATTCGTACATGAGTTGTAGCTCTTTTAAACTGACTAAACTATGATAAATTCGTGTCTTGGGGACGTATAGTGGTAAAGAAGCCCTAAGGGCATGGCCCGGGGGGGGGGGGGGGGGGGGGACTCCATTCAAAAATGGAAAATGGATAGGGGTGCTCGACAGACGGTTTTGAAAATGACCCTAAAAGGTACGCATAAATTAACTCAGATACTGATTTCAGATCCTAAAAGGTACGATTTAAAAATTTTTCAATATATATAATCTTAAGTTCGAAAACGGACCCTAAAAGGTACGATGCCAGTTCGAGACCCTAAAAGGTACGCGAGGGTCTTATTTTCGACCCTAAAAGGTCCGTCGAGCAACCCTATCATTTCCCCCCCGGGGGGCTTGGTAAGAATTGCGTGGCTAAACACGTACATATGCATGAGTTGCTGACACTATTGATATACAAGTTGGAAAGTAGAACTACGGACCCTAAAGTCGCCGTAATTTAATGCCATTTATTGAGACTCATGGCGTCTTAAGGCATTTTGTGAAAAATATCAGGAAATGGGACCCAACATAAGTCAATTTTAGGCGACATCAAGCGACTTAGGGCGGCTTAACGCCATTAATTATCAGTCTTATTATCTAAGTCAATCAGACACGAGTCAGTGAGTAAAACGTATAGCAACCCATTAAGTTGTTAGTACGGGCATTCTAGCAAATAGGTTTTTGATAACTTTCTAGTGTTGCCTCTGAAGCACGTAGCCAAGCCTACAGCCACTGACGCCAACTGATCACGAAATCATATTCCATAGAGAAAGTTCAAAACAAAAACAAAAAAATCAAACTTTCTTAGTGTAATGAACTCGGTATAATGAACCAGTTTAAACTATAAAACTTTCTCTTTAGATGTAAATTAATTTCATGTCTGTACGCAAGGGTACTATAATAGTGGAGGACAATGTGATAATGCGAAACTGATAGTCGATAAACGATAGGTAATATAAATATAAACTAGCGAGTAAACTAGAATAGGCTGCGTCGGTGTTTGATATAAATGATAGGTAATATAATGAAATTTGTAACACTGTAAAAAATGTTGACTTAACTTTACTGACGTTTCGAGCTTTAGCCCTTCGTCGGAGTAAAAGAGTTAGACTATAAAGACAGACACAGATAGGTAATATAATTAACAATTATTCGCAAAAGGCGAAGTGGTTATCGTGCGAATATTTACCGAGCCGCGAGTTTTCGAACTGAATATATACTATAAATTGTGTATATACTAATGAAATTTATTATAACACCGTAAAAAATGGTGACTTAACTTTATTGACGTTTCGAGCTTTAGACCTTCGTCGGAGTTAAGAGGAAAAGTTAAGTTAAGTTAGTAAATTTAAGTCAACTTTTTTTACGGTGTTACAAATTTCCTTCAGTTATAATACCTATCGTTTATATCAAACACCGACGCAGCCTATACTTGTTTACTCGCTAATTTCCATTGATAGTCAATAACAAACCTTGCATTAAAACTACTGAAACAAAATAGAAATAGAAAACTTCCTATAGATGGAAATCAGGTTGATGTACATGTGTACGCAAGTCAATGAGTAAAATGTAAAACAGTCCATTAAGTTGTAATGGTTTGCGCAAGAAGTACAAGCACTCCAGCGATAGGTTTTTGATAACTTTCTAGACTTGCCTTGCATGGGAATCCATAACCAAGCGTGAAGGCCGACGCAAACATCACGAGATCATATTTCGCGAAGGAAGTGCTTCTGATTAGTAATCCGTGAAAGACACTTAGAGAGTGTAGCACTCGTTGACGCATCTTCATTCTATTGTGTTCTTTTGTAGAAGGAGTGGTATATAAGGGGGAGTTTATGCTTTCCTTCAGTGGACCATCTACCTGCACAACAACGAGCATCGAAAGAAATTGAAGACTGACTCTCTACATCAAGGTAAGAGAAACATTTCTAAGACAGTTGAAAGAATCTAACATTAAGAGAGAAAAATCGATTTTCTTTACATTCGGCCTAGAGATAGGTATTAGTGAGTAAGTAAACCTGGTGGGTTTAATTTTTCAAAAAATTAAATTGTCGCCGAGATATAGCCAAAAACCGGTTCGACGGAATTCGAGCCAGAGAAAGCGTGCGATGAAAGCAGTTTTTGGGGTCTCTTTAACCTTGTCCTGCAAAGACCCAACATAATTTCCGGAATTTGTTTCTTGAAATATTTGTTTTTGAACTATTTTCGAACATCTTCAATGCAGTTTTAGGCTCATAGGCTTATTTATTTTTTTTTTTTTTTGAGAGGCTCGCCAATTTTGCTATGCACTAATTCAACCTACTTGTTACATTAGCATAGGATAAAAATAGACGCTCAATGAGCGCATGCGGCTACTGAATAGTGTGAATAGAAATCGAAGGCAAAAGTAAATATAATTACTAGTTTATAGCCCTTCCATCGGAATATTTTGTAAAGAGACGTCCAATGAGCGAATGTGCAGTGCATAATATTAAATTATTGGTATTTTGGAAATGTAAATATTATGCTAGAAATGATGTGGTATGCTATGGTGGTTCTACAGTCGCACACAGATTACATATATTGACTGTGCAGTGCAATTTGTTGGAACAAATGGAATTAGTCTTTGGAGCAGAAGCAAGAGTAGTGCAATCATATGAGGGAATTGTATGGAAAAGGTTTTCAAGAACCATAATGTTTATTCGACTGCTTTTTTATGTAATAGAGTTAAACTGAAATACAAGAGAGATAGATCAAGTCTTTTAATTAATTCCTTTCCCACTAAATTACAAAAGTCAAGACCTGAACTTGGCGGTATTTACATAGACCTGATGAATAAAAAAGAAAAAATAATTAATTAATCAACACTTTACGTTTGCAAAAGATGAAGCAGAGAAATAAATAGTTGAAGTTTTGAATTTTGAAAAGTTAGTCCTTTAATAATGATATATAGTCAATGAATTATTTGCTTATTGAATTTGGGTTGAATATGATTTGGGGAAACATGAAAACTCTAGGTGAAGCTGTTAGCTTTTTGTTGCTGTTCATCGTCTTGTTGGTTTTGAATATTGTGCACAAAGAAAATTATTTTCCACCTATTTTTTGTCAGATGTAGTTTATAGGGTTGTAGTTTTCAATTTTATACAGCAGTTTGAAAAAATATTCATTTTTTTTTTAGTCTAGAATGTTAGCTCTATATCAATAACAATAATGGTTGTTGTCTAGATAGATAGATAATCTAGGTGTTGACTTTCTAAGGATTTTTTATTATTTTTGCCTTATTTTCTCTCTCTTCAATGTTCACATAATCTTGTGCAGCATTATTTCCAACATATCCCTTTTTTGTACGTTTGATTTTGGCATAAATTGTCATTAGAATTATCGACAATGTCATAAGAATGCTCAAATTTACTTATCACAGCTTCCATTGTTGTTTGGTAGATGAAAGGTAGTAGAACCTGTAATACAGGTCTGTCATTTTGATTTAACCCCACCCAACATCCCACCCTCCCTCAAATATTAAATGGTCCTTTCCTTACATAATCCCTTTTTCAGACTGTTTAAGCTTTTAAGTTATGACAATATTTGTTATTTCCAGAAACCTTTCTTTTCCTTATATTTTAGATAGTATACCGTGTTATCGTAACCACAACAAAGAAATAATCATATTAATTGACTTTTACCGCAATAAAATCCACTGGTTTTCAATGTTGATTCGTCTTTGTTTGTCACAGGTTCTTGACTTACATCCAGAACCATGTTGTGTTTGTCAAAAATGAGCGCTTTCTTCTCGATAGTGATATCTTTGCTGGTTTTGCTTGAATCAGCTCAAGCAATCAACTACTCTCCACAATGCGATTACCGTGGATACGCACCTGGCTTGGTCAATAAAGTTGGTCGTTCTTCTGGTGTAAAGCCTGAAAAGTTCGAAAGCAGTGTGCTGCAGACGGGACTTGATTACTTTATGAAAGGAAGCGGAGTGTCAGCAGCCACCCTTGGTGTTATTGACGCGGCGGGTGACATTATGAAGGCAGCGCCGCAACTTACAGCAGCAATCGGCATACTTTCAGTTGGCCTTGGGTTCATACAACAAAGTCCCTCTCCTCAAGATATTCTTGACAAGGCATACACCGCTGTGCAGTTACTTTCTGATGAAGTAAACGTCATGATGGACCAGATGCAAGATTATGCAGATGCACGAGACTTGAACCTTGAGAAAACAATCATGAAAAACAATTACCGCGAGCTTTTTGATCGATGGTTTGGCTGTGCCAAGGAGCAAACCGTAGCCAGTGCAAACGACTGTCAACGACGAGCTGTTAACGCTATGACAAGTTCTCGTTACCATTTCCAGAAGTTTCACGAGGAGTTTACAAAGGGATACAGTCCACATTTCAGATACCGTGCTTCTACAGCATGGTGGCAGTGGTTGAAGAAATATTGTGGTAAGACTATGCAATGTTTGTCACATCACCAGGTTAAACAATTGGAGATCGGTATCATCCCATTTCGTGACTATGCCTCACTGCACCTTTTGGCTTTACAAGCATTGATAGCATCCTATAAAGCACAACCCATAAATACCGATAAAGTTGCATGTGGAAATTACAAGAGATATTTGAGGGAAATGGCTAAAAAGGGTGATCTATATGCAAGATATGCAGAATGGGCTCACCAGTGGACATACATCAGGTAAAAACCCTTTTTCGTTTGTTGTTCTTGTTATTTTATAATGAAAAGGTAGTAAATTACAACCTTTCGGTCTCATATGCTGAAGTTAGATTTGATGTATGCGCGTCGTTTAGTTATATCTGATGATGGTTTCAGTATGAGACTAAACGGTTGTAATTTTAACCCAGTTTTCTTTATAAAATCACAGTCATTATTGAAAAGAAGCGTAACCCATTTGCTTCTTACTTGCGCTATTTATTGTTTTTAATAAATCGTTTATTCTCCATTTCCAATGAAAGTTATACCACACAACCAACATTAAGGACATTTTGAATGTACACGGCAATGAACGAAAACGAAGATAACAATAAATACAGTAAGCCTTGTCTTATCACAAAATATGTATATCTAAGGTCTCTTTTTCAGACAATATGAAGAAAACGACTTTTTTGGAGTACCTGGAAGATCTGGTGGCAGACCTGCTGGAGCATTTCGAGGTGGATTCCTGGGGACAAGAAAATGCTCTGGAAACAAGTGTACAATCCAGTGTTCTCAGATGTTTAAAGACAACACCTGTACTGCTACTGGTGGAAGTTATATGGCATTATCAGATGGAAGTTTTGATAAGTGCAAGAGATATATAGGTGAGGTCAAGCGACAATTGGAGGGTTTCTGGAAGAACAAAGTCCTGAGTAGTGCACACCTGTGGAAACAGTACAGCGATAAAGCGAAAGAGCAGTTGAAAGCTGTCACATGTAAGTAACATGAAAAGTCGACAATAAACAGCAAACGATTAAACGCTAAATAATTATAATGATGATCATAATAATGATGATGATGATAATAAATATGATGATATTTGCGGTAGCGATAGTGATTATAAAATGATAATAATATTTAATGTAATGAAAATGATGGTGGTGGTGGTGATGATAGAAAACTGGTAATGGTGTTGATAGAAAACTGGTAATGGTGTTGATAGAAAACTGGTAATGGTGGTGATAGAAAACTGGTAATGGTGGTGATAGAAAACTGAAAATGGTGGTGATAGAAAACTTGTAATGGTGTTGATAGAAAACTGGTAATGGTGGTGATAGGAAACTGGTAATGGTGGTGATAGAAAACTTGTAATGGTGGTGATAGAAAACTGGTAATAGTAGTGATAGAAAACTGGTAATGGTGTTGATAGAAAACTGGTATTAATGGTGGTGATAGAAAACTGGTAATGGTGGTGATAGAAAACTGGTATTAATGGTGGTGATAGAAAACTGGTAATGGTGGTGATAGAAAACTGGTAATAGTGTTGATAGAAAACTGGTAATGGTGGTGATAGAAAACTGGTAATGGTGGTGATAGAAAACTGGTAATGGTGGTGATAGAAAACTGGTAATAGTAGTGATAGAAAACTGGTAATGGTGGTGATAGAAAACTGGTCATGGTGGTGATAGAAAACTGGTAATGGTGGTGATAGAAAACTGGTAATGGTGGTGATAGAAAACTGGTAATGGTGGTGATAGAAAACTGGTAATGGTGGTGATAGAAAACTGGTAATGGTGGTGATAGAAAACTGGTAATGGTGGTGATGGAAAACTGGTAATGGTGTTGATAGAAAACTGGTATTAATGGTGGTGATAGAAAACTGGTAATGATGGTGATAGAAAACTGGTAATGGTGGTGATAGAAAACTGGTAATGGTGGTGATAGAAAACTGGTAATAGTAGTGATAGAAAACTGGTAATGGTGGTGATAGAAAACTGGTAATGGTGGTGATAGAAAACTGGTAATGGTGGTGATAGAAAACTGGTAATGGTGGTGATAGAAAACTGGTAATGGTGGTGATAGAAAACTGGTAATAGTGTTGATAGAAAACTGGTAATGGTGGTGATAGAAAACTGGTAATGGTGGTGATGGAAAACTGGTAATGGTGGTGATAGAAAACTGGTAATGGTGGTGATGGAAAACTGGTAATGGTGGTGATAGAAAACTGGTAATGGTGGTGATCATAATGTAGATGATAATGTAATGATTGTAGTGTGGTTGTACTATATATAGTAACTTGTTTTTCTTTGTTTTGTAGGTTTTCCTAGTCCTACGGTGAAACCCACTGTGAAACCCACTGCACCAAAACTTCCTGGGAAAAACAGTTATTATTGTAAATTTATGGGGTGCCCTTAAATGTTTTGATTTCATACTGTCAATTATAGTGAATTGATGGCACGTGCTTGATCAACTGACCAAGTATTATTGCACTCAATATCTAAGAAATAAAGTAGTTAGTCAATGACAGAAACTGATCAAATGATAAGGTAGTTTCTCCTTTTTTTTCACGTAGAATTCTGTAATTTTTATTGTTATTGGTTGTTTGTATAGGAAATCGCACGATCTTGAGTACAATTAGGTACAATTAGATGTTTTGAACGTTTTCAAAATTGGACGAGCATTCTAGGCGAGTCCAATTTGATAACTTTCAAAACATCACGAGTATCTATCAATTACAAATCGTACGAAAAGATCGTGCGATTTTTTATTTATAGTACACTGGAAAACTAATTGGTACTTTACAGAGTACAATTTACGATTTAATTGGACTCCTCTTGTCCAATCAGAATCGAGTAATTTTGTACAGTATATTATGAATATGAAAACCGGCCTGCACTGTCAGACGCGAAGTCAAATTCGTACCAAGTCTACTGTCAATGCACGTAAGGACGAAGATAGAGAAGGGTCATGATATAACTAGAGCTGATTGGAAAGTAGATTGTCGATGTTTGCAAGCCGTATTAGAATATCTAGTGAATAATCTGTGATGCATTTTTTATTTCAGTGCATTTCAAGTTTACATAAATATCGTGTGATAGATAAAATATCTATAATTGTTCTATCTTTAATAGTCGTACTCTGCTTTTCACATTTATTAATTGAAATTAAATTCCTAAGCACTTTACTGAGGTTTGACTATTTTTGTTCGTGCGTAGAAGAAAGAGGAGTACCGTTGCGAACTAGTGAGCCTCCCCATGCAGTGGTTCAGTTAGGGAACAGGGGGACAGAAACTTTATTATCAGGAAACAGGGATCATTCTAAAGTATTTCGGGGACAAAAATATGATAAAAGAATATTTTTTGGGGAGATCATCAGAACAAAGGGTAAAACATTTTAGGAAAACAAGTTTACTTTTTATACTTATGAGGAACATTAAGCGAGAGAATGCAAGGGCTCAAGGGAACAATTTAGTCCGAAATTTTACTCGTCATCACTTTCAGCATGTCGACCGAAAACAATTTGTATTGGAGTGCTCGGAAAAGAACATGAAACTACAATCATGCTCAAAATTGTTGGGACATTTTTATCACCGTTGTTGTTTGACGTTTACAAAATATACAATATTTATTATACTTTATTATATTTATGATACTTTATTATATGGCATCAAAATTCCGCGCGCTCTGATTGGTTGCTGACACATAATGACCGGTCATTATTTTCTTGTAATGACCGGTCATTATTTTTTCTCGGCTGGACGGTGGCTTCGAGTTTGTTTGTATAATCTACAAACGCGAGGTGAAAACAACAACAAAAACCTACTTATTTTTCGATAAACAATTATAAGAACTTTAATTCAAGGCTAAGTGACAAGCATTGGTTGTTTTTGCAAACATTTTGACAAGCAAAAGTTGATAAAATCAAATCAATATTGCAAAAACTCACGAGAGATACACATATTTCATAGGTTGTAAGAATACTCAAAACTGAGCTTATTTTTTAATTCTCTAAAGAACATAAAGGTTTCACATACCTCAATAACAGTTGAAAAGTGTACTTTTAGTTTTTATCTTTCCTTGTAAACAATAATAAGAACTTTTATTCAAGGCTTTTAAAGTGACAAGCATTGGCTGTTTTTGCAAACATTTTGACAAGCAAAAGTTGATAAAATCAAATCAATATTGCAAAAACTCACGAGAGAATAAACTCCATATTTCATAGTTTGTGAGAATACTCAAAAGCTTATTTTTTAATTCTCTAAAGAACATAAAGCTTTCAAATACCTTAATAACAGTTGAAAAGTGTACTTTTAGTTTTTATCTTTCCTTGTATAAACAACACGGCGGTGATTTGAGCTATCTTTTGTTGAGATATAAGCTTACATGTCTTTGCGTTTCAGTCACTTTTAAAAAGCTTTAAAATTCACGATAAGTTTTTCTACTAAAGTAAACATAGTTTTTGAAGTCAGGAAGTGTTATTGTCTTTCTTTTTTCTGCATACAAAAGGTTCAAAAATCTTGAAAAGGATGATTTACTCGATTCAAAGTGCTGTCAGTGTGCCTCATCCTTTCATCTTCTTCATAAAGTATGACACAGACAAATAAATTCCTTCAAAAGTTGACAGTGATTTCGATTAAAGTTCTTATTATTGTTTATCGAAAAATAAGCTTCCGTAGGCTCTTTTTCTCGATGCAAACGTCCACAAGACCGACGAATTTCAACTCGTTTCAACATCCATCGTGGCTCACTTGTTTATGTCAGTTAAAATCCATTGTAAAACTTGTTTTTTGTTTCTTGACTTTGTTTGATGTTGAGATATAAACAAAACCCTTTGTCTTTAAGGTGGCTCGAGGTAGTTTTGAATGGCGCACACATCCCTTTTTGAATTCGCAATTACATGATCTTACCTTCGCCCCATGAATGTGAATTTTACACCAAATAACATTCTTGGATGAAAGTTTTGAACGATGTTTTAATCAAAGTTTCCATAGCAACGATAAACAACTTGTTTGTAAATATCTTTTGAATTTGAGCTGATTGCGAAAAACCAATAAATGTGCTATAAACTACCCCGTTTAGCACATCAATTGGGAAAGTTAGAAGAAAAGTTATCTGTTCGATAATGAATAAATCACGAAAACATTTAAATGTGTATTTTGTTCGCGTGTAAATATAAGTGGTCAAAACATTTCATAGGATGCACAAATTATCATCTTAATACTGCAGAATGTTTCCTTGGACTTTCATTTAAACTCCCTGTGAACAGCTCTGGTTAATATGTAGGCAATGCAGAGATCGAGCTTTTTATTAAAATGACGTTTTGCTTGACGTTTTCACTCTTGCATAACTACGATCACAATTACGTATAACTCACAAAAGAACTAACGAAAATGAGTGATATCTTCGCAGTACAATTTTGAATATTGCAAAATTGTAGCCAAATCCATATGAAAGAACGCTTTTAAAAGTAGCGCCGAAGTTGAAGTACGAAAGTAGCGCCCGCCGAGTAAAAATTTACTGCATCGAGCGTGACATCGTGTGTTTATTTCAGTGGCTAATTATCATGCAGCGTACAGTGTCAAATTCCTCTATGCACGCTTAGTCTAATTATAATTTTTTGTATATTGTAATTATTTAAATTTTCTTATTCTCATCGCGCATTCCTGCTTGATTACAACATTCATAGACTTGCCCAAGTCGAACTCGTTTATCACAGGACTAGTGAGCGAAGTTTGTTACAGTAACGAGCGAAGCGAGCCAGTAAGTTGAGCGCGAAGCGCGAAACGAGCTACGAGCCGCAAGGCGAGTTCGACTTGTTTCACCTGCAGGAAATCGAATCGGGAGATAAACCTTTGGCGCGAAAATTTATGGCGATCGTCTTTCAGGGAGTGGAGCGCATTATACACGACCTTTGACATATAGTCACGAATGTTCTCGAAACATTTATAACGAAGGTTATACGCCAACAAAAGCATATCAAAGAGTTGAAGTTTCTAACCAAACGTTGTAAAATACAATGTAAAATACAAACGTTGTAAAATATACCTAAGAACAAACTTTAAAAGCGCTATAAGGAAAATACTTAGTCGGGGAACCACGGACGCGGTGTCAACAGCTTCGCCGCATCTTAATCCTCTGAAGAATCTAGAACACCAAACAATTAGCTTTCTTTCTCCATCAGAACTGCAGAATATATACATGTAGAAACTGAGGACAATTTTGTATTCCAGTAACTTCTAAATACAAGAAAATTTTCGACAAAAACGGCTACAAATTGTTTAGATTTAGCTCAGTTGTGATTTGAGCTCTCTGCACAACACCTAAAGGTATTTGACTTGGGTGAATGATTGACAAGCATGAAGGAGGAATGCTTCGTGATTGGAGGGATTTTGATACGTTATAAGCCACGCCTCCGGTTGAAAAACCAACCGGTAAATTTGGCGCGCTGCAAGTAGGAAAAGTCCCTTGTGCAGGGGGGCTAAAAGGGACTTTGTGAAAGTCTACAACATTCACTAAGGCTTGAAATATATTTCAAATTCCACTAAACTATAAAATCTAGCATTCAATACATAGTCCAGTCATTTTATCGAAAAAAATGGGTCAACCCACCACTAATTGCAACAGAAGGTTTTTTAACGTTTTTCCCATCCGAAAACCTTCCTCTACAACATATCAAAAATCATATGGAATCATAGTTGGGGAAGTAGCCAAAAAATAGCATTTGTAAAGGCTATCTGTGGCCGCTCTTAGCTGTACATGACTAAACGAGGCTATCTCCGGTTTTTGCTCAGTAAAATGTAGAAAATAGATTGTTCAACACTACTAAAAGTAGATGATTCTTTTAGTCTAATGAAAACTTAAAATTTGGTATTCTATCAATCATCACAAATAAAAAAATCACACTTTAGATATCTATTTAATAGCCGTTTTAAGCTAAAAATTAAAATTAATATTAAAATTAAAATTAAAATTTGTTGAGGATCGAAAATTGTTTCATAATCATATCAATAACACCGGAGTACTAGAAATCAGTAATTCATATTTCATGCGTGTGTGGAGAGGACAGAATCCGTATAATGACTGGACTAACACGCCCGATTTATTATTGTACTTTATGTGAAACTTGTACACTTGGTCTTCCTGTGGACTAAGCGTGCATAGAGGAATTTAAGACTGTTCGCTGCATGTTAATCAGCCACTGAAATAAACACACGATGTCACGCTCGATGCAGTAAGTTTTCACTCGGCGGGCGCTACTTTCGTACCTCAACTTCGGCGCTACTTTGAAAAGCGTTCTTTCATATGGATTTGGCTACAATTTTGCAATATTATTGACTATATATTTAAAATTGTACTGCGAAGATATCACTCATTTTCGTTAGTTTTTTTTGTGAGTTATATGTAATTGTGATCGTAGTTATGCAAGAGTGAAAACGTCAAGCAAAACGTCATTTTAATAAAAAGCTCGATCTCTGCATTGCCTACATATTAACCAGAGCTGTTCACAGGGAGTTTAAATGAAAGTCCAAGGAAACATTCTGCAGTATTAAGATGATAATTTGTGCATCCTATGAAATGTTTTGACCGCTTATATTTACACGCGAACAAAATACACATTTAAATGTTTTCGTGATTTATTCATTATCAAACAGATAACTTTTCTTCCGGCTAACTTTCCCAATTGATGTGCTAAACGGGGTAGTTTATAGCACATTTATTGGTTTTTCGCAATCAGCTCAAATTCAAAAGATATTTAAGAAAAACCATTTTACAAACAAGTTGTTTATCGTTGCTATGGAAACTTTGATTAGCATAATTAAAACATCGTTCAAAACTTTCATCCAAGACTGTCATTTGGTGTAAAATTCACATTCATGGGGCGAAGGTAAGATCATGTAATTGCGAATTCAAAAAGGGATGTGTGCGCCATTCAAAACTACCTCGAGCCACCTTAAATGATCTTTGATTTGGAATTATCAAGAAAGCTGCAGTAATTTTAATATTTTGGCATTAAAATTTCTGTAAGTTTCAGGTTGTTGAGGCAGCCATCACATGAATGAAAACCGGTTTCTGATCTGACAGCCCGCTCTTTTTCAGTAAAACTACTGGGAAGCCATTTTGAAAGCAACGCGCGCGCGTCGTAAAATATCAAAAAAATAATGCTTTCTCTCGCTTTTTAAAATAGCCATATAATAAATAACTTATTGAACCTCGTGAGGTAAAACAATAGTAAATCACTCAATCAAATATTTTTTATTCCTTTCAACAACTCGTGAGAATTAAAAGTTAAGGAAGAAAGGAACTTATACATTATGTCTTCATTGGTTAAAAGAACAATTCTGAAAACCTCCCCAATGTAAAAATAAGCCAGTTATCGGCCTTCACCTCGTGGTTATGTGATATATTCACCGAGGGCGCAGTCACATAACCACTAGCGAAAGACCGATAACCCTTACTTTCCTTCAGTGGACCATCTACCTGCACAACAACGAGCATCGAAAGAAATTGAAGACTGACTTTCTACATCAAGGTAAGAGAAACATTTCTATAAGTTTTTATGCTGTTTTACCTTATTCATATAGTCGTACAGTTTCATTTAGTTATATTTGATAAACACTCAAGTTAATTTATGGCGGCAAATGTGTGTATCTTCAGAACTAGAAACAGATATTTCATAATTTCAACCCAGATTAGAACCATTAATTTACACCCTTAAAAGTGACGCTCTCAGTATTCTTTAACAGAAAGCGCAATTGACAAAACAAGAGACTTTACTGCTTTGTTGATCTGAGTTTTAACTAAAAATCTACAGTATTTCACATTGAATTTTTGCGCAGATTTATTTTGAATCAAAGTCTGCCTTATTTAATATTCAGAAGCTTGCCATGCATGCATGTCTTATAGCGTTGAATTCGTATAAAGTACGACTCATCTTCACGAGTTATTTCCATGGGCAAGATGTAAGCATGATGTTTTTTGAAGTGCACCTAATGCCCTTCATGATATTTTGCAAATCTGTTGTACATTAGGTGTATAATAAGTGTATTTAATATTTCTTGATGTCGACCTCTCCTTTTTGAGATATGAACATTTGAAAAACTGGTAATGGTGGTGATACAAAACTGGTAATGGTTTTTATAATAATGTAGATGATAATGTAATGATTGTAGTGTGGTTGTACTAGTTAGCTTGTTTTTCTTTTTTGTTTGGTAGTTGTTGACTCGAAAGTTTATACTACTTCAACAACCACACACACTCTATTTATTATACTTTTTGATAACTTACTACATTTATATGTATTTCTATTTGTAATTATGTAAATTATTCATATTGTATTTATTGTTATAATGTGTGTGAATAACAAAATAAAATAAAAAAAAATTCATTCACTGTAGGTTTTCCTAGGCCTACTGATTTTTTTTCTTGGATTTTTTGAGGACAACAACTGATCAATGAACCACACTTTCCCCGAATTTCATGTTCATTGATAATTTCTAAGGCCGCCTAAAACACACTTAATGTTGAGTAAATATTGAAGTCATAGTCATAGTTTTGGATGATTCGGTGCTCTGGGAATTCTATTGTCTCCAATTTAGCACAACATCGAATTCCTTTGCACCATGCATGATTTACCGCACTTGGTTGCCGTCCGAAATCTCTCCGAAGTATGGTAATGTACAGATATTTTTAAAAAATACCAAATTGTACTTTAGTCTATATGTAATGTACGTGGAAAGAAGATATGAAATAGGAATCAATCTCTTTAAGTATATGAGGTTCAAAGTGGGAAGGTGCTCATGCAAAAATATTGGGTCGAATCACCTTAATGAACGATTCAAAGTTTTACCAGAGTCATTTTTTGTGGTAATGATCCCTAGCAAGAGTCCGGAACTACCTTAATATTTAATATTTTTCGCTTTCTATTCGCTGACTGTAATTGAAGTACTGCCGTTTTATTAGCTTATTCGAGTCAATGAGTAAAATGTATAACAAACCATTAAGTTGTAATTGTATTAAGTATAATGAACCAGTTTAAATTATTGTAGAAGTGATACATTTTCCATGCAAAGAACTAATGCTCATCAACATATCATATCATATCATAGTAATGCATCATTTTAGCATAATATAATTGATATTAATGCCGCAATATGCTGCTGCAATGTTGTTGCGTATTGCACAACAAACTCCATGTTATGTTTTGTCTGCAAAAAGTCGCACAAATTCAATGTAAGTTAAAATCCACGCTCATGGTCGCAGCGTCAAACCTCGGATAGGGGAAGGGGGAGCAACACACACGAAGTAAGCTGTCGCAGCAGCTTGTAGCCTGGCATGTATCGCATTCGCTCAAAAAACGTGCTGATAACAAAAACATACACCTGGATTAATTGAGCAATACCTCTGAATTTCAATATATATTTGATTATTTGCCTGTTGATCGAGAAAACACTTGAGCTGTTTGGGCGAATTGACCAAGCGAAACTAAAATACTTCATTAGCAAATACTGACTAATTCAGTTGGAGTGCTATACCAACCCTTTATTTTTAAGTTTCCATAACTTTAATTGACTAGCCATGTAATCATTGGACATTTTTCTATATAGTTATAAAGGAAAAATATATAATACAGTAAAAACCCGCATAAAAGAACACCCAATTTTCGGTTCAGGCTGATTTTGTTCTTATATATCTTATATGTTGTTCTTATGTATAAGGTACTTTATTGACTAAATTTCTTAATCCACTTGTTCTTTTATGTGGGTTTTTACTGTAATTCATTTAAAATGTTGTGCATGGTCATTGATATAAGTCCTTCTTTCTATCCCATTGCGCCGCGCCACGCAGGCTATGGTTTTCTTGGCTGTTTTATCACATGATAATAACAACTTTTATAACCAAAAAAACATAATTTCCTATTTTTTTTATTCCAAAGGTACTATGCTTGTGGAGGGCGATGTCATCATGCGAAACTAATAGTTAATAACGAACATTATATTGATTATTATTTTTGTATTCGCTAAGCTTAAAATTAAAGCCAACAGTACAGCTATTTTATTAGTTGATTCAAGTCAATTAGTAAAATGTATAACAGTCCATTTTAAAAGTTGTAAGTGTTTGCGCAAGAAGTACAAGCACTCCAGCGATAGAGTTTTTGATAACGTTCTAGATTTGCCTTGGGAATCCATAACCAAGCGTGAAGGCCGAAACAAACATCACGAACGCATAACCAAGCGTGAACTCTCACGTAAACATCACGAGATCGGCATATTCCATAGAGAAAGTTCAAAACACTGTAGTATCTGATTTAAAAAAAAAACATATATCTATAACTTTCTCCAGATGTATAAATTATGTTCATCTGTCAGTATATATAATGAACCAGTTTAAATTATTGTAGAAGTGATATATTTTCCATGCCAAGAACTAATGCTCATCGACATAACATTATCATTATCATATAGATATCAATTCTGGTGCGACGAAGTAGGCGACAACTGGCGCTGCAACAGGTCAGGCTTCGCGGTGTGTGTGCATTTGTCGCTGCAACAATATGCACAAGTTTATAAAACCAGATTGAACTTGTGTAACTTGTTGCAAAGGAAAACGTCAAGGGACAAAGATTTTCACATAAATTCAACATATAAACGTCTACCAATAATCCATTTTTCAACATATAATTTATCATTTCCCTAATATTAAATCAAACAAATACTTATCCTTATATTTCTCTCTTTACAAGTTGCAGCAACATGTCGCCTATTGTGTACCGATTTTTAGAGGCAAAAACATACACCTAGATTGAATAACACATCTACATCCTGTATTATATTTCTTTAGTTTTTATATTGTTTTATCTGGTTCATATAGTCGTACAGTTTCGTTTAGTTATATTTGATTAACACTAAATTAATGACTGAGATTCCATAAATATTTGATTCTTTGCCTGTTGATCGACACTCAAACTGTTTCGGCGAATTGATCAAGCGAAACTAAAATACTTCATTATCAAATATTGACTATATCAGTCGGTGGAGTTGATGTATGCCCTTAAGGCCTACCTAGGGTGCTAAAGTCGCCGTAATTTAATGCGATTTATGGAGACTCATGGCGTTTTTAAGGCATTTTAAGAAAAAATATCAGGAAATGGGACCCAATATAAGTCAATTTTAGGCGACTTCAAGTGACTTAGGGCGACTTAACGCCATTTTAGAAAGTTTTCTAAAATTGACTATATTACTACTTTGAAACTTATTCATCCCCTTCAAATCTATTCTGGGTATTGTAATCACACTACATTGAGGCAACTTTAGATGATTTCAGCAAAATTACGGGAATAGAAATAATAATAATAATATAGCTTGTATAGCGCTTATACAAGTCTGTTGTAAGTTCTGTTTTTAGAAAGAACACTTTAGTGTGCTTTTATTGCGTGATTTTGGACGATTTTGGGTGTTTGGAGCGATTTTAGGCGACCTTATAGGACCCGAGGCAGTCCTCCCTTTTATGTTAAGTTTCCATAACTATAATTGACTAGCCTTCATGAAATACCAGCAAAGTCATTTAAGCCAAGCTTTTGATACAAACTATCTGCCTATTTTTATCATGAGTGTTTCCAGATGGGTATTTCTCCTAGTATATTTCTTTTTCAATAACGTGCTTCTGATTAGTAATCCGTGAAAGACACTTAAGAGAGTGTAGCACTCGTTAACGCATCGTAATTCTATTATGTTCTTTTGTAGAACGAGTGGTATTTAAGGGGGAGTTTATGCTTTCCTTCAGTGGACCATCTACCTGCACAACAACGAGCATCGAAAGAAATTGAAGACTGACTCTCTACATCAAGGTAAGAGAAACATTTCTTTAAGTTTTTATATTGTTTTATCTGGTTCATATAGTCGTACAGTTTCGTTTAGTAGTATATTTGATAAACACTAAATTAATTTATGGCCGCAAATGTGTGCCGGTATCTTCAGAACTACAAACAGACATTTTATAATTTCAACCATTAATTTACAACCTTAAAAGTGACGCTCTATTCTTTGCATATTTCAAACCAAGTTAATACGGATAAACCAGTCAAACATGATTTTGTTTCGGGAGCAATTTAGCCTCGACTGATTTTGAAACACCACAAACTAAAGGGTGTTGGCTTTAACAAGTACAGAACTGAGAGACACGTCGCTCTATATCAATTATTCTTTGAGATATTATCAACTGATACCTACAAAAAAAAAAGTTTACATATAAATATTAGCCAGGAATTTATTGTATATTCTTTACTGTTTTGTTGAAGTTTGATCTGAGTTTTAACTAAAAATCTACAGTATTTCACAGTATTTATTCTGAATCAAAGTCTGCCTTATTTAATATTCAGAAGCTTGCCATGCATGCATGTCTTATAGCGTTGAATTCGTATAAAGGACGACTCATTTATTTCCATGGGCAAATTGTAAACATGATATTATTTTAAGTATGGAGACCTTGCTCGATATTTTTGGTGATTTAACCCCACCCCTCTCTCCCTCAAATATTAAATGGTCCTTTCCTTACATAATTTCTTCTTTCGGACTGTTTTAGCTTTTAATTTTTGATAATATTTATTATTTCCAGAAACCTTTTTCTTTCTTACACTCGGCAAAAACGGCCGAGTAGATACAACTCAGAATATTGAGTTAATCATGCATTCAGGATGACACTTCATAGTGAATAAACCCAACTCTATCAAGAGTAAAAGTGAGGTCAAACTCAATATATAGAGTTCATTGTGCTCAATGGCCGTCTGCATTTAAGTTTACTCTTAATAATGAGTTGGGTTTACTCACTATAAAGTGTCATCCTGAATCAGCATGATTATCTCAATATACTGATTTGTATCTACTCAGCCGTTTTTGCAGTGTATTTTGATAGCGTGTTATCGTAATTACAACAAAGAAATAATCATATTAATTGATTTTTACCGCAATAAAATCCACTGGTTTTCAATGTTGATTCGTCTTTGTTTATCACAGGTTCTTGACTTAGATCTAGCACCATGTTGTCTTTGTCAAAAATGAGCGCTTTCTTCCCGATAGTGATATCTTTGTTGGTTTTGCTTGAATCAGCTCAAGCAATCAACTACTCTCCACAATGCGATTACCGTGGATACGCACCTGGTAAAGTCAATAAAGTTGGTCGTTCCTCTGCTGTAAAGCCTGAAAAGTTCGAAAGCACTGTACTGCAGACGGGACTGGATTACTTTATGCAAGGAAGTGGAGTGTCAGCAGCCACCCTTGGTATTATTGACGCAATGGGTGACATTATGAAGACAGCGCCGCAAATTACAGCAGCCATTGGCATACTTTCAGTTGGCCTTGGGTTCGCACAAAAAAGTTCCTCTCCTCAAGATATTGTTGACAAGGCATACTCCTCGGTGCAGTTACTTTCTGATGAAGTAAACGTCATGATGGACCAGATGCAAGACTATGCAGATGCAGGAGACTTAAACCTTGAAAAAACAATCATGAAAAACAATTACCGCGAGCTTTTTGATCGATGGTTTGGCTGTCGAAATGAGCAAACCGTGGCCAGTGCAAACGACTGTCAACGACGAACTGTTAATGATATGACAAGTGCTCGTTACCATTTCCAGAAGTTCCACGAGGAGTTTGGAAAGGGATACAGTCCAAATTTCGACTACAGGGCCTCTGCAGCATGGTGGCAGTGGTTGAAGGAAAGGTGTGGTAAGACTATGCAATGTTTGTCACATCAGCAGGTTAAACAAGTGGAGGTCGGTATCATCCCATTTCGTGACTATGCCTCACTGCACCTTTTGGCTTTACAAGCATTGGTAGCATCCTATAAAGCACAACCCATAAATACCGACAAAGTTGCATGTGGAGAATACAAGAGATATTTGAGGGTGTTGGCTGATAAGGGTGATCTGTATGCAAGGTATGCAGAATGGGCTCACCAGTGGACATACATCAGGTAAAAAGTTCTTTGTTTGTTGTTCTTAGTCTTGTTATACTACCTTCTTACTTGTGCTATTTATAATTCTCGATGATAAATCGTTTATTCAATAAAAAACACCTCGCACTCAGACAACTGAATTATGCGGTGAATATTTACAAAATGATAGAAAATATAAAATTCGTACTTGATATACACACGTGGTTGATGGGAAGGATTTATTTAGTTCGCAGTGTATCAAGGGAATAGTAAAAAGCCATTACGCCCATTTAACATTGCGACAGCAAATAATAAATAATGAAAAATGAAGATAACAATAAATACAGTAAACCTTGTCTTATCACAGGCAGCCCAACTAGTCTATCTGAGGATTTTTTTAAAGTGAATAATATTCTGTTTTAATTATTTTCGCATTTAAATATTTTCAAATATATGTATTTCTCTGTGGTAAAAAATAATTCTATTCGCTGAAGAATTTACTCAATTCGACTAGTTGGGCTTCCTGTGGTCTTAACACAAAATATGTATATCTACGGTCTCTTTTCCAGACAATATGAAGAAAACGACTTTTATGGAGTCCCTGGAAGATCTGGTGGTAGATCTGATAGTGCATTTCGAGGTGGATTCCTGGGGACAAGACAATGCTCTGGAAACAAGTGTACCATGCAGTGTTCTCAGATGTTTAAAGACAACACCTGTACTACTACTGGAGCAAGTAGTGTTTACATGTCAAAAGAAATATTTAAAAAGTGCGAGAGATATGTAGGTGAAGTAAAGCGACAACTGGAGGAATTCTGGAAGAACAAAGTCCTGAGTAGTTCAAACCTGTGGAAACAGTACAGCGATAAAGCGAAAGAGCAGTTGAAAGCTGTCAAATGTAAGTAACATGAAAAGTCGAGAAAAAAGCGAGAGATCAAACTCTAAATAATCATGATCTTGGTGATGATGATAATGTTGTTGATAAGGAAGACGATGATTTTTGCGGTGGTGATGTTGATTATAAAATGATAACAATAATAATAGATGTAATGAAAATAATGATGGTGGTGATAGGAAACTGGTAATGGTGGTGATAGAAAACTGGTAATAGTGGTGATGGAAAACTGGTAATGGTGGTGATAGAAAACTGGTAATGGTGGTGATAGGAAACTGGTAATGGTGGTGATAGAAAACTGGTAATGGTGGTGATAGAAAACTGGTAATGGTGGTGATAGAAAACTGGTAATGGTGTTGATAGAAAACTGGTAATAGTGTTGATAGAAAACTGGTAATGGTGTTGATAGAAAACTGGTAATAGTGGTTATAATAATGTAGATGATAATGTTATGATTGTAGTGTGGTTATACTAGTAACTTTTTCTTTGTTTTGTAGGTTTTCCTAGTCCTACTGTGAAACCCACTGTGAAACCCGCACAAGCAAAACCAGGGAAGGACAGTTTTGCTTGCAGATTCTCCAGTTCTTGCCGTTAAATATTTTCTTTCATACTGTCAATTATGATTAACCTATGGCACTGTTGTTTAATGCAGTATTGTTGCACTCAATATCATGAGAAATTTAGAGATAAATGAATTGGTAGTTAGTCAATGAGAGAAACTGATCAAATGATAAGGCAGTTTTTCCTTTTTCTTCTCGTAGAGTTCTGTAATTTTTATTGTAATTGGTCGTTTATATGAAAACAGGCCTGCACTGTCAGACACGAAGTCAAATTCGTACCAAGTCTACTGTCAATGCACGTAAGGACGAAGATAGAGAAGGGTCATGATATAACTAGAGCTGATTGAAAAGTAGCTAGATTGTCGATGTTTGCAAGCCGTATTAGAATATTTAGTGAATAATCTGTGATGCATTTTTTATTTCAGTGCATTTCAAGTTTACATAAATATCGTGTGATAGATAAAATATCTATAATTGTTCTATCTTTAATAGTCGTACTCTGCTTTTCACATTTATTGATTAAAATAAAATTCCTAAGCACTATACTGAGGTTTGACTATTTTTGTTTGTGCGTAGAAGAAATAGGAATACCGTAGCGAACTAGTGAGTGGTTAATTTAGGGAACAAGGGAACACAAGTGTTTATGTTCAAGGAACAGGGATCATTCTCAAGTATTTTCATGAAAAAAAGGGAACAAAAATATGATAAAACGATAGTCTTTAGGATCATCAGAAAAAAGTTAAACATTTTAGGGAAACAGTTAGTTTACTTATGGGTAACAAGAGACAGAATGGATAGGGTTAAGGGATCAAAAATAAAAGGTTTCTTTTATAATCTAAACTGGAATTATAATAATAAACTCGCCTAAATTTTTTCATATACAAGACTTCGCTAATCTGTGAAAGTTAATTTCCGTAAGTTGATGTTGGAAAACGGATTTGATCCGAAATATTAAAACATACTCTCTTTCGAAATTTCTTGTCATCACATACATTATTATAAGTAATGTTTACATAATGAGCGGCCGTGTTGTATCGGCAGATACAATCGAAAGCCGAATTAAGGCGCGCGATTGTATAGCCGATACAACGCGGACGCGAATGTTGTAAACGACTTAAAAAACGTCTAGATTATCTCTTTCATATTTTACCAACATTTTCAAGATTAAGATAAATCTCGCCGAGAAATTACAAGTTAAAACTTATGCAAATCAGGAGATACAACACTAGTGTTGTATGTAGTGTTTACAACATGAGCGGCCGTGTTGTATCGGCAGATACAATCGCAAGCCGAAGGCGCGCGATTGTATCGCCGATACAACACGGACGCGAATGTTGTAAACTACTTAAAAAATGTCTAGGTTAGCTCTTTCATATTTGACCAAAATTTTCAAGATTAAAATACATTTTGCCGTAAAATTACCAGTTAAAACTTATGCAAATCAGGATATACAACACTAGTGTTGTATCAGATTTACAACACTCGTCATGGTCGTGATTTCTTTTGAAAATGTCTCATTAATTATTCATGAATTTTTTAAGGAGATTTACAACACTCGTCATGGTCATGGTTTCTTTTGTAAATGTCTCATTAGTTATTCATGAGTTTTTTAATATATTTTAATGCGTCGAATTCGTATAGAGTACAATTTTTCACGAGTTATTTCCATGGGCAAATTGTAAGCATGATATTATTTTAAGGATCGACGCCTTGCTAGATATTTTGGGGGATTTAACCCCACCCCACCCTCCCTCAAATATTAAATGGTCCTTTCCTTAAATAATTCCTTCTTTCACACTGATTAAGCCTTGATAATCTTGGTATAGCGGAACTAAGTAGTTTGATCTCATCTTTGTACGGCGAAACAAATGAAATGGAAAGTCAGTGAGTAGTTTGATCTCATCATGGTACGGCGAAACAATTGAAATGGAAAGTCAGTAAGTTAACGGAATTATAATAAATCCAATTTAACCCTCACGACCGTGGGAAAAAAGGGAACTACACCAATAATGGTTTATAACGTAAACAAGTAAAAGATAGTTTTCACTTTTCTACATTCAGCAAAGCAATATTTTTCAAAAATAATTTACCCTTTTCGTACAATAATGAAGTTTGATTATGGTAGAATGAGTAATAATAATAATAATAATAATAATAATAATAAAAATTATATAAGTTGTTTGGTACTTTTGTACTTGGATGGTGTACGTGCATAAGTAAACTCCAATCATTCATGACAATATGCCCTTCCACTAATCTTTTTCTTGTTTTCTTTAATACCTGTATTGTTGACCCAAAACAAAGAAATAATCATATTAATTGACTTTTACCGCAATAAAATCCACTGGTTTTCAAAACTGATTCGTCTTTGTTTATCACAGGTTCTTGACTTACATCCAGGACCATGTTGTCTTTGTCAAAAATGAGCGCTTTCTTCCCGATAGTGATATCTTTGCTGGTTTTGCTTGAATCAGCTCAAGCAATCAACTACTCTCCACAATGCGATTACCGTGGATACGCACCTGGCTTGGTCAATAAAGTTGGTCGTTCCTCTGCTGTAAAGCCTGAAAAGTTTGAAAGCACTGTACTGCAGACGGGACTTGATTATTTTATGAAAGGAAGCGGAGTGTCAGCAGCCACCCTTGGTATTATTGACGCGGTGGGTGACATTATGAAGACAGCGCCGCAACTTACAGCAGCCATTGGCATACTTTCAGTTGGCCTTGGGTTCGCACAACAAAGTCCCTCTCCTCAAGATATTCTTGACAAGGCATACTCCTCGGTGCAGTTACTTTCTGAAGAAGTAAACGTCATGATGGACCAGATGGAAGACTATGCAGATGCAGGAGACTTAAACCTTGAAAAAACAATCATGGAAAACAAGTACCACGAGCTTTTTGATCGATGGTTTGACTGTGCCAAGGAGCAAACCGTGGCAAAGGCAAACGAATGTCAACGACGAACTGTTAATGCTATGGGAAGTGCTCGGTACCATTTCCAGAAGTTGCACCAAACGTTTGAGAGTGGAGAGTACAATCCAAATTTCGACTACAGGGCTTCTACAGGATGGTGGCAGTGGTTGAAGGAAAAGTGTGGTAATACTATGCAATGTTTGTCACATCAGCAGGTTAAACAATTGGAGGTTGGTATCATCCCATTTCGTGACTATGCCTCACTGCACCTTTTGGCTTTACAAGCATTGGTAGCATCCTATAAAGCACAACCCATAAATACCGACAAAGTTGCATGTGGAGAATACAAGAGATATTTGAGGGTGTTGGCTGAAGACGGTGATCTGTATGCAAGGTATGCAGAATGGGCTCACCAATGGACCTACATCAGGTAAAAAGTTCTTTGTTGTTTGTTTGTATGTGTGCATTGAAACGATGCTTAAGAACCAAGTACTTTTATCGATGACATGTACCGGCATACAGGGTTTGATTATCTAGTGTATATAACAAGGATTTTGAGAAAACAATCAAACATGCAAGAATTAAAAACTTGTTTTACTAAAATCGTGGTGCTGAAGTGCGCGATAAAATTTTCCAAAAGTTAAAAAAACATCTTTTTCTAGAGCGATAATGTCAAAGACGAGCTCAAGACATCCCATTTTTCTTTGTATATTTGAAATCAGCATTAAATAAGAGCTTATAAAAGTTTCCATTTTTTAACAATGCTGTATAAATTGAATTGAAAGCCAATTGAAACTAATCAGTCACCGTAAATCATATATGTTTTATGGTTGATGTCAATACATACAACCAATTACAAGGACATTTTTAATGTATACACGGTAATGAACGAAGATAACAATAAACTATACAGTAAACCTTGTCTTATCACAAAATATGTATATCTATGGTCTCTTTTCCAGACAATATGAAGAAAACGACTTTTTGGGAATGACTTCAAGATGGAGGGGCTCTAATCATATAGCATTTCGAGGTGGATACCTGGCGACAAGACAATGCTCTGGAAACAAGTGTACAATCCAGTGTTCTCAGATGTTTAAAGACAACACCTGTACTGCTACTGGTGAAAGTCATGTTGTCATGACAAAAAAAATTGATAATAAGTGCGGTGGATATGTAGCTGAAGTGAAGCGACAATTGGAGGAATTCTGGAAGAACAAAGTCCTGAGTATTGCAAACCTGTGGAAAGAGTACAGCGATAAAGCGAAAGAGCAGTTGAAAGCTGTCACATGTAAGTAACATGAAAAGTCGAGGAAACAGCGAGAGATCAAACTCTAAATAATCATGATATTGCATGGTGATGATAATGATGATGTTAATTAATAAGGAAGACGATGATAGTGGTGATAGTGATTATAAAATGATAATAATAATAAATGTAATGAAAATGAGGTGTTGATAGAAAACTGGTAATGGTGGTGATAGAAAACTGGTAATGGTGGTGATAGAAAACTTGTAATAGTGGTGATAGAAAACTAGTAATGGTGGTGATAACAAACTGGTAATGGTGTTGATAGAAAACTGGTAATGGTGGTGATGGAAAACTGGTAATAGTGTTGATAGAAAACTGGTAATGGTGGTGATAGAAAACTGGTAATAGTGGTGAAAGAAAACTGGTAATGGTGGTGATAGAAAACTGGTAATGGTGTTGATAGAAAACTGGTAATGATGGTGATGGAAAACTGGTAATGGTGGTGATAGGAAACTGGTAATGGTGGTGATAGAAAACTGGTAATGGGGGTGATAGGAAACTGGTAATGGTGGTGATAGAAAACTGGTAATGATGGTGATGGAAAACTGGTAATGGTGGTGATAACAAACTGGTAATGGTGGTGATAGAAAACTGGTAATTGTGATGATAACAAACTGGTAATAGTGGTGAAAGAAAACTGGTAATGGTGGTGATAGAAAACTGGTAATGGTGTTGATAGAAAACTGGTAATGGTGGTGATGGAAAACTGGTAATGGTGGTGATAGAAAACTGGTAATGGTGGTGATAGGAAACTGGTAATGGTGTTGATAGAAAACTGGTAATAGTGGTGATAGAAAACTGGTAATAGTGGTGATAGAAAACTGGTAATAGTGGTGATAGGAAACTGGTAATGGTGTTGATAGAAAACTGGTAATAGTGGTGATAGAAAACTGGTAATGGTGGTGATAGAAAACTGGTAATAGTGGTGATAGAAAACTGGTAATGGGGGTGATAGGAAACTGGTAATGGTGGTGATAGAAAACTGGTAATGATGGTGATGGAAAACTGGTAATGGTGGTGATAACAAACTGGTAATGGTGGTGATAGAAAACTGGTAATGGTGGTGATAGAAAACTGGTAATTGTGATGATAACAAACTGGTAATAGTGGTGAAAGAAAACTGGTAATGGTGGTGATAGAAAACTGGTAATGGTGTTGATAGAAAACTGGTAATGGTGGTGATAGGAAACTGGTAATGGTGGTGATAGAAAACTGGTAATGGGGGTGATAGGAAACTGGTAATGGTGGTGATAGAAAACTGGTAATGATGGTGATGGAAAACTGGTAATGGTGGTGATAACAAACTGGTAATGGTGGTGATAGAAAACTGGTAATGGTGGTGATAGAAAACTGGTAATTGTGATGATAACAAACTGGTAATGGTGGTGATAGAAAACTGGTAATGGTGGTGATAATAATGTAGATGATAATGTTATGATTTTAGTGGTGGTTGTACTAGTAACTTGTTTTTCTTTGTTTTGTAGGTTTTCCTAGTCCTACTGTGAAACCCACTGTGAAACCCACTGTGAAACCCACACAAGCACCACCAAGGAAGGGCAGTTTTGCTTGCAAATTCTCCAGTTTTTGCCGTTAAATATTTTCTTTCATACTGTCAATTATGATCAACTGATGGCACTGTCAATCCATGCAGTATTATTGCACTCAATATCATGATAAATTGAGAGATAAATGAATTGGTAGTTAGTCAATGAGAGAAACTGATCAAATGATAAGGCAGTTTCTCCTTTTTTCTTCACGTAGAGTTCTGTAATTTTTATTGTAATTGGTCGTTTATATGAAAACCGGCCTGCACTGTCAGACACGAAGTCATATTCGTACCAAGTCTACTGTCAATGCACGTAAGGGAGAAGATAGAGAAGGGTCATGATATTCAACTAGAGCTGATTGGGGAGTAGATTGTCAATCTTTGCAAGCTAAGTAGTATGAATATCTAGTGAATAATATGTAATTTTGATTACAGTGTCGATACAGTGCATTTCAAGTTTACAGAAGTATTCAATGTGTGATAGATAAAATATCTATAATTGTTCTCTTTTTAATAGTCGTACTTTGCTTTTCACATTAATTGATTAAAATAAAATTCCTAAGCACTTAACTGAGGTTTGACTATTATTGTTTGTGCGTCGTGGGAGAAGAAATAGCAAGCCTCCCTCAGTGGATTTATACTGATGGAACAAGGGAACAGAAACGTTTATTTTCAGGAAACAGGGATCATTCTAAAGTATTTTCATGAAAAAAAGGGAACAAAAATGGTCTTTGGGATCATCAGAAAAAAAGTTAAACAATTTAGGGAAACAGTTAATTCACTTATGGGGAACAAGGGAGAAAATGCAAGGGGTTAAGAGAACAGCGTACCCTTCACAATACACTCCATCACTGATATATTGCTGATAAAATGATAGAGTACAAACACTAAAAGTGTGCAATACTTTGTACTATTTACCACTAAATAGTGTTGATTAAACAATAGAGAACAAAAGAATTTGCATAATTTAGCAGTATTTAGTGGTATTTATGTTGCACACTTTTAGTGTTTGTACTCTAGTGAATTAGTTACTAGTAAATGGATATCAATGAATATCAATTTTATCAATTGCCATTTCAACATCTATTGACTACGTCGGGGTTAGACTGTATGACGTTCTTTTGCGGACAAACATGTCTAAAATAAAAATTCAACTCAACATTTAGCAAAATACAAACAAACTTCAAAATTTGAGTTCAAAGTTTTTTTGTTTTTTTTTGTTTTCAAATAAATAATAGTCGAGAAGAAAAGAAAATGTGTTTGAAAGGGAAAAAAATATATTATTTATTATTTTGTATTCGCTAATAAAATTGAAGCCAACAGTACAGCCATTTTATTAGATGATTCAAGTCAATGAGTAAAATGTTTAACAGTCCATTAAGTAGTAATTGTTTGCGCAAGAAGTACAAGCACTCTAGCCTGCGTAAAGAGACCCTTATTATGTTCGCGGGAGACGTTTCGAGCGCTAATAAGGGTCTGTTTACGCAGGCTACAAGCACTCCATCCATAGGTTTTTGATAACTTTCTAGACTTGCCTTGCGAATCCATAGAGCAGATCAGTCGTATCACAACGAAAAGCTCACGGCACGAACGCGGTCAATGCACTGCAAGGCGCAAAATTCTGTAATCAAGCGTGAAGCCACTGATGAAAACATCACGAGATCTTACGAGATATTCCACAAAGAAAGTTAAAAACAAAAAAATTAAACTTTCTCTAGTTGTTAATGTAAATCAAGTTTATTATGTGTAGATATAGAAAGAAGTTGTGACCGACCGACCAACAAAGACCATAAATGAAATAATTTAAATATATGAACGGAATTCCATCAAATAACAACTTCACATGAATGATTTACACTAACTGTGATACAATGTCATTAACAATGGCCACCAATAAGGACATTAACACTAAAAGACGCGTGACACCATTTAAGTTCCCTGCAGGCATCTCTCTGTAGGACTGAGAATGAAGATCCAAACAATGAGCTCGGTCAATGAAGCCGTTACCAAGGTAGCGAGCCTCCACCAGTGGTTTTAGGGAACAGAAGTATTTGTTGTCGGGAAATAGAGTAAAAGTATTTCGGGGAACAAGGGAAGAAAAATATGATAAAACAATAATTTTTTGAGATCATGGGAACAAAAGGTAAAACTTTTTAGGGAAACAGTTATTCTATCAAGGGGAACATGTGAGAGAGTGCAAAGGATATCAAGGAAACAGGCACTCTCATCTCCCTCCCCCACCCCCTCAGATAATTTCAGATTTTACTGGTTCAGTTATATAAGATAATTACAGATACATTATAATACTCTACTTCATCTAAAATTACTCATATATAACTTATATGTAACTCTGTGAAAGTTGATTTCCGTAAGTTGATGTTTGACAATGGATTTCGTCCGAAATATTAAAACATACTCTCTTTCTCGTCATCACTTTCAGCATGCCGACAGAATTGAACAATTTGCATTGGAATGCTCGGAAAAGGACATGAAACTACAATCATGCTCAAAATTGTTGGGACATTTTTATCACCGTTTTTGTTTAACGTTTACAAAATATATAAAATAAATAAATTTACGAATTGTTCACAAGATCGTTCGATTTCCTATACTTTATATAAATATCCTTATGAATGAGTTTTATAACAAGTGATGTTTACAGATCGATATGCCACTTGCTGACAGTGTACGTTCAATGCATGCAGCTCGACTGTAAGGGACTTGCAATCCATCATCAGAACGCGTCATAGCTGCTCAGTGCAAGGTATGAAAATCATGGCCATTGATAGAAGTCCTTCTTTCTATCCCCTTGCGCCGCGCAGGCTATGGTTTTCTTTGCTGTTTTTACTGACCACATGATAATAACAATTTTTATAACCAAACAACGATATTTTCCTATTTTTAATATTCCAAAGGTACTATGCTTGTGGAGGGCGATGTGATCATGCGAAACTAATAGTCAATAACGAACATTACATTAATAGTTGGCGCGAAAATGGCACTTGATATTTAATTTTTTATTCTGACTTTTTGTAATTTTTGAACAACTATCTTCAACATGAACGTTACTATCTGATACTGAAATTGAAGCAAACCTAGAATGAACTTGGCAGTATTAATGTACGCTATGGTTGTTGCATTTGTACCGCCACTTCACATTCTATAATTATTAGTCGTATGATCTAAGTCAATCAGACACGAGTCAGTGAGTAAAACGTATAGCAAATATACAATTGATATTGATTGATAACTAATTGATGGTCAATTGGCAACAATTGATAGTGAGTGAGATCGATTGATAGAATTGACAATTGAAAAAATTGATAACCAATTGAAAAAATTGATAAAAATTGATAATCAAGAAAATTTTTAATTTATACTGATTGATAGAATTCTAAATTCACTGAGATTGATCAACAGACTCTCCCTTATAACGGAACCCCAAAAGAACAACATTTGTATCTTTTTATTACACAGCCTATTCGTGCAATGATTTAACTTTCCTTGTAGCAGACATCTTATCTTTTACACCAGATAAGCTTCGAAGTCCGCGCGTCATCTAGTGTTAGCACGCCTAACTACAAGTTCGGATGTAAAATCTGAGTGAAATATCAATTTTATCAATTACTGATCAACTGATAGTCAATTAGTAAACTGACTATCAATTAGTAAATTGATATCAGTTGGCACTGATTTCAATAATTGACTACGTCGGGGGTATAAGTACGAGCATTCTAGCAAATAGGTCAATTTTTGAACGCCTCGTGAACGCATAGCCTGACGCAAATATCACGAGAATCATATTCCACATAGAAAGTTAAAAGCAAAATAGAAATAGAACATGTTCTATAGATGGAATTCAGGTTGATGTGTGTACGCAAAGGTACTATAACAGCCGGAGGGCGATGTGATCATGCGAAACTGATCATCTATAATTGAACCTTGCATTATTTTTTTTATTTGCTAATAAAATTGAAACAAACAGCCACTACCACCAAATCAATGAGTAAAATGTATAACAGTCCATTAAGTTGTATTTGTTTGCGCAAGAAGTACAAGCACTCCAGCGATAGGTTTTTGATAACTTTCTAGACTTGCCTTAGGAATCCATAACCAAGCGTGAAGGCCGATGCAAACATCACGAACGCATAACCAAGCGTGAAGCCAACAGTGACGCAAATATCACGAGATCATATTCCATAGAGAAAGTTCAAAACAAAAATATAAAACTTTCTCTAGATGTAAATCAAGTTCATTGTATATATGGAAAGAAATTGTGACCGACCGGCAGACAGACAGACAAACAGCAACAGAGTCTATAAATGAAATATTTTAAATAAATGAACGGAATTCCATCAAATAACAACTTCACATGATACAATGTCATTAACAATAAGGACAATAACACTAAAAGAGGCGTGACGCCATGTAAGTTCTCACTAGTAAGTACTCGATTTAGCTTCCACTGCAGGTATCTCCCTGTAGGAGTCTGGGAAGAAAATCCAAACAATGAGCACGGTCAATGAAGCCGTTAGCAAGGTAGCCAAAAGGAGGGAAAGAAGTTGCCTGCCGAGGAGTCTATATCAATCGGTGAACATAAATTTCTTAATTCCTATTCCATTTTGACTGTCACTTATTTTTACGCTAAAAATTGAATATTCAACTGCTCAAAACAAAGAATCATCATATTTGTTTCATTTATGCCTAGCATGACGACTTGCAAAATTAGCATGACCCGCGGGGTGCTTCCCATGACTCGCTGCCTTACAGATTGGCACTACCCGGTGGAGTTTTTATTTCATGGTGTTCTTTTGTTTTGATTTGACCGTCCCACTTTATTAATACACTTTGATTTGATAATACACAACGAGTGCTATATAAGGGGGAGTAGAAATGCTTTCCTTCAGTACACCATCTACTTGCACAACTACGAGCATCGAAAGAAATTGAAGACTGACTCTCTACATCAAGGTACGGGAAACAATTGTAAGACAGTTGAGAGAATCTAATATTAATACGTTTTTATACTTTTTACATTTTCGTTTAGTTATATTTGATAAACACTCAAGATAATTTAGGGCGGCAAATGTGTTTATCTTCAGATCTAGAAACAGATATTTCATACAAGTAACGCTGTATTCTTTGCTTATTTCAAACCAAGTTAATACTGATAAACCAGTCAAACATGATTGATTTTCTTGGGCAACATAGCCTTGCTTTTGCCAAAACACCACAAACTAAAGGGTGTTGGCTTCGACAAGTACAGAACTGATCCGATAACAGACCGCACAATTGACAAAACAAGAGGCACTCTATATCATTTATTATTGAGATATTATTAACTGATATTTACCAACACTATTTTACATATAAATAATAGAAAGAAACTTTTTGAATGTACTGTGTTGTTGAAATTTGCATTCGAGTCAGTTTAATTAAAAATCTACAGTATTTCACATTGAATCAGTTTTCACAGATTTGTTTTGAATCAAAGTCTTTTCTTCAGAAGCTTGCCATGCATGCATATGTCTTATAACGTCAGTGAATTCGTATAAATTGAATTCGTATATAACTCATCTTCACGAGTTATTTCCATGGGCAAATTGTAAGCATTATGTTCTTTAAGGAGCGAGACCTTGCTCGATATTTTTTGGGGATTTAACCGCACCTAAACCCTCCCTCAAATATTAAATAGTCCTTTCCTTACATAATTCCTTTTTTCAGACTGAAGTTATGACAATATTTGTTATTTCCGCAAACATTTTTCTTCCTTATTTTGATACCGTGTTATCGTAATCACTACAAATAAATAAACATATTGATTGACTTATAAAATCCACTAGTCAGTTTTCAATGTTAATTCGTCTTTGTTTATCACAGGTTCTTGACTTACATCCAGGACCATGTTGTCTTTGTCAAAATTAAGCGCTTTCTTCTTGGTAATTCTATCTTTGCTGGTTTTGCTTGAATCAGCTCAAGCAATCAACTACTCTCCACAATGCAATTACCGTGGATACGCACCTGGCTTCGTCAACAAAGTTCATCGTTCCTCTGCTGTAAAGCCTGAAAAGTTCGAAAGCACTGTACTGCAGACGGGACTTGATTACTTTGGGAAAGGAAGCGGAGTGTCAGCAGCCGCCCTTGGTGTTATTGACGCGGTGGGTGACGTTATGAAGGCAGCGCCGCAACTTACAGCAGCTATCGGCATTCTTTCAGTTGGCCTTGGGTTCCTAAAAAAAGATCCCTCTCCTCAAGATGTTCTTGACAAGGCATTCTCCTCGGTGCAGTTACTTTCTGATGAAGTAAACGTCATGATGGACCAGATGCAAGACTATGCTGATGCAGGAGACTTACAGGTTTTGAAAACAATCATGAAAAACAATTACCACGAGCTTTTTGATCGATGGTTTGGCTGTGCCAAGGAGCAAACCGTGGCAAAGGCAAACGAATGTCAACGACTAGCTGTTAATGCTATGGGAAGTGCTCGGTACCATTTCCAGAAGTTGCACCAAACGTTTGAGAGTGGAGAGTACAATCCAAATTTCGACTACAGGGCTTCTATAGGATGGTGGCAGTGGTTGAAGGAAAAGTGTGGTAATACTATGCAATGTTTGTCACATCAGCAGGTTAAAGAATTGGAGATCGCCATCATCCCATTTCGTGACTATGCCTCACTGCACCTTTTGGCTTTACAAGCATTGGTAGCATCCTATAAAGCACAACCCATAAATACCGATAAAGTTGCATGCGGAGAATACAAGAGATATTTGAGAGAATTGGCTGAAGACGGTGATATGTATGCAAGGTATGCAGAATGGGCTCACCAGTGGACCTACATCAGGTAAAAAGTTATTTGTTTGTTGTTCTTAGTCTTGTTATACTACCTTCTTACTTGTGCTATTTATAATTCTCGATGATAAATCGTTTATTCAATCAAAAACACCTCGCACTCAGACGACTGAATTATGTGAATATGAACACTGAAAATGATAGAAAATATAAAAATCGTACTTAATAAATATATATAATTATAATTCAACAACAAATTTTCCTCCGCTCTCATTGGTCGAGGGGCGATCACGTGACGTGATAGTTCCCGCCGCGAAAGGGATACTATTTATCACTTATTGACTGGGACCGAGGGAAACAGTACGTTTTGTGGTCCCGAAACCGCTGATATGTATGTACACGGCAATGAACGAAGATAACAATAAATACAGTAAACCTTGTCTTATCACAAAATATGTATATCTACGGTCTCTTTTCCAGACAATATGAAGAAAACGACTTTTTGGGAATGACTTCAAGATGGAGGGGCAGACCTGCTACAGCATTTCGAGGTGGATACCTGGCGACAATGAAATGCTCTGGAAACAAGTGTACAGTCCAGTGTTCTCAGATGTTTAAAGACAACACCTGTACTGCTACTGGTGGAAGTCATATTTACATGGATATGGGAAATGGTAAGAAGTGCGGTGGATATGTAGCTGAAGTAAAGAAACAATTGGAGGAATTCTGGAATAACAATGTCCTGAGTAGTTCAAACCTGTGGAAACAGTACAGCGATAAAGCGAAAGAGCAGTTGAAAGCTGTCACATGTAAGTAACATGAAAAGTCAATAAAACAGTGAAGGATTAAACGCTAAATAATTATAGTCAAATCTATATATACTTTTTGAATATTTTTATTAGTATTATTTTTGTAATTGAATTAGTGTGAAAAATAAATAAACTAAATAAACTCAACTAATCAAACAATTATCAGAATTGAAAAATGCCTTATTGACGTCGACAATTGGATAACAATTAACAAACTGAAACTTAACAAAAACAAACAGAACTCCTTTTCTTTTATTCCAAACATACACCACAACGATCGATCCCTTCCTCTTCTGAATTATCCACAAAAGCAAGAAACATTGGTGTAGTTTTCGACAGTACTATGTCGTCAATGATTCCTCATGTTAACCAAGCTTGTAAATCTATACTTTCTACCATCTTTGTAAGAAAGAGAAAGAATAAGAATAAGAAAAAGAATAAGAATAAGAAAAAGAATAAGAAAATTCATATCCGCCGGCACTACTGAAACTTTTATTCATGCCTACAACTCACTTCTTTTTGGCCTCCCTAAACAATTGATTAACAAGCTACAATCTGTTCAGAATGCTGCAGCCCGTCTCATAACTCTTTCTGTGTGTTATTATAATTATCATTTTTTTATTGTAAACAGCGCCTAGAACAGTTTGCTGGATATGCGCTTTATAAATGTTATTATTATTTATTCTATTTTATTTAACTATGATATTGGTGATGATAATGATGATGATGATGATGATATTGATGATCGATCGATGATGATGATTTTTGCGGTGGTGATATGGTGATTATAAAATGATAATAAAAAGAAATGTAATGATAATAATAATGATGGCTGTGATAGGAAACTGGTAATGGTGGTGATAGGAAACTGGTAATGGTGGTGATGGAAAACTGGTAATGGTGGTGATAGAAAACTGGTAATGGTGGTGATAGAGAACTGGTAATGGTGTTGATAGAAAACTGGTAATGGTGGTGATAGAAAACTCATAATGGTGGTGATAGAAAACTCATAATGGTGGTGATAGAAAACTGGTAATGGTGGTGATAGAAAACTGGTAATGGTGGTGATAGAAAACTAGTATTAATGGTGGTGATAGAAAACTGGTAATGGTGGTGATAGGAAACTGGTAATGGTGTTGATAGAAAACTGGTAATGGTAGTGATAGAAAACTCATAATGGTGGTGATAGAAAACTCATAATGGTGTTGATAGAAAACTGGTAATGGTGGTGACAGAAAACTAGGAATAGTAGTGATAGAAAACTGGTAATGGTGGTGATAGGAAACTGGTAATGGTGTTGATAGAAAACTGGTAATAGTAGTGATAGAAAACTGGTAATGGTGGTGATAGAAAACTGGTAATGGTGGTGATAGAAAACTGGTAATAGTAGTGATAGAAAACTGGTAATGGTGGTGATAGGAAACTGGTAATGGTGTTGATAGAAAACTGGTAATAGTAGTGATAGAAAACTGGTAATGGTGGTGATAGAGAACTGGTAATGGTGTTGATAGAAAACTGGTAATGGTGGTGATAGAAAACTCATAATGGTGGTGATAGAAAACTCATAATGGTGTTGATAGAAAACTGGTAATGGTGGTGATAGAAAACTGGTAATGGTGGTGATAGAAAACTGGTAATGGTGGTGATAGAAAACTGGTAATGGTGTTGATAGAAAACTGGTAATGGTGGTGATAGAAAACTGGTAATGGTGGTGATAGAAAACTGGTAATGGTGGTGATAAATTAACTGGTAATGCATGGTGGTGATCATAATGTAGATGATAATGTAATGATTGTAGTGTGGTTGTACTATAGAAACTTGTTTTTTCTTTGTTTTGTAGGTTTTCCTAGTCCTACTGTGAAACCCACTGTGAAACCCACTGCACCAAAACTTCCTGGGAAAAATAGTTTTTTTTGTAAATTTTCCAGCAGGTGCCGTTAAATGTTTTGATTTCATACTGTCAATTATGAGTGAATTGATGGCACGTGCCTTGATCAACTGACCAAGTATTATTGCACTCAATATCTAAGAAATAAAGTAGTTAGTCAATGAGAGAAACTGATCAAATGATAAGGCAGTTTCTCCTTTTTTCACGTAGAGTTCTGTAATTTTTATTGTAATTGGTCGTTTGTATAGGAAATCGCACGATCTTGAGTACAGTTTTCAAAACATCACGAGCCATTCATTACAAATTGTACGAAAAGATCGTGCGATTTTTTATTTATAATATACTGGAAAACTAATTCTTGGTTTGCACGTGACGTCATCATTTTTTTTATTTCGGAAATATTAGTTATATTTACTTCTGGTAGTAATACTCTTTAGAGCTCCCCTTAACGAACATTTGTGCTAAATCTTGTGTCTTTGCTGTGTTTTGGTTTCGAAATATATGCGAGACAATTTGTGTCGCGCAACTCTAGTCACGCATCTTTAGTAGTCGAAAATCAAGCTAGATTCATGTCAGTTTAGTATTTATCGATGTTTGATTGAACTCAAAACCTTAGAATTATCATTAGAAAGCTAAATTACTGGCATTTTTGCCGTAAATTTGAGGAATTTGTGAGGTTTTGCGAAGTTCGGCTTTTGGCCGCCATGTTGGTGTCCCTCTGAGCGACACCAACATGGCGGCGCCATACATTTCACTGTAATCAAGGCACGTATTCACTGGCTCTGTATTCGGTCACAATTAGTCCATTTACGCTCAAATTTGAGCAAATCATAAATTGGTCGTCTGGCTTTAAGCTAATGTAGCCTAGATTGCTATTTGTATCGCAGAAAAGATCTGGTTAATGATATAATCAACACAACCGGAAATGCTTTTGCCATACGTTTCTTACTAAAAATCTTTAGTAATAGCTTGACTATAACTCTGCTAATATTCATTCTTCTGAACTCATATTTGCTAACATTACTATATAAAGTATGTGCTTCATCAATTCAATGATTGTTTACAGTTTGAGCGACAATTTATGGACTTTCAATATGGTCACGTGATCGGTGCAAACCAAGAATTGGTACACTACCTACAGAGTACAATTTACGATTTAATTGGACTCCTCTCGTCCAATCAGAATCGAGTAATTTTGTACAGTATCATTATGAATATGAAAACCGGCTTGCACTCAGTGTCAGACGCGAAGTCATATTCGTACCAAGTCTACTGTCAATGCACGTAAGGACGAAGATAGAGAAGGGTCATGATATAACTAGAGCTGATTGGAAAGTAGATTGTCGATGTTTGCAAGCCGTATTAGCATCTCTAGTGAATAACATGTGATACATTTTTGATTACAGTGCATTCCAAATTTACATAAATATCGTGTGATAGATAAAATATCTATAATTGTTCTCTTTTTAATAGTCGTTCTCTGCTTTTCACATTTATTGATTAAAATAAAATTCCTAAGCACTATACTGAGGTTTGACTATTTTTGTTTGTGCGTAGAAGAAAGAGGAATACCGTAGCGAACTAGTGAGTGGTTAATTTAGGGAACAAGGGAACAGAAGTGTTTATTTTCATTCTCATATATTTTCAGGGTAATTATTATCAGAAAACAATAGTCTTTTAGAATGGAAAATGTTTTAAAACAGTTTATTTATGAAATCAGACCCTCCCCCCCCCCCCCCCCCCCCCCCCCCCTCGTTCCCCCTTCCCATCCAGTCCTTTTCACCCATTTTTTGTACCATATAGTACTTGGCCGCCAAGAACATCGGAAGATCGTACCTTTTAGGGGCTGGGAGCAGCAAGACTTCAACAATTCTTTTGTTTCATGCGTACCTTATACAAATTCAAAATACCAATTGATATATGTAAGATAAAGCATACATACATTTTTTATTCTCGTCCTTAAAAGGCTTTTCAGAGAACACAAATTATAAATTACATATAAAATATATCTAGAGTCAAAAGTGAAAAAATTAATAAAAAATAATCATAATCATAATAAGAAATTAAAAAAAAAAAATTACATTAATTAAATTAAGTGTTTATAAATTTGTTTAAGCATATTTGTTTTAAGTTTCTTCTTAAACTCTAAAATTGTCTGACTTAATTTCAAGTCTTTGTCAAGACTGTTCCACAGTTTGACACATCTGTAATGGAATGTTCTTTGTCCCGTAGCAGTGGTGTATAGTAGGATGTGTAGGTTTGTCGAATTCCTTGTAGTTCTTGTACATACTTTATCACGTCGAGGTTCTGTAAGGATTTGTGGAACGCAACCAATCCGGCATACATATAAAGCACATCACAGCATCACGATAAAAAAGTTGTTCTTTGATTGGTAGCCATTTTAGTTGCTTTAGTACAGGAGTAATGTGATCATATTTCTTTGTGCCACTTACAATCCGGCCAGCGTAGTTTTGGACTTTTCGAAGTTTATTCAAATTGTTATCAGTAGTGTTGCTCCACACTGTTGAGCAGTAAAACAGTTTACTAAACACTAGAGAGTTTATAACTACATTCAGAGTATTTTTGTCTAAAGCATGCTTCACTCTGTTTATTTGGCATAATCGTGACATGCATTTAGAGATTGTGGATGAAATATGATTTTTGTATCAAGTCAATTAAGTTCGAGTCAAGCATTACTCCCAAGTCTTTTGCAGAATTTACGGGTTTGACATCTTTGACAAGAAGCAATCTGAGAAAGGAAAATGTGAACTGGAACAGAAGTGCTGCTTTACGCCGGTCTGGTCTCTTTCTTAAAATAATTATGTTTTATAGCAAATAAAATATTAAATCTATAAAATATATCGCAAAGTTTCTTGTTGCGTGACCTCCATTAATTCCGTCACGCTAATGATATTGCGTGATGTATGTGGTGACTCGTGACACCGTGACGACATCACGTGGAAGTCATCAGATACACAAACTGCTTCGTTTCGATCCAAGATGGCGCCGGTCGACAGTGAAAGAACTCCTCTTGTTAAAGTTTCTGACTCAGAACCTTCAGGATGTGGCAGTTCAAGTTGCTGTGACCCTAGAAGTAGACTACACAGATATTTAGCTCTTATTTTTATATGTTTTCTCAGCTTTGGTAAGTGTAATTTTGTCACTAAATGCAAGTTCCTTGTAGGAACTTTGAAAACAATTTGACGTGAAGCCTTCAGATTGTGTTTATACAATGGAAACGTTTTTCAGTTCTTTTATCTTTAACAAGTACATATATGTTTTTAATATGTTTTTGTATTCTTATTCTTAACCCAATACGAACAATTAGTATTTGGTTAAAGTTTGATTGATTTAAGGTAGTCGTACCTATTATCGTGCACATCCTATTTTCGTGCTTTTCGTAAAAAATAACATATATCTTCTAAAAAATTGCTTCAGAATTAATGAAAACAATTATGGCTGCTTATTCTGTTGCAACCAACATTTGTGGTCCACTTTTTTCAATAAACGTTTACGCAGAATAGAAGATATATTATTTTTTACGAAAAGTACGATAATAGGATGTGCGCGATAATAGATACGACTACCTAAATTAATATTGTTTGTAATATTATAAACCATTAACTTCAATTTTTATTGTAAGGTTAACGCCATTTCCAGAATACATTTTTTTTGTCTGATGGATATGATGTTTTTCCTTTTTAGATTGTTTATTGTGAGCAATTATAATTTTTATAATTAACAAATTTATTGAAAAATCTCTGAAAGTATAGTATGGCGTTCTTTTGCGGACAAAAATATGTAAAATAAAAATTCAACTCGACATTTAAAAAAATACAACCAAACTTCAAAATTTGAGTTCAAAATTTGTTTTCAAATAAATAATAGTCGAGAAGACAAGAAAAATGAGTTTAAAATAAAAAAAAAAACGAATCGAGATTTGTAAAAAAAAAAACGAGTCGAGATTTGTAAAAAAAAAAAACGAGTCGAGATTTGTAAAAAAAAAAATGAGTCGAGATTTGTACGAGAACGCTGACCATTCTGAGCCTGCATCAAAAACAAAATGGCGGCGCGGTGGCTTCCGAATCATGCCGAGTTCTTCTACTCTTTGGGAAGGCTTGTAGAAAATGCAGAGCGACAAGTGAGTGCTGCTTCATATGATTCTTCTGAATTCATGGTACGACGTCTTGATGAATACGAGAGGACACTTTCCACTCTGGTTGCAAGGTTGACTGAGACATTTGTCAATATCGATAATGCTACTCCACAAGCCACCCTCATGACAGATTTAACTTTCCTTTTGCGTCGTGTGGGTTTCCTGCGTTCCCATTTTGAAGATCGAAGCTATCGCAACATCGAACGCGAAGAACATATTGAGGACGACGGCGGTGATGTGCGTACAGTCGAGTCTCATATGCCTGGGCGACCACGATTTATAGATATCAGTGAAAGACAACTTGATGCCTTGCAGCAAATCGGTTTTAGATGGAACTATACTTATAATATAAAATAAAAAATTACAAATCTCGACTCGTTTTTTTTTTACAAATCTCGACTCGTTTTTTTTTTCACGCAAATCTCGACTCGTTTTTTTTTTTACAAATCTCGACTCGTTTTTTTTTTACAAATCTCGACTGGTTTTTTTTTTACAAATCTCGACTCGTTTTTTTTTTTCATTTTAAACTCATTTTTCTTGTCTTCTCGACTATTATTTATTTGAAAACAAACTTTGAACTCAAATTTTGAAGTTTGGTTGTATTTTTTTAAATGTCGAGTTGAATTTTTATTTTACATATTTTTGTCCGCAAAAGAACGCCATAGTATAGTGACAGTTATTGTATTGTATTGTAATAGTTATTGTATTACTATTTTATACAACAGGCAGTTACTATTGCTATGACAACCCTGCGGCATTAGAAAAACAGATAGAAAATGTAAGTACACAAGAAAGACAATTGTCAGGGTTAAACAATGACAAACATGTAGTGATAATGATACATTTTTGCAATACTGATTATTGCTGAGTTGAATGTAAGATATATACATAACAGGTTCCCATTTAAATCTGTACTTTCCCATTTAAATCTGTACTTTCCCATTTAAATCTGTACTTATGCAAATTGTGTTGATGTGTGCTAAACACACAGATCAACCAATCAGAGTATATTATTTCTAAAGTGAACTTCTCTGATTGGTTGATCTGTGTGTTTAGCACACATCAACACAATTTGCATTAGTACAGATTTGAATGGGAAAGTACAGATTTAAATGGGAACCTGTTACATGTACAATATGATCGAGCAGCTGTTCTGTGTCTGACTTTGAGTTGCAGACAAGCCTTTGTGAACTGCATACAGAACATACACAGATATTACAATACAATAAACTTTATTTTACGAGGGAAAATACGTATTAACACTAAAAGTTATCTAACATACAGCCCTCTAAAACTATTGATCATAGTTTTTTAACTGAGCAGGAGGTTCATAATTATGGTAAGCTACAGACCATGATTTTCAGACTGCGTTATGGCCCAAGTAGGTAACACAAAGGCCATGATGGGAACAAGCAACTTACTGTTTGGCCTGAGCAAGCAATATTTATATTTATAACATTCAAATGTAGCATTGTGTTTGATCTTGGCTCAATTTTGCAGATGGGACATTCCATATGGGAAATTATGGCCTGCTTTTTGACAAATAAAAATGTGCATTATATGATTGCTACGTGTATATTATAATGGATATTACTCAAGGAATTAGGAATGGCTTAAGGACGTTCGCGGGAAAATGGACAGTAAATGTCAATTTCCTGAGACTTTGCCAGTTGATAAAACTAAATAAAACACATTAAATAAGCTAAAAAAAATTGGGAGTCACCGTCGTTGTTTTCGAGCAAAATGGCCCCAAAGTCGGCAATTACAGCATTTTTTGCAAACAGCGTGACGGAATGTCTTGGTGCCAAAATACAAGAAAGGAAATTACTAAAAAAATGACAGTCATATTAAAAGAAGGCCCTTAAATTTATGTTTTTGAAACTTTTTTGACACAAAACGTGAAAATAATTACTGGTACCTTTTTTTGGAGAAATAGACCATACATCTCTAACAAAATGGCAGCTTTTTGTCATTTATGAGGCTCTAAAATTTTCTGTGTCAAAAACTAAGCAATTTAGACTTATCTTTATTAGTTACAGTGGTACTTCTATTAGCGGTCACCCTCAGGACTTTCCAAAGTGGCAGCTTAATAGAGGTTGGCCTCTTGATTAATGGGTGACCACTTAATAGAGGTACCACTGTATTTCAATTTATCAGATAAAAAATGGGGGTCACCGTTTGTTTTTTTGAGTTATTGTGCTTCAAACATCGAAAATTGACTCGCCTGCGTTTTTTCTATTGAAACAAAATCACTGAGGCATTCCTTGCCGCATGTAGTAGGATGCACGTGAACATTCCACACGAACATCCTTAAATGTGTGTTATTTGTGCAAACTTTGCTCAAATAATATCCATACAATCTTACAAATGAATGAATATAAGTACTCTCCATTACATTCTCTGTCCAAATTTCAAGTTGAAGTGTCAAATATTACAACTGAGGTGTCAAAAAGCACAGCAAACCCAACGATTCAAAATCAGTTTTCTTCATTATCTTCGTTAATAAAAGTCCAAAAGAGCTCAAACTATGAACTTATTATTAACATATGATGATATATTTGATATCAACAGGATCTACAGAAAGATACTTCACAGTATGTGTTACTTTACTCGCTGTACTCCTATCCAAACGTAATCCTGTGTTTCATTGGTGGATATTTGATTGACAGGGTCTTTGGAGTTAGGTGAGGTCAATATACTTGTATTGTCATTTAAAGAAACATTATAATATAACAACAACAACAATTAAGTACCAATAATTAAATAAAAAAGAATTACAAATATAATTAGAGATGTAAATACAAGGTACAAGCTATCTACAATAACCACAAGAGCTAGCCTAGGTAGATAGCTTTTTACAAAAATATATTATGGTTACATAGGTCTATATAAAATTAAAAGTTATGGTTAATACAATTAATAGTGAAAAGGAGTATATAGTACTTAATAGAAAACAAGAAGAATCTAGTATAATTATGCTTTACTTTCAAGAGTAAAAAAAACAATTATACATGTATTCAAGGTGTATTAATGAGGGAAGGGGGGATGTAATGCAATACAGTATTATACATAATATAAACAATATGAGCAGCCGATCTGTATGTGGTTCAGGACTGCAAGTCGAATACGGGCTGTTGTAGGCATACAGCTAGATCAGACGCGAATATTTTGTATAGTACATATAAAACTCCAAAGCTAGTTCTTTTTAAGATAAAAGTAAATCTGGTTGAGAAAATTCAAGTTAAAACTTGCAATCAAGATGATTTGGCATCTTTTATATAAAACCATCACAGACGGGATTTCTGTTGTCAATTTCTCATGAATTACTAATGTAATAAATAATATAATATATATTATTTTTTCCATTTCAGACTGGGTACAATGATCTTTAGCTCCCTTGTTATGGTAGGCCAGGTTAGTTCATGTTAGATGCAGCTAACCATATGACCTGTACGTACCACATACCATTTAGTGATATACAACTGTTGTGTTGTTTATGAATTTTGCATGAAATCTTCCTTATTTGTTGTAACATTTGCTTTCAGGTTTGTTTTTTTTTTTGCAATTATCATAAACAAGAATAACAAAATGATGAAACTGCATGACAATTATTGCGTTTTTCTGATCAGTTAAATCTTTTTATAGGTTATATTTGCTTTTGGTGCCTTCTCAGGAAAGTACTTCGTTATGGAAGCAGGAAGATTTGTCTTTGGGTAGGTTTCATATTGTACTTAGATAAATCACTTCGCCATATGCCTTATTCCAAAATGGTGACCTTTTGTTCCATTGGCCCTTGTTGCCTCACTCTCATGAAATTATTCTTTTGTCTTTGAGCGTGAGTGAATTTTAAAAAAAATAATAATTTCATGACAACGAGATATCAAGGGCCAGTCAGCCATTTTGGTATAAGGTGTATGCTTAAATTAGTTAACAACTAACCAATGGCTTGCCACTACACTCACTTTCCTGCATTGGAGGGACATAAAAGAACCACTGGGGATGTAACAAACCCTGGCTGTGACCACCCTCAGTGACAGGCTATACAAATACATACTAACTACTAATTTCCTCCTATTGTAAGCCGGCAGCAGTCTGTATGATAATCATGAAGCACATTGAGATGTATGTGAAATGGGCTATATAAGCACCACATTACATTACATTACATTACATCACATTACATTACATTACATTACATTACATTACATTACATTACATTACATTACATCACATCACATTACATCACATCACATCACATCACATCACATTACATCACATCACATCACATCACATCACATCACATCACATCACATCACATCACATCACATCACATCACATCACATCACATCACATCACATCACATCTCATTACATCACATCACATCACATCACATCACATCACATCACATCATATTCCATCACATCACATCACATCACATCACATCACATCACATCACATCACATCACATCACATCACATCACATCACATCACATCATTGATATCAGTATGAGCGTGATTTGGTGTTGCCTTGGCAGCGGTGGGCAAATATTACATCACATCACATCACATCACATCACATCACATCACATCACATCACATCACATCACATCACATCACATCACATCACATCACATCACATCACATCACATCACATCACATCACATCACATCACATCACATCACATCACATCACATCACATCACATCACATCACTTTACATCACATCACATCACATCACATCACATTACCTTTGTGGGGCAATTGCCAAACTATTGAGCTGAAGACCAATTAAGCCATGGTTGGACCAATACTCAAGGTCTTTTAATTTAGGAGAAGGTGCTACCTTTGGAATAGACCTGTACACAGTTCCGTTCAATGACCATGAATAAAAGTTCAAAGTTGAGGTTGAAGTTGCAACACATAGCAAAACTATAGTTTATCATGCCCAGCAACTTGAACCTCAACTTGGAACTATCATTCGTGGTCACTGAACAGAACCTTGAAAACAAATGGAAACTAGTGAGTAATATATAGGCTGCATCGGTGTTTGATATAAACGATAGGTAATATAATAAAAATTGACTTTACTGACGTTTCAAGCTTTAGCCTTTTGTCGGAGTAAAAAAAGTACAATTTAGTAGTTAGTATGTATTTGTATGAGCCTGTCACTGAGGGTGGTCACAGCCAGGGTTTGTTATATCCCCAGTGGTTATTTTACGTCCCTTTGAAAAGAACAATTACATCTGATAATAATTAGACCTCCACTTCTTCTTTGCGTCTTCTCATTTTCTTCTGTTTGATAGTGTTTGTATGTTTTATCTTTCAGTCTTGGAGGAGAAAACTTAGCAGTGTGCCAGAATGCTTACTCTGTTGGATGGTTCAAAGGCAATGAGCTAAATATGGTGTTTGGACTACAGCTCAGCTTCTCACGTATAGTATGTCCAAAACACAGATAATAGAGCAAATTCCGTATGAGTGTGAAAAGTTCAGACTGTACTTTGCGCGTGTCTTGCCAAGACCATAATGTTTGAAGAATTTGTTGACATGCCTTTAGCCTGACAGTTATATCACCTCTTTATCTTTATAAACATCAGCTGGCTTTTTCTTTTCCAGGGCAGTACTGTGAATATGAATGTCAATCATCATATATACGACTACTTTGCCAAGTCTTACCCAGTTGATAAAGCATACAAAGCATTAGGTCTTACTCTGTTTATGGGTAGGTGACATGTGTTAATGTACACTGTCCTACTAATTCGGGACGGACCATTTGATTTTTGACAGGGGGGACCCAATCCCCCCCCCCCCCCCCCCAAATCGAGCAAGGCCTTAAAGGAGCCATCTCAACCATGATGCTTTATATGCCTCTATTATTGTTTACATGCTTGCAAAGCGAGCTTTTGCCAAAGTTGCGTTGGACAAATTGGAGTCAAAGTAACCTAAAATTTGATAGGAATGAATAAGGATAGTGTCAGTGAAGTAAATATTTCCAAAAAAATAATTGTGAATGCTTATGCGAAGACGTCAGATGAACTTTTAGAATGACTCGGACTCAATCGTAAAGACTGTGAAAAGAAGTGCATGAACATTGTCTGAATTCTCCAATAATATGTTTTAAGTTTTATTTAAAAATACTTTGTATATATATATATAAGAAGAATCCAAGTGTGTTTGTAAGCCCAGGCTTTTTTTTAACTTTAATTCCATATAAAATTTAGAAAAAAGGCATGAATTTGCTAATTGTCCTTTTGATAAGATACTTTGGGTTGAGCCTTATGGTAAGTGGAGGAAGAATCGCTCTACCTCGAAACCAATAAGAAATTATGAATTAATAAGTTCATGTTTTGGACAACCACATTTTTCAGTGAACAATTTCAATATAAAAATGCTCTGAATTTTTTCACCAGAGAAAACCAATAAGGGTATAATTATAGATATAGCAGTGGGATTATATTTATGTTGTATATTGTTATTTTGACATCTTATCCTTTTCGCTCCTGTTAATGAGTGAAAAACTAGTGTCATGGACGTTATAGGTGCTGTCATGGACGTTACATTGTATGAAATATTCACCTATTTTAACCTCTTTTAACCTCTTTAATACCCTATCCTTCTGCAATCTACTCATATCACACTTGAAATGGTTGCTTTTGCCTGGATTTTGCAGTTTTGACCATTTCTAGGTCAGCTTTCCACTGTTTTCCATTTTACTAAAATGAGGGGGGAGAGGTGGTAAAAGAGCAAATTGGGATTTGTACTGAAAACTAAAAAATCAGTTGAAAACAGTGGGCTAATGAAGCTTTTCAGGGTAAATTATGGATAAATAATTAAGTAAGAACAATCTAAGGTGACAATTCTCCCACAAATACTTCTGAAATATGCTGAAGACTCATATTTTTACCATTTTTACCAAAATCCGCCATTTTGGATTATGGCATAGTGTGATTAAACTATCTTAAAAGTGATAAATTAGCCAAAATAATGTCTATCAACCTGTGTAAGCTTCTTGGTTATTATTCAAATCACTCAATTAAGGAGTTAATTCTAGAAAGAAAGTATAAAAGCCACAATCTTACCAGAAATCTATTATCCTGTTACTTAAGGTATCTGTTACATCATTATTACATTCTAGCTGCAATTAATCTAAATTATGAACTTCTCAAATTCATTGTACTAAACTTTAACTTTACCTACTAATGTAATTTTGAACTTTTAAACTAAAACTCAGGGTGAAAGAAAACCTCACTATTCTGTCAAGTCATGGTGTGTAACGTCCATGTTGTAAAGTCCATGACAAATTAAAGTTTAAGGACATTTTTTGGAGAAACAATTTCTAGGCAATGATTGTTTCTATTGCATATGCATTCAGTCTGAACAGCTTGCAGTCCATCAGAAATAATTTGGTCTCTCGAGCAAAGTTTCCATAATGAGGCAAACAATTGTGTCTTTTTGTCATAGACGTTACGTAACGTCCATGACAAAACTTTGAATGAGCATAATTACGCAAGGAAAGTTTTTTTTGGTAAAATATGAAAATTATTGACAATTCCTTTGATGTTATGCATAGTTCAATAAGACAGAAAAGAATATGAATTCCTTGAGTAATCAACACACAAGACTCACACGCCGTTTCTGATATAATTCTCTACTTTTTTGAAGTCTTTATTTCGGTTTAGTTATGCCAGAGACCCTACAAACGAACAAACACATTGTATACGAAACGCTTATTTAATGGTTTAAATGAAAATCATAGGTAAAAAAAATAACGACTCTCTTGCATAAAGGTTATTTATGACCATTTCCAGCTGCCAGTTTTGTAGACGCTTAGAACAAATTACACAGTCGTTCAAATAAAACTTGAAAAATATACATCTTAAAACCACTGAATATGAAAAATAACTTCAAAAAGCAAATAAATAATTATAAATAAGAACAACATTGAGTTCAATTTTTGATTGTAAATGTTAGGATGTTCAATATTTAAATGGATTTTTTAACTATGTCATAGAAAGGGTATTTTCGATGGCAACGGAAATGGCCGACTCAACGCACAATGCATCGTGGTTGAGACGGCTCCTTTAACCCTTAAAAAAAATTGAGCCTGACCAATCAAGGCAAAAAAAAATATTGAGGATCTGTCAAAAAAATATCTTGCAAACTGTATGTCCGGACAAAAAGAATCGAAAAAAACGAAAATTGCCCCCCCCCCCCCCCCCCCTTCCATCAAAAACCAAATGGTCCGTTGGTCCGTCCCTTAGGGAGACTCAGACACACTACCTCTACATTAAATATTTTAGTACACAACTCTGCTCACATGTTGATTTTACTATAAAAATCACTAGAGTGGTTAATTGTCCGTTGAAAATTTGGCCTTGGGGGTGTGTTTTTCTGTACCACATGGCCAATTTTTACCAAAATGATTGGCTAGAAGTGATCACATGGTACAAAAACGAGACAGAATTTCAAACAAGCATTTTACCACTCTAGTGATTTTGATAGTTTATGTCAACTTTATATCAGAGTAACTATGTTTTGTTTCATTTTGATAATAAAAGGGAGTTGTGGACTTGGACCACCGCATACTGTGTGCTGTGTTTATTGGGACTTGAGAGAATACTGGGAGACTACCTTACTTAATGTAATATTGACATTTTTATGATATCTAAATGTTGTTTTTGTGTACCATCAGGTGTTGGGGTCTGCCTGTTTTCATGGCTTTGTGGTGTCGTCATTGGTCTATTGGACAGACGAGCAACAAAAGCACTAAGGAAAGAAGATTCTGCAGTTGGTAAAGACATGCTTTATACTGAATCACAATCATTACTATCAGGGCTTCACTGTGATCATCACTAGCTTCACTTTTATCATCATTATCACTATCATCATTATCATCACTATCCATGATCAATCTTACTTCTACCACCATCATCATCACCACCACCACCATAGTTATCATCATCATCATCATCATCATCATCATCATCATCATCATCATCATCATCATCATCATCATCATCATCATCATCATCATCATCATCATCATCATCATCATCATCATCATCATCATCATGAATATCCATGATCAATCTCACCGCCACCACCTTTATCAACATCATTATCATCATCTCCACCACCATAGTTATCATCATCATCAACATCATCATTATCATCATCATCATTATCATCATCATCATCATCATCATCATCATTGTTATTCTTAACTGCAATAATTTTGCATTGTAGGGGAGGTAATCAGTTTAAAAGATGTTAAGGACTTTCCTGCCTCGTTATGGCTTATCTTTATTATCTGTGTGGCATACTATGTTGCTATTTTCCCTTTTGTTGGACTTGGCCTGTAAGTACATTATATACATATTCAGGGGCGGATCCCTGAGGGGTGAACTTTGGTATCCTTTTGGCGGATAACGGCAGACACAAGAGTGTAAAGATTGTAATGTGCCCGATTTTCTTGGCTAAAACAGGAATTTACTGCAAAAAGGGGGGGTTAAAAGTCACCTAGTTCACCCCCTCCATCCACCCCTGATATTCTATCTTTGACATAATATTAATATTATCAAACAAATCAAACCAACAACTTTGTTTAATATGTCTTTGTTTATGTCTCTCATGATACTAAATAGAAATAGTCTAACATTCCAAAAATATTGTTTAAAGTATTTGATATTTTGAACACAATAAATCAATCAATCAATCATTCGATGAACACACTTCATTATCAGGCAATAATTGCCGCTATATGTTAATGTATTTTGCATTGTCCCTTCTGCAGAGCTTTGTTTGAACAGAAGTTTGCATTTACACCTGACAATGCTGGCTTAGTTAACAGGTAAGTGTATTATTTTGTTAATTAGAAGTCGTTTTTTCCATGTTAAATTAAATGTAATTTTATTCATCAGGGTAAACTAACGGTTATATTTTTACAAACGTCAAAGAAATTAAACAAAACATTGCACACAATTTACAGCGCGCACTATGTACATCACATGCTCTATGACATATAATAAAATGAACTAATATATCGAACGAAGCGAAATACACTATTTGATTAATGGTAAATAGCTTTCAGGCATTTTTCTTCCACAGTCTCTGTTAATACATGTTCTTTCTCTGTTATCATCCATGCCTCAGTGATCCTCCTTTTAAGCCAATGATTCCCATGTACAAGGAAATATTGGATATTATTATGTTGTTTCTCCACTATGACTACTGTTCTAAAAGATTGTGATCATTGTTTTGTAGCATTGTGTTTATCATCTCTGCCGCAGCGTCTCCTTTCCTTGGTTTTGTCGTTGACAGGACTGGAAAGAATGTCTTCTGGGGTAAGATAGTGTTTAGGATTGTTGTTTATTATGGTTTTTATTAAACAAGTCTTCTCAAATAATCTGACTACATTCTCTGACTCAGCACAACTACCAAAATGACGACAACACATGCCATTGCGCCCACAACCTTATTGCGTGTGCCAAACAAACGGTCTTATCATTACAATAGTATCGCTTAGTTCTCTGTGTGAAATAATAATAAACAATAACTTCTGTTTAAGAGACAGTTTGAGTGGAGTTGGAACTCCCACGGAGCCGTAGAAACATCTCTGTCTCGGCCCCAAGACCTGGGGCTTTGAGACAGAGGGCTTTTTGCAAAATGAGGGTGGTCCCAATCACTGCAGAAATAATAATGATAGTAATGATAATAGTAATAATTATAATATTAATAACTTTATTTGTTATTTTTATTTGTATAGCGCTATTTCCAACTGATAATTGCTCAATAGCGCTTTACAATGAATAAATTGTGAACTATAATGACAATATATAAAAAAGTTATACTAGAATTCTAATTTATACACAATGTATAAGTATAAGTATAAGGTGAATATGCCTTATTATATAAATTTAACTATAATTATTAGTAACTAAAACAAACGGTGTATCCAGTAGATAACAATCACATGTAATGAAGATTTGACTGTCGCTCATGTTGTCAATAATACAAAACAACACTTCAAGTAAACGATCACAATACTTCAACACTTGTTAAGCATTTCATTTTTAAACATTTCAAGGCTAAGTTTAGTAAGGGCTAGATAATGAATGCAAGTGTCCAGTGGGATATAGTCTCGAGCTGCCGAGTGGCCTTCTATCTAATACGAGAGACTCTATGTCCCATAGTATGTGAGCGTTCATTATCTAACTGTCTCAGAATATGATCACACCCATGAAGAATGTTGTCAAAATTAAATATCACATGACCATAGCAAAACAGCGTTTTATTATATGTCTTACTATATAGTACTTATAATGCATTGTGAACTTCTATATAGTATTTCACTGGCGAGGTGGCAAAACTAAAAAACAAAAGGTCTCGACAGTGGAATACTATATTTAGATACTATGGGATATAGAACACTAAAATACAGTCATCTGATTGGCTGAATGTGATCATTTTCTAATGATGATTAGATTTATTTATTTCCTCCAGACAAACAAAGAAAAAATTAAATCCAGTTGTCATAAACTTTATTTTAACTGTAACCTTGTGTTATCTCTGTGTAATATAAAATGCTTCAATCATAGATGACAAATGACAGCAATAATAATAGTATGAATCCTGACATCAATTTTAGAGGCGCTATAAGCACGTAGTATAAATAAATAAATTTCATGGCAGCCATGTTTGTGGGCAAGTTAAAAACAAAGCTTTTGAATGACAAAGGATTTCGGTTCCCTTAAGAGAAAAGCTGCATTGTTTTGACCACAAACATGGCTGCCATTAAATCCTGCTATAGTATATGTCTTGAAATTATTTTAATGACTATTTCTATTCTTTTTTCAGTTCTTCTTGCTATTATACTGTCACTGGTGGCACATATCATGATAGCTTTTACATTCTGGAATCCTTTTGTTGCCATGGTAATCATAGTTTTATTTCTAGGGCACAATGCAATGGAAATGGTGCTGTTTATTGTTATTATCTTAGTGTAGCCTTTGATGTCTCTTGGAAAAACAATTCACTTAATCCACTGTCGAGCTCTGCATTATCATTTAATAATAAAATAAAATAAATCACTTTTTAACGTCTCAAATTAATCTTCAAGCTGAACACGTGTGCCCTACTAATGGAGGAGACTCAGACACACACTCACTTTACCTCTACGTTAAATATTTTGCACACAACTCTGCTCACATGTTCAATTTTGTTTTTCTGTGTTTGTAGAGTGTTCTTGGCGTGGCCTACTCACTGCTAGCCTGTGCATTATGGCCTCTTGTGTCGTTGGTTGTCCCTGAATATCAACTTGGTACAGCTTATGGATTGTAAGTAACAGTTTGAATGTACTCTAGCATATTTCTCATATTATTTTTATATTTTATTTTGATTTATTTGTAATCAATTATTTTGTAATTATTTCTTCTATGTATTATTATTTTAATCAAGCCACACATTCCTGGAGCCTGGCTCTGTTGCTGTGGTCTCCCACACATGTGGAAAGCATTATAAATAAATAAATAAATAAGTAAATAAATAAATAAATAAATAAATAAATAAATAAATAAATAAATAAATAAATAAATAAATAAATAAATAAATAAATAAATAACACTGATAGTTATGAAGAGCTGAAACTGGAATGAAGAGTTGGCGTGATACCACATAAATAATTTTGAGCAAAGTGATTGGCCAGAAGCAATCACATGATACAAAAACAAACAAGATTTCAAACAAACATTTCACCACTCTAGTGGTTGGAATGGTGATATTTGGAGTGTATGACATTACACTTGATGGCACATTTACACTTCATTTGAAATTAAATATCTATTTCTCCAGTACTGTTATACTAGATATGCAATGTAACACTTCATTTGATAATATCTCTCTGTGTCCAGTATGCAGTCTATTCAAAACCTTGGTCTAGCCGTTATCACATTATTATTATTATTATTATTATTATTATTATTATTATTATTATTATTATTATTATTATTATTATTATTATTATTATTATTATTATTATTATTATTATTATTATTATTATTATTATTATTATTATTATTATTATTATTATTATTATGATTATTATTATTATTATTATTATTATTATTATTATCATCTATTTCTCCAGTACTAGATATGCAATGTAACACTTCATTTGATAATATCTCTCTGTCTCCAGTATGCAGTCCATTCAAAACCTTGGTCTAGCCGTTATCACCCAAGTAGCTGGTATCATTGTAGATAAACAAGGATACCTTATCCTGGAGATATTCTTCTGTGGATGGCTTTGTGGTATGTAAAAACCATTACGTAAAGGACTATTATTGTGAGGATACTTGAACCATGAACACTTTGAGTTTTTTGTACATACTTTTTGACCCACATCCCATGAGCGAATAAATAAGAAATGATATTTATTATGAACTCTTGGTGTATTTGAACTCACTGCTTCATTTTTAGAGGTTTTGAAGCAGTAGAAGGTTCAGAAAATAATAACATGAAAAAAGTCAAGTGTTCATGGTTCGAGTAACAAGTAAGGAAACAAGAGAATGATGAACAAACATCACGATACCTAAAGAATGAATAGATAATGAAATGGTAGAACAAATGAATGGGCTGAATAATGAATGAATAAGGAGAAATGATTGGATGAATACGTGAATGGATGAATGGGTAGGAGGGTTTAATAAATGATAGAGTGACTGAATAAATGGATAAATATATGAATAGATGGAGGGATGAATGGGTAGAGGAATTAATAAATTCAGTGACTGAATAAATGAATGGATAAGTAAATGAATAGATGGAGGGATGAATGGGAAGATGGATTAATAAATGATAGAGTGACTGAATAAATGAATGGATAAATGAATAGATGGAGGGATGAATGGGTAGAGGAATTAATAAATTCAGTGACTGAATAAATGAATGGATAAGTAAATGAATAGATGGAGGGATGAATGGGAAGATGGATTAATAAATGATAGAGTGACTGAATAAATGAATGGATAAATGAATAGATGGAGGGATGAATGGGTAGAGGAATTAATAAATTCAGTGATTGAATAAATGAATGGATAAGTAAATGAATAGATGGAGGAATGAATGGGTAGAGGAATTAATAAATGATAGAGTGACTGAATAAATGGATGAATAAATGAATAGATGGAGGGATGAATGGGTAGAGGAATTAATAAATTCAGTGACTGAATAAATGAATGGATAAGTAAATGAATAGATGGAGGGATGAATGAATGGATAGGGGGATTAATAAATGGTAGAGTGACTGAATGAATTGATGAATAAATGAATGGATGGAGGGATGAATGGGTAGGGGATTAATAAAAGGCAGAGTGACTAAATTGGATGAATACATGAATCGATGAACAGATAATAAATTAATAGATAGAGGGATGAATGAGTGTATGAATGAATGAATAGATGAGGGGGTGGTTAAATGCATTTAATAAATAAATGTATGTGGATGGATAAATATTAAGCATTTCATATGTTCATCAACAGCTGCGCTAGTTGCTACTATCTTCCTATATCTTGTGGATGCAAGTAAAGGTAAGCGGTAACTGACAGCTATTTATCTCTCCTTCATCTTAATCGACATGATTTTAGTTGACATCTTAGTAGTGTAGTGTGCACTTTTTATATTGTATCATGTATCATATTGTATTGTATCATATATCATATTGTATTATTATATTGTATCATATTGTATTATCATATTGTATCATGTATCATATTGTATTATTATATTGTATCATGTTTTTGAATCTCAGGTGGTGCTCTAAATCTCTCCACCGCTGAACGAAAACAAATTGCTGCACAGTCTAAACTTGGAGTGTAAGTAGCCATTTATTGTAATTACAAAACAAGAGTTGACACTGAAGTTGATATGTTTTTCAGTAAACCACTTGGTGATGAAGAGTCGATCAGAAGTGATGACTCATTCCCTGGTGCTAGTCCTATTGTACCTCGTTCTGCTGCCCAACTACGAATGAGATTCCTGTCGCGTGTAGGACAGCAGGTAGACTTATATTACTTCTTATTAATGTTATTAGCATCATCATCATCAACACTGGCCTCATTGTTATCATCAGCATCATCATCACTATGATGATCATCAGCATCATCACTATCATCATCACCATCATCTCTATTGTCATCACCGTCATCTCTATTGTCATCACCATCATCACCATCATCACCATCATCATCATCACCATCATCACTATTGTCATCACCATCATCTCTATTGTCATCACCATCATCATCATCACCATCATCACTATTGTCATCACTATCATCATCTTTATTGTCATCACCATCATCTCTATTGTCATCACCATCATCATCATCACCATCATCACTATTGTCATCACTATCATCATCACCATCATCTCTATTGTCATCACTGTCATCTCTATTGTCATCACCATCATCATCATCACCATCATCACTATTGTCATCACTATCATCATCACCATCATCTCTATTGTCATCACCATCATCATCATCACTATTGTCATCATCACCATCATCATCACCATCAACACTTACATCATCATCATCACCATCATCATCACCATCATCACTATCTTCATCAGCATCAGCATCAGCATCATTGTCACCATCACCATCATCATCATCAATATCATTGATATTATACTAATGGAACAATGTGTCCTTCTAGTACTTCCAGATCCCAGAAAGTCACAGAACACACGCTCTTGCTTATCCTCACATATTGAAATAACTGTCAATCATTGGTCACGTGACAAGACAACTGACTTTTAAATGGTTTCCACTATCCCAAGATGCCATTCTTGGATCAAGAAAGACACGTTTGCCTCTCCTTTATCCTTTCAAAGATATTTGCCGATTATCACAATTATTATTTTTTTAAATTAATGATTACTTGTGCCTTTTTATAAGGTACTATTTTCGTTAGGGTTTCTTGTACCATGGGGAACAAATGCTAATTTGCACAAGGGGCAATAAAATATATAGGCCCTTCTTCGCTGACTAGTCCCAATCAAGATTAAGCAAGAATTAGATTGTTTTTGTTTTTGCTAATAGACCCTTTTGTGCGACTACTGAAACCGGGGCCACCCAATCAAATTTCACAATATATATTTTTTGAGATCAAACAAAACCTTGTACAAGGTTCTCACAAGCTAAGATGTTTCTTATTCTATTCCGTTCACATATAATGAATTTTTTTAGCATTTTAAGCAACAAAATCAAACATTTGTAGAAATTCTATTGTTCATATTCTCGATCGTGATTGGATAATAATGTTTTGGTGAAGGCCCCGGTTTCAGTAGTCGCACTGTAAGTGTCAAATCTCTTATGATAAATATTTTGTAAATAATATATATTCTGTTACAATAAGGAAACTAGAAGAAGGTCGATGGTTCCTTGATTGAGTGCATGGTGTCTTCCTGACAGGCTTTTTGTATGTCTGTCAGTCTGCCTGTCTTTCTGTATGTCTCACTTTCTCTTTCTGTATGTCTGTCTGCCTCTCTCAGGAATCAAAAAGAGTTTTCTCTAAACACGTGAAACAGATACTAGACTAATACTTATTTGTATGCCATCAATTTTTTCAATGTTTAATTTATTTTGCTTATTTGTTTGTTTGTATGTGTGCTTTTTTGTTTGTTTGTCTGTTTGTTTATCCATCTGTTTGTTTGCTTGTCTATCTGTTTGTTTATCTGTTTGTTTGTTTGCCTGTTTGTTTGTTTGTCTATTTGTTTGTTCGTCTGTTTGTGTATCTGTTTGTTTGTCTGTTTGTTTGTCTATTTGTTTGTTCGTCTGTTTGTTGCAGAATTGTTTGTTTGTTTATCTGTTAATTTGCCATTAAGTTTGTCCGTCCCAGCTAGTTGCTTTGTTTTTCTGTATTTTGTATCGTTTAATTATTTCACGACTTTAGTAAAACAATTCCATTAGTATTAACTTTGAAATTATAAAATTATAGAGAAAAGAAAAATATTGAATAAATTTTATAAAGAACTATCATTCCTCTTATTATAACCATGTTACAAGAAAAGAATCTGGTTCACTTAGGGGGAGAGCTCAGGAGTAAAAGTATCCGCTATGCTCGGGAATTTTAAAAACGCTTAAAGATACGGGACGATTTTTAGCCCCTATGAGTTACATAACAAAAACATAAAGTGTGAAAAGCGCAGGATGGAAGAAGTGTTTTTTTCTTTTTTGAATCCTAAAAGATGGAGGGAACGTTTCGTGACGTCACTAAGAACGGCTGCGAAGGAGATTATAAAAGATGCCACGAAATGTTGAAATTCGTCATTTTAGTGTTAATACCCAGAAATATCCCAAATCGCCTGAGTTACTTCCCTCCACCCCACCCCACCCCACCCCATCCCACCCCAACCCAACCCCACCCCACCCCACCCCACCCCACCCAGGGCTGGTAGAGTGTTCTTCGTGAATCGTTTCAAGTCATCGAGGTGATCATGTCATTAAGACTAAGGGTTTCGTGCCATGTAACTACAGCGGTAAAATAGAAAGGAAGGAAACGAACACCAAAATAATCGATATAAAAGGCAAGGCAACACACAGCCGCTAATGTCTAGGAGCAACACATTACTTAAAATAGAGGGGAAAAATAGCGAAATTTCATTAATACATTACTTAAAATATAGGGGAAAAATAGCGAAATTTCTAGTAGAATGAAGAAACAGTGTGTAACCTTTAAAGGGTGCGTTGACATAACTGGATATCTGTTTTTAGCCGTGCTATTTTTAGCTCTGTATAGAAACGCCCTCTGTTTTCAAACAATATCTGTTTACTGCTGTGCAAGCAACCAAAACAACACCTTAGTTCTCAAGAATCATTATCGTGATTAACTTTGCTTTATTGCATTATAAAGTAGCTAATTGGCAGTGCATAGTCACTAGCATTTGTGCCCTAAGGGCTTGCGTGAGGCAACTGAAATGATATACGTTTTAAACGAAAAACTGTTCTGGCTACCTCCTAATGGTTTTCATTTAGACCTTTTGTTTAACCCGTATTGAACGTCACGAAAACGTTTTCAAGGTTGAAAAAATATACAAATTAATATGATATGAAGAGTACTGAGAAAATATATACAGTAGCCGTTATATCGTATATATATACTATTTATATAGTAAAAAAGACCTCGATATATGTATGTATAATATTAATGAGTTTCTGCCCATCATTGCATGTGATATACATCACGACGACCTATCGCGACACTACCAACCATTAAACAAACAGTCCAACTCATTATTGCAAAACAATTATCTTGAATACATTCAATATTTGAGTCTCGTGACAACATATTAAATCTGTGTTCTAACTTGACTTTGTGTGAGTGTGTGTGTGTGTGTCTTTGAGAACGTTATATGGAAAGCGAATTTTCTCGGTATTTTAATCCAATTCAGTTTGCACTAGTCGCTTTAGATAGAAGGAAATTTGGTTATCGAACGAATGATCAATGGAACAACTGATCCGGATCGAGTAATCGCACAAATGGTGATGGGTCGAATGAATGATCGCTCGAATATTTGAAAAAATGATCTATCGATTAATTTAAGGAATGATCGGTGGAATAAATGATCGATTAAACGAATGATCGGAATAATAATAATAGAACGAATGATCGATGGAAGGAATCAAATAATCAATTACTGTCATTGATAAGCCACTTGATGCTAGTAATCTAGTTTGTGTAGCTCTTATAGTGGAGATTACAGTTGCGAAACTTGTAATGTGATAGACTGAAAGAACAATAGCCTACATGCTACTTACTACAATTTTGATCCCAAAAAACTATTGTTTTATCATATTTTGCTCCCTTGTTCCCTAAAAATAAATGCCCTTGCTCCCTTGATCCCTAAATATAAATGCCCTTGATCCCTTGATCCCTAAAACCCCCGGGAGGGGCTCATTAACTAATTTGTATTTATTTTTGTATGAATTCACTGAATTATTCTCCAACTGTTTGTCTGCATAACAACTTAAAACACAATTTCTCCTTTACATTCTATGCTCACATTGCAGACACCATAGATGTGATAACAGGTTTCCTGCATCCATGTATTTAAAGGTTAAAAGTTAAAACGTTAAAAGAATATATGTGCATTTTTTCTGCCCTACTCATCGTTGTACGTGAGACCGGTGAAAGCGGTACGTGTCTGGACTGTGATTAGCTCTATATTCCATACGGAGGGGAATGGGGGAACCTTATACTTAAAAAAACATTATTGTACTAATCAACACAGCATATTTTGCAAACCTTAACAAGCCTACCACTATATCACTACCACCATCGCCTTCTGACACCACTACCATCATTATTACCACCACAACACCAGCCTCCTCCTCAGGCAACTTCTCCCCCCCCCCCTTCTTTGCCTATGACCGTGGTGCCCTATGAGGAGGCTACTACACTCACCACCGCCACCATCACTATCACCACCACCACCATCACCACTATCATCTCCAACTACCACCACCATCACCTCTAACACCACCATTACTATCACCACCACCACCACCTTCAAAAACAGCCACCACCAACCACTACAACCCCTAGCCTGCCATCAGCTGACCACTACCACCACCACCAACACTACCATACGTAATTATACATGATTAATAGAATTAAATTACGTCACAACTACTTAGAATCCAAAAAGTTATTTTATCAACTCTACCAGCAACCAATGCTACTAGAGACCGTGCAATATGTGTATAAGAATGTATACAACGGTCCCTTCCACTGATAACACCTATTTAATGATAGTATAAGGACAGTCAATATTTGTTTATCATCGTTACCATGAGTTTCCGTATTCCAAAGTTTCCGTAACACCGAACTACGAGCCACCTTAACGGAGTAAAGTTCACGATATGTGGAGATTTAGAGATATATGCACCCTTAATAGCAGGTAGGGGTCCTGGTTTTAACACTGATAACTAAACAACTCAAGCAAATAATTACTTGAGTGCAAATAACAAGAGCAAATCAAAGTTATCGCGGAATAGTTCTGGATGAATGCACGCTTCGTTGTGCGTAGACCTTGAACTGACCAATCACCGACCAGTATCTTCGATAGTAATTTGCATCGATATCTATCATCACAAGTACGAAGATCCTTGTATGCCTTTGCTAATATTTCAGCTGTTCAAAATCCAGAGCCTTGAGAAGGGGAGTTCTTACAAATTATAACGAACTTCTGTGTTATCGACGAATCCCGAATGTGAAGCAAATCATTGAAGGACTTCCAAGGACGCGATTTGCCATGGCGTCGGTTACAGGGAGTCGAAAGAAAGACAGAAAAACAACTTTACAAGACTTTGACTTGTCAATAACGTTAGGTAAGAACAACTACCTCGATCTTAATTCCTGCTTATTGGAAAGTCAACTTTGTTTAACAAGGAAATTTTCTTGTCATTTAGCAAACACTTGTTATGTTTTGCTTACTTCTAGGGACGGGAACGTTTGGTAGAGTACTTCTAGCAAAGGACAGACATGGATCCGAATTCTACGCTCTCAAAATTATGACTATAAGTGAAGTTATACGCTTGAAGCAAGTCGAACACGTACAGAATGAGAAAAATATACTGATGAAAATCGAACATCCTTTTATCGTCAACTTGTAAGTGTATTAGCAAATGCTAAACAAACAGTAATGGCAGTGTTTGCTTGAGTCTTGGTGTGTTTATTCTGTATATCGGACAAAGATCAATCTAGCCTTATAATGGAATGTAGGCATTCTCGTAAATGCACTTAGTAATATATCCTCTTTTTAGACTGATATTAATAATGTATTATTAATCTCAGAGTTAGAGTACCAATAGTTCTAGTGTCGTTAAACGATCGATGTATTTGTCAAGCGACATGTTGGTCGTTTGTGTATCGGATTTTTGGTTGTATCTTTGACCTGTTTACTGAAGGAATTTCCACAGTCAACTCTATGTATTATCGCTGTAATCTCTTACTTTTGGGTAGATTTGTAACCCATTCGTATGGAAAACCATTTCAATGCTGAAAATCGAAAGAATTCGATGTCAAGAAAACCATTTGAATGTCAGGGAAAATGTTACGAAAACCATGCCAGTGTCAAGAAAGCCTTTGTATTGTTTGAAATCGAATTATCTTTGTTTTCATAATGTGAATTTTTCAAGTTTGATTTTATCCTTTGTAGTATGTGAACAAGGTTAATTTTTAATGTTTGCAGACGAAACTGCTTGAAGTTCTATCCATGGATGGTTTTCTTGAATTGAAATCAATATTGAATTTTTAAACAAACTAATCTAAAATATTTAGAGCTCTATTTCAATAAGATAACTAAACGAACCTTTGTATCAAATAATCCCTTGAGTACTTGAATAGATTTAGTTAAAGTTATTTGAATTTATAACAAAGTAAATCATATTTGATGAATGATTCATTTCCATGAAGAAAAAAATGAAATATTATATATGCAGAATATGAATTCCTCTACTTGAAGCTAACTTCAATGAATTGATTTTTGAATTTACTATGTTTCGAGTGTAAATGTCATTCCCAAAATTAGTTTTTATTAATAATTTTTCCAGTTTGTGGTTTACTATCTGTAAAACAACAACTCTATCAAATTTATCTCATTTAAAATTACATTTTACAGAATGAAAGCAATCTTTTCAAACATATTTTGATTTTGAAATTTCTTCAATTTCACAGACATATTCTATAAATCTATATTCATATTATTCTTTAATTATGTTTTTTATTTACTAAAGTTATAATCAGTGCTAAAATTAGAAAGTGCTATTTTAAAACCTGATTAATAATTAATTCATCTTTTTTTTTAATAGAAAACAAAAGAGCATAGCAAAGCATTTCCTGTACTGTCTAACACAATGAATATATTCCTATGCATAAGTTATTGATGTCTGACTAGCTAGAGAGCTTTTATACAAGAATAAACACGCATAGACCTTTCATTTTGTATAATTACATATGCGTAAAATGAAATAAGGGCTGCTTTATTTAGATTATGTATTCACTTTTATTTTACTGTATTTATTGTATTTTTACATATATTAGCATTTAGTTTTTATCAAATCTTGATTTATATTTGTGTGGCTGTTTTATTGTTTTATTTCTTACTTTATACACTGTATAATTCACTTTCACTTAACTGTATTTATTGTATTTTTACATATATTAATTAGCATTTAGTTTTTATCAATTTGATTTATATTTGTGTGACTATTTTTTTTGTATTTCTTTCTTTATATGGGCCATTAAATTATTTTTCTGACCAGTTTTGCTAATTATTGTTTTCTCTTAATGTTTTCCTTTCCTTCTTTATTTCATATACTGTCATAAATTAAATTGTTTCTAATCTGACCAGTTTTGCTAATTATTGATTTTTTCTTTATTTTCCTTTGATTCATTTTATTTACTTTTAACCCTATAAAAGTAATGTTTATGTTAATATTGTTTTCAAATTCACTTATAATTATTACTGTTCTCTATAGTTATTTACAATGAGAAATCTAATACCAACTGATGTTATATTTTGCTTTTCAGACTGTGGACGTATCATGATCAAACATTCCTCTACATGTTATTAGAATATGCTTGCGGCGGAGAGTTATTTACCTACCTACGTACTGCCGGCAGATTTAACAATGGAACAGGTCTTTTTTACAGTGCTGAAATAGTCTCAGCGTTGCACTATCTACACGGCATGTCAATGGTATACAGAGACTTAAAACCAGAGAATATATTGTTAGACCGCGAAGGCCATGTTAAAATTACTGATTTTGGCTTCGCAAAGGAAGTTCATGACAAGTAAGTAAAACTATCCTTTGACTTCTTTATGATATCTATTACTTTGGGGATAAGATGCAGTCTCTGCTAAGAGGGTCCTGAAGGAGTAAAATGGGAGCTGGGATTGGCCTTATTTTTGACTGGGAAAATGGGATTGGATGCACTGGGACTGGGATTTACAAATAAAAGAACAATAGAAAATGGGAATGGGATTGAAAACTTGAGCAAAACTGATGGGATTATATCATTTTTGACTGTACAGAAATATTGAGATGGGAAACTGTTACCATATTTCTCTCCATCTCCAATAAGCCATTTGCACAATATCGTCATAGTAACCAGTACCAGAATGCTTTGCCTTCTTTCTTTTGTGAAATAGTTATAGGTGTTGTGGGTGGCATAGTCCATTGTTTGCCACATGCATCTCACTGTTGTCAGGTTCAAGGTTCAAACACTGCCTTGGGCATGTTATTCTCTCCCTTGCTACAATGGTTTTACGGTTCTCCAGGTTTCCTCCATCATAAAAATCAGTGTCAATTCAAGTTTTATATGATGTAAATATTGAATGTAGTGGTAGTGACACTGAGTGAACCTCAGGGACGAGCCCCATTGGGGAGTGATGGTTATAAAATATAAATAGAAACTAACGAGTTAAACTAGTATAGGCTGCGTGGGTGTTTGATATAAACGATAAGTAATATAATGAAATTTGTAACACCATAAAAAATGTTGACTTAGATTTACTAAAGTCAACATTTTTTATGGTGTTACAAATTTCATTATATTAATTATCATTATAAAATTAATATATATTAAATGTTTTTACAATTATCAAGAAAAAATAAAATGTGAATCATTCTGGTACTGGTACATGTAGTAGAATAATGCTCTTGTACAAATATCTTGACACAGGGTTCCCATTACATGAGTCATTCTATCTTTTCTTACTATTTTTCAGAACATGGACATTATGTGGCACACCGGAATACCTTGCTCCAGAGATTATTCAGAGCAAAGGTCACAATAAAGCTGTGGATTGGTGGGCTTTAGGAATACTAGTTTATGAAATGCTTGTAGGGTGAGTATGGACAATCTATTATTACTATGTTATATATGAAAGTGTTAATGGAAACTAGCGAGTAAACTAGTATAGGCTGCATCAGTATTTGATATAAATGATAGGAAATATAATGAAATTTGTAATACCATAAAAAACTGTAGTAAAGTTAAGTTAACATTTTTTTTACGTTATGAATTCCAACTTAGGGACTGGTCATAAAGTATGGGAGGGGGGGGGGGGGGGGTATTGGGCTCAAAAATTATGGCCCACCCCACCATTTTTCTGGCCCATCCCCCCCCCTCCCTATACTTTATGACCAGTCCCTTATAAAGAAATTTTATTTTAATTTTATAACGAGAGAAAGAAAACAATTGTTGTATTTGTTTGTTGACATGACTTGTATTTCAAGAATGGCAGTAACTTTGTTGATAATTTTGATTGTTTTCATTGTAGGTATCCTCCTTTTTTTGACGATAATCCATTTGGTATTTATGAAAAGATCCTATCAGGAAAAGTTGAATGGCCAAAACACATGGAAAATACTGCAGCAAGGTAGAAAAACTAATAACAATTTAACTGTTCATTTTTTAAAAATTTGAAAACTATTTAGGAAAAACAGCTTTTCACATAAATTTGTTTATCGTTGCTATGGAAACGTCAATTAACATAAAAAGTGCATTGTACATAACTTTCATCCAAGTCTGATATTTGTTCAAAAATGTTTATTTATTGAACTAAAGCAATATTTTATATAAGCAGTTTAATAAAGGATAATATGACCAATATATAACTACTAAGAGCCACCTTAAGTGCTAGCTTAGTTAACTATGGTGCTAGCTATAAAAAAAACATTTCTATACATAAAAAGTTCATTGAATGACAATAAATGTTGTAGTTGAATGATAGAAAAGCCATTTAGCTGCAAGGAAAACCATTTAGGGGGCTTGGAAGCCATTTGCATCATGATCATGGTAGTTAAGCCAATTAAGTGTCAAACTAAAGAACCCAGTTGGATGGTGCAAAGCCATTTAGATGCTATGAAAGCCATATAAGTGTTCCAAAGGCCATTAAGTTGAGATTAAAGGATCGAAAAGCCAATTTGATACCAGGAAAAATCAACATTATTTGATCGCAAAAAAAAATGTATCTATAAAAATTTATATTTATAAAAGTTTTTATTTTGCGCTCAAAACACTTTTGAACTACTGTGTCACACTAAAGAATCCTTGTATATATATACTTTCTTGTCAAAAAGTGTTTTTTATAGTGTTATAGGTCAACGGAAGAAACGCGTGTGTTTAATAGGAAACCGCTTTTTATTGATCAAGGAAGCCATTTAAATGCAAGAAGGAAACCAATTCAGTGTCAATCGAACTCCCGCGCGCGCTACTGTTTGAGAAAGACATCACATTGCTTATTTTTAAAACATTGTTAAGAGTTCTCCGCGGAAATGTTATTTTTTCTGTTTGTGATGACATCGGTTGATTGTTTTGTCTTTTTTGACTCAAAATAGAATGTCCTAGGCCAAGTTCAAGCGGCAAGTTCACGTCAATCGCAATAGAAACAATATCTACAAACGATCAGATATATACCAGTTTCGAGGCATGTGAAGTGCGACGTTGTTTTTGTTAGGGATTTTATCTTGTGTTTGATCATAATATTCGTGTTAATTTGCGCTAAATAAGTAATAAATATCATTATTATTATTGTATTATTTCAAAGGTGATAATACTTTTCATGCAATTTCCCGTGTTTTAATGACTGTTTCTATTTTGCCAGGGATTTAATAAAGAGACTTCTAGTGCACGATAGAACGAGACGATTAGGGAGTATGAAGGTGAGCTATGGCCGTCCTACCCTTCATTAGCCGTCTTTAGAAGAAGGACAAATCGTCTAATGATGGACAAATCGTCTTATGACGGACAAGTCGTCTGGTGTGTAAACGGGAAGAATAAAATTTGAGACAAAAAAATTTGTCCGTAAAGATGATTTGTCCGTCAAGAAGATTCATTGTCTGTCAAGACGAATTGTCCGTCAAGACGATTCAGTGTCTGTCAAGATGATTTGTCCGTCAAGAAGATTCATTGTCTATCAATACGATTTGTCTATCAAGACGATTTGTCCATTTTCTATTGTGAAAATAGCTATTGTAGGTAAATTTACTGTTGTCAAAGCCGGAAAACAGACAAAACCTACAGAATTTGTATTTTGTTTTCTTGACACGTGATTCTATTCTTGAACCGGAGACAGCTGGAAACAAGGGCATTAAAAGAATACAAGAATGACGTGGTTTATGTTTTTTTTTGTAGAATGGAGCAGAAGACGTGAAAGGTCACAAATGGTTTAAAGTGATTGACTGGAATCTAGTTTATCAGAGGAAGTTAAAGGTATCACAACAAGTTGACTGTGCAGAGCTAATATACTCTGGTCTGTATGATGGTAATGATGATGTTTGAAGTGATGATGATAATTATATGTTGACGAAATGTTGTGATGACATCAACGAAGGAAATCATAGTGATTATGAGGATTGGGGTTATAATTATGATGGTAATGATGACGGTGTTTGGGGTAATGATGATGACGATGTTTGGGGTAATGATGATGATGATGATGATTGGGGTAATAATGATAATGATATGTTGACGAAATGTTGTGATGACATCAACGAAAGAATTGATGATGATTATGTTGACGATTGGGGTTATTATGATGGTAATGATGATGATGTTGTAGAGCATCGTGAAGATGATGATGATGATAACGATGACAGTAGTGACTGATATAATGAAGAGAATGATGATGATTACGTTGATGATGTTGGTAATAATGGTAATGATGATGATGATGATGATGATGACGAGCGTCGTGAATGATGATGATGATAACGACGACAGTAATGACGGATATGATAAAGAGATTGATCATGATGATGCTGATGCTGATGAATGAGCTAAGAGAATAATAGTTACAGTCATAATGTAAATGAATCTTTGACCTTTGATTCTAATGCCTATTGTCTCGCAGCCACCGATTGTACCAAAGATTTCTCATCCAGGTGACACAAGAAACTTTGACGAGTATCCCGAAGAGGACTGGAAATCAGCGCCTCCTCTAAGTAGCAAACACCTAGAGCCATTCAAAGGATTTTAAAGAACTTATATTTTTACCGTATGTATTGTCTTATTAATTGTATATCCTACTCCCTCTTATTGGTCGTGTTCTTCTTAGCTTTATCTTGCCTCCGCCGCAGCCATCACGCTCAAGGGCTTCCTGTGTAGGAAAGTGGAAGAGGAGAGAGGGAGAATGGGGGCGAGAAGGGGACTCCTTTTTTCTTACCCCTTTCCCTGTCCCTGTCTTCTCACGGTCAACCATTACAAAGGAAGCCCAAGGAAGGGTTGCCTGCGGTGGAGGCCAAGCACTATCGTTATTATTGATAGTGCCAACATCGTACAATTCATCATCATCATTATCATATATTATCTTAGTCTTCTTAATCATCATCATCATCGTCGTTATCATCATCATCATCATCTTTTTCATCATCATAAATTATCATTAGCATCTAGTCTTCTTAATCATCATCATCATCATCTTTTTCATCATCATCATTATCATTAGCATCTAGTCTTCTTAATCATCATCATTATCATCTTCATACATTATCTCAGTCGACTTAATCAACATCATCATCGTTATCATCATCATCATTATCATTAGCATCTAGTCTTCTTAATCATCATCATCATCATCTTTTTCATCATCATCATTATCATTAGCATCTAGTCTTCTTAATCATCATCATTATCATCTTCATACATTATCTCAGTCGACTTAATCAACATCATCATCGTTATCATCATCATCATTATCATTAGCATGTAGTCTTCTTAATCTTCATCATCATCGTTATCTTTTTCATCATCATCAATATCATTATAAATATCATCATTCTCATCATCGTTATCATTATAATCATCACGGTTGTCATGGCTATCATCATTATCATCATTTGTCATCATTATCAATACTCATTGACTCTCTCCTTCTTTCCTTAGGAAATGGCCCGTTGAAATATTGGATAATTTTATAAAACTGAAGACATACAGAGGCGTGCGAGTACAAATCTACCGGGGACCCTGTGGTGAAATGCGCCACAGGTAGCCCGCATAATGCACTTTTATCAGAAGAAGAATATTTTTGAAATTTATGAACGAAAACTAATCATGGGTTGGGATTGCATTTTATAGAAAAACAAAACGCAAGGCTTGGGCTTGTTTTATAAAACTCTGAACGTGCATGGTATTTTGTTTTAATAAATGAGGTTATTTTTGAACTCCAAAACAATCACTGCTGAAAATTCAAAGGAATGTGAATATTATGTACAGAGAATGAATGGCTTTTATCGATTGATGTAATTCAAGGTGCAAAATATTTTTATCTTATTTTTTTTTAATAGAACGAAGCTGAATGTTGTTGTATTTTGAAGCAAAAAGGTATTTTATAAAGAGTGTCATGGAATATTTGTCTTGTCTCTTTTTATGTGGGCTTTAGTACATTGAAAACCGTCATTTTTGACAATTTGTGAGCACTTTGCACAGGCTATAACCCACCCGAAATGGTTATGGTCATTTTTTTAATAAAAATTGTCATTTTTGGCAATTTTTGAGCACTTAGCATGGGCTATGAACCACCAAAAATCGTCATTTTGGGCATTTTGCACAGGCGATAACCCACATTTTGGGCCATTTTATAATTTTGCATGGATAATAATCCACTAAAAATCGTCATTTTGGGCCATTATTGCGCATTTTGCATGGGCTGTAACCAATCAAAAATCGTCATTTTGGGCCATTTTTACGCATATTGCATTGGCTATAACCCTCTAAAAATCGCCATTTTTGGGCATTTTGCATGGGCTATAACCCACTAAAAATCGTCATTTTTGGGCATTTTGCATGGGCTATAACCTAAATATAATTAAAAGTTCATTGATATAGTAAATGATACAGACATGGTTTTGATAAGATTTATTTAGCGCTGTTCCCCTACATCAGGACTAGTATTATGGGATGCATGTGTCTACCACATGACTTTATAGACGTAGTTTGTCCAGTGTTTGCCTACTCCCTTAAAACAGTTGGTCGAGTAGCCATGTTTCTGGTATGTTGTATCGTCTCCGGCCCAACACTCTCCGTAGAACTGGATTGCAAAATACTTTTTACCGGCTTTTCTTGCTGCTTCATAGCATTTTTCAACTGAGATAAGAGGATCGTTAGTTAGTGTTTGTGTTTATTTTAATATCTAAAGCTAAACTTATAAAGAGTAAGAGTTATGATTTTTATTATTAATCCATCCATCCAATCATTCATTCATTCATTCATCCATCCAATTATTCATTCATTCATTCATTCATTCATTCATTCATTCATTCATTCATCCATCCATCTAATCATTCATTTATTCATTCATTCATTCATTTATTCATCCATCCATCCAATTATTCATTCATTCAATCATTCATTCATTCATTCATCCAAAAATTCATCCATCCATCTAATCTTTCATTTATTCATTCAATCATTCATTTATTCATCCATCCATCCAATTATTTCCACATCAAAAAATTCCTTAATTTTTGTGAGCCTTTTTCACTGTAATTTTTAAACATTCGATCTCTCTATCTGCATTGAAACTCCATCCTCCGATCAATACATCAATCAGTCAATCAATCAGTCAGTCAATCAGTCATCAGTCAGTCAGTCAATCAGTCATTCAATCAATCAGTCAATCAATCAGTCATGCAATCAATCAGTCAATCAATCAATCAGTCATCAGTCAGTCATCAGTCAATCCGGCAGTCAGTCAGTCAGTCATCAACCAGACAGTCAGTCAATCAATCAAACAGTCAGTTCAATAGATACATACTTGTAACTTCGAGATGAAACCAATCGATCGATCCTCGGAAATTCTCGAGTAATGTCATAGCTCGGTCGGAGCCGACATCGTGCCAGCATCCGAGGTCTTTCCATGGTGCAAAGCGGTAGATAAAGTTATGGCTCTGCGCTCCAACACCTGAGAGAACGAAACAAGAATTGGAATATTTGAAAATGATTGTTGACATAATATCAATCGAAAACAAATCAACAAACAAACAAACAAAAAACATACAAAAAAAACTGAGAGATTCAATTCAAACGAGCATAATCACATAATCAAGAGAGTATGTGATTATCAATAAGCTTGAAAATATCGCAGCACAATATATACACCTTATCGAATTATGGCAACCATTTTGAACAACTAGTTTTCTGACTGACAAACCTCTCATATATGTAAAAACGTTCCATTATATACGTGATTACGAGGCTAGTAGGGCAATAGTCATACACTATAAATTGACAAGACGGTCTTCAACTGTTGACCAACTAGCCTCATGTTGATGTAGATATACAAAAGGCAGTCAACGCATATACGAGAGACTACTTAATTGTGCAGATATTTGTAAATACGTCGCTCGGTGAGATGACGAATGCATGGCAAAATTCAAAAACGTTTCTCGCGTAGCTTTTTTCGGCAAATCTTGTTAAGTAATATGTCACATATATTTATTACATCACACGGGTGGACAATTTGCAATGCAAGGGCACTCTTACCACAGGAACCCCCAGGGGTCCCCGTTATATAATGGTAAATAACACTATAGATTTACCTTCAAAGCAGTTAGTTCCTTTGCCATGGACACCAAAGGTTAAATGAGCAGTCTTCGACCCCCAACACTCACCATAGAATTGGATGCCAAAATACTTGTAGCCTAACGCTTGCGCATTTTCAGCACACTTTGTTACCATGCTTCTAACGTTATACCAATCGATATTCTTTCGGTTATTGAGGTACAAATCAGAGAGGGCACGGGCACCAGTGGCTACTTCATCTCTATAGCAACCAACTTCAAGAATCTGAGGAACAGCTTGGAAAATAGAATGGCCAATCAGAACGTTCCGTGAATGACCAATCAGAACGGTCCGTGAATGGCCAATCATAAGGATCGATTTGAACTAAACAATATTGTAAACTATACTAGAGGTATAGAAGAAACAACAATAATTCATATCTTTTTCGCTGGATTTATTATATGAACTAACATGAACTAGACGCACTTGGTGCGTTTACTCAGGCTACGTCATAGAGTAGTAATTGATAGGTGGTTTACCTGTGGCATTACGTCATGTGTAATCTCGACAATAGACCCATAGATAGAAAAGGTAAATCTAAACTTAGGCTCCCTTGCGGGGTAGCCTGAGTAATGAGTATGCATGTTTAGAAATAATCCCACGAAATCGAGACGTACATGTGCTCATAGCAACGAGGCCGTATCTAATTTTTTAATCTTATTGTTTTCTTAGAAATTTCAACGAGCTGAGGTCATCATTAATAACATAACAACAGTATTGATTTAGTCACGTGATGCGTACCTTCATGAAGACACTTGACTCCAGCGTCACGTGAATGACCACACCCAGTCTTACCCCACCCACTGTGTGGACATTCAGATAGTTTCATCTCGTCTCCTTTACACTGTACGTTTTTTAGCCAGACCTTCCCGGTACCCTCACCATACTTGGCTCGTCTTTGAAAACAAACAATAATTTATTATTATTCACAATTCATAACAAAATCAAAAGCCTCTATCGCTGATTGAAGTGCATGGACCAAGGGAGCACGGCAGACTATTGTTGTGCGTTGAATATATTTTATCGTTTTAAATTATACATCGATCTTTTGAAAGTTTTAAATTACATCGATCAACGGCGTTTGGTAAATTAATGGGTCTATCCGCTAGCAAGTGAAAAATGAGGACCCCCTGCATGCCTTGGCGAGCGAGTCCAATTAAACAACTCTCGGGCGACACTCGTACACTGCTCGTCCCCTCGGCAATGACAATTGCGCCCGCATTTCTACTGGTCAGTCAATTAACGAAAATATTCAAAAATTAGAATATATTCAAACCACAAACAACAGTCTGCCGTGCTCCCTTGCATGCACTAAGAAAGAAGGCAAAGTTAACTGTGGAAAGACATCCACAAGTATATTGACAAAACAAACGCTTGTACCTTGCCTCATGTACAGCTTTAATGAATCCTAGTTCAAAACACACGACCTCGGCATCTTGTTTGTCCCAGTTATAATCACAGATGGAGCCCCATTGACCATCATGCTTCACTTCAACACGACCTGTACCGTTACCCACCATGCCTTCGGGCTTCACAATTCTGACATTGGCCCCTAAGTAAACACGTGATCATAGTAAAAACCATGGAAACATTACACTATGTATTAAGATGAAGGGGGTGTGGGAGTTGACGAGAATAGATGTAAGGAAGGAGGGGAGGGGAGGATAAAACAGAGGTCAATACATGGTGTTACAATTCGTGCAGGTGGGCATGAGGTAAATGACGACTAGTAGCGATAGAAGTGTGTGGCTCGCGGTTTGTATAAAAATGTGGGTTAGCAGCAAGGTAAAATAAGACATAAACTACAAAATATGATACAGAGTTGGTTGGAAAGTAGGGGAAGAGTTAGTGTGTTTTCATCCTTTATATCAATATTTCTCGATGAGCTGGAAACATACCCTGCTCTCGCTTGGTGAACGCTGCAAATAATAGAAAAGAACTGTTACATTTACACAAATCGATAAGATATTGTCTGGTTGATCCTGTGAGCAACTGTTAACAACATTGCGAAATTTATTTTTACAACACAAGCAACGTCCAAATACAAATATGCTCCCTCGTTTGTCCGATATATTATAATTTATTTTGAATTAAGAAAGGTTCTGGAATGTTCATTCAAACAACAACAACAAAAGAGAAAACGAAAGGGGAAAAAAAGAAAACAAATGAAATCACTTTTTTAACGTGTCAATCTTCTAGCTGGACACGTGTGCCCTACTAATTGGGGAGACTCAGACACACACTCACTACCTCTACGTTAAATATTTTGCACACAACTCGCGATCGGCTCATATGTTAATTCATTTTGCAGAGCTAGGGAGGAAAACCGGATAACCCGGAGAAAAATCCTCGTAACATAGAAGAGAAGAACACATCAAACCAAATCAACTCACATAATATAATCCATGCACAAGCCGGGACTCGAACCTGGACCACAGCAGTGAGAGGCCAGTGCTCACACCGCTAGGCCACCCATGCCACCCTAATATTTGGGCGTCTTTGCAAACATGCAGTAATATAGACAATGCAAGTTCCCTCAACTTGGGAATAGTTTAAAAAGAAGAGTATTTTCTTACCGCAGAGAACAGTCGGAAGAAACAGGACAGCAAATAACCCCTTCATTTTGGTGGAGCCTTGGTGTTCAAGTCAATGACGAGCCCTATAATAGTAACGAAAGAAACAATCTTTAATAAATACTACAGCCAATTAAAAAAGTGATAATCAATTTTGATATATGACTTATTTGATCGGTCAATATAATAACGATTTTTAATTGGTGATAAATAGTTCTAATTAGCCGATAATGGTATATTTTTAATTAAAAAACTTTATTTTTTTACGATTAATTTTGAAATAAAAAAGGCATTAAAGTGTAGATGAATAATGATGATTGATTGGAATGATATATAATATCATAATAAGTGATAAAAATAATCTTCATTATCAAGTCTGACTCGAGTCTGTGTTATCTGCCTCTTCCTACGGCTTCGGCAGATAACACAGACCTCGGTCTTGATAATTTACGATATCATGCTCAACCTCTCCCAATAATTGCTTATTATTATCAGCCGTAAGAAATAAGTCTAAACTGATCACATGCAGTTCCAAAATATGGCTACAATGATGATATCACAAAATTATTTGAGAAATAGTGTGTTAATAGTAGTAATTATCGTGGTTGATAATAATAATAATAATATAATAATTTTCTTCTTTATATATTTATCAATATATTTAATGTAGATAATTTCTATATCCGTATTGAAATAAAGTAAAAATATCACTGATATTATTATTGATATTATTATCAATAGTGATAATTTACTCTTCTTTATATTTATACAAATCTATAACATCTAACCTGCCTCGACTAGCCGTTATGCTATTTGCAGGTTGTAGATGCATACGTATCTTGTAAAATAATTACAGTGCGAATCAAATAACCGTGGGCACCTAGAAATATTTTAGAAATCGTTTATTGTTCGTTGAACAACTCAGAAACAACTATATCACCGCAAGAAGTTTGACTGATGTGTAGTATGATAAACCTTTGTAGTTAGAGTTGTTTGTGAGTTGTTCAATGAACAATAAACGATTTCTAAAATATTTCTGGGTGCCCACGGTTTTTCGATTCGCACTATAATCAAGGCAGAGCTAATAACTCTGATCAAGGCATTCGATCAAGGTACATAAATTGAATGGAATGGAATGGAATGGAATGGAATGGAATGGAATGGAATGGAATGGAATGGAATGGAATGGAATGGAATGGAATGGAATGGAATGGAATTGAAAATACAAAAAATAGGATTGATCGAGAAAAATTATTAAATTATAAATAGTACATTACTTAAAGTAATAAAATAGTAACAAATCATATGCACAGTTTTTTATGAGTTTAAATTGCCTTGTTCGTTTGTCTGTGTGAATTAACTTTAATTGAATAATTGCCTATTTTTGCGAGTAACTGGTTGAAAATCAATAAGACGATTTCTCAGTCACAGTGTCGGTGTTTCAAAGTAACAATTACTGCAGTAAAGTAAAAATGCTAGCTTTTTCAGAAAATTACTTACAATAAATGATTTTTAATTAATTCATCGTCGACGTAAAAAGGATCTTATAATACACTGTGTAAAGGAGAGTTTTACTTAATGACGTTTATTAGTAATACTTTTTTTAAAACACTTTTTGTAAAAACTTCTTATATCAATAGCAACTTAACTGAAGAGGGGGACATGGGGAGCTTTTGAAATCCGCAAATCCGCAAGAAAAATCGTTTAAATCCGCGAATCCGCATTCGAAATTAACGAAAATCCGCAAATGTATTAACAAAAACAACGCAAACTTTACAACTATATTATTTGAAAACCGACTTAAAAATATCAATTAACAACTAACAATTACGATGCCACGCAAAGTAAGGTCGCGTCACGACTAAGGTCAGTTTCTCTAAGGAGTCAAAGTATTGAAAGGGCTCAAATCCGCAATTTTAACCACTTCTGACGAATCCGTAAATCCGCAAAAAAATTACCGAGAATCCAAATATCCTCACTAAATAATGGCCTAATCCGCCTATCCGCAAACCCCCATGTCCCCCTCACTGAACAGTGTATAAGTTTACATTTAGGATGATATGGCAAAAAATACAACTGATAGAATATAACAATATGAATTATACATATCTACATAATTATTTCATATCATTTTCATTATCAAAATCATAAATTCTAGTGATAAATGTCGCGAAATAAAAACCTTACCTAAATCTGTCCCGGCTTGAAGAATCTTAAATTCCCTTTCCTCATAACTGGACTAATCAGGTGGAAATTTCTCGATAATCATTAAAGTTAGCCAAACAATAACTACAATACCGGATCTCTCAACCTTACACATTGTATTAGTGTAAGTAAATAGTTGTTCGTTTGGTAATAATTGTCAAGGAAAGTTAAACATGTTCAGAGTTGTGCTTGAGACGGTTGAGACGGTTGAGGAAGCAACAAAACAAAGTCAAGACGAAACTTCCCCAAAAACTCGACAAAAAATACAACTTTCAGAACTTTAAAACGTCCTTATTCATAATAATATTAATGATAAAATTTAGTAGTCAAATCTATACAAAAAGGAGGTTTTGTAAAGGCCGATTTACACGGCACGATTGTCGTGTGCGACTTGTAGTATACGACTCAAATGACCTCCAATTCGTGCCGTGTAAATGCCCCTACGACTTGCCTACGACTGACGCACGCGACCTACAACTTGTAGTAGGATTTTGAGCCAAGGATCAAAACCCTACGACTTGTCGTAGGAAAATGACGTGATTTGTTCCATATTAGGACTCATTTGTGCTGGGGACTAAAAAAGCTCTCAAAAATTTCCAGATTCGCTTTAAGGGTCCTTTAACAGTGCAGCCGCCAAAACACAAATCATTTTGAGGATTTTAAATATTATTAAATTTGCGCTTTGTAAGTATAAATTTTATTTTTATTATCACAACAGAAAAAGTGTTGAAAGGCTAGTTAGCAAGCAATAAAATAATGAATTATTTATTTTTCTTGACAAACAACTATTGTATTTGTCTTCAATATTTATACAAACAGTAAATAATGTGATGATTTCAAGTATTATTTTCAGATTTGTTAAACATTGTTTCAGCACAAAAATCAGTTCTGCGGAAGAAATTTAATAGATTAAATTTAATTTTTGTCAAAACATTTCTAAAAGAATTATGATGTTTTGAAAATCGCAGTTGATTTTGGTTTTGGATGACCTCATTTGTCCAAGATGGCGACGACCTTTTCATGGCTTACTTTTCTCGCTTTTAATACTACAACAATGAGTCGTCTTAATTTTTTGTAGCAAAAATAAAATAATGTATATGCCTTTAATACATATAAAATGACATGTCTTTATACAAAACATACATTCACAAACAAATAATTATGTGAATCCCGGTCAAAGAATTGACCAAGAGAAACCGGAAAATTGATATTTGTATATGGTCAGTCTATAGACTTTTATAAACCAACACAAAACCACCTAAACCTACAAATAATTCCTCATCGTTTGCCTTGTCCGTTTGCAATATGTCCAAGTAACTCCAGCAGCTTGGTGTGAATTTTGCCGCGAGTAGCTGTGGTGTAGTGTTCTCGCTACATCTCGTCGCCATGTATTTTGCTCTGGTTTTGCTCATTTTCCCTGTAGTTCTAGCGGGTAAGAATTATATTTTTGATCATAACTACATTGCAGTTCAGAAATTCGTAGTAAATGTAAAAAGATGTATAGTTTGTATATCGCGCCATTTTATGGGATCAATGACTCAAATTGATATCAAATCGAATGAGATCTAGAACGATGGTGTTTTTTAAACTTATTCTTGGTGTTTATAATGTTTTTTTATCTTTTTTTCGTTTTTGTTTTTACCTTTTTTTACTTCATTTCTTTTTCTTTTACTTTTTTCGAGGTCTACAAGGAAACAAAATATGTGTTTAAACGTTTTTGTTTTTGTTTTGTTATTTCAGAGGAGTTTGCAGGACCAGATGATATCGTGACGTTAGACATTGGACAAGACGTGTTTGAAAATACTGTCTATCATTTTAATGAAGATATGAATGAATTTGTTAGCCAAGGACTAGGTATCATGCACAACACAGCACAACACAGCACAGCACAGCACAGCGGCACAGCACAGCACAGCACAGCACAGCACAGCACAGCACAGCACAGCACAGCACAGCACAGCACAGCACAGCACAGCACAGCACAGCACAGCACAGCACAGCACAGCACAGCACAGCACAGCACAGCACAGCACAGCACAGCACAGCACAGCACAGCACAGCACAGCACAGCACAGCACAGCACAGCGCATATATATTCACCTATTATACACCTATTTCAATGCATTATAATCTTGGGTTGCCAATCTTTGCAGGTCGGTTGACAGACGGGAGGCCATCACGTGACGTGTCACCTTACAGGCCACATGCTTTTTTCAGACGTCAACTTTCCACTTATGGCGGCCAGAAAGTTTCCGCTATTAAAGGTATTGGTGGAAGTATGGTTTGCCAACCAAACATTGTTATAAGAACAAAAATATAATAAAAATCTAGCACCACAATACCAACACTTGTAAACACTACGCTCACCTATATCATTGATATACCATCGTCACTATTATCAACACCATCGTCATCACTATCATCATCAGCAGCATCGTTATCATTACCATAAACAATATCACTATCATCATCATCATCATCATCATCATAATAATAATAATAATAATAATAATAATAATAATAATAATAATAATAATAATGATAATAATAATAATAATAAACTACCATCACCAACATCTACACCATTACCATCATTATCTTGATCATCACTATCGTCATCACTATCGTCATCATCAGCATCGTTATCATTACCATTAACAATATCACTATCATCTACACCATCATTATCTTCATCAACACTATCATCATCGTTATCACCAGCAGTAACATTGATATTCTATTGACATCATAATTGTTTGTTGACGAACCTATATGTTTCTATAAACTTGCTAGTCGAATTTCATACTTTCATAGTCGACGCTCATCTATTTCGATGTAGTGTGCACTGCGGTGGCGAATGTCAGATTTTATTATAAACAGCGCCTGATAATTCTGTAGTTTCCTTGATTAACTTAAAAAACGGCCCAATCTTTCACTAGTATAATCTTTTTCTTTGATTCACTTATGGTTAGTAGAGGGAACTCTAAGTCGAATTGTCTCAAACAAAACTACAACTGAGTTATTTTCGCTTTGAGCGTACATTATACAGTCTCACATGCATGCATGTAGTTTGTGTTTTACGATAATATTTTAGCTTTCTCTTACCTTTTTAAGAACAACGATCATGAGCAGCTACGTCACTGTGCAAAAAGCATGTAAATAAATATTAAATGGCAGCTTAAAAGCTCATTAATTGATGCGTTAAATCCCATTCCAGAGACTCTACATGTTCACCTAGATCACTCTGATCCTCACCTGATAGGTTAATCAACAAAATAATTCCCCCCATTGGTTCGTATTCACAAACAATATATTAGCATAACAATAAAACTTTGGATGAAAGACTAGAAGTTTTTCGATTATATCAATCGATAGTTGCTTATTTAGCATGAAGGGGTTAACCGGTTTTGTTTTTTTTCACCCTCCCTGGTCTTTTGACAAGCGCGACGTTAGGTTTTCTGTCGGGATAGCGCGGATGGGGCCGAAATCTTCATCCTACACGTTAAATCGATTCCATGCTTCAGCTTCATTCATAGAATGTCTCGGAGGAATCGGAGGAATCGTCCCATTACATTTTCAAATTATTTTCCTCGTTTTCTTTATGACATCTGGGGGGGGGGGGGGGGCGCATTAATAGCAAATGTTCGAGCCTCGCGTTTAAGATTCTTAAATATAGTATAAAACAGGTGTGCTCCTTTAACACGATTTTCGTTTTTTTACTTTCTCATACCATATACACCGATCAGAAAACGTTGTCGCAATCAAAGCTACAGTCCACACTCTGAAGCCTGCAAAGGATGTCGTTATTTCTTCTCTTGTTATCGATTTATTCATTCCAGATTTTGATTGTACGTGCATATTTGTGTTATGTTAAAATAACAAATTGTTATAGTGGTAGATTATCAAATATTTTTTAAAAGGCGCGTAATAAATCACACATTCAGTTCATATTACCGACATCCTTTGCAGGCTTCAGAGTGTGGGCTGTAGCTTCGGCTGCGACAACGATTATTGCAATAGGTGTATATATAGTGTGCTGTTCATATCTGGATAAACAAGGTTGTTAACAACGGTTTTCTATATTTCTCTAGCCAACACTATCAGACTAATAATCCCTGATCACCTGCCACCAAGCAATGGGACCGGCCGGGTAGAGCTGTTCCGTAACGGCCAATGGGGTACAGTGTGTGATAAAGACTGGGACATCGATGACGCACAGGTATGACGTCACGATGACGTAATAAGTATGTGTGAGATAGATAGATAGATTTTATTTAATAAAACACCTTGCAGCTAGTAAGCTGAATTGCGTGTACAATATGTAATATAAATAAGTAAAAGTACTAAGAAGTTTATAAAATTGTGGCAATATGATTATAAAATATATATGTATATGTATTATATATGTTAAGATATGTATAATAAATACATATGTATGACGTAATGCAAAAATAATTATCATTATTCTTGATACATCACCATCATCATCGTTCACCTCAATTATCTTCATTATAATCATTATTATAATCAATTATATCAACATCAACATCACCATCATAATCATCATCATCATCATCACCATAGTTATCAATATCAAAACCGAATGGATGTAGGTTGTGTTGATATTCATTTTAAAATGAATATCAAAACCATTATAACAATAATCATCATCATGATTACCACCACCATTACTACCATCATCATGATATGATCACCCACCACTATCATTATAATCATCACCATCACCATCATGATTACCACCACCATTACTACCATCGTCATGATATGATCACCCACCACTATCATTATAATCATCACCATCACCATCATGATTACCACCACCATTACTACCATCATCATGATATGATCACCCACCACTATCATTATAATCATCACCATCACCATCATGATTACCACCACCATTACTACCATCGTCATGATATGATCACCCACCACTATCATTATAATCATCACCATCACCATCATGATTACCACCACCATTACTACCATCGTCATGATATGATCACCCACCACTATCATTATAATCATCACCATCACGAATCATGATTTAAGCAATAGAAAACTTTTTCCATGTTTGCATAATATAAACACGAGGGGAGGTTGGGAGAATTCGAGACAGTTATGCAAACCCGAGACAAAGTCGAGGGTTTGCATAGCCATCGAGAAGTCTACCAACCTTCCCGAGTGTTTATATCAGGCTATGCAAACACAGAAAAAGTTTTCTATTGCTTTTATAAAATATTTTTGACACAAATTACAAAACACAAATGTCATGACGTCACAACTGTGTTTGCATACTCTGATGCAAACACACCTCTCGGCCAATCACAGCGTGCGTAGTATCTCAAATATTTTATAAATCATGATATCATATCGTCATCATTTATTTAAAGCGGGTTATTACATTGTACTACCTCCAGGTTGTGTGCAGCGAGTTAAACATGCTGAAAGCCATCCACGAGACAAGGAAAGCCAAGTACGGTGAAGGGACTGGGCCGATATGGCTGGCAGGTCTACAGTGTCAGGGTAGTGAAACATCTTTGTACCAGTGTAAACACAATGGGTGGGGAGAGACAGGCGATTGTACACATAAAGACGATGCTGGAGTCAAATGTTTACACACAGGCAAGTATTAGTACAAACAGCCCCCAGTATACCCCACTAAGGAAAGTATAATCTCTATCATTAATGTCACTAAAAACAGGTTCCTATAACCTGTTTTTCAGGTTTACCAGCAATCATTGAGATTGGCTGTTACAAAGACAAAATGGAACCCAATCGGTCTCTTCGTCACCTGATCGCTAATCTACGAAATGAAATCGATTGGTACAATGTACGAAGTATGGTAACGAAGTGTGCCGAGCGTGCGCACGAGAGAGGGTATAGGTACTTCGGGATTCAGTTCTATGGCGAGTGCTGGGCCGACGATGAAGCAGATACAAGATATGACATGTATGGAAAAGCTGACCCTTTTCATGAAAAACAGAAATGTTTTGAAGGTAAAATAGTGATTGACTGACTGACAGACAGACTGACAGCTGTTTGATTGACAGACTGACTAACGGACTGACTGATTGATTGACGGACTGACTGACTGATTGACAGACAGACTGACAGACTGACAGCTGTTTGATTGACAGACTGACTAACTTACTGATTGATTGATTGACTGATGACAGATTAACCTGACTGACTGACTGATTATAAGCACTTATCTTGCCGAGACCTTGATTATTTCGGATATCACAAAAACCGAATTCAATAATTGTTTTATAATACATTTAATACATTAACCAAAGAAAAGATTGCAAACTACAACTGTATTGCGTTACAATATTTACGCTGTTTGCCACGAGCGGTCTTTGTTTTTGGCGCCTTTTGTGAACAATGCATTGCGGGCGCAACCTACAGATTAGTGAATTGGTTATTGGCTAGCCAATAACTTATTCGATAATCTGTAGTTAGCTTGATTTCTAAAATAAAATGTATGCTATCGACCAATCAAAGATTGTAATTACAATGTATTATAAACTGACTAATTGGATGGCTGACTAGCTGTTTGGTTGAGTGACTGATCTACTGACTGACTGAATGACTGGCCGATTGACTGACTGTCTGTCTATCCACATTGACGTCGACTGACTGTGTATCTATCTTTTCTCTAGGAGTAGGAATGCATTATGCTAACTTCGTATACCGCTTCGCACCATGGAGAGACTTAGGGTGCTGGCGGGATGTGGCTGATGATCGTGCCATGCCTACATTGCTGGTTAATCTACGATACGACATTGACTGGTTTAACATCGACAACACAGGTATGCAACATACAACTCTATAATTTTTTTTAATCGAGTAATACCCTTCTGGAACAATCTACATATTGAGCTCAGACAATGTATCAATCTAAAGTCTTTTAATGAGCAGCTCTTAATTTATTATTATAATTTCTTTTTAACTTCTTTTGCAACTAGTGACACCTGTTCTTGATAGGTAATATAATGAAATCCGCACCGTCAAAAATGTTGACTTAACTTTACTGACGTTTCGAGCTTTAGCCCTTCGTCGGAGTAAAAGGGTTCACCTGTTCTTGGTTTACTAGTTGCCGCCGCTGCTCTAAATGTAGGCCGTAATGCAGTAATAATTTATTTGTAACTTTGTTTCTTTTGTTTATATTATCATGTTTTATATGGATGTCTAGATTATAGGTGTAATTCCACCTGTTAAACAATCCACAACTATGCTGGAAGTTTAATAAATAAATAAATAATATCACAAGGAATATCGTTAAATCGTTGGTTTTTGTGTTTTCAGTGTACGCATGTTACAAGGCCGCTAAGCAGGCTGGTTACCAGTACTTTTCGGTACAGTTTTACGGTGAGTGCTGGGTGTCGAATGGCGAAGCAGAAGTCTATCGCAAACATGGACCAAGTACCAACTGCTGGAATGGTGTCGGTGGCCAGATAACTAACTATGTTTACCAGGTAGCGAAATGATCTCACATTGCACCCACAGTAGGCTGCAACAAGTCATCATTGTAAGACCTTGTAATGAATACAGAGTTATCAATAAAGTTATCAATAAAGTTATCAAATAAAGAGCTTTGATTGTATTCAAAAGTTATCAATAAAGCAGGCTTGCAATTAATGTTATTTAACACTGAGCAATTAGTCAATCTCCCCTTTGGCCGATTAAACCAACTATTGAAATACAGAAAAATCGAGCCAGTCTTTCAATAAGTGGGTATAGAAAGACAGTGAGGCTTCAATTTGTACCGATTTCTAGAAAGCTTTGGTTTGGCGCGTGCTTTTTTTAAACTTCAAACTTTGATAAAACAGATTTTCATAATAGAATGGAAACCACTTTTTAACTGTTCCATGTGTACATAAACTCTTTTTCTTTTCGATTGTGTGCCTTCCCACATCTAGGTTGATAATTGACTAGCCTGCGTAGCGGCTCTTTAGGGGGAGGGGGAGGGGGAGGGGGAGGGGGAGGGAGAGAATATGAAAGAGTATAGAAACGACGAAAGAAAAGACGGTAATGCATTGCGGTTGGTGTTAATCCATTGTCATACAGTGACACTCTACCTAGTGACAAAAGACCCTTTTTGATTAAAAACAAGAAAACCTGTTCAAATACAGCAGCCCTCCTTGAACGCATTTTGGATAATAGCAAACTATCCCCTACAAAAGACAAATTACATCTCATCTCATCCTGTCATTATTATTATGGTTATCATTATTATCAAATTTGCTGTAAAGAGGGGATAATGTTTCTTTCAAAAGTTTGTTTGCCATGCTTTTCTGTATTCTACAGGTTTTTTTTAATTAAGAACAGCTTTACTTATATGAAGTGGTTTGATGGCCCAGGATTAACACTAAAACTATAAAGAAAGGGCATAAGAAAGGGAAACATCCTATGATAATCCACGAAATGACAATTTTGAGGTCGTAAATGAAACTATTGTTTGTACATCTGTTTGGTGGGCTTACTTTCCCTGCATTATTCATTAAAATACTGCTAATAATGAGAGAAGTAGTTTAGAATATTACCGTTGGCCTCCTGTAAACAAAGCACATTGCAACATTTTAATGGCTTCTCTCTTCTGACCAATCACTGGAGTTTCTCCTTCATTGAAATCTAACCAATCAAAGGCGAGGATTCTGGATCCGCCATTTTGAGAGCATCAAAACCGCAAAATGTTTTAAAATGAGTATTTAAATTAATTTAATAGGTATTTAAATATTTTTCTAAAATCCTTGCATCCAACCGAGAAGAAAAGAGCAAGAAATAGTAAATGCTTTGCAAATAAAACCTTCAGTTGGAAAACAATATGCAACCAAACATTACACTGCTGTCAAAGTTTGTCCTTTTCTAGATGAATTTAGATTTCTAATTAAAGTTGTTTTCTTAAGTACGCCATGTCATGTCCACATTAAACGATTTTACTCGTGAGTTCCTAAAGTATTCTAGTTCCTGCTTAACAGCTATATTATGAACTTTTAGCCCAGAAACTCTGAAGAGAAGTTTAAACATTTGATACTTGACTTCAATACTGCAAACAAATTCACCTCGGTTTTTCATTCATCCATCTATCCATTCCTTCCTTCATTCATTCATCTCCATTCCTTCATTCCTTCATCCATTCAACTTTCTTTCACTTTTATATCGATCCTTTTTTTCATTTTGGCTGTAATTAATTATGATTTTTCTTATTTTTTTTTTCTCAATCATTACTTGTTTCGTACTTGTTATTCCCTTTTTTTCTGGTTATTGATTTCTCGCTATTTCCTGACTTCTCTTATTCCTTCCCCTAGCTCTTTCTTACTACTTTTTTGTTTATTTGAAATTCTTGAAAGCTCTTGTTTGTGTTCTCCGTTGCCGCCGTTTACTGTTATGTTCTAAAGCGCGTTTGTGTTTTCTGTTGCCGCCATTTCTGTTATGTTTTAAAGCTCTTGTTTGTGTTCGCTGTTGCCGCCATTTACTGTTGTGTTTGCAGTTGTGTTGTTGTTTTTACAGATGACGCAAACAATATTTTGAGTTGATAATAAGCTAGGTTCTTGATAATATCTCTTTGAAAACATAACTGAGATTTACATCTACGATTTGAAGCAAAACAAAGTAACAATTGAGAATATTCTTGATGTCTATACAAGGAAGTGTAGGAGTCATTTAGGAAACTGCACAATAAGTACTTGTTTGTTTGGCAAATCTATACTGCAAAATAGATAACAGACCAAAACAAGACAAAAGCTAACTACATGTAATAATGGAATAGATGAATGACTAAATGGGAAGATAAATGAATTGGAAAATAAATTGATGCACGATAGGAGCAATACATGAATGAATAAATAAATGAAAAAATGGATGAATGGAGGGGCGAAGGAAAAAATGGATGAATGGATGGATGAATAAATATGTGAATAAATAAATAAATAAATGAATGGGTGAATAAATGAATGAGTGGGATGAATGGAAAAAAGGATATCTATATAGCAGGGCAAACGGGAATCAAACATAAAATGGACGAGCGAAGGAAAAAAAATGGATGAATGGAAAGGTGCATAAATATGTGAATGAATAAATGAATGGATGGATGGATGAATAAATGAATGGATGGATGGATGAATAAATGAACGAATACACAAATGAATGAAAAGATAAATGAATAAATGAATGAATGGGTGCATATAATAGATGAATGAATGGAATGAATAAATGGAAAGAAGGATGTCTTTATAGCAGGGCTAACAGAAATCAAACCGCAATAACAAAACATATAAATGACCAACTATTAAAAAAAATCAAAATCTATGATTCACAACACAACTGAATCAACATAGCTTGTAATGAACTTCGTGTGTATCACATATCATCGTGTCTTTAATTTCAAATTAACCTTCAAAAAACAATAACTAGGTTAAAATACAACTGAAATGACCTTCGCTTTTTAATTGAGACAAGGTTATACATTTGTTCATCACAACAATAATCATATTAATGCTCGGAAAAGGAAAAGTATCTATTTACACAAGTGACAGCGTCATTGTCTTCTATATCAACCTAGTTCTATCACCTTTATTTTCATTTAAACCTTCATCAAAGTCGAATTACTAGTAATTATATGGAAAACTGCTTGCGCCACGATTCTGTCCAATAAACCTTTAAATAATTATTTTAACCATCGGCGAGTATGTTGATTTTGTTTTTCAATTAAAGTTGTCCATGGATGATTTGTTTGTCATCGTCTTTCCTTTCTCCTGTTACGGCTTAATAACGTTTCTCGAGAATTTCTTAAAAAGAAAAACACCAAAGTATTGTCCAAGCATTTTTAATTAATGTTTCAAATATCTTTTTGCTTTCTTAATGTCAAAGTTTGTAATGTTTACCTTCGATGTTCTATTGTGTCCGTCAACCTCTTTGTAGTCAATGTTATTAGTTCTTACAAGCTCTCATACTTTCTTGTTGAAAACTATTATTTCCATCAGAGTTAGGACTGAGAGTAGTAGACCAAAACACTACTCGATCAATCATATGGGTTTGTCTGACCCTGCCGCAAGTACATGGCAAAACTCTCAATATCTTGAAACGAAACTCTTTATTGGAACAAGAGTAGATGAGAGGGTTGAGAGCTGAATTGATATAATGAAGTATTTTGATTCCTGCGATGATACCAGTGCTTACGATAAAATCATGAACATAACTAACGATTAAATTAAGAAGAAAAAATGGAGCCCAGCATGCGATGAATGTCCCCATTACAATCCCAAGGGTCTTGGCTGCTTTGAACTCGCGCTTGAAGTAATACGCCTGTCGAATAGGAAACACTCGTCGCACTTGTGACAGCGCTGTCTTGAAGATCAGCGAGTAGCATGCAATCATGATACCAAGAGGAATGAGAAAATCAACGACAAATACAAACGTAGGGTAGTATTGCCACTTAGTAGCGACTAAAGCAGCAAGCGTGATGGCGTAGAACCAGATAGCTACAAGGGCAGTGCAAGAACGCCTTGCCGTCATGATGTTTGGGTACTGTAATGGCCTTGTGATGATCACAAATCTGTCGATACTAATAGCACACAGATTCATGATAGACGCAGTAGAGAACAGCACATCCACGACTTTCCACGCATAAGTACACTGTGTGGAACACACACCAAGTTGCAGCGTTAGCCATAAAGGAATCGATACCGACGCAACCAAAATATCAGTCACTGCCAGTGATACGATAAACAAGACTGTTGGAGCACGGAACGACGACGAACGATAGAACGCCAAACAAACGATGATATTACCTGCAAGTGCTAATATAATAATAATACATAAACTAACAGAGTAGGCTATTACTTCTATGTCAAAGGATGGGACAGATTCCGTTGTGTTCATCTTGTGCTAATGTTATTTACAAATCCTGCCGCCCAGCGGTTCTGCCTCGATAAAGCTACAGCGCTCTAAATTCTGTAAGTCTCTTGTCAAAAGTATTTCAGTTAGCTTGGGTCGCTTGGGTGTATCTGCAGTCTTTTGATAGTCAAACTCCCTGTAGTAAACAACGCTCCTTATGTTCTAAAACTGCTTTAGTTTTCCCTCGTTTTCGATGAGCGTTTCGTTCTGACCTTGAATAGCTGATAGCTCTTTTGAACTGCGATTGTTGTTGTTGTTGATGTGGTGCATGAAAGAAGAAAACAGCCTACGACCTCAGCGAGTTGTTACATCCTACACGAGATAAACAATACCAAATAGTGTTAATCATGTATTCTAAAGTGTTGGCTGTAAACTGCCTTGTGCCAGATATTGTACTAAATGTGACGATTTCCTGGTCATTATTGAACCTATTTATCCATCTAATGAACGTTTAAAGCTGTTCCGGCTGTCACTTTACTGCCTCGTCTCAACCAATATAAACTCATAAGATAGGATTGTAAATTGTCCAGCTTAGCTTTTAATTGTCCATTTACAATTCGTCCGTGTCTGTGCAATCATAAATATCCAATTCAAGTTTTGATACGATTTGCGGGCTAAGTAGTTATTTTGAAATCCCCTCAAAATGATTCCTAAACGTGCCTTTTTGGATAATCGGTTTCCTCTGACATCGATTTATGCTTGAAAGCAAAGTGAATTAGATTAAATAGCGAACAAAAAAGAAATTCTCAAAGAGAAGACATTGATGGGTACTTTTACGAACATTGTTACAATTAAGAAACAACAACATCATTGATGTCCTAGCTATTCAACAAACATCATGCTCAATGTTTGATCTGTAAAGATAAAGGAAAGACCTTTCCAGTAGACCTAGAAAGCTCCTTGAGGAACACTTAGCAGTGAAAAACCCCTTAACAGTAACACAGGGAAACATTGTTTTACCGCGATTCAAAACAATCAACATAATCATAGAATAGAAGGCAATGTTAACATTTCTCTTTCCTGATGAATGAAAAACCCTTTCAGTGGCCCGATAAAAGCCCCTGGGGAACACCACGTTTTAAAGTAATGAAATTAAAAGAAAACATTTCTTTTGATGAAATTTAATTTTGTCGCGATCGGCCTTTTAGACTTGATAGAAAATGTATTTAAGTACAAAAGAAAAGAAAGAAAATTTAGTTTTAATTAGATAAGTTATAATAATCACGTACCTTTCTAAACTTTTCCATTAACAGTTTCCATTAGCTATAGTTTCTTGAAGGTTCTTTTTCTCAACTTGTATTGTTTTAGCGACACGTTTGAAGGTTTAAAGCGATATACCGACAGCTAGAAATCTGCACCTTGGGAGACTCAATCACACAATGTAAGCACAGTTGCTATAGGAACGTGCTTTATATTAAAGTAATAAAGGAAAATCAGAAATTAACATGATATATTGAGACACTAGAACTTTGATTTGATTTTTGGTGGAAGATCAAACGTATCAGATGGGAAATATTATCGAGAATATAATCTCAAAATGCCAGTTTTGAAAAATAATGAAGAAGAAAGTGTTTTCTCGTATGTTTGATTTGGATTATAAACTTCATCATTACCGTTAAACAATGAGAAATGCAGTAAACAGGATGAAAGAGGGAAGTAAGGAAATGAAGAAAGTGAACTGAGAAACTTTATATTTAGATTGAGCCATAACTACGTTCGTGGTTGCTTGTTTTTCGATATTAAACCTACCTAAAGAAGAGGCGATATTACATCAATTAAAAGTATAGAATGATGTCAGTTAGACCTATCCGGTTTCCTTACAGCCAGTGACACCAACATATTACGGTCCCAATACAATTAAAATAGATCTCCTTTAAACGTCAACTAAGACTGTATGTGTTTATTGATTTTAAACATTAGCTTTAAACATTATATTTCATATCGTCTCGTAGTCGCTTTCAACATATTATCTATTGGAAACCTTTCCAATGTATTTCTCTTGCTATGAAGCTACTTAGTGCGGGAAGCCTTTCGAATTGCGCGAAGAAAACATTTGTTTAAATTCAAGCATAAACATTACAAAAGCAAACACATCAAATAAAATATTTTTCTTTGAAGATGCTTTTTGCTCCTAGCTTGAAAAGTGGACTTCTCTTTCGTAAATCAATAAAAAGGTTTTTAAACCTGCAAGAGAAACCCTCTTTTAGCAAGATACTATATTCAGTCATTTAGAATATTCACTAGCGCAATCAGCAGTTCATCCAGTTTTTTCATTTATTTGTTTTGTAATATTTTAGTATAAACAAGTGAATAAGATAGAGCAAAGACTATGAAGTGACTGTTCAAGTAAATTTTAATATCGTTCATTGCGCATGCACACTGGTTTGACCAATGAACCCAGCTTCTTAATAAATAAATCAATACATTGCTTAGCAACAAAATAAACTTTTCTATACAAATAAATCTCCCTACTTTACATTAATATGTACAAGTTAATCTAGTAGATATCACCATACAGCTTATTCAATCAACCTTGTCACTCTAGAAAGTCTCAAACCTTCGTCTCTACGACCCAAAGGAATCATAGGAGATATTTTACCAAATATCATTTTGTCACGTGTTTTCTCACGGAACAGTTCAAGTAACAGAGAAAAAGTGTAAACCACATCCAAACAGTTGAAAACGTATTGACGTTTCGATGAAGAATTGTCAAACGAGCATTTTGGAAGTAATTATTCTTTCTGACCTTTGGTTTCGAGGCAAAGAATTGAGACTTGATATTTTAGTAAGACAAAGACAGTAAGATTTTGAACTTAGAAGAAAGGATATCGCTAGTCAGAATACTGAGTGATATCATAAGGTTTGTTCTTTGGCTGATTACAAAGATCAGAATCTTATTACACTTTTCTTCTAATACTATAACGGTCCTCATCCAAACATAGTCAATATTAACTATAGATGAGGCATCAGTTATTGTCCGGGTGGTGTAGTCTTGAGAAAGACTGATGGTGTACAATACAATGACTAACACCTACCCACGCACCGACAACAACATTACCGACTGAACCAGACATATAAATACCACCACTGTCTTTTCGTTTCTTTACTCTGAAGATGACTTACGCTCAGGTTGTCGAAACGTCAGACATCAACACCATCAGTCGTTCTCAAGACTACACCACCCCGGACGATCACTGATGCCTCATCTAAATCAATTACACCTGGGATCAGACCATTCACTCTTAATATTAACTATTAACTATGATCCAAATGCAAATGAATAGCTCTCTCGGTATATTATTTAGCATGCTCTAATTTAAACTTAACAACAACTAATAAAGTATTTCAGAAAATATATCACCGCCATCTTGAAAAGTAACCACGCCTTCGTGGATTATGATATATTTACCGCATGGTTATAATGTTTTATAAATGATCACGTGATCAGGCTGAAACTTCTGATTGCGTAACCATGGTAATCAAGGTTTTTTGAACGAGCAAATGAGTAACCATGGTAACCGTTCAAGATGCAGCCTATCGTGTTGTACTAGTTATATTGAAGCATGGTATATATACCAAAGCTTCAACGATCAGTCCAGGTCTATATAGTTATGTAATGTTTGTTTTGAAACGATAGGCAATAAGATAAACATTGTAACACCATGAAAAGAATAATTTAACACTGACGTTTCGAGCTATAGGGCTTTGTCGGAGTAGAACACAGAAAACTAAAAAGGAAATGGGTGTAAATATGAAGCGGGAAAAGCATACAACCGTATCACAAAGTAATACGGGAAGAGAAAAATAATATATTTATTGAAAGCAAATCGTTCGTTTATGTTGTGAGCTGTTGTAGTTTTCTCTCTATTACTCAGACGAAGAGTTAAAGCCCGAAACGTCAGTAAAGCTAAGTTATCCTTTTAACTGTGTTTCAATTCTATTAGCTATCGTTTATATCAAACGCAGCCTATAGTAGTTTACTCGCTAGTTTATATTTACTGTTTGTTTAGTAAAATACATTTTAATATCTAACTATCTAGAGACTTCAAGCACTAATACGCATGCTCATCGAATTAATATTATCTTAATAGTAAATGCATATAAATAGATATATCTAATTAGACAGTTTGAATCTGTTTAATAAGTTATTTAGTATCCAATCAAAAGGTTTTTGTTCTTTTATAATGCAAAATATTGTTTTACTTGAGTCACGGCTAGATAGACGAGTAAAAATATCGCTGGATATGTTTACTTGATCCAATCTTACTCCTGCGTTATTTTTACTCGTCTATGACTAGTTGGATAATAAGACTAGTTAGTATAAATACAAAGGTCATTATACAAAATCGCGCGCTCTGATTGGTTTGTTATCTCGGATTATCAGCCGATAATCACCTTTTCGGACAAAATGGCTGCCAGTAGTTTTTTCGTCACTGTTAACGAAGATGAAATTGAAAACTTTAAAAAAATGCTGTCCCAAAATCGACAAAAGAAGCTACTAAGTTTGGTGTCAAGCTATTTAAAGGTATCATAGTAAATTTTCACGTTTTTTTTTTGTCATTATATGCGAGACAATGTTTACAATTTTTACGCGTAACGGTCGCGCTTATAAAAAATAAAATATTTTCACTTTCAATGCTGTTTTCTCTTTCTTTTTTGAAATAATCACCTTTGTATTTATACTAAAACGATTATTCACCTCAGGCGAAGTGATTATGGGTGAATATTTACCTCGCAGCTCGAAGACTCACCACTCGGTAAATATTCACCGATAATCACTTCGCCTTCAGCGAATAATTGTTAATTATTAGATGGAGTGTTAAATGGACATGAAGCAGAATGAGAATAGATTTTGTGCGCACTTTTTATATATTCAAATGAAGGAAAATAATCGAATCGTAAGTCTTGAGCGCAACATTCATATAAATAGGCCCATCAGAAACCATCAGTTACTCAGTTTAGATTTAGGCAATAGTGGCAATAGTGTGCGTTACCGATCCAGACATCCTGGTGTGACGCAGACTAGATCCAGGTAGCAAGAGAAATTTAATTTAGTTAATACGCACTTAGTATTGTTAGCATGCACCTGCCATACCCATGTAATAAAGGGACTGCAACAACTTAACGATGTTTTTGTCAAGGGGGACGTCTAACACGTGACCTATATGTATGATTGACAGCTTGTGTTGGTTTGTATTAAAATAGATGATGACATTGATGGAGAAGTTTGTCCATCATTCAATGTACAAGGGCACCGCAATGGAGTCTATATATAGACTACAAAATAGCCCAACTCTCAAGCGAAAAACTCGGACGGAAAGAGTTGAAGTTACAAGAGACAAAGGCGCGCCTCGCCTCATCCTCCGCCCATCCTCGCAGTTGGGAGGGTATGCAGTCTATCGAATATTTGTACATCATTAAATTTTAGAAATATAGTATTACCTATCAAATAGCATGCAATTGAATAACCTGGCACGAATTGCCACATGCATATATCAGCAACACGCTAATCCTTGTCGATTATCGCTACTGACAAAATTGTCGTTGTTGGAATAATCATATCTTAAAGCTCGTTAAAATGTCTACACCTCATAGCCAATGGGTGTATGCTTACAATTAATACACCTTAATAAAATCAAATACTTTAACTAATTATGGTTCGATAAATATAGAACTTTGGATATGGTGAGCTTATTGTAAAATCTTTACTTCCGGAATCCAGCCGGAAGTGACCTAAAGCAATATATTGCTTATTAGAGTAGTTAGCTTGGCTGAGCACACAGGTATCCCAACCCATCATTTTTTTTATAGTTTTATTTTGGGATTCCTGTGTCCTAGCTTATTTAAATAGCTTTGGGCTTCCTGTGTTAATGTACTTGCAAGTACCCAATATACTACTTTTAAATTAATTTAAATACTTTTTGATATGGAAATATTTTCCACAGAAAACTCTCTTATAGCGGTAAATCGTACCTAGTACCTAGGACGCAATGTTTACAAGCAATGCTTTGTGGGAAGGTCTGGTAGACCCCTTCTTAAGGTGCTTTCTTGGTAACAAACAAAAGGCATTGTGGGAAAGCCCCTCCATGTATATTTATAAATTAGTTTTCTCGCTTGTATCCAGGAGCGCTATCCACTGGATAAATCCCTATCCAACGAATAAAACCTATACATATTCTATACACTGGATAACTCTTGACCAGTGGATATGTTTATCCAGGCTTCGTACAACTAGCCCAGGAGTGCATCATAAGAAGGATTGGCCGACTCTTCTCACAAAGCAACGAGTTTGTTTTTAGCAACCACTAATGGGAACGACACCCATTAAGAACAAGTGGAAGTAATGCGTTATAGAGATATATAAAATCAGCAAGATTACTTACTATCACGTGACCTGGTCATAAGGTCACGTGACGTGTGGGATCAAGTGGTTCGTGTGTTGGTCCCCATGGACATTTCCTGTAAACAGATAAAGACAAACATATTAATAGAAGATCTACATTACGAATTGATTTGACAAACACTATATTACACTATGGGAAAACTTGATGCAAATACATAAACAAATGAACAGACAAATGAAAAAACAAGTGAACAAACAAAAAATGAACAAACAAACAAATGAAAAAACAAACAAACAAACAAATTAACAAACCAACAAATTAACAAACAAACAAATCAACAAACAAATAAAACAAACAAGCAGATCAACAAACAAACAAACTAACAAATCAACAAACAAACAAATTAACAAACAAACAAATAACAAACAAACGAATGAGCAAACAAAAGTTCAACTGAAGTAACACAAATAAAGCGTGTAACTGCATGTAATAAAGGGTTACTACTCACTTGCTACCATGTCTTGTCAATCTATTGGTTATCTTACGATACTGTTTATGTTCCTGTTCTAGGCTAATGACATGTGATCGGATAGTATTGATAGATTCCAGCTTAGTTTTACAGAATTGACGATCATCACCCTCTAAAGACTCGTACCGAGACTCCCACTCAACTAAACACAAACAAATACCTTACTCAAATAGGAAAAGTGATAATATTTTGTGTGCAAAAACGGCTGAGTAGATACACCTCACTACATTGAGTTAATCATGCATTCAGGATGACACTTTATAGTGAGTAAACCCAACTCATTATTAAGAGTAAACATAAATGTAGACGGCTATTAAGTACAATGTACTCAATATATTGAGTTTAACTTCATTTTTAATCAGTATAGAGTTGGGTTAACTCACTATAAAGTGTCATCCTGAATGCATGATTAACTCAATATGGTGAGGTGTATCTACTCAGCCGTTTTTGCAGTGTAGTTCATTCAAATAAAGTAAGCTGGTCTCCCAGGATAGTCTTACAACTAAAATACACAACAGATTCTGCATCTGCATCATTGTCAAACATGTTGTTACAGTAATGTGAAAATCATTTTTGTAATGTTGAGAGTTAAGTCATTTTTGAGAGCTTCTACCTTTAATAACTATCAATGCACTATTATATGGAGTATTAGCTGTTTTCAAACTTCCTTTGACAACAATTTTTAATTAGTTTAGTGTAAGAATCCATAGTTTATGTTTGCCACTTTACAAAGCATGTTCAAGTATGTATAGGAGAAACATACCTTGTACTTCGTCCAGGTGTTCAAGGTTAAATAGAAACAATGAGTGAATTTGTTCGATTTCTCTATCACAGTCTATAGCAACATTGATACACTTTGGTTGAGGAATCCTGAAACAGAGGACAAGAAAGAAGAAGTCAGTCTCACATATACAAGCACATACATAGTGTAGACATAAGCATTATGATAGCTATATCCAACTGAAAGAAGTGGCATTTTTTGGCTAATTTTGTACAATTTCTCTTGATATATTTTTATGATTTTGTGTACACTTTGTGGTGAAATAATAGTAATAGGACAGGTCTGGCCAAACTGTTTATGGCAGTTAATAAGTGGGTCTTCATACAGGTTATTCACTAAAAGCCTAGTACTAATTACTACAACAGAGAGTAAAATGGGACCTACTCAGTGACTGGCTGACATCCTTCTGCTTTCTCTGTCCTTTCTTTGCAACTGTGAATGAAACCATAGGTAAACAATGTAATTGACTAGGAGGGAAGGGAGGGAGGGTAGGGAGCAGTACTTACCAAAACCACCTGCCACAGATGTACGCCTCTGGATGATACCTCTCTATCTTATCTGCACTGCTACTTTGACACAGCTTTCGTAATGCACGTATCCTAAACAACAAATTCAATGAATATTGTAATGTAAACTATTTGAACTACTAATATCCAAGAGGATCTTAGCAGACATTTCATGAAATTTAATTAGCTTCCTAAATATACAAGTAAATATTAATATATCAAATTAATACACACAGCTTTCGTAATGCACTTATCCTAACAACTAATTAAATGAATATTGTAGTATCAATTATTGGAATATATATCCAAGAGGATTTTAGCAGACATTTCATGAAGTTTAGCTTCCTAAATACACAAGTAAATATATCAAATTAATACACACAGCTTTCGTAATGCACTTATCCTAAACAACTAATTAAATGAATATTGAAATACCAATTATTTCAATTACATATCCAAGGAGATCTTAGCAGACATTTCATGTAATTTAGCTTCCTAAATTTACAAGTCAACATATCAAATGAATCTATATTAAATCAACAAGATTGGACAGTGATACATCTACTTACCATTCTCGTTCTTCTACGCTGTTGTTTGCCTGGACATAAAGTGGTTTGTCAGGTTGTAAAATTTGGAACATCTAATAATATCAACAGTACACAAAGATTAGTATCTTAAAAAGACCATTGATATGAAAGCTAGACAACAACAATGACAATAACACAGAAAACCATGGGAACAACAACCACAACAATGAATTTGAAGGTGAGAAATATGGTAAGAACAGCAAGAACTATATAACAACAACATGAAAGATGACACAAATGATGACAATAAAAATATTATCTACGAAAACAATAACAACAACAGCAAGAATTACAACACCAGCAAAAATGACGACAATAAAAACATTATCTATGAAAACAACAACAACAACAGCAAGAATTACAACACCAGCAAAAATGACGACAATAAAAACATTATCTATGAAAACAACAACAACAACAGCAAGAATTACAACACCAGCAAAAATGACGACAATAAAAACATTATCTATGAAAACAACAACAACAACAGCAAGAATTACAACACCAGCAAAAATGACGACAATAAAAACATTATCTATGAAAACAACAACAACAACAGCAAGAATTACAACACCAGCAAAAATGACGACAATAAAAACATTATCTATGAAAACAACAACAGCAAGAAATGCAGCAACAAAGAACAACTACAGTAGCAAAGATACCACCAGCAGCAACACAAAGCAAATTGTGTACAAAACTGTGATCTTACAAGTTTATATTTGAATGATTCCTCTCCAAGTTTCTCGACTCCTTTGATATCATCACACGGTATGTTGCATAATAGTCCTTTGCCTTTAGTCTTGTAGTATGATAAACCTTTGTTAGTTAATACAAAGAAGCGCTTCTTGTAGTTCTTAAAGCCAAAAAATGACCGTCCTTGAGCACGCTTTGTTAAATGCCTAGAAAGCCAACATGGAATTGTCAGAAACAAAGGAATATATATTATTAAGAATGAATGGGATCTATTCATTCATTCAATCATTTTCTTTTTCATTCATTTATTCATATGCTCATTTAAAGTCTTTCTATTCATTCATCCAACCATCCAATCATTCATTCATTCATTGATAGACTCATTACATTGTTATTCATTCATTTGTTTATTTTTTTAATGGATTTAAGAAATCCATTAAAATGGATTTAAGAAATTTTACTAATCGGTTTATTCATCCAAACATTCCTTTATCATTTATTCATATATCTTCCTATCAATTAACTCATTTATAGGTCCATTCCTTATTCATCACAAATCATTTATTCAAGTCACTCACCCTTCTTTCAGGACTATCTGGTAATCTACAGGCAGCCCTTGGGAGTTGAGTGGTGATGAAGATATAGCATCAAGAAACTAAAATAGGAAAGAGATATTTTAGTAATATTATTATGGAAAAGGGAATAGAATTGTGATGAACGTACCCCTTTGATTGCTAAGATGTGCTTCTCATCAAGAATCATAGCTTTAAGGTTCTCCATATAAGGTTCTTTTACTTGACCACACTATTTAGTGAGAAGATGAATCATTATCATCAGTATTATTATCCTCACTATCATCATCATCCACATCATCCTCTTTGATATTGTATAACCATAACCATCATCACCCCATCACCACCATCATCGCCACAACTATCATCATAATCATCATCATTACCACCATCATCAATATTGTATTCATAACAATCATCATCATCATCTTTGATATTGTATAACCATAATCATCATCACCCCATCACCATCACCACCATCATTGCCACAACTATCATCATAATCATCATCACCACCATCATCAATATTGTATTCATAACAATCATCATCATCATCTTTGATATTGTATAACCATAATCATCATAAACATCGCCCATTGCCGTCATTATCATCGCCACCAATATCATTATCCCCACCACCATCATCGCCACTACTATCATCACCATTGCCATCATCATCATCGTCACCATTATGCCACCACTATCATCATCATCATCATTGATATTATATTCCTAGCCATCATCCTCATCAACATCAGCACCATCAACATCACAATCATCGCCACCACTATCATCATCATTACCACCAACATCACCATCATTGCCACCACTTTCACCACCATCATTAGTACAATCAAGACAACTAATTAAACTTACAAATACAGAGCTGACAAGGTTCCCTAGGCTTTGGATGGCTTTGGAAGCTAAGGTGAGTGTTCGTGCTGTTAAGGGATCCTAGACAACAAGGTCAAGTATAGTTTTATCAATAATCACTTAAAACCAATACTAATTTGGTCGCTACGTTTATGTTAACAATATTATTGTCTTGAGGGAAAAACTAGAAAGAAACTTGACACAAATTGTATATATTTCTTGCAGTGTTTTTCACAGCTGGTCAATTTGTTTATTAGATGTTTCATGGTTGATTGATTGTAGGTTCTTTACTTACTGGATGTTCAGCTCTCATCTGAAACAACTTAGGATTCAAGATGGCTGGAGCAAAGAACCTCAAGAAGACAAATCCACTGACAGCAGTGTACCGTACATCAGGCTCATCTATAATACAACAATGTTATTAGAATACAATTGACATATTTCTATTTTTCATTGTTATTTTATATTCCTTTTTTCGTTTGGATTTCTGTCATTCATGCTTTTATCTTCTTAATCCATCCCATCTTGTAATCATGCATGGTTTAATGTATGTCTGTCTCTTTACATGTCTGTCTGTCTTTTCAATTGTCTGTCTGTCTTTCAGTCTGCCTATTTCATTCAGTTATCTGTCTGTCTGTCTGCTTCTATTCAACTTCTCTGTCTGTCTGCTTCTATTCAACTTCTCTGTCTGTTTGTCTGTCTTTCTGCTTCTCTCTGTAAGTCTGTTGTTCTGATAATCTCTTTTTGTCTGACCACAACTCTGTCTGTCTGTCTGTCTGCTTCTATTCAACTTCTCTGTCTGTCTGTCTGTCTTTCTGCTTCTCTCTGTAAGTCTGTTGTTCTGATAATCTCTTTTTGTCTGACCACACCTGTTTATCCATTGTCCAGCCTATCTATTAACTGTCTGTCTGTCTGTGTGTGTTACTGTCTGTCTGTCATTTCTCTTACCAGGGAACTTTTTAACAGCAGAGTCTTTGATGGTAAAAAACACTTGACACATAATAGTAGGGCATGCAATGGCTGAACATGTGATGGCAGTGAACAGCTTGTCTATATAGCCTTGTAAGTTAGCCTGTCAATCAAGATAGTATTACGTACAGAAATGTAATGGCAGAGGGTGTACTAGGGAGGGGAGGGGTAGGGACATGTGATGGCAGTAGCATGATAGCCTATACTGAGGAGGGAAGGGTATGGTGTACTAGGGGGAGGGGGAGGGACATGTGATGGCAGTAGCATGATAGCCTATACAGAGGAGGGAAGGGTATGGTGTACTAGGGGGGAGGGATAGGGACATGTGATGGCAGTAGCATGATAGCCTATACAGAGGAGGGAAGGGTATGGTGTACTAGGGGGGAGGGGTAGGGACATGTGATGGCAGTAGCATGATAGCCTATACAGAGGAGGGAAGGGTATGGTGTACTAGGGGGGAGGGATAGGGACATGTGATGGCAGTAGCATGATAGCCTATACAGAGGAGGGAAGAGTATGGTGTACTAGGGGGGAGGGATAGGGACATGTGATGGCAGTAGCATGATAGCCTATACAGAGGAGGGAAGGGTATGGTGTACTAGGGGGGGACGGATAGGGACATGTGATGGCAGTAGCATGATAGCCTATACAGAGGAGGGAAGAGTATGGTGTACTAGGGGGGAGGGATAGGGACATGTGATGGCAGTAGCATGATAGCCTATACAGAGGAGGGAAGGGTATGGTGTACTAGGGGGGAGGGATAGGGACATGTGATGGCAGTAGCATGATAGCCTATACAGAGGAGGGAAGAGTATGGTGTACTAGGGGGGAGGGATAGGGACATGTGATGGCAGTAGCATGATAGCCTATACAGAGGAGGGAAGGGTATGGTGTACTAGGGGGGAGGGATAGGGACATGTGATGGCAGTAGCATGATAGCCTATACAGAGGAGGGAAGGGTATGGTGTACTAGGGGGGAGGGATAGGGACATGTGATGGCAGTAGCATGATAGCCTATACAGAGGAGGGAAGAGTATGGTGTACTAGGGGGGAGGGATAGGGACATGTGATGGCAGTAGCATGATAGCCTATACAGAGGAGGGAAGAGTATGGTGTACTAGGGGGAGGGGGAGGGACATGTGATGGCAGTAGCATGATAGCCTATACAGAGAAGGGAAGGGTATGGTGTACTAGGGGGGAGGGATAGGGACATGTGATGGCAGTAGCATGATAGCCTATACAGAGGAGGGAAGAGTATGGTGTACTAGGGGGGAGGGATAGGGACATGTGATGGCAGTAGCATGATAGCCTATACAGAGGAGGGAAGGGTATGGTGTACTAGGGGGGAGGGATAGGGACATGTGATGGCAGTAGCATGATAGCCTATACAGAGGAGGGAAGAGTATGGTGTACTAGGGGGGAGGGATAGGGACATGTGATGGCAGTAGCATGATAGCCTATACAGAGGAGGGAAGGGTATGGTGTACTAGGGGGGGACGGATAGGGACATGTGATGGCAGTAGCATGATAGCCTATACAGAGGAGGGAAGAGTATGGTGTACTAGGGGGAGGGATAGGGACATGTGATGGCAGTAGCATGATAGCCTATACAGAGGAGGGAAGGGTATGGTGTACTAGGGGGGAGGGATAGGGACATGTGATGGCAGTAGCATGATAGCCTATACAGAGGAGGGAAGAGTATGGTGTACTAGGGGGGAGGGATAGGGACATGTGATGGCAGTAGCATGATAGCCTATACAGAGGAGGGAAGAGTATGGTGTACTAGGGGGAGGGGGAGGGACATGTGATGGCAGTAGCATGATAGCCTATACAGAGAAGGGAAGGGTATGGTGTACTAGGGGGGAGGGATAGGGACATGTGATGGCAGTAGCATGATAGCCTATACAGAGGAGGGAAGAGTATGGTGTACTAGGGGGGAGGGATAGGGACATGTGATGGCAGTAGCATGATAGCCTATACAGAGGAGGGAAGGGTATGGTGTACTAGGGGGGAGGGATAGGGACATGTGATGGCAGTAGCATGATAGCCTATACAGAGGAGGGAAGAGTATGGTGTACTAGGGGGGAGGGATAGGGACATGTGATGGCAGTAGCATGATAGCCTATACAGAGGAGGGAAGGGTATGGTGTACTAGGGGGGGACGGATAGGGACATGTGATGGCAGTAGCATGATAGCCTATACAGAGGAGGGAAGAGTATGGTGTACTAGGGGGGAGGGATAGGGACATGTGATGGCAGTAGCATGATAGCCTATACAGAGGAGGGAAGGGTATGGTGTACTAGGGGGGAGGGATAGGGACATGTGATGGCAGTAGCATGATAGCCTATACAGAGGAGGGAAGAGTATGGTGTACTAGGGGGGAGGGATAGGGACATGTGATGGCAGTAGCATGATAGCCTATACAGAGGAGGGAAGGGTATGGTGTACTAGGGGGGAGGGATAGGGACATGTGATGGCAGTAGCATGATAGCCTATACAGAGGAGGGAAGAGTATGGTGTACTAGGGGGGAGGGATAGGGACATGTGATGGCAGTAGCATGATAGCCTATACAGAGGAGGGAAGGGTATGGTGTACTGGGGGGGAGGGTTATGGACATGTGATAGTCTATACAGAGGAGGGAACGGTAGGGTGTACTAGGGAGGGGAGGGATAGGGACAGGAGATGGCAGTAAACATGACAGGCTGTACTGAGGAGGGAAGGGTAAAGGTGAGATCCTTACCAAGTTTGCTTCCAAAGACTGTCCATCTCTCAGTCTTGAAGGATCTATTTCACAACTTTTTCGTTCCTCAAATATCTGCAAATAAGGATAAAAATACTAATTATTACTGACACATTACTCTTGCTTCTTTCTTTCTTTCTCCTTCGTTCCCTACCAACATTTTGGGTGTCATTCATTCATTCATTAGAGTTAAAGGAGATGAAGGATTATCAAACAAAATTCCACTTTTACACTCAATGTCACTTGTTTCATACAATGTTTAAGCAAGCAATATAACCAACAAATGTTCAGTGATTACCTCATCAACAATGTGTTTAATAGTTTCATGTAGATACTGCATACCAGCATGCTTCATAAACTCATCTACTGCCTTGGTAGCCAGTGAGTTACCTCTGAATAACGTATTGGGATCCCTGTGGTGGAATATTTTGGGATTACTTTGTGTTTATCATTAACAATAACCAATTATCAATATAACAATATACTCTGTAATATAATAAATGATGTTATCCTAGTACATACGTTGTAGTCTCTACTTCATAGTCAACTATGGACTTCACAAACTCTACAACCTGCAAATAAAGACAAACCATGTAAGACAGTGTACTTGACAAAGTGGCTATCAAATAAACATAATCACGCTGGCTCATTGCTTTTAAAATTAGCAGGTTCCCATTTAAATCTGTACTTTCCCATTTAAATCTGTACTTATGCAAATTGTGTTGATGTGTGCTAAACACACAGATCAACCAACCAGAGTATATTATTTCTGAAGTGAACTTCTCTGATTGGTTGATCTGTTTGTTTAGCACACATCAACAAAATTTACATAAGTACAGATTTAAATGGGAACCTGTTAATTGTAGCCTGACAAAGAAAGACAAGTTAATGTAACCTTACCCTGTTGTGATGAGAAAACACCCTGACAAGAGACCTAGCGGCTGACAACTTGTCCTTGACAACTTCAGACAGAATAAAAGATGGAGTAGTGGTAACATCCTGGGGGGAATAATAAGGAATCTTATTCTAACAGGCATTCTGACAACAACAATGAAAATATCAACACAAAACAATCAGCCTAATCAAAAACAACAGCATCATCAACATCAATAACAAAAACCATATCATCAACAACAACCACAATAAGAACAACAATACCAACAATATAAAAAACACACATCATCATCAACATAATCATCAACACCAATAACAGCATCAACAACAACAACAACAACAATAATTATAACAACAACAACACCACCAATAAGAACAACACCAATATTATCAACCATATCAAAAACAACACCATGCATTATCAACACTAACAGCATTAGTAATCACAACAGCAACATCTGCAACACCACCAACATGAAGTGTTCAATCATTTGTTAGGAATTTTACCGTGTGATTATGTACATCCAGTATAGCTTCTCTTAATTCATCATAGTATGATGATGGGAATACATGGTCTTCTGAATAACATATCCTCACTCTTAGAGATCCAATACTCTGTTGACTGATAGATGACCGTCTTTCTTCCCTGGGACCTAACCAGTACCTTCAGGAACAACAATCAAACAGTCAGTCATACTCTAGTATTCCAACACAGCAGAATATATAACTCTTCCTTTGCTTAAAGGTGCGATTACATGGTGCAATTTTCTCTGCAACTAGTTTAGCAACGAGCAAGAAAATTGCGAGACAAGTTGCAGAGTTTGTGGCTACACAGTGTAACAGAGACGCAATCTTTGCCAAAAGTAAAAACAAATTCTATTTTTCACAACAAATTGCTGCAACTTGTCTTGCAACATAATTTCAAATTGCGATGTAGGTTACACACTTGCGCCTTAAGAAAAAAAATATGGATGAATTGGTACTTGGGTTAAGCTAAGGTCTGAGCACAAACACTTACCATCCCTGATGTGTAGTAGTCAAATCACATTTACTCAATGGAATCCTGACCTGTTGGAAATAGAAATACAACAAAAATAAATATTTGAATGAAATCATCATGATGAAAAAACAAACAGATATTTGAGTAGACAAGTAGACATATTTAATAATGAATTGATAGATAAATAAATTACTGAGTAAGTGCATAATTAAATAAATGAATGAAAGAATGAATGAATGAATGGAAGAATAATTGGAGGGATGAATATATATTAAATGAACTAATTAATAAAAATTGATGGAATATAGACAGATCAATTAAGTATTATTAATAAACAACTAAGAATGGTATTACACCTCTCCAAGGAAAACATCTTCTCCAAGCAAAGAAGAACTCCACAAAGCACATCTAAAAATGAAAACCAAATTAGAATTACTTTATAATGTCAAATGTTCTATTTCTTGCACTGTTTATATTGTATCATTAGATATACCTCACAATAGTTTCTTCCAAGTCATCATAGGGGAGCTTAAACAAAAGAAAATATGTTGTCATTACCTAGTTAATGCTTTAATGAGCTACTTGAGTCATATTATAGTTTGTTTTACCTCAAAAAGAAAAGACTCATCAAACTGAGGATTGACTGTTTTCTTTTTGACCCTTGTCTTTTTAGCGTCTGACCTACAAAACACATAAACAGGGTGTTTATTAGATTATTGATCAATATTTATTCTAATGGTAGTTCTTACCTAGAGCAAGGGTTAAGTACTGTCACAGTTACAAAGGAATCAGAGAAGGTACCATTTCCACTACAAGCTAAGATGTCGCTGCATTCTTTAATCCTATGGGAAACACAAACGTTTTTATAATACTTAATAATATTAATAATAATAATAATAATAATAATAATAATAATAATAATAATAATAATAATAATAATAATAATAATAATAATAATAATAATAATAATAATAATAATAATAATAATGGCTAGTTCTTATATAGGGCATTTTCACAACTGCTCAATGCTCTTACTCAACGTATTCGAGTTGAAGGTATATCAAGGCGCATTAAGCTGCCACCATACAACCCATGTCTGAACATGGAGTTCTTTTACGTCCCTCAATGTTGTTAAGTTTTGAGAGACAGGACCTCCATTTTATGTCGCTAGCCGAGAGGATGTGAAGTTCTAACCATTTGTAGATTTTTAAGAAACAAAGGAGCAGCTTCTTCTCAATTATTTAATGACCCTGAGTAATGGTCCGGCCGGGGTTTGAACCAAAACCTTCCGCACAGTAATCCAAAGCTCTATCCACTGAGCTAATCGGTCGGCATTCTTTTTTACTTAGACACATTTGTTACATTAGTAGAAACATGGCACTTTCCCTTATCTTCTCTTTTCCCCTCTATTGCATTACATTCTGTTTCCTTTCCTTCAATTTTACTTTACCTGACTCTCAGTTTAGGTGTACTTGATATCTCTTCTTCATGTAAGTCAGCGATGCCATCTAGGTGTTTTATCTCTAAGTGTATTCTACCTTGGACTTCTGTGTCTGCATGAACATGAACTAAATCAAACCATGTATCTGAATGAAACTTTTGGAGGTCTTCTTTCTTTATGGCAACCTGGTGAACGGAAGATGAGAAACGAAAAATGAGAAACGAAAAATGAGAAATGAGAAACATGGGAACTATTGATTGACAGTTTGATTGACAGGTAGATAGCTTCGCTGTTTGATTGACAGGTATATAGATTGATAATCATGTTCGTGTATAGAATTGAGGCTCTGTTCAAACGTCGAGCCATTCATGTGCCGAATCTAATCATTTCTCTTTGGCACATGAGTAGCTCCACCTATGAATCAATTGAGTTTGGCAAGATTTGATTAAATTTGGCGTGGCACAAGCTCGACTGGCCAGTCATTTCAAACGTTGAGCTATCGTTGTGCTGAACCTAAAACATAAATCGAAATTTTTATGACATTTTTTTTTGGCAGTAAAATAAGGTGAATTGACTATGCAATTAAGTCAAAATTTGATTATATTCTGCTGTATTCGATTCTATTTGGATCGACGTATGAAACAACGTCGAACCTAATGTAACTGGCTCTGCAGCAAATGATGATTAGATTCGGCACATGAATGGCTCAATGTTTGAACCGGGCCTCAATTCTATACACGAACATGATTATCAATCTATCTACCTGTCAATCAAACAGCCAAGCTATCTACCTGTCAATCAATCAATAAATTAACAGTCAATCGACCTGTCAATCAAACTGTCAATCAATCAATAAATTAACAGTCAATCGACCTGTCAATCAAACAATAAATTAACAGTCAATCCACCTGTCAATCAAACACCTAATCAATCAACCTGTCAATCAAACACCTAATCAATCAACCTGTCAATCAAACACCTAATAAATAAATCTGTCAATCAATCAATATTACCAATCAATCAACCAGCAATCAACCAAATAATAATTCAATAACTTCTTAATCAATAACAATCAAATATTGTCTTTTACCTTTCCAAGTATAGTATCTTTTCCTATCAAGTCTGTATCATACACATAGAAACAAAGTGAACGGAAATTTCTTGGTACTTCAAAATGGACATCTTCACCAAAGAAAGGACTGAAACACAAACAAAACATGTCACAACTCAGGTCATAAACACAGGGAGCCCAATAGAGGAAACATGACAATGCAGGGAACCCATAAACCCACTGACTTATTTATTGGTTTTTAGAGGTTTTTAAGTCATTCATTATTCACTTAATAATTCATTCCCTCATTTACACTCATTCGTCACTAATAAGCACCTTTTATAAACCATGACAATAGAGTACTGAAGTGTGAAGTCACACTTTGGCTTTTCCTAATCAAATAATTTTCATCATAGAATGCTAGTCAAAAAATAGGCTGCCCGAAAATTTGGGATCATTTGAGTGTGAAACGGCTGAGATATGATTTTTTGAATGTAAAATTTTCTCCATACAAAGTCTCTTATTTTTGGCCTGGTTCTTACCGGTTGGAACCAGTAATAAGAGACTTTGTATGGAGAAAATTTTACATTCAAAAAATCATATCTCAGCCGTTTCACACTCAAATGATCCCAAATTTTCAGGCAGCCTATATTTTGACTAGCATTCTATGATGAAAGTAGTCTGAATACGAAAAGATAAAAAAAACAAAATTGTGACGTCATCACTTCGGTACTCTATTCACTAATAAATTAGTTGATGTTTTATTTATATTAAATACTTTTTTCATTTCAAGATCTTCTACTTTTTTTCTATGTTCATAAAATAACTTCTAAGATACACTAAACACAGCACATGACACAATTTATTTGAGCATTTGTCTGTGTTGGTTTTTTTCTTACTAATTTACAACTATTGTAGGACAAACATTTCCATGAGAGAAACATTTTTGTGGGTAATACATCATATCTTCGTCTGATTTCAATACTGAATAAGAAAAGTGATGTATGTAGCATTCTCGTTTGTGTAAAAGAACATTAATTAAATACTAAGAATACTTACAAGTACGGTTTCAAAAAGAGTAAAAGGTAAAGGGTTTTAAGAAGGTAGAAATTATAGAAAATATTTGAATTTTTTTGCTGTTTTTGAAATATTTAAGTTTTACAGCCCTTAGGTCCTTCAATAAACAATGATTGACAACTGCAACTCCAAGCACTAATTTTGATAATGCTCATTACTCCACCCATTCAATAAGAATGTATAATATCACTAAATCTAATAGCGCAGCGCAGGAATGCTAAAAATAGTTCCAAGACTCAGACAAACTTTGCATTCAGTTTTACCGTGATGAGCAATTATATGAACCGATCTTACCATTTCCTGCTGAAATTAGAATAACAACGTGATTAAACTAAAATTTGCTTCGATCGGCATTGAACATAGTCTGCTGAAAGTTAAATAAAAGTTTGCTTGTCCGAGTAAGGCCTTTGTCTCCATTTTTGTGACGTCATTACTGCGCTGCGCTATTGTCTGTGTTATATCAAGTATAAAAGAAACACAATTAATTGTTCTAGATCATTATTATTATTAATTGTGGTATTTCAAGCAGAACGATGAATATGTAAACCTTCTTTACCACTCCTTGAGACTCATAAATCATCAACAACCAAAACTATACCAGTCTTACTCTAGCAATGAAAATAATTCAAGACGTTTTTGGTATTAATAAATTGAATGTTTATAGTTGTAATAAATATCTTGAAAAAGTTGGATCATTAGATATAAAGTAAGGTTTTCTTTGAACTAAAACATACATAAAATATTAACAAGGAAACTATTCAATCAGTAAAAAATACCTTTAGTATAGTAATGAACACTATTGAGAAGTACTCGTCCAATAGGAGAGTAAACTTACAAATTAAACACAGGTTCTCTGGCACATTGGTGCTAATTACTAGCATAGAATTGCCTCAGAATCATAAATAAAACATTCAACACACCACTTAATTTGTGTATGAAATCGTTTATATCTTTTAAACTTACAAACCTATTGAATTTTATACAAATATCCAGGGTTTTTTTGGGTCATTTTCAAGAAATTCTAGCATGGTTTACTGCCAATGTCAGTTAATTTGAAGAAAACAAAGATTTTGAAGAGATATCGTATAAATTTAGCCAGAACACAAAACAATACAACACCATTTCAAAGAAATACTACGTGGAATTTTACTCCATCTACTTGTATATAAAATTCGCTATTAACTTAAACTTATCTAATTAACTGTGAATTTAGTTTTTTTCTCGATAAATACAAAAAGATATTCTAGTTTTTATACTTGAACTTTTTGTTTGTTTTTGTAGTGTGAAATATTTGATTGTGGGTTGGTGCGTCAATCGTGTGCTATATCATTTCCGATTCAATTGTTGTGACCATAAAATAGATAATATTCTACGTCGAAATTACTAGAAATTAGTTTATTTGCTTTCTGGTGGATACTTTGATTACGTTAGGTATAGATCACTATCCAAACAACAAGTGTGTAAATAAAAGGGCTTTCGTACGCACGTACGATCAACTTGTGCCAAAACAAAACAACTTGAATCACAAAAGCACTTGGACATTTCCGTGTCAATCAATAAACAAACCAATAACTACTACAGATAATCTAGGATTAAAGAATACGATAAAATTAACTACGCCATATTTACTATAGAACCAAGGTACTTTATAAACTCGAGTGATCGATCAAACTAGTCTAAAGGAATGAAAACGTTTCAACCACCACCTCCAACCAAACTAACCACACAATCGCAAATATTATGTTTCCTTGTTGAGCGTTAAGATTAAACCCTATGCAACACATCTATGAGAATTAAAACACATTAAATCACTCAAGATAATCACTTACTTTAAGCTTTTCTCGACGGTAGCTGTACGAAAAACTTGTTCTTGATCTAAGCTTACTACACAATACGAATTACGACCGCTGCGCGGTTCCTTTCTTTGCAGTAGATTTTTTGCCTCACCTGGAAAGACCAGTCATTAGTGAAGAGATTCATAGTAAAATCACGGTTATTAATGTCATTTACCTATTCGTATTTTTAATGTTTCTTCGACTCTCACTTCTTGTTGCCTTGCACTGGCCGCCATGACGGGCCATCGTTATCATGTGACACGAATCAAGCAAGCTTATTGGCTGATGGCTACTTTGTAGTAAAACTGTGTTTAGCGTGTGTCAGCCCGCTTTCTCTATTTCCAGCGGGAAAGTGTGACCTTTATTATTATTTTTTTTTTTTTAGTAAAAAGCATAATTAACAACTTAAATAAAACAGAGCTTGCTTCAAAAAAATTCACCACTGGCGGAAATAACGGAAAGCAAAGAATTCTGTAACTGGCTTCCGCTCTTTGAAAAAGTGCTTCGTCATCAAATTTATCCTCTAGTAGGTCTTGTAGCGTGTGCCAAGATCACATAATTATAGTGTTTACATGTGGTTATCATGTCGTACAGGGCGATACTTAACGGGAGTGAAACATTTCTATGTTTACTAGATGGAAAACAATTACATATATTTCGGAAGGTGACGCGGGAATTGAGTCACGGCATGGACGCAAAAAGATTGGCCTTGATATAGCAGGTACAGTTTTTTGAAGGGATACAAGCTTAAGACCAACATTAGTCTTTCCATTTACTCTATCATCCCACGTAAAAGCGATGATTTAGTAATCAGTATACCGATTATTCGTGCCGTGAGACGCGTGCAGTGTGATAGCCCTGTCGTACTGCGCGCCGTCATTTCAGCCATGCAACTCTGTGAGCGCTAATTTGAGGTGCACACGATGCGAGATCCAAACTTTACCCTTTCTTGATGGACGATAGAGAAGACACATAATTTGTATTTGCCTATGGCTTGCTCTGTAAAAAAATATTAGGCTTTCAAGATAAAAGACTGACTTGATCGGTTGAATGCCTAAATTTTGTCTTGAGAACAAGATTAAGATTCTGAAAGAGATTAATTTTGGAGATTTACTCGCGCACTTAGTTTATGAGTTCGACAACTGTTTAGAATATAGTACCAAATTGCAAAAGTAATGTTTTAGAGTAGATAGTTTTTAATTTCTGTAAGTGGCGCGTCATTTATGGCGACACAGGGTTGGGATATTTTAAAATTTGATAGTGTCCTCTGCCCCTCCTTTTCTAAATTCTATGAAGACGGCAGAGTAAAAAGATAAAGAAGGCGGCAGTGTGAAAGTGTAGGGTGACAGAGGGAAGATTATCTTGATTACAACCCGTAGGGTTAATCCTGGATAAGTACTATTAGGTCTTTCAATCGAACAAGCGCTGCTAGTGGTAATCCCGGCTTTAATTGAAAAACCTTCTCCGCCTTGGTTTCTTGCACCCACTGAGTTTTATAGCAATGAATACACGAGGGCGTTTAAATCGCTTCTTTTAGGTCACGAGTGGAGAGATGGAGGCCAACAGTTTGAAACTGAACGATGATAGGTGAATAATACTTACAGGAGGGTCCTGAAGGGGTAAAATGGGAGCTGGGATTGGCCTTGTTTTTGACTGGGAAAATGGGATTGGATGCACTGGGACTGGAATTTACAAATAAAAGAACAATAGAAAATGGGAATGGGATTGAAAACTTGAGCAAAACTGATGGGATTATGTGATTCTTGACTGGGATTTGGTCCAAATATAAACAGGACCCTCTTACAGCGCACCACGCGCAAGTTTGCCTAGAATACGTAGATCCTAGAAGGGTAGATTTCGTACGATTGTGAAAAATAGTGGAGTGACATCCCGGGGGGGGGGGGGGGGGTTCTCCCTTTATCCACTCACCCCCGGGAGTGACATACACGATGACAAAGGGAATGCGAAGTAGCCCCCAGCGTAATTTCCCCCCTTGCTTTTGTAGCCTTCTAAACGGTTCTCCGATATGGCCTCCCTGTGGAAGGGAGTAGTGTCCCCCTCGTTGCGTCAACGTCAAGGTACTTTTAAGTCGTAAGTAACAGCAAACGATGACAATTAAACAACAACACTTTGATTCCAACGTTTTTATTGGTTATTTTTGTAAAATCGTAATGAACTGGACTCTGCATAAATAGAATTAGCATATATTTTGCTTAGAAGAAGCTCCCTGTCGTAAGCTGGATACTGTAATTTATTGCAACTACTGCAAGTCACTCTAGTGCTTAATGTTAAAACAGGTTTGATTATTTTTATATTAAATGGTTGATTAAAAGCTATTTTAAATCACAGTTTAAAGTACTGTATCGATGTAGTTGGTAAGCCAGTGCTGTAAAGCCATTAATATCACATCTATAAAAAATACTCGATTCTGATTGGCTGACGAACTGTGAATTTTTTCTTAATACCGTGCAATTAATTAATTGCACAAATCCGTGACTTTGCTTTTGGATACCTTTTAAATTGCTGCACTCAGTTTATTCTCAGAAACTCGTATTTTTACAGATGTGATATTAACAGGAAATTACACCTATGTTCTCGAAGAATTAATGAAAAATACCGCTTGTATTTGATGAAAGTAAATTAATACCACTCGTGCTACGCACTCGTGGTATTAATTCACTTTCATCAAATACGCGCGGTATTTTTCATTAATTCTTCTTGAACGGTGTAATTTCCTATACAAATACCATGTTACTGGTGTTCAAACACTTTACAACACTGTTTTACCGTTTACACAGCAGTCAATTAATAAGAAGCAAAGAAAAAATAAAATCTTTTTTTTTTAGTTCCAAGTAGTGGAGAGGTCTGAATACACACGGGGGGAGGGTGGGACATACCAATACCCCCCTTTCCCACCCCTGACGAGTGCTATAATATATAAGACAGTAAAGTTAAACATTTCAAGATACTCAGCAATCAAGTCACAAAACCATGTTAAATATGCTATTTCCTTTCAAGGTTCTATGATTATATGGAATTACTATTCTAAAATACGTAATATAATTATTCTCTTTTCTTTCTAAATGTACCAATTAAACTAGGGTGTAGTTATCCCCTAGCATAACTTATCTATCGAAGGAATCTTGTTTTCAATAAATAATATAAAATAACAATTTAACTTTAATAGTATAAAATAGCATTGACTATACATCCTTTTCGTAACTTTTCTCTCGTTTTCTTTTCATATCATTTTAAATTATTTGTATTTGACTTTGTGGTGTATTACTATTTTATAGTTTAAAACAATACTTTAATGTTAAAAGCCTTAATAAGGCACTTGGCTTCTAAGCCAATCAGAGTGGTGAATATAGAATGACCAATGGCGTGGAAGATACTGTTCAGAGAGGATTGTCATTAAGGTGGGGAGGGGGGACAGGAGATGTTTGGTTTGGTGGAAGGAACGAATCAGAATAAATCTCTATATGCAAAACTTGAAGACTTTTTACAATCTTAAGGAAGGAAGGAAAGAAAACAAAGGAGGGAAAATCTCCGGCCTACCCCTCCCCTCAAAGGAAACAACCCCACCCCCTTCAGTCTATTTTTCCTGTCTCCCTAACTTTTGTTAAGAAAGGCTACAAATTAATGAAACTTTGCAGAGCCAGGTAAAATAATAATTAAATTGTCTTTGTGGTTGAAAACCTACAGTAAGTTTGAACTATCTTGGATACTAGGGAAGGCTGTGCTCTTCCATTTACGCTGTTTAAGTATTTGGTTTTGCAGCCAGCTTGCAAAAGCATGATAAATTATGTGTCTAAAATGCAAATTCTAGAATACAGTAAAAACCTGTATAAAAGAACAAGTGGATTAAGAACACTCAGGCTGAAATTTGGTCAACAAAGTACCATATACAATATATAAGATATGCAAGAACAAAATCAGCCTGAACTGAAAATGGTGTGTTCTTTTATGCAGGTTTTTACTGTAATGTACCCTGCGAGCAGAGTCTCCTTTGCCTTCCACCTTCCTTTCCTTCATCTTTCCTTTCTCTCTCGGGGGGAAGGCAAAGGAGACTCTGCTCGCCGGGTAACTGTAATGTTGGTGTGATATACAGCGTGTACATAAAGAATGCAGTACAAAAATAAGTTAAATTTGCTTTTTTTGGAATAAAATACAATGAATGAACCTTTTTAAAATTTGGTTGCAACTTCTAAGATTCTATTTCATTATTCCATTCATTCTATTTCATCCATTTTGTTTGTTGTGAAATACAAGACTGTTCAAAGAAATAACTTAAAGACTTCATCATAGCCACTTTTTAACTCTCTCTTCTTGAAAATCATAGTCTTTAATTGCTATTCAATACTTCAAACAACCTTGTAAACATCAACAGCATGAGTTATCTATTGCATAATCATTAAACATTGAATTTGATTTCTTGCGCCATTCCTATGATTATAGACTGACTGGCTGCAAAGAACATTACTCTAGTTATAGGTGGGCTAGAAAAGCAAGCAAAAGAGCCTGGTGTATGCAAATATCGACGCACTAATAGCAAAAGTGTAGAAGTATTAAGAATTCTATTATTCTTGATGGGATTATAATTACATTAAGAAAAGCTTTGAATCCAACAATTAGGCACTATACATTCTGTCAGTTTCAACATACTATAGATATAGAGAATTGGGTTTGAATGTTATGGCAAAATAGATTACCTTTTTCAACAATACTTCTGATTTCTAGATGGTTCCGTCCAACTGCTTCTTCTCCTCAATTCTTGAATCTGAATTTAAAGACCTAAGTGATGTATCTGTCCATTTCCAAGTATATTAAACATACTTTGCAATATCGCAAGCTTTAATGCAATATGTTTGTCAAGCCTTTTTCAAGTGTTTACTGTGCAGCACTTACGTTGGATCCAAACCTCAACTATGTATGTACCCAGTATTAACTCATCTAAGTATTCACTACATCTATTGACCTGACAGACAGACAGATAGACTATACTGCATAGTATATATTCACAAAATGTTACAATATCAGTGGCGAGTATAAGCCACACATTCAAATAAATTGAAATATATAGGTGAATATCTTATATGTGCATAAGAATGCTATTTTAGATTGTCTAGAGGTGCCCTTGATACTGGCCTAGCATTTATATTCTGTACAGAGGGTATTCTGTGAACTGCTCAATGAGTTTTGTAGATAATCTGTAATCCTGTTAACCCACATCTTAACCTCCTCAATGGTACAACACTAGCGAGTCAGTTGACTTACTTCACAATAGCAACAGTAAAGCTTAGATCACAATAGTGGAAACAATGGCAGTGATGATGATTATTAAGACGATGATGACAATTATCATGATAGTGGTGATTCATGATGATGGCGATGATAATGACCATGACATTGATGATGATAGTTGTGATTTATGATGATGATGATGATGATGATGATGATGATGATGATGATGATGACAATGATGACAAAATTGGTGGTGATTCATGATGATGACGATGGCAATGACAATAACGATGATAGTGGTGATTTATGATGATGATGCCCATTATGATGAGAATGTGGAAGATCTCTGAGCAGTTAGTGAATCAAATTCTGGTTTGACATGCCAGGGTTTGGCTCTTGGCCATGGCCAAGGGGATTGTGTGAATGCTCTTCTTCCACATTGCCTCTCTTCACCAAGGAGTATAAATGAATAATGCCCACCCATACCACTATGGTAGAAGCTTTGAAATAAGATACTTTGCTTGTCTCTGACTGCAGCCGGAAAACATGACCCTGATGATGATGAATGTGAATATGATGAATGGTGACAATAATGATGATGATGAATGCGAAGATGACGAATGGTGACAATAATAATGATGATGATGAATGCGAAGATGATGATTGGTGACAATAATAATGATGATGATGATGAATGTGAAAATAATGAATGGTAAAAATGAAAGTGATAAAATCTATATTTGTTGTTAAATATTTGAAAATAAATTTTAGTGTTATATATATCAAGAAAAGGACTCAAGTCAAAGAAATAATGTTTTTGTTACAAGTCCTTTTCAATCTACATCGCAATTTCTAAATGATAATTTCTTTTGGAAGACTCTCTGCAGAGTTCTATGATCTTGAGTTTATATTTTGCAAATGAAAGAAACCAACCAGACTCAAAAGTGTTAGCACCATTATCTGTTATATCAATACAAGTGCTGCAATTAGTCATGCACACTTCATTTATCTCATTTTCCCTCTTTCCTTTCTCTTCTCTTCTCTCTCTTTCTTCGAGGGACAATGCTTAATTATTTTTCTTATATTTCATGGAGAATTATAGTTAAATAGTTAGCAATTATTTTGATGTATACAACTAACCCCTAAGTTGTAAAGTAACAAATTAAAACTTCTGACAAACAATAAAAACCATGCAACCGTGTTATCACTACAGTTTAAACATTGAATGCTGTTCAAAATATTGAACCAATCAAGAAATTGATTGATTTATTAAATCAATCAATTAAAAAAATACTCTATATTGTGAAAGCGCAATGCATTATATATATATAATTTTAAATTAAATAAACTTAAGGTGATCCCTATGTTTTGCAATGCACACATTTCTGCACAAAGATTACAGAATTGCAGCATTTATGAGTATTTCCATTCCATTTCCTTTGTGTGTTAAAAATGCTGTTTTTGAGCTCCAAAATCAAACATTATTTCACAGAAATATGTACTTTGCCAATGTTTGCATGTGTTCTCTTGCAAGATGTTTTAGGATTTGATCTGCTTATACTTTATAATCTTATCTGTGATGCATATTTCTGAGATTGATACAAATCCAAGAATTAAGGGGAATTACATCAAACATTCACATGGAATCGACAAAATACCCTTGTCTATGAACCTAAATATTTCCTAAGCATTGGCTATTCCATAATTTTTCCTATCATAGAAATAAATAACTCAAAACCTACAAAATAGTTGGAGCAATTTTATAGGTTGAATATAACATAGGAATCACCTTAAAAAGATACAATAAAACTCCATTTCTATTAATTAAGCATTTCCCTACAGAAGCATCCTGTCCATTTGCTGATCTTTGCGTTCCTTTGTTACCTTAACTCATGTTGTTGAGCTTGTTGAACTTGATGTGGATGGCTTGTGATAATATTTGCAGTTAGGTCTTGTACATTTGCCCTTGACTGCGTCTCTGCATATGGTAACCTGCCCGTCCATAATCTCAACATTTTCTGGCAGGATAAATGCAAAGTACTGGTTGGAATACAGGTATTTCATGTGAAAGGCACTGATTTGCTGCGAAACACCCATGTTTTCAAGTCCTTACAAATGAAATTTTGATCTGCTCAAGATTTTTTTCCAGGAAAAATTTCAAAGAAACAAAGAAAGGAAACAAAAAGAGATGAAGCAACACCAAGTTCATGATTAAAGATACAAAAAAAGACAGTAAGGCTAGATTGTAAGGAGTAAAAGCTCTGGTTTTTGTGTGACTTTCAGCCACTGATTGTGGTCAAAATGTCTGAAAACTATTTTTAATTTTCAAGAACAATTTCTTATTCATGCAAGCAAGTGCATGAAGGAGGGTTTGCAAACAGTGAGTAAAAGTGTGCACCACAATGGCAAATTTGCATTGAACTGGTTTATAACTATCCAAACAGGTTTTTGAAAGTAGTCAGAAAGGGACCGTCAGAAAGAAGGGTTTGAAAATGGCCAGTGGTTTTGAACTAGTCCAATTGGTTTATTACTAGCTAGTATTTAAAATGGTTTTAAACTGGCCAAACAGGTTTTGAAACTAGTCAGATTGGTTTATAACTATAACCAAACAGGTTTAAAACTAGACAAACTTGTTTTTTCCCTGGTCCTGTGTCCATAGTGAAGCCTGCCTTCAATGAGCCAGTGCTGTGAGCAGCTAGCGCCAGCAGCATGTAAGACTAGTTTAGTACAAGAGTACAAGTTGTGTTTAACTAGACAGTACAAGATTTGTACAGTATTGTCTGATTACTGAAATTGTGCAAGTTTGTAGAGCGAGATAGAAATGATGGTCTAGAAATTTGTAATCCTGATTCTATAAAGCCCTTGCCTAAAATACCAATGGGGAATATTCAAACTTGAAAAAATGATAAAAATGAATATTCAACTTTTCAAAAGATGACCCGAATTTGTAAATCATTGCACTCATTTTGCATTCATCTTTGTTTTACCAAAATAACTGTCATTTTGTATCTTATCAAGAGCAATTCAGAAATCTTCTAAAAAGACCAAAAATTCATGGGTGTCTCGGTAGTCAACTTCAGTTTTTGTGTAAATGATGATGCAATAGACCCTGCAAAACAGGCTGATCAGTCAGTGCTTTCCAGGTTTTTTGGCCTGTAAAGCAGGTTTTCAATCAAGTCTAGGCTCTGTTTTACATTTTGCTTTGCTGAAACATTGTGATTCATTCAATGCAAAGAGATGAAAGAGAATATCAGTGTTCTGTTTTAAAGAGTCCATTAATTCAACATTTACTAAGAGTTTCAGCAATAGCACAACAAGCAAGCATAAAGCATGTCAAGCAATCATATCTTTCATAAACCATCTAGAAGTACAGCACACTGCCAAGAAAGAAAAATACACTTTTGAATGAGCAAAGACAACTCATGTTTTTGAATGCATACTGGAAAGTCCAAAACTAAAGATGTGCAGTGTGCTGTTTCTCTGGTTGTGCCACAGCAAGACTGCCAAGCATATGATAGCATGGTTGGCTGCAAGCAGTAGAAAGCATTTATGTCTGCAGTTACTCACATCCACTTCTCTAGAAATCAGATTTAAATATTTACTGAACATTTCTTTTGAAACCTCCCCCATTTTAACCAAACTTCTTTGTTTTTAAAAATTACATGCCAACAACAGTAGTTTTACAGTAGTTTTTCAAATTAAATGTCACACCAATCATCATTAGTTTTCAGGTACCAATTTGTAAGGGGATTTTCAATTGCAGCTATAGTTACAAATTTCTCTCTCCCAAAAAAGTGGACTAAACACTCATGCTATATAAGACATGACATTGCATACAAAAGCAATAAAAAACTGAAAAAAAAGAACCAAACATAGGGCCGATAAAGATGCTGTCAAATTAGAGAGGACATGATATTATTAAAATAGTAGAGCTATGGAATTATATTTACAGAATTGCTAGAGATGTTGAGAAAAGTGGATGTGAGTAACTTATGCAAAAGCAGCAGCAAAAAGTAGAAAAAATGCTCACTGTCTGTTATATGGGCATAACGACAGGCTTCTCTGTGACACTGGCCAGAGCTAAAGTCTCGACAAACTGGTAACTGAGCTGATTGCTGTAAAAACAAAAAACAAAACAATTTAGCATGAAATGGTATTCACATAATAACAGTATATACAATAACCTGAAAAGAAAGTGATTGAAAAAAGGGTTTTTTAGAGATTAAATTGTTAAAACTTATAAACAGCTGAAAAGTTATATCAACCATTTTGCTGTACAAAATAAGGTGTGAAAATCCTGCAAAAAAATACAGGATCCTGAAGAAAACAACTATATTGATAGACAAGATAATTTTAAAAATCCTGAAAAATGAAAGGCATTGTCAGTGAAGAACAACATGTTTTCTTCGACAAAACCAAGAAAGACTTTGTACTCACAGCAATGAACTTGGTGGAAAGAAGATACAACATACAGACAAAAACTATCAAGAACAAGACATAGTTTGTTCTTAAGTTCTGATTTGAAATTCAAGTGACAGAATTGAATGGGTGTGTGTTGAGTGAGAGGATAAGTAGCCTCTTTGTTACTATTTTGGTTATGTGTGTCATTGACGGAAAACAGATATTAAACACATTTGGCAATTCATGTCACTTTAATTTCACTCTACAGAACATGTTTATTGGTTTTATCATGTTCAAATACAAAAGTTACAACTGTTTTTGGAATAAAAAGAAATTTTGATTAAAATTACCATCAATTTTGTTACTATGCACTACTTTCACACAAGTCTAGAATTTTACACTTGTAATAGGGTTTGTTCAATCACAACAAACATGCTAGACATGGCATAGACATGCACTTGTTAGTCTTTTTCTCCACAAAGTTTGAGTGAGCAATATTGCATAGTTACACAATTGGTGGTAAACGAAACAGCAATTTCAAAGCCAGTGACATTATTAATTAGTAAATAGTTATATAGTACAGTTTTATATTTTTATTCCTTTTTGGAATATAATCAGTAACCATTTTATAAGTATTTATACAACAACTGTCACTGTACACATGGCTAGTTGAACCTCCACCAAACAAACTGTAGGGATGATTGAGATTGTTTCCAAGAGGTCTCAGTAATATCAAACTTGCTACAATTGGTATGGATGCTCTATGGATGGTACTTCATTCAAATAGACCTAATCGGCTAACTTGTTGCTATGTACGTTTCCACCCAATTCAAGACATTTGGGAATAAAAACTTTTGTTCCAAACATTTTCTATATGACATTGAAATACATAAGATACATAGCAACACGTTAGCCGGTTAGGTCTATTGTTGTTTTTTTCAATTGTACATCATAGGCATGCACTAAGGTCTGTGGGCTACTCTCATTCACAGAGCACTTCATCCATATACAATGAAACAGCTATGCTAGCGGTAGGGAAAGTATTAAGTTGTTGTATAAACAAGTATAATTATTATTATTGCAGTATATTGTTGATGATAATATTTGATATGAGGAAACCTAAGTGTAAGCACCTCATTGAAGAATCACTGGTGGACAAACTGACAGTTGATAAGGTTTGCATTTTCACTTAGTGAGCTGATACAAACTTTTATCTTGTACAGTAATATCACCAATTATATATTGTCGACATCCTAAAACTGCATTACTTTTCACAGATTTCAATGCTACACACATTACTTTGCCAGTATTCTGTACTTTGAGATTTTCAGTTATGAATAAGGAAACCTTAGTTGGTATGTTTGATGTTTGCGATAAAAGAAGCCAAATCCACACTTTATGCATTTGCACATTTGATCATATTCATATACAAATTTGTGTGTTTCAGTGCGAATTGAAAAACCGAGGGCACCCAGAAATATTTTAGAAATCATTTATTGTTCGTTGAACAACTCACAAACAACTCTAACTACAAAACGTTTATCACAGTACTTCACATCAATCAAACTTACTGCGGTGATATAGTAGTTCTGAGTTGTTCAACGAATAATAGATGATTTCTAAAATATTTCTAGGTGCCCACGGTTTTTTGATTCGCACTGTAAAAGTATTGAAAAAAATTATTAATGAAATCGGTGTCAATAATGCAGTTCTAGCTATATGAATTTACCAGTGTCGACTACAATGAAATTTTAATTTTCGTCCTTCTCTTTTTGAGAATTTAATTATATTGCACATTTGATATATACAAGTATTTATTGAGATAATGTAATTACTTGTTCATTTTAAGGTGCTTACACCAAGGAAACATTGAAATTGCTGTTGCTAATAATTATATCTACAGATAAATAATTTAATCTTGGTGATAGACTATACAAAATACTAATTAATCCTTTTTGGTGAAAGTATTTTGAAATACCATAATATTTTATACAAAAGTCTAGTAACATATTTAATTAAAATAGTGTATGTTGAAGATAATAAATATTATGTCAACGGTTATCTAGTAGAAATCGTTTCTTTTTTTTTTCTTCTAGTGGTACATTTAATATACCAACATTTCTTATCACATTTTCTTCATTCATTCATTCTTGGTGTATATAATTAAAGTGATAGTATATTCAAGTGTTAGCTAGTATTTATTACAGGGAGGTTATTAAAGTTATAGTTTAATCATTATCATTTTTATTCTATTATACAATTAATTTAAACCATCAAGGAACCTGGTCATAACAGTTTTATTCTACCGTAGAAGCAGCCATAACTGGAATGTCCAGTTAAAGTTTTTGTCCAGTTAAAGTTTAACAAAATAAAACTGTTATGAGGCTTTAAAAACGTTAACTAAAGGCTCCTTGGTGATTATAATAATAATAATATTACTTATAGGTTTACTACAAGTGACATCATACATCCATGAAATAGTTAGAAATAAATTGTTTTGAAAGTTATAGCACTTGCTTTCAACAAAACACAAACAACAGAAAGTTTAACTAGGACAAGTTCATAATAAAAGTGGAATCATTTTTGCACAAATGATGGGTACATATTTGGTAATATTTCATGGATATATGATGTGAACTCTAATATAGTCTTACCTCAAGAATATCTAAATTTTATTGCAGCTGTAACTTTAAGTTAAGATTCTAAGCATTACCAGTAATCATTGTTTATCATAATTAACGTTCTTTTTCCACATTGTTCTGTAGTAATTTTCCAACAATACTTTCATCATACGAAACACCATTACTAGACCAACAAACTCTTGAGATACCGCACTGCAGTATATTGTCTTTCTTGCCTTGAAGATCATCAAGTCAAATCCTTGTTACACAAGTTGTACACACGTCCATAGAGTGAGTAGCTACATCAATTTATTTTACATCCAGTAAAATATTTCTCTTTCTCCAGTACCATTTCTATGGCCATTTCCAATAAAAATGCCAGAATTAATATTTAAACTCTTGTCGACTTCCACATTGATGACAAGACGTGGACTGATTATCAGGTGTAATAAGCATGCCATGCTAGATTGGTATCACCAATACAAGATTAATCTCTCCGCAGCTTTGACCAATCTGTCCATTGCCACCAAGATATTTTAAAATGAGCTTGGACTACTGTAGGCAGGACCTGGCCCAACACTATAATAGTATCCATTGCAATACTGCATGTCGACAGGCTGTGGCGCAGAATTCATCACCTGGTACTGGTAAGGTTCGTATGTTTCATATTGCTGTGGTGGCGTTAAGGATGTCGGCGCTGGAATATATGTCTGTGTTGGTTGTGGTGGTGACATGTTTTGTGGAGTCGGAGGAGGTGTTGCCACTTCCATTGGGATATAGTTACCTGCGGCCGGTGGAACCTGTTGCCACTAATTAGATAGAATTACCAAAATATTATTATGTTACCATTATTGCTAATTGTTGAGGACATGACAATGTTAGCATTGTTGCTAATTCTTGAAGATTAATAAAGTTTTTGAAGGATTTTTATGGTAGAGACTGTTCAAAATATTAACCAAATTTGAATTTAATTTTAATGAAAATTTAATGAACAAAAAATATTGGCATAACAACGAAAAGCATTTTCTTTGAAATATCTTTGAAATACTATATAATGTGTTGGTACCTATTCTCGGGCACCAAAGCAAATTACACGAAAATAATGCGATTCTGTTGAGTTTTTTTTTTTACTTACCATGTTAATAATATTCACTGTATTAGACACTTTTATAAGTTTTTTGGTGTAAATATATTATTTCGCAAACAGACATTTGAGCGAAGTTTATTCATGCACTCGGAGTACTTATTCTCGGGCGCCGAACCCATTCTCGGGCAACCGAAACTTATTCTCGGGCGACCGAAAAAAAAATCCCGAAATAACATATAAAATACTTACAATTAACGCAAAGACCGTTCTATTAACTTTTTATGTTCAATTTACTTTTTATTCTTTGTGACATGGTTTTTAAAGCTATCGTTTTCAACGTTTTGTGTTAATCCGTGAGTTGCTATCTTGCTACGTCTTTTCGGTACTTCGTTCAACAACAACACAATACGATAATTTTTAGAGATTGAAAACTGAGTTTGAAATCACCTTGAGCTACTTTTACCAAAGCGGATTGAAAAGAAACAGCTGAAAACTTTCAGATCTTTGGCTGCCCGAGAATAGGTTCACGGGATTGCTGTGGTGAGAATACTTTTGGTTTGCGGTAATTGAGTGAATACAACGACCCAAACAGTTTCATGGGATTCAAGATGGCCGGTTTACGGTTTTACGTGAAAAGTTATGACTTTCAAACCGGATTTTCTGCTATTTTTTCCTTTTTTCTGAATTATAATCGAATATTCGAATCAACGGCAATGGAAGCCGGTAAGTTATACTATTGTAAACTTGTGATTTTACATAGATTTAACACAAACTTTCAAGACTTTCAATGAAAACATGCAAACATCAACAAAATAAACACGAAGGAAAAATATCAATGTTGTCATTTGTGTATTAATATTATTTTTTCGTGGTGCCCGAGAATAGGGACTGCCCGAGAATAGGTACCAATACCTTATTACAAAGAAATCTCTAAAAAGAATCAAACTATTATCAGTTACCTACAACTGTAATCTATATTATACACCAAATCAATTTTGACGGCCAAGCCTCATTTTGATGTAAATTAGAATGAATCTTCACTTAAACGATACTTGATATGGTTATGATTTGATTTGTTAATCACTTAGGTCATGAGTTTGATAAGTAATTAAACAACATCGTAGCTGGATAGCAAGACTGGTTACATTTAGATAATGAACAAAACTACTTGATAGTCTAGATAGTGTAGACATCATGTCGGACCTATTCCAAAAATCACTGTCATCACCGAAGCTACAATCCAGACTCTTAAGGCTGCAAAGGTTGTCAGTATTTTGTCAGGTTCTTCGAATGATTTGTTTGTTGTATGTATTTATGACTATAATTTTATTTATTATCATGGCAAGCTGTTGCAGTGGTAGGTTTGGAACAGAATATTTTGGAAAGACACTTGTAATAAATTGATCTTAATTAAAGCAATGATGAAAATACCAACATTCTTTGCAGCCGCAAGTGTGTTGACTGTAGCTTCGACTGTGGCAATGATTTTTGAAATAGGTGCACATATCATAACTAAATACTGTATCAGGATAAAAATATATTAATCAACAAGTCTATGAATATAAAGCATGATGACTTGTCACTAACAGTACATGTACTTGTAGTATATCTATTGAACACAGTTCTTGTATGGGGACGTCATGGTCTCACTAAAAACAGGCCATGAATGGGACAGGATATTTAAGTCTCTACCTAAATAGTGATAACAATGCTACAAGGGTAACAATTGGGTGTATATGTGTGATAAATAGATATAGTTATTAACATGATAGCAATGAAAGATCAATCTACCTGAGGCTGTTGTGGTCCAAACATCTGTAGACCTGGTATAAGAGGCACTGGAAAGAATAAATATCAAATATTAACATCACAATGGGTTGCTTTATTAACAGACAACAAGCTGCCTTAAAAAAGGCAAAAACAGTTAAAACTAACATGCAAGGAGTTCTCAATAATGATTTTCCGAATGGATTTTGTTATCCCATAGAAGTTTGTGTAAGAATGAGCAACACTAAGATCAAACTTAATGAAGGAAAAGTCAAGATGTGATATGCAGGCTAAGCCACAATTGTGGGTAAATTTGTCAAAGAGATGACTGAGTTAAATCTGATTAAATCCTTGCCTTACCACATCCTGTACTAAATACAAATTAATAAAAGTAACACATGCTATTCTTAAGACTTAGCCAAAGTCAACATTAAAGAACTCAAAACAGGAGTAACATTAGTATGCAGTCATTTCATTAATGTGTTGTATTGTGTCAATTACCTGTATGTAGACCAGGAAACTGCATGGCTCCAATCCCCTGATGGAAGGATTGAGTATTTAGTCCAGGTACAAAGATAGGTACTTCAACAGTTGTTTGTTTTCGTAGTGGCTCACCAGGAGTCTAAAACAGTGAGTACAACAAAATGAGTACCACAAGAAAAAGAATAATTTATTTGTCCCAGTACCATGTGGTTGTTAAAATAAAAAGTTGATTAAAACATATTAAAAAGTTGAGAAAATACATTAAACAAAAGAGTTATCTTGTTTACTTGTGTAGGTATTTGTATAGAAAAAGAATTGTCAACATATTATTGTAATGTTTTGGTTGGCTTTTGCCGTCAACTGTCAGATTCATTACTGAATGTATTTGTTAATTTGGAGTTGGTGTCAGTACTAATAAATATTAAGTAAAAACAATAATATTAAGAACATGCCTCTATTAATTCATCATTTTGTCTATAAACAATCAACTCTACACCAGACACCATGAGAATGTTCAAATTCAATGAATTAGCTTTTTCCAGTTCACCTGATCAGAATGACCATATACATGTAGAGTACTTCACTTCACTTCACTTCACTTCGATTTTATTGTGTTACATCAGAAGATATAAATACACAGCAGCGGTTGTTGCTCCTACAACATTCTACTAAGCAGTTGAAATTACACGGTCGTGAAATAAGTTGATATTATTAGAACAGTCAATGATTTCTTTGGTGGAGATTGTTCCAGTTTACTATGGTACGCGGTAGAAAGCTAAATTTAAATATATTTGTACGCTCTGAAATAGTAATAAAGTGTTTGCTGTGCATATGTCTTGTCGATCTAGATGGTTCTTTAATCAGTTCTATAAATGGGAGGGCATCAGGGTTGCTCAAAGCTTTGTTAAACAGATTTAACCTGTCGATTTTCCTATGTTGTTGCAAGGTTTTCCATCCAAGTTTTTCAAGCATCTTTGTAATAGATCCAGGCTCGTAATTGTAGTAGTCAGATAGGAAAAATCGAGCTCGACGTTGCACCTTCTCTATTTCATTGATGAGTTGATCGGTGTGGGGGTCCCAGGCAGAGCTTGCTTATTCTAATAGAGGAAGCACTAGGCCAATGTACGCTGCTTCTTTGACTGAATGATCACAGGCAGATAGGTTGCGTCTTAGTAAGCCCAGTATTTTTGTTACTGACAATTATTATTGATATAATCAAGTTGGGGCTGTCCACAAATCCATGCCCACAACTTTAAACTGTCATTTTGGGTTAAATTAAAAAAGGATTATCAATAACAGGTCACTTTGCAGATATAATGACAAGAAACTATTGTGAAAAAACTGTAGTACTCACAGTTTATAAAGATTCAAAGATACTACAGCATAATTATGCTGCTGCAGTGTCGTAGTGTGGTCATTTTAACAAGTATGCACGGGTATACAAAAAATTCAAAAATACATGGAAAACGATTAAAAAACATTTGAAAATTTTCCGCCCCTTAGTTGGTTTCGTCAAAGTGAGAGTTGATTGTCTATAGATAATCTATTGATTTGTTCATGCAGTATTGCAAAGCAAGCAGTTGCAAGCTTAAGTATTGCGGGTAAATACAAGCAACACAAGAAATAATTCAACATCACAGACATATATAAGCATGGTGGTGGAACATGAACTGATGTTTGTACAAAGTCACTCTTGGTACTTACAGAGCTAACAGAGCATACACAACTTACAAACTACCATTGAAACTCATAGCATTGAAGTTATTTAAGTGTCAAAACACTTTTTTATTCATTTAATAAATAAAAGAAAAAAAATGATAATTGATTATGTAATAAACAACAAAATGATTTAGTCAAAATTTAATTGCATTGTAGTTTTATAATTATTTTGAAGTAAAATAAATTGTGGCATTTGTAAGTTAAGTATGCCTTGTTAAATGAGAAAATCATAGCTCTTAATACGAAATTCTCCAAAATAGCAATCAAACAGATGCATGAAAGAAGTTGCATAACATATAGTGGAATAGTGCATGTTTGTAATCAAACATTCAGTTCATGGCCATGATTCTATACCAGCTCTGAAATAGACTCATGAGCTCTCTTGCGGGAGGAGCCAGCATCCAGCTAACAAGTGAGCAAGAACACAGGTAAGTGTGCACAGCAGTGGCGATGAAGAAAGCAGCAGCACCATGAAAGAAAGGTCAAAACACGGCCAATCAATGCAAAGCATTATTGTATAGCTTATTCAATACAGCATTTGACAGTAACAACTGAAACACTTCCTCCTTGATGGCAGTTGTTTTATCAAAGTCTACATTATTTTGGTCTCCAATTCATTTGTCTCATTACACAAAGGATTTTGTTTTCATTTTAAAACTAAAACAGATGCTCTCAAAGTGCATAATGTTCTAGTTTTTGATAACAACATTTCAAATTCACGCTTTTTCTCTAGTTGCAGTTAAAATATGCAATTCAAATATTCATTTTAATTAAAGTATTCTGTTGTTAACATGTCTGCCTAAGGAGTTAATGACGACATAAGCTGTTACTGTCAAAGGCTTTGATAGTGCCAATGACACAATGGGAAATAAAACTTTCAAATCTTGACACATGACATCAAGCAGCTTTGTTTCAAACCATAACCTTGTACAGTTCTCATTGGCATAGTGAATTGAATGAGCTATATCAGTCTATAGAGTGAAATTCCATAACTATAACCTCTCATACAGCAAAGGAAATACTATGAAAATCACTAGAGTGGTTAAATGTACGTTGAAAATTTGGCCTTGGGGGTGTGTCTTTTTGTACCACATGACCAATTTTGAGCAAAATGATTGGCCAGAAGCGATCACATGGTACAAAACAAATTGGTCACGTGGACGGAATTTTTGGGGCATGATTACCAGTCTACTGATTTCCATAGTATAAATTTGTAGAAAGGGAATCTCAAGGGAGGGAAATGTTCAAAATGTACAACAAAAGTAAGAGGATTCAGGAGGGGGAGGGAGTGTTGATTCAATATATATTTCCTTCCTGGTTAAGTAAGGTTATTTGTTGAAACTACACTTCGTATATACAACAAAAGTACAACAATGGCATTGAAAAACTGAAACCAAGAGGAGAACTATAAAAATTCTGAAACAAGAAATTCTAAAACAATGTTATGCAGTAGATGTCAAGCAAGATCTTGAAGATAAAAGAACTATCAGCTGTAGCATGCATCTAGTATGGCCTAATGTCATGCACATCAAGGCACACTGTACATCAAGGCACCTCATGGCACACTGTACATCAAGGCACCTCATGGCACACTGTACATCAAGGCACCTAATGGTACACTGTACATCAAGGCACCTAATGGTACACTGTACATCGAGGCACCTCAAGGCACACTGTACATCAAGGCACCTCATGGCACACTGTACATCAAGGCACCTCATGGCACACTGTACATCAAGGCACCTCATGGCACACTGCACATCAAGGCACCTCATGGCACACTGTACATCGAGGCGCCTCATGGCACAATGTCCATCAAGGCACCTAATGGCACACTGCACATCAAAGCACCTCATGGCACACTGTACATCGAGGTACCTCATAGCACACTGCACATCAAGGCGCCTCATGGCACACTGTACATCAAGGCACCTCATGCTCATGGTGCACTGTACATCAAGGCACCTCATGGCACAATGTACATCAATCATTCAACAAATTGACACATATATTTATCTGCTTTTGTTTCGTCTGTTTGTTTGTTAGTGTGTTTGTTGGTAAGTTAGTTTCGCATGTTTGTTTGTTTGCATGTTTGTGTGCGTGTTTGTTTGTTAGTCTATTGGTTTATTCATGTATTGGTTTGGTTGCATGTTTGTGTGTTTGCTTGTTTGTGTATTGGCTTGTTTGTTTTTGTACAGTATCAGTCTGTTTGTGTAAGTTTGTTTGTCATCCTGGATAAATTATGCTGTGCACAAGTTAAAGAGTACTCATGAATCATGAATGTTGTCATCATATAATAAGACAATACTGCTAGCTCAGACAATAGAGCATCTCTTGAATAAAATGGATAAAAAATATTACAAAAAAAATTACAAGAAAACTCAATATGTTTCCAAAACAACTGAAAGTTTGGAAAATTAATGTTTGAAACCACTGATAATTTTGCCACAGTAAGCAGTCTGTTATACTGGTCAGTGGATTGTAACATTATTGACAATTGTAACATTATTGATAATTGTAACATTATCAATAATTGTAACATTATTGATAATTGTAACATTATTGATAATTGTAACATACCAATGGTAACGACATCTGTTGTTGCTGTGCAGCTTTTACTTTCCCTTGTAAATGTGTTGGAGGATGGAAATATTTGCATGTTTCTCGTTGACATTTTCCCTTTATGAAGTCCATGCATACAGTAACCATGCCGTCTGATGTATCAATACTTGCATGTCGAGGTGGATGTGCATATCTGCATTCTGATTCATCTCTTGAGCATGCCCCTCTCTGGTATTCACGACAGACCTGTGATTCATGCATAAAAGTTACCTACATGTATAGCTAATATTGTTCTCATATACTACAAAAGACATGGTTGTTGTCCTCTAATGGAGGTTTTCGTCTCTCTGCAAACTCGTTTATGTCTTTGATTGATGGCAGCCAAAAATAACCTTTGCAATGTCTGAGCTATTAGAAAGTCGAAAACCACAGGGGCCGTTGTATGAAGGGTAGATAAAGTTCTCTGCGGATAAAAGTTATCCACTGCATAGGTTTTTTATAGATTTTATCTGCTGCATAAGGATTTATCCTACAGATAGCGCTATTCACCCTTCGTACAACCGGCCCCAGTAAGCTTGCAAGCTAATATACCTCCAGTTTATCTGACTTGTCTAATCGTCTGGGTGCTCCTGTTAGTCCAGAAGGGTCCGGTAGAAAGGCTACAGGCTGTTGTATGTATGTTCCATTTGATGTCGGAACTTGCATTGGCCAGCCTGGTAACTGCAATGAATGGAATACCATTAATAAATTTGGTAAAGTTTTGAAAGTTTAACCTATTATTCTTATTCTAATCAACAATTTGTTACTATGTTATGATTTCATGAAAATCAACTCATTTATTTGATCAATTTTGAGCTTTTTGCGAGGTAAGTAAATGATTATATTATTATCATTATCACTCACCAACTCAATCAATCAATCATTCAATGAACCAATCATTCAATGAACCAATCATTCAATGAACCAATCATTCAATGAACCAATCATTCAATGAACCAATCATTCAATGAACCAATCATTCAATGAATCAATCAGTCAATGAATCAATCATTCAATGATCCAATCATTCAATCAATCCATGAAGCAATCAATATGTTAATTAATTAAACAATTAGTTACTTATTGAATAAAAAATAATTAAGCATACAATTAATAATCAACCAGCATAAATGAGCTCCTAATTATTAGCTAGCTACAAGAACCCTCCTAAAATGCAATAACAAACACACCATATGTTTTATATTGTATTTATTTCCAATGCAAATGGACTTTTTCACTAGACCAGATTTTTGATTGTATATTTAGATATATTTAGATGCAAAAACATCATCACTTTGACAGGGCATGTCTATTCTCTAATAGTACAATCAAACTACTAATCCATCTTCATTTTAATGGATTTAGAAGCAAACAGCCTGAGAGTACATACATCACAATGACAGAAAAACATCATTCTACAAATTCCTTCATTTATTGCTATCAACATTGTATTTATACTTAATCTATTATATTTAGTCAAAAATGTTAAAAAGCAGGGTTTGTTTGATATTTTTATATAATTTTATATATAGGTTATCGCAAGTTTTGAAATAAACTCTATATAAAATATGCTGTGGCATTATGAAGCTTTGAAGCTATGCAGTAGCTGCCAGCAGAACTACAACATGAAAGTAGAAACAAAGTGCATTCAGAATATTCTCAAAAGACATATTTCTAAGCTGCAATATATACTTTGTCATGTGAGAGATATACTTTACAAAAACACCCAGCCTTCTTGAGAGGTACCGCTATAATATAATATTAAACTACAAGAAAGTGAGATATCAAAACCATGTTTAACAATACAAACAGTGATTCCAAACTGTAATATACTTTTATTTTCAATCCAGTTCAAACTATGACTATGCATTCAAGAATAATTTCAAACCATGACGTCTGTTCTCAGTTTCCTTGCCAGAGGGACATCTTACATTTTAAATCTCTTTTTTACACTGTTTTGTCTGTTTCTGTCTATGAAATACTGACAATAGCTCTCCAAAAAATCTTAATTTGACAGTATTTTTGAAAATAATTAACACAAATTTTTTCAGACAATTGTGTACAAAAACAACAACTTTGTTGCAAATAAAGAAACAAAAACAAGAATGAGATGACGAAAACAAAATTAAAAGAAAAAAAACATAAACAGACACAGGATATCCTTGAAATTGAACAAAAAAAAATACAGGTGTTTTTATTAATCCCTAGCAATAAAGAAGGTGCAAAAATGCCCTCGACCACAACATAAATGCATTATGGACAATTGAGAATTTAACAACAAATATTTCCCCACTAATAAACCATGAATACTGGATTTCACCAGTGATTAAAGGTTTTGACGAGAAGTGTTGTAATTGTTAAAGGATTTTGTCAGACAGTGTTTTTCATTCTATTTGAGGCACCAGACGATAACGGCTGGTGGGATAGTAGGGGGGATGACTAAGGATTCAAGACTGATGCAGTCTAACAAAAAATCACTGGATTATCAACTCCACTTTCTACGACCTGTTTCAAAGGTTTTTTCATCTTTCCTTGGTGTTTTTTTTTATGTTATTTTTCTAATAAATATAAAGTAATTCCAAGATTTAAAGGTTTTGATTAAAGGTCTTGGTGTCTTGGAAATCAGAGGGAGGCCAATCAAACAATAACAAAAACATCAATGAGTATGAAATCCCCAGTGAACTTCAGAACACTCCCATCTACAAAAATACATCACTTCTATTTTACCCTAACCATTTCCTTCCCAAAGAGCATATTTCAATTCTTTTTTATCCTGTGTCAAGACATTGCATGCAGAATAGAAATGTTGTAAGTCTTCCCGTGTTTTATTATAAGGCCCCCTTCGGCTTCCCCCCTGCTGGGAGAGATTTCTGCTCAATGAATAGGTCAAACACAGGCTATTTCCTCGCATAAAATCAACTTCTCTTTGACAAAACTTGAAGTTATCATTAAAAATAGTATACATGCTCATTCTCTGACAAAAAGGTTTCTTGTGTTTAAAGAAATAAGATAAAAAAAGACCGTAATTACATAAAGACAGAATCTAACAGTGGTTATAATTAATTCAACAAAGTTGCCACAAACTCTGCTTGAAGCAGAATGCCCACTAACAATATGCATTTCCATGGGAGGTAGGCTTCTTGGTAATATTATTCTACAAATTAATTTTTTAGGGAATTTAACCAGAGTTGGAAAAGCTCTTCATTTTGACAAATAAGAAACCAAAGAAAATTACTGATTTATCACAGAACAATTTCAAAGAATTGAGATGCTTAATAATCTTTTAAGCAAATTAATTTAAAGAATTTGTATTTTTATGTTTATATTTTTCTATATTTAGAAGATTTTGTCTTAGAATAAAAATAATGATTTTTTGTTTATGTGAAATAGTAAAGGGATGTGATGAATAGATGTACTCAAAATGTACTATACATCCTTGGACATTGTCTAGACAATGAATTTAACTGGGTAAAAATATATATTAACATATGTTTACATTGCATCTTGAGCAAAATTTTGAGAAACAAATACAAAATAAATGAATTAATATTGGCCAAGGTCAGGACGACTAGGACGTAGACATGTGACACAAAAACCTGCAAACACTGGTAGACAGCATGTATGCAGACTAATTGCTTGACACATTTAATTTCTGTTATTTGTTTTATTATGGTCACATACTTAAATGTAGCTAATTGCATTTGACGTAGAACTGCAACAGATTGACAGTTACATTCATTTGCGGTATTATTAGAAATTGCTGGAGAAATATATAATATATCCACCAATAAATGATATAAATGATATGTGGAAATATTTTAGTGAACCTGAATTGATAGAGTTTTTTAGCTTTGTAAGCATATATTTCTATCTATTTCTAGATGTTATCATGCCCAAATACATCTCAATGTTAATCATTGATGAGACCAAAAACATAAAATATCTTACAGCTATCCAAAAATACTTTCATTTTCATGGAAACGACAATAACAAACACACAAACAAACACAAGTTGTAAACATATTGCAACATTTCAAGGCATGTTTTTAAATAAAGATTGAATTAATTGTTGAACACGAAAGGTTGACACCTTGCATGAAATAAAAATTTAAAATATACAATCAATTTTGACCTTTGGACATTCTAACATTATTCATTATGGTATGGGAATTCACCAATAATCAACAATTTTAAAAACAGAACAAAGCTACATACTAGATTTAAGTTAAGTTTATCAATCCACTTCAGGTAGCAATTTATCTTAAATGAAATTAAAAACTATTTATAATAAACATTTCAATGTTTGTTCGTTAAATTTTGCATTTCATCATATTTGCAGCTATTGCATTTTCAGCATTCAAAAAATAAAATCATTTTAAATGAAATAAAAAATAATATTTTTTTAAATACTAGAGGCTTTATTATATAAGTGGGAAATTTTAAACTATTTTTTATTTGATTTTCTATTGATTTATGGCTTGAATTAAAGAATCCATGTTGACTATAGTATCTAGAAGATTTTATAATATACACCTATTCCAAAAATATTAGTCTATAGTCCACACTGACAATTAAATAAAGTTTGCATTTCTTCTCTTGTTATTGGTTTAAACATAGCACATTTTGATTGTACATGTTTGTGTTATATGATCATAACAAGTTGTTGTAGTGGTAGATGACGGAAACAAATATTTCTTCAAAAACATGTTATAAATCAACCCAATTATGTTCATATTATTTTATGTTTCATATTATTTCAGTTAAATGAGTGTTGACTGTAGCTTTTACTGCAGCAATGATGTTTGAAATAGGTATGTATAATTATTCAGTGTGTGCAGGTATTTTTTAAATAAAAGATAACATAGAGGATTAAGATCTAAAACATATGTAAGCTATATATTGTATACAGTAAATAATTAACCTTTGTCACTAATAAATATTGTTTCCTTGGAAACACTGTCCTATTGTTACCTAGATTAAGCTAAAATCATGTTCAAAATTGGTGGGACATTGTAACATTTCTATGTACGTTTTTGTTTGAGTTTTAAAAAATATACAAAACATATCAATTTGATTTGCAAACCCCCTCCCCCCAGAGCAATGTTGATTGTTCTTTCAAATGACAACCGTTTCACATTTCCAAAACTAAACATTGATTCGGGGGAGAGGGGGAAACAGAAAATTGTTATAGAAATCTTTTTCATGTAAAAAAAAAACAGATATTGGTTCAAGGTATTTTGCACATGATTGTAGTTTCTAGTAAATTCATAAGGAGTACCTACCAGTGTTTGATTGGCAAGCATTTGTTGTGCAAGTGGTGCAATCATCTGTTGTTGCATTGCTATTTGTTGTTGCTGATGCTGAAGCATTCTGCCATTTGTTTCAAGCTGTGTTTTTAAATGTTTTGGTGGATGTAAGTATTTACATTTTTCTCTTGTGCATCGATCCTGGAAAAGAGATGTAGAACTGTTAGATCAATGAACCCTTCCTGGAATATATACACCAAATCAAAGTATGGTGACCAGTTTAAATAACTATTGTTCTGGACTGACTAGCCTCGCAAACATGCACACTGAATCAAAGTATGGTGACCAGTTTGAATAGCTATTGTTCTGGACTGACTAGCCTCTCATATATGTGAACTGAATCAAAGCATGCTGACCAGTTTGAATAGCTATTGTTCTGGACTGACTAGCCTTGCAAACATGCACACTGAATCAAAGTATGGTGACCAGATTGAATAGCTATTGTTCTGGACTGACTAGCCTTGCAAACATGCACACTGAATCAAAGTATGGTGACCAGTTTGAATAGCTATTGTTCTGGACTGACTAGCCTCGCAAACATGCACACTGAATCAAAGTATGGTGACCAGATTGAATAGCTATTGTTCTGGACTGACTAGCCTCGCAAACATGCACACTGAATCAAAGTATGGTGACCAGATTGAATAGCTATTGTTCTGGACTGACTAGCTTTGCAAACATGCACACTGAATTGAAATATGGTGACCACTTTGAATAGCTATTGTTCTGGACTGACTAGCCTTGCAAACATGCACACTGAATTGAAATATGGTGACCACTTTGAATAGCTATTGTTCTGGACTGACTAGCCTTGCAATCATGCACACTGAATCAAAATATGGTGACCAATTTGAAAACTATTGTTCTGGACTGACTAGCCTCACAAGCATGTACACTGAATCAAACTATTGTGACCAGTTTAAATAACTATTGTTCTGGACTGACTAGCCTTGCAAGCATGTACACTGAATCAAACTATCGTGACCAGTTTAAATAACTATTGTTCTGGACTGACTTGTCTCTCATACATGTGAAGTGAATCAAAGTATTAATTGTTATCAGTTTAAATGGCTATTGTTCTGGATAGCACTGAAAACCATGTGATGTTTCAATAAGGGGAACATAGCCAAGTAGAAAAATTCCAATATCAATATATTCAACAGTAATTTATATGATGTAGTAATATTTATGCAATATTATTGGTATACACAATATTTTGAGTGTATATAATAGAACCAAACAATGATTTAGTGTATCTTCAGTTAAATCCTTATCAATCCTTCCTAAGGACATGTCTTATGCAGGTGGCAGGTATATAATATATATATATATATCTTTATTGTAGATAGCCCTTGAGAGCAGGTCTTTATGACCCTTTAGGGACCTATGCTGTGATTTATAACCTCTATTTTCTGTCTATGGAGGATGTAGAGTGTATATCACAAACTTCTCCTTACCTACTGGTATTAGACTATTACCTGCAGTAAAGTAGAGCAGAATAACTAGAGCTAGTGAGTAAACTAGTGTGGAATTAGTCAATTAATATTCTTGAAGAATACATGTGAAGTACAAACTATAATTATGTGACCAAAGAAAAATTATAAAGATTATTCATCAGATAAGTAGTAAGTTATTTGTTTGTCTCATGGATGTTGGACCTTGACGTCAGGCTGCTTTATTCTTCATCAGAGGATAATATCAAGCAAACATTCTAAAAATGGAAAGTCATGAATTTATCGTAAAGGATTCTGATCAAACTTAGATACAATGTAGCTTGGAACACAGACTATCTTGTCTTCTATTTAAAAAATAGGGCATAAAATGACAACAAATATAACCCGATAATAACTAAAATTTTAGGCAGAATGACTACCTTAAACTTATAAAATTAGTGAAAATTTTCAAACATAGTGAATAATTTTTTTTGATGATATTGCTATGCAATGGTTATTGTTAGTTATAGTCTGTGTCGAGTTGAATTGTTATTGCTTTTTAATTCTATCGTCAAATAGATATCTTGAACTTATCATCTAATAAAGAAAGCTCCCTTGGGACTAATATGTGATTGCTTTAAGTTGTGCGATATTGTAAATTCAAAATAAAATAAATTTGAAATATTAATTTGGCAACAATGCATTTTAGTGAAAAATAAAGAAGAATGTTTTAGAGAATAAGAAAAGCAATAGATGAAGCATCCTGTTAAAAACAGTTGGTTTCTAGATTGACAAAGGATATGAAGAAAACAGAGGTGTTTCCATGTATTTCAAGCAGAATTGATCAGCATATTGCAATCACAACAGGAAGTTTCCAAATTGATAAAAATATTGAAAAATCTGACTTACAAAACCATTTTATTTAGCAAAAAATACAATCAACATTTTTGTTTATAATTATTTTAAAAAAGGTTATAATTTGAAAACAAGAAATTGAGAACAAATATCAAAACAAATATTAAATAATTATTGTTAAATTCCTATTCTTAATTTTTTTCTGCTTTAGCGGTTCCCTCAGTTTTTTTATTCATTTTAAATTATATTAGTGATTAGGAATAAAGTTATTCTAGCTATAATGGCTGTGAGTTGCGGCGTTCAAATAAAAATGCTGTTTTTGCATATTTCTATTGATCATGACAATTGCATGTCTTTCCATTGGTAAGAAACAATACTCCACCCAAAGGACAAAGTCCAAAAGGAGATAAAGATGGTAAGATATAAAGACAACATGACAAAAATGATTATTGGCAAGAATCAGCTATTGTGTTCTAACAAATATTAATTATGTTAAGACTTGTCTTAGTTAATAAAATAAAATATGTTTGTAAGACCCTTAGTGAGGGGATTTTGTTGATGAGATATGTAAATAAGTTTGCATATCTCTTATGGGGTTCAGTAAATAAAATCAATAAAATTATTTATGTTGACTCATGGTAATTTGCTTACAGGTAAAATATTGAATTACAAACTGACATTACTTTAAACACAATGTACTGGTGATAGCCACTTTAAAGTTAACAAATCTACAAACGGGACATTGATTTACATAATTTGCACATTTTTTGCATATATTAAATAAGTGTTGTCATAAAGTAAAGAAAAAAGAAATTTTATTGATGCATATTTAAATACAATTATGATTTTTGATAACTACAAAGACACCATCTAGTGATTGATATTCTTAACGATATCTCACTGTTCAGTGAAAGTAGTTTCATTTTTGATAATTTTACTGTAAGAGGAAGTGTTTCAAAACTGCTCCAAAATTTTCACTCAATTAATATTATTTTCACAATACTTAGAACAATTGTGGAAAAGTTTTTAGCACTAAGTACACCTATGTAAGCATATTCCTATGGGTATATAGAAAAAAATTAGCCAATAAAAAATATTTCCTTAAGGTGAAAGCAAGTATAACCAGTTGGTGTGGGTGTCATATAGCTCAACTTGCTGATAGCTTAAAAACTTACAATGGACTTCTTTACAAAGTAATGTAAATATATGAAAATAATATCCATCCATGAATTGGAATATTACCAAAATCATAATAAACAATTATGTTTACTTCTTGATTTATAAGAAATGAAAACAAAAATTTCAATCTGATGCAACAAAAACTTTAGTTTATGAAGTAAAAGGTTATGATATTACTAAGAACAGGTGATTCAAAAATTATTCACTTAGGAAAAGTATTGTAAAACTACTAAAGGTTTAGAGATGAAGTATATTATTTGACGCTTGAGAGTTAGGACAAAGGATTGAAATGGTGGCATAACATAGCAGGTTCTATTCATTAACTAAGTTGGACACCAACTAAAAACACATCTTAAAACATTCCACCAACCTGGTGTCACACAAAGGAATCAAGACTTCAACAGATGGCGTTACATCTACTACATCAAAAAAAAAATTAAATCTTGCTTCACAATATATTGCAAGGAAAATTTCCAAACCTCATTTGTAAAATTTGATAGCTTTTGACCTCAATTGTTTGATTGTATCAAGTACATGCTAGTTTAATAAAGGTTGATACTAAATCGGTGTCAAGAATTATAGTGATCAAGTTTTGAAATAAAAAGGGTGAAGTCTCAAGAACAAAGAAGCCCAATTAAGGAATTAATAAATAATACAAGTTTTGTCCAATTGCTCATCAAGTTCTTGCTGATTAGACATTCTATGTGTAAATCACAAAGAATTTGCTTAGTGGCAATTTTGTGCTATTCCTAGAAATTGCTTCCTTATTGAGCTAGCTTATACACATGTATCAAGAGATTTGCTGTGAGTAAACGGAAAACTCATCGAAATTACTCCTGACACTCAGAATATCTCAAGTTTATTATCTAGTCTACAATTCAATTGACACACTAAATAAAAATACAATTATTCAACAATTTCTTCTTTGCCAAGTTTAATACACTGGCAGTCAAAATTATTGTTCAGATCACATCAAGCATATAATTAACGTATAGTGTTTTATAAGTAAGGAAGACAACATATCTCATAATTAAAAACGAAAATAGAAATGTATCAACGTCGATGTGTTAAAAAATTTCCCCTTCTCGACTAATGTTGTCAGCCAAACGGTTCGTAACTTAATATTTTTTTACTGTTTTTTGAGCAATGCGTTGTGTACATGCTTCGACCTGTTTGACATTATAATAATAATCTGATCGCTCGATATATTTTCCTTTTCGGCTAAAAATAAAATACCCAACGAATATTACGAGTGTTTTTAAGAGAATAAGTTTAACACGCAAAAGAAAAGCCAGATCGTGGCGCAGTTTGTAATCGTGCATCATTATAATAAATACGGGCACACGATAGCACGCAAACCTTAATGGCAGAGAATTTAATGTTATGTCACGAAACTCTCTTTTACATGTAGATTATCGTTATTGAAGCAAGGAAGGAAGGCAGCCCGACGAACAAAATCATCACCGATTGTCGTCATAAGCACAAACGAAAAATTCTTTTCAAACACGTCAACAAATTTTTTTCTCGATCGGGAAGTTTTCACTGTTATGGGATGCTTTGTATGTTTTCACACAAGATGAATGAAAACGTCGAAATTATGTAAGATAAGAAAAAGTTCTACGAGTTCAAGTTAACTTTTCCTGGCCCACGTGAGAAGAGGAATCAAAATTAGAATCTTAGGAACTGATTCATTACATACATGAAGACGCAACAAGTTTGAAATCGCATAATCAAAGCACGAACGTCCAAAAAAATAGATCTGTTCGCCAAGATACGGTTAAAAGCACCCTAACTAGCGAATACAGTAATCAAAAAGACTATTTTTGTGACGAAATTCGATTGATACGAAGTAGTCCCCCTAGTTGTCAAGTTCGATAAATTTGCAAACGTCTGCAAAAATTAGTGTTGTATTCAAACAATGTCAGGTACGACGACACAAGTCCACTACGTCAAAAGTTCAACTGCGTCTTCTTACAAATACTTGATAAAACAGCAAGCTAAAATCCTTAGAATTTACCCATAAATAACGAAAGGCCTATGTGACATGTTTTCATGGGTTATTTGCTTAATAAGTACCTTTAGCGAGTCGAAGCATGCCGTAACACGGCCACTATGGACAGCCACATGAGCCGGTGGGTGCGCGAAACGGCACTCGTCCTCCGTTCTAGAGCACTTCCCTCTTTGAAACTCACGGCAAACCTCAACCTGTAGCCAGCGCGGATCTTTACCCATTAATGGCACAATCATGCTCGTCAAGGAGCTTGTTGACTGCCTGTGGTACTGGGATGTAAAATCCGTGGTAAGGCTTGCACTATTTTTCGTTTTTTCACAGCAATTCTAAATACGATGCAATAAACGCCAAGATTTTTCCGGATATTTCTGGCTGCCTCGTTGTCATGTCTCTTCAGGGAACCTGCGCATGCTCAAAGTATAGCAAATCGCAGGCTCAAATTACATAACAATGAGTCATCGAGCCAGGGTCAGGGTTAGATTCAATGAAAGAAACATCTTATTAAATACACTTATTCTCACGGAATATTCAAAACAATCTCGCCTTAGACATAGAATAAGATATTTTAACGAGAGTTGATATTTTCGTGTCTTTGTACACACATGGGTTTTTATTTCACGGCATTAACGTCTAGTGCGTGAGGTTAAGTGTCGTGATGATCACGCGACACCGCGTTGACTACGTGATGGATCGTGCAAGTTTACACTGCTAATCACCGCGGTCAGCTACGTCACTGTCCAGCGACTTGAAACACATCGTTTGGCCTTCACTGGATTTCCGCTGTAAGATCAGTGCCAGGAATTGAATGAATTCGCCGCTAAACCACAAGTGCTTACTGTTTAGCCTCTCCCATGTGGATGTGTTCTAAAGTCAATAGTAAGGGATAGCTTGAGATAAGACAAACCATAATGGCACCCCTTGCAAATGTCAGACCAAGACAACAGTAAACAGGAAACTTTTTCAAACATTTCAAATTCCATTCTATTCTTTCGGTTACTCAATAATACTTACAAATAAAGGTATGCGGTTTTCTAAGAACACGTGTTATCGAGGCTTCATTGAAAAGAAACTATTGTAGATTTTAGAAACGCTTTGGAGAGGTTTTATTCAACAAATCTATAAAAAGATTTTTAGATCCCAAAAAAGAAACCAGCCGTCGACATGTCCGTTTACTTATTCTAATCGCTTTGTTTAGCTACACAATGAAATATCTTGAAAAAGGACTAAAGTGAATTTTTGTCGTAACCGCGCCGACTGCGGAATGCTTTCTTCGAGTTGCGCAACCCGGTACATGAGTTAATTTTTTCCGGCGAACTAACAGTGGCTCGATCGTCCGTGTCTATATGCTGATGAGTCACATTGACGTTTTAGTAAACGTCAAACAAAAGTATAAGTAACAACATGAGGCATAAGTTTGAACATAGTCTTTTTGAGGGACACATATTAATGGTGAAACAGCTGAAAGAGTGACTTGAAGACAAGTAAGGATACGTCATCAAGGATTATATTCTAGTGTCTCACAGGACGATCATTGACGCAGTTTTCCCGTCTATTACCTGCTACAAATACGTGTTATCGACGTAGCGGTATTCTACATGGTCAGTAAATACTGTGATATTGGTTCGTTACGAGCCAGTAGAACTATATTTCTCATTATCTTCCCATGGTCCACTGCTTTTATTTCAGTAAAACGTATTGCCGTTTTTGGTTGATGAAAAAAATTGATATTGATTGAATGGTTGATGTCCATTGTTATTTCATTACCGCTCGCCTTCCTTTATGGCAATGTTACGAGCCAAAATTAAAACGGGTCTTCGGTGATAAAAGACCCAAATGTTATAGACACATTTCCTTAGCAAACGTTACTCACTTTCTCGCTCTAACATACGCCACCTCAAAGTTATCACTTCAATAATATAGTACTGAACCTCACATCAAATTTAACATGAATTGAACCAAATGACTTGAAAGAAAAATGTTCAATTTTTCCATTATTTTAATCGTAGTTTTAGTTTGTTGAGCTTGTTGATTGTATCGTAAAACTATACCGTGCATCTTATCCCACAGCAATGGCAGGTACTAGGTGGGGACTAGGTGTAACCACGACAAGTACTACTATAAGTAGTATGGCTATTTTTAGTACTTCAATCATCTTCTTTGTTGTCTAAATGCTCGCCTCAACGTGAATTTATAATAGTTTACTCTTTTCAGATGTTATTTTCGTTTCATCACTCTGAGTCATCGGTTATAGAAATGCGTTTCTTTCGATCTCCATTCAAATGACATCACGTTCGATCAAAGGATGAATCAACGGTCTCGTGATCTTTATCCCGACCATCTTGCATTGGCAAGTGTGCGAGGTTTTTTGCGATATTTTATCAATCAAAGGTTTGAATGTAACATGGTTTAAAAACCACTAGCGGTTATTCTATCTAATCGAGGTTTTTTTTCAACGTTTGGTCCGTCCGTACTTGTCTTTTGTCTGGCCGGTGGCAACTCCTTACGTATGTATCCGGTTATTTCTTGCTTTGCTGCTTTTCTTTCTATCTTAATATATTTCTATTTTACTGACGAAAACATCAGTTCGTTTTCTTTTACATCTGTGTTAACTATTTATTTGTTTTCTTTTGTTTTAATTGTGGTTTTAAATGATGTAATTCCCTTTGACCAGTGTTTCAGATTTAGAAACTGCTTGCATTCACCGAGTTGCGTCTCAACACGAACTTTCCCTACCGACATTATTCGATCCACTAGTGCAGTAAATCGCTTTGTTGTTTATGTTTTCAACTAGTTTAATAAACAACCTTTCTTTGTGCTAGCTGATATATTTTATTTCAAAAGAACTCAGTCGCTATATGATAAAGACCATTAAAGTCCGTTGTGAGGAATCGCCATCTTGAAACGGAACAACGTTAGCACGCCCTGGAAAATGTCATGATAAAAAAAACGTATAAGTTCGCTTTCACCCTAATAAGACAAGAAAGGCTTAGAACAAGAATAAAACATTATTATATTAATGTTGCTCTATTAGTGTCATAGGAAATGGAACAACCAGAAAAAGAAAGCCGCTTTATCTAAGGGGAGACCAGTGGCCGACGATACCGCGGCGTACAAGGGTATATAATGATCGGTACTGACAATAACATGTTAAAATCTTAGTATAGGGTTGAAATTTTTCTTTTTTTACAAGCTACAATTGACGTATATACTCTTATGTGTATGTAGAAGTTTATTTTTCAAAGGGAAACATGTTAAATGCTGTTTGTAGGAGATTGTAGAAGGAATCGAACACACATGCATAGGCCCATGTAAATATCACCCATCACTATTCGGGTATATTTTTTCCCTCACATCTACCTTCTGCCTACATGTTACCGTTATGGTTTATATCTGCAAGTGAATTTAATGTCCCCCTGATTTCCCTCCCTCAGGACTTCTGATCAGAAGGCTTTTGATCTTAGCGTTCAGTTCCTCTTTAGCTCATGTATATAGACGTTTTTTGTTCAAAAATAGTAGATTTCTAGAGAGAAAATGAAATAAAACAGTTCTCACACCGAGTCTTGATATCTTTAATGTAGCAATAACGAAAGGGACTAAAATGACTGTACTGATTGTGTATTATATCTAGTTGATAGAGTCACGATGAGGCCAAGTGTTCATATTTATATATATACAGGAGAGTGAATCATCATGAAGGGCGGTCATTATATGATGGATGGTCGATTAATATATGTCACAAATTAGAAAATAACCTAGCACGTAGTGGACGAGGCTAAGTGAATTTTACTTGCGACGTTGCTTTACATATATTTTTATGTGCAATTGAGTGCTTGTTTCGCCTAAAATGTCTGGCAAGCGAAATTCGTGCTAAATATTACCTTCCAAATCATTTGCAAAACAAAACTCGTCATGACAAAAAAATGAATCGACAACAAGTGAATCGGTCCAAAGCAGACAGATGACTGGGAGATAAAGCGTATGATCTAAGGCAAATGTACGACAACTGACATGGGTAAACAGTCGTGTATACAGAAGTGTTAGCTGGTAAAACGCCATGGGATTTCCATTCATTGTGTGTTAATTCAGTTATAATCTTGTACTTTCGCCGCTTGACGTCGGCTAAAACAAAACCCTACAAGTATATTTATACATTGAAATTTCGAGTGCGCGAATTAACGTTTTTGCTGGACATTTCGTGTGCGCGCAGCGTGCGTGGGGATTTTCGACCGCTAGTCTACTAGTGTCGTGTAATGAAACAAACACTTGAGATCGGGGCGTGGCACGACGGGCAGTCAGGTGCAATCTAGTCGATTGAACGAAATGCTACCCGGAAACTGTCGTCGGAAACAACATGTAATAAAATTTACTTCATTTTCCCTCTTAAGTTTATTCTAAATGCAGCAATTCTCATATTCGCACGATTCTAAAAAAACAAACGCTTTAGTTTTCTATCAGTTCCTGTTTTCTGTTTCTTTTTATTGTTTTTTTTTTTTATATATTGCCTTTCAGTTGTAAATTGACTCATCAAGTTTTCTTTTTTCTTTTAATCTACATGATCTATTTTTTTACGATTTAAAAAAAAAATTGATTTAGTTTGTTTTTAATCCCTAGTCTCGCTATTTTCCAATTGTTTTCTAGATTACTATTATTAATTACTAATTTTATTCACGATATTTATTGGTTTGGAATATTGCGTGATATCACGTTATTTCTGTGATATGTTTGACTCGTGCTATTAGTTCGTGACCAGATCGACAAATCTTAATTTTCCTATCATCAGCTAATCAACAAGAAAACTCTTTTAAATTATGTAACACAAATCCTTTTGACCAGGCCGACACAACAACAAAAAGTATTCTCTCAATTTATGTCGGGATTGCATTGATGTATATATTAATGGCGAGAAACAACATCAGATGGCAACTAAGTCTAGATCATTTGCATAATTCTGATAGCAATTCGTTCTCCTACCATGTAAGCATCAGTTAATAGAAAATATTCGTGTTAGGCTAGTTCTAAATCCATTACTTATATCACCTGAAGCAACTACTATCATGGTAATGAAGAGCACAACACACCGTCAACTCACGTACTGCACGCATATAGCGTGCAATTGATCTTTATGCTATTTTACATCTACTAAATGCCGTTAAAAAAATATGTATAGTTTCTAGTTGTTACCAATGGCAAATAAACCAAAGAGTTGTCCTTTGTGTTTCCGTTCGGGAGATTTTCGTTGTCTGATCCAAGTCACGTAACATATCGTGAGTGGTTGTTGACCGACTGACCTTTCGATAAAAAAAAACACGTCAGTTTCTTGGCTGTAAACGTTTTTAACGACATTACTATGCCAAGTACAAGTATGTATTTAACGGGTTTGATATTTTTATGGTGTTCTAGTATTTTATAAGTCATATCAGAATACATAGGATCTAAGTAGGTATTTCGTGCAGCGTACGTGTTTTGTTATGCTCACTGTAGATCGATCTTACTGCGCTATTAATTCGGAACAGCGCGGGAGACATTATTCCATCTCCTGCTGTGTGTGTTCTTCATCGGACAGACATCAACTGTTCTAACATTCATTTGATAAAAATCATTCACGCATGTTAAAGTGTTATGAGAAACTATTACATTTCATGGTCTGGATAAAGCTTATTACTTCCAAATAAAATGCTGTTAGTCGCCGTGACACAATTGTACATAGTATACACGATAATGTACAATTGCGTGACCTATTACTGGTATATTTATATGTAGCCGCTATTTAGTATCTTTAATTGTCGGTGCGACACCGCTATACGACCTTGGCATTAAACTACCACCTCACCAGGACTGAATGTGTTTATGTTGATGGTGATAACTATCGTTGATAACGATGAAGAAAAAGCACTATTTCAAACATAGGCAAATATAAAGTACAGTTTTTGTCTGCAAGGGAAATGTATATCTCTCTATATAATTGTCAACCTTGCCGCCACTTCCTCGGCTGTTTTTATAGGTATTGTGTTTGTAATGTAAATTGACCGATACAAACGACGGCAGCGACAGACTAGAATGGAACAACGGAAGCATATACTATGGGGGTACCCCCTAAAAACAATAGAAAAACACACATCTATAGTCAAAACTACTTGACGCTATTGACTTCACATAATACAGCCCTATGGGCTATTTTTACGCACACGAACGATTTTAAATCCAGATTAATGGTGGAAATTAGAATTATTGGTTTCCCTGTGTTGCAACGGACAGAGGTCTGGGGCTTGATAGTGCTTGACGACCAAAATGGCGTCCAATATAGGTGAAAAACAAATATAAAAAAAGACGACAAGATTTGGTTAATTTGGTAGTTTGTTTACTGAGTTTGTTGCTCAAATAAGCGCAGTGTGTATGTGATTACAATATTTATCTTAAGGAGAAATATCGATTTAATACATGATATGGTTCTAAATAGAATGACCTTTGAAAACAGCTGTTGAAGCATGATCGTTCTTTGATATTGAACAAATCGAAGTATCAAAGTCAAAGGTGAATATAAACCAATGTCTAGCACGTCTAACTATCAACCTAGTCGACGAAGGTAAGACCTCATGCTTTGATATGAAGTGCGCAATTGTTTTGATTTCAACTGATTTGTTTACTAATCTTTGTGGATTTATAAAGCGTATCAAATGATGGCTTACGAACTGGCGTACTTGAAAGATGGTCGCAAGTCTTTGATAAAAGGTATTAGTGTAAACAGAAGCATTTTAAAATCACTTATGTAAGTAAGTGGACAGTTATTACAGCCTTGTATGTAGACGCCACTGCAGTCTAAACGTACACAATGTGATACCGCTTTTTAACTATGATACCGCTGTCAATAGATGCATCAACATAAACTTTTAGTTTGTATTTATAAACATCTAGCTGTAATTTGATTATAATTCTACTATTATTAGTCAGCTTTTTCACATGTTGCACAATTTTCTAGATTCTATTCAACCTCTTGCTATATCAGCTCCTCCCTCCCTCCCACCCTCCCTCCCTCCCTCCCTCCCTCCCTAGTTTTGAGGCCAATTGTGAAAAATATTATCTGTAAATATCATTGATTTGCCTTTCAGCAACGTAGCAAGACCGGTACCAAGAACTGTAAGTATCACATTAATTGTTGTTTTCTTTAAAGATGCCATCATCACTATTTTTAGATATTATCATTATCATGATATAATCATTACACCATTATTTATCATCATCATCGTCATCATTATTGCCATCATTTTCATTGTCATCAGATGTAGCATCTTATATCATTTACATCATCATATATCATCATCATCATTATTATTATTATTATCATTATTATTATTATCATCATCATTAGTATTGACATCACTTCCATTATTTTCTTTATCAGTCATCATGATTACTATCATATAAACACTCTCCTTGTCATCATCATCATCATTTTTTATCATCATCATTTGAACATACATTATCTTCATAGCTACCTTATCGGGGCTCTACAGAAACACTTGAAAGTCTTGAATTGGAAGATGTAAGTGAGGAAGTGCAAGAGGAGGTGAATTCTAAAGGTAATCAAGAACGGCATAAGCAGAGTATAAACATCCCCTAAAGCATACGCTAGTCTTGAAAACTATTGACATTACAGTGGGCTTTTAAACAAAATATTTTAAACATTATAGTTCTCATTTCTCAGCTATAGACAAAATAGAAATGTAATCATATATCAACAAACAAAATTGCCATATGCTCTGTATGTGCTCTTGACAAGACTGAATTATATTAAAGTGATATGAAAGTTAGTCTTTTCCAATTAAATGCTATGTACATTGTGTCATATTTTATAATTTTGTAGGTGGCCAACGTTTTTCCAAGAACAATCATGATACATCAGTGCCAAGAAGAAGAAGTAGAGAACTTATAAGACCTAAAACACCTGGGCGATCTGGGCTATATCCAGATGTATGTATGATCACTGTCAGTTTAGAATAGGATAACAATTCTATGAATGATTTTGGATTGCATTGTGTATCAATCATATCATATATAGGGCAAATATAACCTTTCATATCTTTTGAATATACAATGAATAATGTTTGATATTTTGACTCTAGACATCTAATCACAATGGACGACCTAAATGGCAGTCTTCAATAAAGATAGAATACCAACACAAAATTGATTCTGAGAAAAGATTTACTATTCCAAGTAAGATGATTGTCTCTGTGTCCATATGTGTAATTGCTTTCGGTTTATCTCCCTGTCTTTCTGTGTGACTTTGTTTGTATGTATGCCTCTTCCAATCTGCTGAGTGTTTACCACTCTGTCTATTTGTATGTCCACCTGACTGATTGTCTGTTTTCCTCAGTGTTTGTCTTTCTGTGTTAATCTGTCTGTCTGTCTACCTCAACTGCTTGTCTGCTGTCTGGCTATAGCTACCACTCTAGATCTGTCTGCCTGTCTGTCTGTCTGCCTGTCTGTCTGTCTGTCTGTCTGTCTGTCTGTCTGTCTGTCTGTCTGTCTGTCTGTCTGTCTGTCTGTCTGTCTGTCTGTCTGTCTGTCTGTCTGTCTGTCTGTCTGTCTGTCTGTCTGTCTGTCTGTCTGTCTGTCTGTCTGTCTGTCTGCCTGCCTGCCTGTCTGTCTGTCTGTCTGTCTGCTTGGCTTTCTGTGTGAATCTGTCTACAGGTCTGTCTGTCTGCCTGTCTGCTATCTGGCTATAACTACCACTCTAGACCTGTCTGTTTGTATGTCTACTTGACTGATTGTCAATCTATATATTTGTAAGAGTATTCCATTGCTCTTTTTAAAACACTTATTACTGTATCCTAATTACTGTTTCATTAAATGCATGATTAATTGTATCTATTACTTGTGTTGCAATATAAAGAAATAAACTCAAACCTTTTTCAAGTTTCTATTCAACCACCTGGCTTATATTCCTTATTGTATTTATTTATATTTAAAGATGGCACTCCTGGCAAGGAAGAAACTCCTGCCAGCAGACCACGGCCACTGTCCAGAGTTAACAATACACCATCAGAAGATAGTTCTAAAACAAATAAACCATCTCCTGCTACTGCCAGGCCTAGTACATCCAATAATAAGCAAGCTACCAAGAAACCACCATCACCAATATCTAGAACACCCACACCTATTAATTCTGTTATACCAGTTAAACCTGTTACTGGAGGGCAACCAATCACACAGGACATAGCTAGGGTATGAAATACACATTGTACATAGTACTATAATAAATCAATTTATAATAAACATCTCAATAATTAGTAAAATAATAGGGCATTTGTATGATGACTTTATTTTACTACCAGTACCAGAATGCTTTTCAATTTTTCTTTCTTCAGATTTTCGTTCCTTCTTGAGAATACTAGAACACATACTAATTATTTAATAAAAGAAAGTAGGCAAAGCATTCTGGTACCGGTAGTATATGGCGTTATAATACAAATGGCCTCTAGCTTCCTAAGATGAATACATTCATTTGCTCATTCATTTTACCTTGAAACACATATAGAAGGCCACAAGTAGTCATTTAAAGTAGAGTGAAAGCAGTTTGTTAGTTCCTAAAAGGGAGTGCTACCCCGGTGGCTCTCCCTTTGTCCAAGTGGTAGGGGTGATCGGCCTACCTTTTACTGTTAAAAATATTTCCTGTGTGTACCTTTTAGGGTCCTTTTAGGGTTCTGGCTTAAAAGCAGTTACCCCCCGGAGTGCTACACTGTGCTGACATGTGTATCACAATGAAGTGTACTGTGCATTGTCAATAATCATCATGTTTTTTTTATTTCAAGGATTTACTTACAGTGTTGTTTGGTTCAGCATTAACATCATTTAATTCTGACTGGAGAACACAGCATATCAACTTCCTAAAGAATACATCATATGGCATTAGCTTTTACAAGGTACCTATATAGTGATCAATCACTGGGAAACAAGTTCTCTTAGTATAATTATTAGATTGGCTGACAAGTATTCTCAATAACTCAACAGAGCACTGAAGATTGAGCTATTGTTTGATTTTAGCTTTTGTATATTTTTTATTAGAAATTGAAAACTTTGTGCACAGAAAGTCTAAGAATTAGCGAGAGAAGCATTAGAAAAAGCACTATGCATAAGTGGAGTGCTTATTGATGCTTCTCCATGTCTGTATAATTTTACCTGGGCTTCCTGTGCCAGCTGTCGATCAGTTTCACCACAGGACACCCAAATAGATGAGCTAATCCAATGTTGTTATACTTTATTCAGCCAGGGCCATGTGGAGTGATTGCCTGTATTCAAGCATTCTTAATGAAGTACTTGCTGTTCTGTCAAGAATCATCTATTATGACTGAGAGGTATAGTATCTGTTAGTCATAATATTAATTTAGTTAAATCTCATAACGAGGGGGACTTTGAGATTGCAGTGTTGATGAATATTTTTTGCTATGTGAAAAAATTCTCAAATTGCGGTGTTGCGGTGATGTAAATGCCTTTGGTGTGCTGTGTTTGCTTTTCTAAAGCTGTGATGTGCAGTGAATTTTAAAGCTGTGGTGTTCGTAGTGTTTGGTGAGAGATATTGAGATGCTATGTTGTTGAATTTGTTTTCGCGATGTTGAAGTGTTGAGGACCCCCCATGTCTCCCTCCATAACTGATGAAGTTCTATCAATAAATATTGTTTGTTATCTTGTTGATAGTGTTTTAGAACCTTTACCATCAGAGAGACAGCAGGCTTTGGTATCAGCAATGACAAATATCATATGGCAATCTAGCGTTGACTCCCACTATGCTGTTGTTGCACTGTAAGTAAGAACTATCAATTAGACAACACAAAGTTGCACAAGAGAAAGTATGAAGAATGATTAACAAGAGTAAGGGTGGCATGCAATGTAGCATTAAATCTCATGGGAAATAAGTTTATAAGTTTGTGCTACTAATTTAGCTTTCTGTTACATTTGCAACATCTTTTTGTTTGTTCATAAATTTAGTATTTCATTTTCCACCTTCCTCAGCCCATGTGGAGAATGTAAGTGGATGTCAAAGAAACAATACAGAAAAGATAATTTAACTGAAAATGTAAGTTCAGAATTTTTTTGATGTATGCAATATTAAACTTTCTCAACTGATGATAATGTTTGGTTCCTTTAGCTTATGCTGTTTGGATTTGACAACATCAAAGACTTGGAGAAGTTTATTAAGAGACATTTATCATTTGTAAGTACAAGGATAGCTCAGGTTTTGTTCCTGTTTGCTTATCTTTTTATAATTCTAAATTTGTTTCATTATATGAAGTGGACACAAAGGCTTAGGTTTCAGTGATTTGCCAACAATATTAGTACAGACTACTAGAATAATAAATTGTTGAACAATATTCTATCATAGAGGGGGACATAAGGGTTTGCGGTATTGCAGTATTGAGTCATTTTTGTTGCGGTGTTACGGTAATTTTTATTTTAACATGTGGTATTGCAGTATTCAAATAATATGCGGTGTGCGGTATTCATACATTTTAGTCCTTGGTATTCTGTGAAAAAACTAGAAAACTAGATTTGGTCGAGAAGTACGTTTTAATAATCATCTACTCTACTGACAGATATCTTCTTTAAAAGGTCAGAGATACATTACAAACATATTATTTTTTCATGAAAACTTAGTTTTTAATTTAAAATGGCTATTTTTGAATTTTCGTTGCGGTATCGGTATTTTGATAAATTTAGTTGCGGTATTCGGTATTTGCCCATTTTTGTGTGCGGTATTGCTGTATCCAGACCCCCCTTACGCCCCCCTCATCATACTGTTTTCTGTGTTCTTTCGTTGTATGCTCCATCTGCTATATCATTTCATGCTTTTTTACTTTCTTCATTGACAAGATTAGCAGCATTCAGAACGGCTTTCAAACTGATCCTTATTGTGTTACTAAAGAAAAACCAATGAATGTAAACACTTGTCTTATGTCTTTTGCTAAAATGTCACCTGAAGCCCTTTTGAAGATAATCACTCATATTGCATGTAAATCTTGTGAGCTTGATCCAGTCCCTGCTAAGGTTTTAAAAATGTCCATTAATTTTTTGCTTCCAGTTATTACGAAAGTTGTTAATCTCTCTTTGGAAACTGGTGAATTTCCTGCTACTTTAAAGTCATCTGTTATAAAGCCACTTCTTAAAAAACAGAGCTTGCCAACTGACGAATTCTCTAGCTTTCGTCCTATTTCAAACTTAAAGTTCCTCGGCAAGGCCATTGAAAAAGTGGTTGCTCTGCAATTGGTTGAGCACCTTGAGAATAATGATCTTTATCAACCTTTGCAATCTGCATACAAGAAATACCACAGTGTCGAAACAGCTCTCATAAAAGTTCATAATGATATACTGCGTTCTATTGATGAAAACAGAGCTGTCTTTCTTATCTTACTTGACCTGTCAGCAGCCTTCGATACTGTAAATCATGGAATCCTGTTAAATAGACTTGAAACTGTTTTTGGGATTGGAGGCTCAGCATTGAAATGGTTTCAGTCATATCTAGAAAGTAGAACCTTTTTTGTTTCTGTTGAAGGGGGCAAGTCTTCACATCGCTCATTTGATTGTGGTGTTCCTCAAGGGTCAGTTCTGGGACCAATCTTATTTCTTCTATACACTTCTCCTTTAGTAGATATTATCCTTTCTCATGGTTTAGACTTTCATTTGTATGCTGATGATACTCAGCTCTACATTTCTTTTCTGATTCTTCAAATGATGAAGTGGCATCTGCTAAACTAAAGGTTGAAGTATGTACTAGAGATATTGACAAGTGGATGCATGATAACAAGTTAAAACTTAATGGTGACAAGACCGAAATAGCTGTTCTTTCAGCTACTCATCGTGCTTCCCCCAGTGTTGATTCTCTTAATATATCTGGCTTTGACGTTGCTCCTTCTTCCTCCGTTCGTAATATTGGTGTAATTTTTGATTCGAATCTATCTCTTGACTCTCATATAACATCTGCTTGTAAATCATGCTTTTTTCATTTACATAATATCTGGAAAATTCGTAATTCCCTTAGTCCTGCTGCTTGCGAAACCCTAGTTCATGCGTTCGTTTCTTCAAAACTTGATTTTTGTAATTCCCTGTTGTATGGCCTTCCACTAAATTCTATTCGAAAGCTTCAACTGGTACAAAATGCCGCAGCAAGACTTGTCACTTACTCTCGAAAGCAGGAGCACATTACACCTATTCTTAAATCTCTTCATTGGCTGCCCGTAGAGCAACGGATTCAGTATAAAATTCTTCTTATTACTTTTAAATCTCTGCATGGACTGGCTCCTTCCTATCTATCTAATCTTTTAAATTTTTACATTCCTGCTCGTTCTCTGAGATCTTCTTCGTCAAACTTATTACAAAGGTCTACCTTTAATCTCAAAACATATGGCAAAAGATCATTTTCAGTCGCTGCTCCGTTTTTATGGAATTCCCTTCCAGAGAATATTAGAAAAATTTCTTCTTTAGATATTTTTAAAAAACATTTAAAAACTTACCTTTTTAATTTAGCATATTCTTAAAATTGAAATGTTTTAATTTATATTGAAGAAATAGAAAACGAGGCAGCGTGCTCTGTTGAGTTATAGAGCACGCGGGGATTTTAAGAAGACGAGAGAAGCGTTAGGAGAAGCACGACGCGTAGCGGAGTGCTTCTCAGCGCTTCTCGAGTCTTCTTAAAATTCCCAAGTGCTCTATAACTCAACAGAGCACTGCTGCCGAGTTTTCTATTTCTTTTATAAAATATTCAGTAGTTAAAATCAAACAAATCGACGCTCCGTGCACTGTTGAGTTATAGAGAACGCTTCTCAGCCAATCAGAGCGCGCGATATAAATCAAATATTTTATAAAGTTATTATATTTTATTTTTACTTTTACTGCAATTAATGTATGAAATATGATATATGTAAAAAAAAAGTAAATGTATGAAATTTAATTGTCTTTTTCATGTTTTTGAATCTTTTGATTTTCAAAATGTAAAGCGCCGATGAGCTTAAGGATATCGGCGCTATATAAATGATAATTATTATTATTATTATTATTTCTTCATGATCACTTACCAACATTTATCTATAAAATGTTTTCTCACATTTTTTCATTCCATTTCATTTACAGTTTGAGAACACCAATGGTAATGGCTGCATTATCTTCTTGTATTCTGTCATACTTTCACGCACCATTCAACAGTAAGTTTATCAGCCATATATTTGTTATTTCCTATGCGAAATCATGTCTCATAAAAGTGTTTTGAATTTCAGGGTAAAGGCTGATTTGGTAGATCCAAGTACTGTCTTAATGGGACCAAATGAATCTTGCTCTCAGGTATAATTGTTTTTATTACAATTTTACTCACGCTGACTATTACTGCAAAATATTGAAGAATAGTCCACCTTCATAGTTCCCTGCACCATCAAGAAAGGTTGAGCCGAACAATAGAGACCTCTTAACACCTTGCAGGACAATTATTTATGTGTCTCTTTCATTGCAAGCTCAACTTTCGTTTTGCTTCAATGCAAAGGCCCAGCTACCTTTCAAGATGGCGCAGGGAACTGTGAAGTGGACTATTAGTCATTCATAATATACACAAATTAGGTAATTTCTTAATTATTTTCATTATAATTTTCTTTTAACCAGGCAATGATCAATCTGTTATTGACTGGACGTGCTGTCAGCCATACATTTAATGGAGATGTGGAATATGACAAGAGGGGAAAGGCTTTAGTAAGTAATACTTTATAAAATAAGATGAACTAAAAATGGAATGGGATGAAATATAGAATGGAAGGCAATGGGATGGAATGTTAAACAGGAGTGCTATGGAATGAAATGCTATGTCATTATAATTACATGTATGATTGAAATGCTTATAAACAAGCTTAACTCATAGATTGGAATCAATCGCTCTAGTAACATGACAGACTCTTCTTTGTTTTAGCCCTTTGCTCTCAAAGGTATCAAAACACGGAGCGACGTGGGATTCCTGAGTCTTAACGAACACCTTAAACCAACCCAACATCAGGTATATTTTGTTAGTTTTTGTTGTTTGTAATAAATGCCCAGGGAGGGGGAGGTACTCCCTTTGTCCAAGTGGTAGGGGTGATCGGCACACATTTAATTACTGTGCATACCATTTAGGGTCCTTTTTGGTTCTGGCTTAAAAACCAGTTACGTAACATGATTCCGTACCTGTAAGGGTCATTTTTATTCTGCTTTGTTGCTAAAAGTAAGCTTGACTGGCAAGAACATCGCACAGCCGTACCTTTTAGGGGTTGAAATCAACAAGGCTTTAACAGTTATTTCTATCTGTGCATACCTTTAAGGGGTCGTTTTCAAAACCTCCGCTGATCACCCCTACCACTTGGACAAAGGGAGTACCCTCCCCGGGAATAAATGCTGTTAATATAAGGGCATTTGCATATTGAGTATTCAAAATTATTAGATTAATTTCCTTATCAATTTGTTTGTTTAACCATTATGGCATTGTTTATTCTGTTAGGTCGGTAGTATGCTCAAGACTCCAAAATACCCTGTGTGGGTGGTGGATAGTACTGGGGGTCGTTATAGCGTTATATTTTGTTTGAACAGTGAACTTGTAAATGATTGGTAAGCACAAAAAAAGCAATGGTGTTGTTTCCATGTTGTTTTTGTTTGTTATTTTCTGTAGAATAGTGATATATTGTTGTGTATTTATGCGTTTTTGCAGGCGACTTGAGAGACGGTTTAATTTGTACTACTACAATGGAACCACCAAGTATAGCTCCTCTCTAGATGAAATTATTACAGTTGGTAATGAAACTAGCAATTTTGATAGATTCTTTAAAAATTGATACATTGTTCCATTTAGAAATAACGTTGTCCTACTTTTTGCGCAACCGGAGCTTATCAGCAGGGGCCGATTTAGGTGTGAGCCGACGGGGACGTGCCCCCCTTTTAAAATATGTATTTTCTTTAAACTTGGCAAAATATATAATTTTCATACGGTCTTGAAGGTTTATTCTCATGACGATGTTTGTTCGTCCCACTGAGTTCTTTGAATCCGCACCTGGAAAGTAGCTCTTTTTTTCCTCTTTAGAATGATAAAGTTGTGAAGTGTGATAAATCAATTGCAAAGTTATTCCAAGAGAAATCACGTTAATTTTTGTTTCAATTTTTAGATACACGAGATTTTGTGGATGAGTCAGATATAACGGAGGATGCACATCCAGTTGATCACTGTCTTAGAACGAAGTGAGTATAATAATATTTATACCCATACAACACCTGTTTTTCAAATGGAGGACCACCTCAACACTGTCGTTTGGCTGATATTGCGCACTACTAGTATCGCAATTACATGTTACAATAAACAATAGTTTAACTATAATCTTAATAGATTATAGTCAGGTACGATCATGTTATTGATTATTGTTGTATTTGTTCTTCTTCTCTTTTAGGTGGCCTGGTGCAGTGTTAGAATGGAATTAAACCAAATCTACTGATGCATAGAAAATAGGCCTTTTGCAAAAACAGGTCACGTGACCCAACCCCTTCTAAATCGAACTGCTGTGTCAAAATGAACTTTAGAAATGAGAAGAGCACCTCAAAATATTGAATTTTATGTTTAAAAGGGGTAGGGTGTTGTTGCAAAAGGACTATTCTTCAATATTAAATGTTACGGTGTAAAATATTTGAAAAAGAATAAGAATGCGAGACGAATGTGAACATGTTTCATGCTTGTAAATAAGCCAGGGAATATTTTTACAAGGTATTTTTTTGTAAGAAAATGCGCATCTGTTTAAAAGAGTTTTATTAATTTCATTAAAAGTTTGGTTTGAATATATATGTAAAAGTATTTAAAATATTAAATAATAACTGTGTACCACATGAACCATATCTCGAAACTTTATAACATTTAGTAGCATTTTTTGCACATCTTAGAAAATTACAATAAAAAGGCAATCACTGAATCAGATGTGCTTTGTTTCTTTATCGATCTCTAATAATACGTCTCGTTTTCAAGCCAACCTGTAAAAACGAATAATCAAAAGCATTAAAAACCACTGACATGTAGTAGATGACCTTGTTTTCCCCCTTGATGAATACTTACATCCAGGATATTTCCTGATTATGAGACGACGAATTTCGTCATAGATGAAGATTAATAGACTGAAGGGAACGGCTGTGAACCACCACGTTGAACTGAAATATTAAAAAAGATTTGAACCGTTGAAATAATAAAATGTAATTTCAAGTGATATAAGACAGTCATATTACTGTAGATCGTGTTTTTCTGATTGGTCCTTATATTCGTATAACGCAAATAGCGCGCGCATATACACCCTTTCCGAGAAAGTTTGTCACCCGGCGTGAAAAGCACACAAGCTAGTGGCGCAAAGGATCATGGATCAGTTCAGAAACTAAATGTGCATTCGGAACGCCTTTCCTGTTGTTTGGTAAGTCAAAATGGACATTTCTCAATAACATATTGACAAGTTAAGTGTAGCAATGTGGCCATGAAATTCCTGCGTTCTAATAAAGTATACATAGGTTACCCATAATCCCCTGCGCTATTAGCTTGTAGGCTTTTCACTTCACGGGTGACAAAGTTTCTCGGAAAGGGTGTAGTCTTTAAACATTTGATTCATTGAAATTACCTAATTTCGTCTTGGAAATGCACTAGAAGAGCGAAAGCTCGGCAATTGAATGAATATTCGTGGAAGAAGCGTACACATTGTTATGCCCGGTACACTGATAACATTTTAGTAATCTTACAATAATTGTAGCCAAAAAAGTAATTCAAATGGTAAATACATATGAAATATAGGCGTGTCACTTACTTTAGGGGGTACATACTAAGACCCTCTGATAGTCCAGGAGTGTAAGACAGCATCACGGCCAGAAGTGTCTCAAACACTAGAGCAAAGTTCAGTATGTTGTTCCTATATAAAATATTGGCAATTGTGAAATTGTGCGCTGGAAAGAATTTTCTTGAGAAAAAAAAGCAGGATTCAATCTCCCTTTTTACGGAAGGCTATGAAATTCATATTACTTGTTCATCTTGAATAAACAGCACCTGCAGTCGCATGTGTCTAGACTAGTTTCACGGAAAGTAGACTTACGTCATTTTCTGGGTAAGAATGGAGTTTTTCCTGGTTTTGCAAATGATTAAGTCAGCCCATTGCACAACGACGATGCTAATAAAGAAGGCAGTGTGACAAGTGTATTCCAAAATCTTTCTCTGGTGGTATCCCTGTTGACATGTGAACGATGAGTCATATATTATAAATAAGTGAAGACGTTTCGTCATATATTTACCCATTCCTGGCCATAACTGTCCAACAAAACGTTATTTGACTTGTCTACCCATTCAGCTCGGATGAAAAATAATCTGGATGGATAGAATCCATTTTCACCCATAATAACAAAATAGGTGAAGAATCCTGCAGATGCCTACACAATGAAAACAAAAATAGAAACAAAATCAACCAATTAGTTTGAAAAAGTGCTAGAAACAGATAAAAGAATGGTGAACGAATTCTGACCTGGATAAAACCAATTTGTCCGTACGTCATAGCAATAAGTCTGAATTAAGAAGAACACGAAATAGATTATCGTTTTATCCAGTAAAATATCTGTTATTTTGACATGATATAAATACATACCTTTCATTGACGAGTTTATCTTTCTTTGGATCTCTTGGCATTCGCTTCATAATGTCACTCTCTGCTGCTTCATAGGCAAGTGAAATGGCAGGGACCTGGTGGTAGGAACATTTACTGTATTAAATCTAGGTAGCAGAGTATATAAAATGCTCTCATAATTTGTATGATAAGTTTATAACTTATTCCTTAGTCGTGCCTTTGAAATTGGCCAAACGTGCAGTCACTTGTGGCTCAAATAGGAAAGGGCATGGATGTTCAAATGCACAATAAAGAGGTGGCGTGGGGGACCCCCAAATACCGCAAAACCGTGCCAAAAAATCGAAAATACCGCGATATCGCGTAAAAAAATCAAAAATACCGCGATACCGTACCAAAAAATCACAAATTGCTAAGCGCTGCAATCAATTTAACTACAATACACATGTAATACACGCCATAGAATGCTTTTCAACTAAAAGTGGAAGAAACTAAATAAAACTACACTATTGAGTCATCTGGGCGAGCGAGGAGGTAAAGCAAGTTTTAGATATCGGGCCATATACCGCAATACCGTGATTAAATTGATTAATTTTCGTATACCGCCACTTAAAAAACGAAAATACCGTGTATCGCTGACTTTGAGAATACCGCAATACCGAGCAGATAAATTTTATTTACCGCGATACCGACCAAAAACTGGACGAATACCGTGATACCGCGATCCCCACGACCCCCTCAATATAAGAAAATGTTTCAGTGTAAATAATGTACAGTCTTAATTACCATGTCAGTTCCCAAATCAATACACAAGATTGTCACAGTCCCAAGTGGTGGAGGAATGCCAACAAGAATAAACATCAAGAATGGTGTAATCTCCGGGATGTTACTTGTCAATGTGTAGGCAATAGATTTCTTCAAGTTATCAAATATAAGACGACCTTCAAATATAAAAGGATATTTGTATAATAAGTAATGTCAAGATAAATATAAAGTTACTTTTCAAGGTTATATATTTTTACCTTCCTCCACTCCAGTGACAATGGAAGCAAAGTTGTCATCCAAAAGAATCATGTCAGCAGCTTGCTTTGACACATCAGAGCCGGCAATCCCCATAGCAACACCTGCATGAGCATTCACCAAACGTTAAAATATTAAACTACCAATCAATATAGTCGAATGTAAACTAACTCACCAATATCAGCCTTCTTTAAAGCAGGAGAGTCATTAACACCATCACCAGTAACAGCTACAATGGCTCCATTACGTTGACATCCTTCCACGATGATAAGTTTCTGTTGAGGTGAGGTGCGAGCAAACACTATCTCGGTGTGGTATTTTAGTATGTCATCAAGTTCTTCGTGCTCGATGCTCTAAAAGTACAACGAAAAATACTTATTGTAATTCATATGAATAATACTGTTTGAAATCATCATAATTAATTGATTGTATTTGTAGTAAGCAGCAAAGTCGTTCATTCATGACCACACCCACTGAGCAGTTATCCCGAAGAATAGGGATGACACATCTAGTTTTGTTACCTTTAAATCTCCACCATGTATAACTATTGCTTTGGCATCCCTGGGGTTAACTTGTTCTACAGGAATCTTCAGTCGATTAGAGATGTCTTCAACAGTTTCAGTCCCTATGAAAATACAGAAGATCGAATTGACATATACTATAGATAATATATTATTACATATAGTTAAAGGCGCATGAGTTTTGGTGCGGTATTTTCACCCTTAAAAGTATTCAACTAATGCTATTTTAAATTTAATAATTCTATAAGATGGATTTATATATTTAAAAAATATCAGTATATTATAATCTTGTTAAAATTAGCACAGTTCCTGGAATGTCAAGTTTTGTGTTAACTTTTATTTCAACTTTCTAATTATACCTTCTGAGATGATTCCAACCCCTTGTGCAATAGCTTTAGCTGTGATAGGGTGATCCCCAGTAACCATGATAACTTTAATACCAGCATCACGGCATTTACTGACAGCGTCAGGTACAGCAGCACGTGGAGGATCAATCATAGACATAAGACCAACAAAACATAGATGTTGTAAAGGGAAGTTAACGTCGGGCTGTCGGTGGAAATAAAAAGTGGAATTGGTGACCATGATCAATATGGACAAATTGTACCAATGGAGTTAATAAAAGTATACAGTCTTAATTTCAGCCTAAAGAAACAGTTAAAGATGATTTCAAGTGAATTTTGACAGGCAGCTACGTCGAGCTCTGGTCTTCAACTAGATCATACTTACTTCGTCTGTAGTAAACTCATAACCATGTGGATATTCTTCTTTGGTTAAATAGCATTGTCCAAAGCCAAGAACACGTTCACCCATGCCTCCAAGGTTCAAATAGGCCAGTTCAAATGCTTCTCTCATATCTTCACCAAGATAATTCTCTTCACCGTTAAGCATGATTGTACTGCATCGTTCAAGAACACGTTCTGGTGCTCCTTTGATCATTAAGATGTAGCTATAGTCGAGTTTGTCGGGGTCGTCCACTTTATGGATTGATACGTGGTACTTGTTTGATGAGTTGAAAGGAATTTCTGCTACCGAAGGGAAGTTTTCTCTCATGTTTTTTACATTACCAACTGAAAGTTCGACGCATTTTAAAAGTGCTGCTTCAGATGCATTGCCTCCCATCGTTTCTCTAGAAATAAAGGGTGTAAACTTTACTACTGCATTTTTTGCCTGTTTGTAAATCTGCAAAAAAATCGTGCTGGGAGGTCGTACAATGTACACAGTCTTTTGCTTACCGTTTAAGGACTGGCTTGTTTTCCGAACCAGATACAAACTCTGCCCCGTTGCACAATCCCGCAATACGTCCAAGAGCAGTCCACGTTTCCGACTAAAAAAAGCAATAAGATGTAAAAACAAATGTCTGTGGTTGTTCGAGGCGTTATGTGTGTGCAGCAAAACAAAAACACTGTGACCGTTATGAATAGAAATTACCTGAACCATTGCCTCACCACTTTGATCTTCTGTTGTATCAGCTTCAAATATCTTATCATCAAACCACATGTGTGCTATAGCAAATAAATACCAATTAGTTATTGTTATTGTATGTACTACAATTAAATGAATAGTTATGCCTTTAACATACCAACAGTCATTCTGTTTTGGGTAAGTGTACCAGTTTTATCTGAGCAAATAGTTGAGGTACTTCCAAGGGTTTCAACGGCTTCTAAGTTCTTGACCAAACAATTCTTGGATGCCATACGCTTGGCAGTTAAAGTAAGGCACACCTTCAATTAATAAAATGTATACTCATTAAACAAAATAATACCATGCCGACTCAAGAACTACATGAAGACAAATTAAGAATATTAGAGTCGTGTGCGCATGCATGGAGTGCAAGGAAGAAGCTTACCGTAACAGTTGCCAAGAGACCTTCAGGTACGTTAGCCACAATAATACCAATTAAGAAGATCACAGCTTCAAGCCAAGTGTAGTTCAACACAAGAGATATGACAAAGAAAGTCAAACCCAAGGCAACTGCAACTCCAGTAACAATATGGATAAAGTGCTCGATCTCAATAGCAATAGGTGTTTTGCCTGTGTCTAATCCACTGGCCAGGTTAGCTATACGTCCCATTACAGTGTTATCTCCTGTCTGAACCACAAGACCAGTACAAGTACCTTCAACAGCATTAGTTGAGAAGAATGCAAGGTTTTTGGTTTCAAGTGGATTTTCATGGGTGAATTCAGGAGTTCGTGCTTGTGGTTCTGACTCTCCGGTAAGAGATGAATTGTCAACCTAAGAAAAGAAGCAAAATATAAGCTAGTGAAGCCAATGTTGAATGATTCTCCATATCCTGAAAATAGGGAAGGTATAAGAGGCATGCTAGGCACGTTGATGCACCATAACACGTATCACGTATGTTAACCACACCCTGACTATCTTGAATTTACCTTAAAGCCTTTGGACTCCAGAACCCTGATATCTGCTGGGACTCTGTCACCTATTGCAACGAATATGATATCGCCTATGACCACCTCTTCAGCGTTTTTCTTCACCTTTTGACCATCACGTAAAATTGTAGCTTCCTAAAAGTTCAACGAATATGGCATTTTTTAGTTCTTTTTCTATAAGAAAGCATAATCTTATTGAGAGGGCGTAAGAGATTTGCTTTCGCGTTATTTTTTGTGCGATTTTGCGGTTTACAACCCCCCCCCCCCCCCCCCCCTCACGCCCCTCCTTATTCAAAGACGAATCGAAAAAGGTTTTATAAAAGGTTGAAAAAGCCTCAAATTAGTTTTACCTGAGGAACCATACTCTTAAAACTCTCCATAATCTTTGAACTCTTTGACTCCTGTATAGCAATCAGATAATTATTGGTTGAACATGTACACGAGAGCATATAATGATATTATTTATCAACTAACTATCTAGCATACTATGTACCTGATAGTAGGAAAAGCACCCAGTAATGACGACCACAATAGTAAGGGTCAATCCAAGAGCCAGCTAACAAGAAAAGCAATCAAATATTAGCAATATTTTGTTCTGTTTACCACTACCCTAAGACGCAAGATTTACGTCCGGATGTCAGTACCAACCCGGAACACTCTTATACAACCCTTGCAAGTTTTTAGACTAAGTTACTATTTCAACTTTCATCAATCAATCAATTAATCAATCAATCAATCAATCAATCAATCAATCAATTTATTAAAGTCACAACGTGTACTGTACTGTTCTTTTATAGATATGTATAATTTTAGTTTAATTTAATTAATTAATTACTTACATCATCTTTAGACGGTTCTTCCTCAGTTGACACCTTGATGATATATGTGATGTAGCAAAGAAGTCCACCAAGCCATAGAAGCATTGAGAACCCACCAAACAGCAACCTACAAAACTTTACCCATTCTGGAACTGTTGGGGGTGGGGTCAGACAGTTTCGTCCGTCTCGCTCCAATCGAAAGTCAGCTTCTTCTTGAGAAAGTCCCTTTGTAAAGAAAATACAAGGTATTTAGCTGAAGTAATTCCTTTCTTTTGCGGCTTGTTATCTCGAGACAGTCTATTGTGTAGGCTTTAAAATTGTACACCATTCAAAACCTACTATATGCAACAACTTGCCATGGTAATATAGTTTTGAAGAACCTGTAAAACAAGAGACAAAACACCTTGCACATACTTTGCACTGAGCAAAAAAACGATTTTTGGACTGAATACTAGTTTACTCGCTAGTTTCCATTGATAATTGGAATGGGTTTATAAGGTTCTGCATTCATACTATATGTGTAACACAGAAAATCCTACGTGACCTAGGCCTCTGCTACTTACGTTGACAAGGTTGGTTTCCAGTCGTTTGAGTATCTCTTCTGTTGAACAGATATGCCAGTCCTAAAAGGAGAGGGAAGTTGAATAAAAAAAATTTGGTCGAGTAAAAATGTTTTATAAATATAAGTGAAAAAATATCTTCAGGTCATAACTCACCACATCCAATTCCTGTTTCAAGTCATCGATGTTTTTCTTTTTCTTCACATTTTTCGAGGGTTCCACGTCCTGTATTACAATTTATTTCAATTAACACTTAAAAATATCTAGTTAGAAGAAATTTCACCGTCTCAAAATAGACGGCTTTTTTTACAAAGACAGAAAACGTAGCATACTTGACTTTGTCTTTTTGCTCCGCTTGCTTCAACTGTTATGTCGTCAAGATTGACATCGTTTTCGGCCATAGCAAACACAAAAGTTTTTGTAGTACCTAAATAAAGATGCTCAATAAACTTAATAAATAAAACAACCATAAAACAACTTCTTAGCTATTTAGCAGAAGACATACCACAAGAGTCTCTTTACTATAAAAATACAAATTATAACAAAAAAGACAGTTTGAGCACTTACCTTTGTTGTAGAAATGAGCTCGTACTCTGCTAAGAAGCAGTAAAAAAATGAAAGCGACAGGACGCAAAAGTTACAGCTTTTTTTAGAGAATTCGGTACAAAACATATAAAAGACGAGGTTAATTAAATAACAGTATTTTCCTTTCTTGTACTTGCAAAAGTACACCTGCAGTTTTTCAAAATTGTCAAATTTGCCGCTTTTTTCGAGAAATGAGAAGTGAAGCCGCGTCATCGGAAAGCTATCGGATCATTTACGGAACTCCTCTTTTCCCGCCGAAATTGAAACGAGAATGCGAAGCAATATCGATTTGTAGGATTTATATCGGGGACCGGGAAGTGTCTCTCCCCAATCCCCTCTAGAGCCTCTGGAACCCATGGTAGGGAAGTGTACGGTGATCGGACCAACTAAGGTGGAAAATTGCAAGCGCTTTACAGTGTTTTGAAAAGGTAAGTCTGTATGTTTATATTTTCAATGTTGAGCAATAGGAATATTTGACCTGATTACTTGCAATTGTGTAGTTTTTGCGTTGCCCAGTGTGGTAAATATAACACGATTTGATGAATAAATGCAGCGTCACACAGCGTGGTTGCATGGTTAATTCAGCAAAAATAAAACAAAAATAGCTAAAGTTACAATAATAATAATCAATCATAATACGGCAGGAAAATCGAAGTACTTATTAATTAATTTACTCGTACTTTTAAAAAAAAGCGGCATCATTTTACGCGATCCACGTCCAAGCTTCAAGATGAAATTTATTGGTCAGACAATCAAAAACATGATTTTATTAATTTGATGATCATGTACATGCAATATTGGTATTCCATATTCAAAGCACAATAATTTTTCAGTAAATTATATTGAGGTTTACACTGAATAAAAGTTAAAATGCAATTTGTATAATACTTCTTAGCTCCATAGTGATGTAACCGATTGTATACAATTGTAATGTCTACTGTTTTAACACAGATGCAGAGATCAAGAATATAGTGTATCAGCTGAAATCTAAACATGACAGACACCATACAGCTAACAACCAATTCACCAGCAAAGAGTGACCTGATCGTCGTAGCAGTGAAGAGCTTCAACCCTAGCAAGGATGACATTGTTGGTCATCAAGGAGTTGAGTGCACAGAGCCACAGTTATCTGAGCAGTTGATAGTGAAGAAAGGCGAACAATATACTGTTGTTGGATCAGTGGACTGGTGGTTATATGTGAAAAACGATGAAAAATGGGGATATGTACCTAGTACATATGTTGTTCCTTTGAAAGCTGCCCTTGATACAACACAGTATGTATAATTATCAATAATAAAACTGTTAGACTGACATATATCTGTTTATCTATCAATCTATGCACTAACCAATTATAATTTGATTATAATATCACAATCTATCGTTTTTTATGTGTATCAAGCGTTAATTCATACATTATAATGTTTCATTCATCCATAATTCATTTACAGGGGTCGTGCTACTCCTTAAACTCCTTGAAAACTCCTTAGATTTGATTTACGTTTTTAAGGGCACTTGAAAAGCCCTTGAATTTTAGAAAATCAGCAAAAACTCCTTAATTCTAGCTAAAGTAGGGTAAAAATTCGAGTATTGCAAATCATTTTCGTAAATTAGTACATTTTCGTATATCAAAGTTTTCGCAAAAAGTGCTTAAAAATTACTTTTTGGTCCTTGAAAACTCCTTGAAAACTCCTTAGATTTTGTTTACTGACATCAGCACGAACCCTGATTTATCCATCCATTTATTCATTTATCAATTCATGCATTCATCCTTTCATTCATCCATAATTCATTTATCTATCCATTCATTCATTTATCAATTCATGTATTTATCCTTTCATTCATTAATATATCCCTTCATTCATTTATCTATTCATCCTTTCATTCTCTTTGGCTCATTAATTTATACATTTTCACCCAACTGTTCAATTGAGTTTCCAACCATTCATCTAAAGTTTCTTTCTGTTTTCAATGATTTGTCCAGTTTCCTCAAGAGAATTCTGTACAAAACATATAAAAGAAAAGGTTAATTAAATAACATTTTTTTCTTTTCTTGTACTTACAAAAGTACACCTGTTTGTGTGCCACTTTTTTTCGATAAGTGAGACGTGAAGCTGTGTCATCAGTTCTCAAGCTGGTTTTTGTTTTCATTCTTCCATCTATTTATTTGCTCCATTGCTTGTTATCTTATCAGAAAAATGGAGCTCAGGAATGGAGCTGCTATAACACCTTCAATGATAGAGAGAAATGTAGACTTGAAATTTTTCCCCTCTGCATCTATCGGACAGGACACTAGGGTATGATATTACAATATTTATAACGCAATACACATGTATATCAATTGATATACATTCGCTCAAAATCAATATAGATCTACAGTGTAAATAGTGTTACTTTTACTTGCAGGAACCCTGTCCTGAAAACAGTGCAAATATATTCTCAAAACTGACATTTTGGTGGCTAAATGGGTAAGAAAACTCATGATATGAATTACCCTCTATTTTTGACATTTAGAGTATAGTATGGCCGCAATGTTATTCAATCTTAAAAACTGTGCTTGTATCTATTCAATTGTGTCAATTTAAGTTGTTTATATTTTGAAATTCTTATGATTCTACTATAATTATTATACATATTACTGATATTAATATTTCTAATAATATATCTCAGGTTGATTTATACTGGTTTCAAACGTCCCCTGGAAGACAGTGATATGTGGGCTTTAAAGAGTGACAAGAGATGTGTAAATATTGTTCCAAACGTTGCCTCAAAATGGGAACATGCTATAGGTACTTACAGGAGAAAAAACGCCAAAGCTAATGGAGCTGTGTCCAATGGGTAAGAACATTGATACACACTAATTCCAATTAATCAATCAGTTGGAATGTTTGTCTGACAGTTGATTAATAGGACTATCAAAAGCTGTTATTGTAGTTATATGGAAATGGTTTTGAACAATGGATTCAGTTAGGGCTTTTGGATCAAGTTTTTGTTTTTGACTGAAAGTTGTGACTTGAATCCATTGTTTGAAAACATTTCCATATATTACTATATAAAACAGTTGTTAACAAACCAATCACTACATCACTTTTTCAATCAACCTGTCAATCAATCATCCAGTCAACCAGCCAATCATTCAATCAATTAACCAATCAATCAATCAATCAATCATTCAATCAACCAATCAATCATCCAGTCAACCAGCCAATCATTCAATCAATCAACCCGTCAATCAATCAACCAGTCATTCAATCAACCAATCAATCATCCAGTCAATCAATTATTCATTCAATCAATCAATCAACCAATCATTCAATCAATTAATCAATTAACCAATCAATCAACTAATCAATCATCCAGTCAACCAGCCAATCATTCAATCAATCAACCCATCAATCAATCAACCAATCAATCATCCAGCCAATCAATCATTCAATCAACCAATCATTCAATCAATCAATCAATTAACCAATCAATCAATCATTCAATCAACCAATCAATCATCCAGTCAACCAGCCAATCATGCAATCAATCAACCCGTCAATCATCCAGCCAATCAACCAACCAACCAGGTCACTGTTTTATGGCCAATATTTATCCAGTGTTATCCATATTATGCAGTAATTATTCCATTAATTTGTTGTCTATAGCAATGTAACTAAACTAGAAGCCGAGACCAATGAAGACATTGATACACTACATCCAAATGAGCAAGATCAACAAACAGTTGAATTTGTGCCAAAGAAAGAAGAAACAAAGAAGAAGTACAAAGGGCCTTCCCTTGCCAAGATATTGTTTGTTAACTGCTGGAAGAGATTATTAGTTGTAGCATTGTTCAAGCTGGTGCATGATGCATGTATGTTTATACAGCCTCAAATGCTGGAGTGAGTATTTTTAATAGCGCTTTCCACAGATGACGTCACAATGATGCATTATGGGATTGAAATGCAGACAAGCCAAGCCCAAAATACATACTAATTGGCTACAACAATGTTTTTTTGTCTTGTTGTTTCTAATTCATGGGAAAACTATGGGTTTTTGACTGATATTGATTTCCTGGTAATCAAAGCCTTTTTACAAAGTTTGTCTGCATTTCAATCCCACAAGGCTTTGCAATATCTATTTTTAGTAACCATCAAAAAAATGCTATTCTAACACAATTCTTGTTGTAATAATGATGACTTTGATGTAATATAATGTGAGTATGATGACAATGGTGACAATATTGATGATGATGATAACTGATAATGATCATGTTAGGTCATTTGGATGATGATATCTTGAATACCCTTACCAGAATGCTTTACAAATTTACTTAATTATTCAGATTTGTATTCCCTCTTGATAATTCTAGAACAATCAAAACTAACAGTAATTATTTAACAAAAAAAAAAACATTTCAGTGCTGGTAATATATGATGCTTTATAATATAGTTTGATTCTAACACGCGCTCTGATTGGTCCAAAACCATGGTTTATTTCACCGATAAACCACAGTTTCGAAGGAACAGCGAAAAAGTTGTTGTTTGCTCCCTGTTCACTTTTTAAGGGATAAAATAAGATGTCTGTTCAGTGAAGAAAGTGAAGTTAAATTTCACATTTCCAAACAATGCAAACCAAGCGAATGACACAGCATCCAACGAACAAAGTTTAGCACACAAATTATCCACTTGAATAAATAAGCTTGCAAAAAACAGATGCTTTACGATATAACTATAGTCAATATCTTAAGTATTCATCAATGCATTCATTTAATAAGACCAACGGCGAATACATCTGTTTTGTTCAAAGCAGGATTACCTGACTATCATGGCGATTTCTGTTTGTCCGGATTTAGAGTAGAATCTAACTTGATTGAAAAATGTCCAAGCAGTCCTCAACTCAAACCAGCCACATATGTCGATGTCAGTAGTAACTAAATATCATCTGCTTGAGGTTAAGCGATGTCTAGATTTGTTTGTTAGTCAATAAATCCTTCATTATTACGACCAAAATCATCGGGGATTTCTCAACTAGAACCGGCCAACAAACATGTTATTGACAACAAACTCGATCGTTTCATTAGCTTACAAGATACATTGATCCATAGAGCTTTGATTTCCCACTTGTATCTACTATATTCTCCACACAAAAATTAAAAAGAATGTAATATTTTCATGAAAACATTATCTGCAGAATATGATTTTGTAGTTTTGAAAGTTGTGAAAGCTTTGTACATTTTTGCTTATAAGAAGCGATTTGATTGGATGGTTGAGAATTCTCAGGAGAATTGATTGGTTTATCAGCAAAATGAAAAAAATAATAACTTCTTTTAATTCGTTTTTATTTCGTTTTTGAAACACTTTCTATATTATAAAAGCAATAAACAAGCAATTTCTGTGGTTTATCAATAAACCATGCACGATGTTGGGAGAACACTCAAAAAGGCCAAAAATCATTCGCCCAGAGGCTCATGATTTTCTTAGGCCTTTTTTCATGTCCACATCCTGCATGGTTTATTTCGCCGATAAACCATGGAAATTGCTTGTTTATTGCTTCAATAATGCAAATGTCCCATTGATGACAATGATGATTGATGGTCATGATGATGATGAATTCATGGTGTCATGATGATAATGTTGTTAGTATGATTATCCTCATAAAGTAGTAAAAAAAGAGACTGAATAAGGATATAATATTCTTGTTCTGACGTTTCGGAGCCATCACGCTCCATTATCAAAGTATAATAACAGTAGTGTAAGGAGTTCGCTTACAAAGAACGCAGATAATTATTGATATATAATTGTTGATAATTATCCTCACATTTACAATAATTATTATACTATGTAGTTTCTTAATGTGTTGTTTGTCATTGTTTTCCTCAGTTTGATCATTACCTTCTCTAACCAGAAAGATGATCCATCTACGAGATGGAAAGGATACATGTATTGTTTAGTTATCTTTGGTTCTTCTGTAGTACAGTCATTTTGTCTTCATCAGTACTTCCATAGAATCATTACTATAGGAATGAACTTCAGGACAGCTATCATAGGCATGGTATACCCAAAGGTACAGTTTAGTAATAATAGTCATTTTTACTTCGCACCTTGTTTTAAATTAATAAACTTTCCAACTGTAAACAAGTATTGTGTGTTGTCGCACTAGTATGATGAAATAAGAATAACAGACTACGACTTGATTTGGACTTTACAATAATAGTCATATATTGCAGCAATATTATTGATCTGAATTGTCATGCTTTCTTATCACAGACTTGCTTCACTTGCTCTGAACATATATATTAAGACTGTATTAACAATATTATCAACAACAAGAACAGCAACTACAATTATCTGTAGTATAATTTTCATTATTTAGGCTCTATATTTAGGCTTGCTGATCCCAGGTTGAGCATCTTGTTAATATCTTGCAAGATCTGGTAACATCATCCAAGATCTTACTAAAACCTTGGCAAGTAAATTTCTTGGAAGGATCTTGGGAAGATCTTATTTTAAATCTTGGCAGAAACTTGAAAGTTCATGCAATTTCTTGCAGATTGAGGGTTACATGCCAAGGTCTTGTAAGATCATACCTGGATCTTGACAGGATCTTGCATGATCTTGCATGAATCTTGGTAAGATGTTCAACCTGGGGTATACTGAATTGTATTCTTTGTTTTAACAAATGATCTTTTATTGTGTATGTTGGTGCTCAAAGATGCCATCATCGCCAACTATTCCGGCCATGCGCCCACTCACAAGGTCAGCGGTGCAACATAAAAGCGGTAGATAATTTTATCAGATTTTACAAAGAAATGTATAGAGGATCAAAGTTATTTTCGAATTATAAAATTCTCGGTAAGGATTTGTCAATTTACCTAACTGGAAATATATTGTATGACATTAAAGCATTTGATTTTTTCAAACATAGCTTTATTAATTGAATAGAAACCTTTATTTTCGATAGTTGACGGTTTTCTGTTTTCTTCCCATACATGCTCTGTATTCAGGAATTTTCAGATTGTAAAGTTGCAAGTAAAACACGAAAAGTGTGATATTCATAGCATCATTTTTCAAAATCAAAGCTTGTTACCTCATTTACCGTGGCAGTTCCATAAACTAAATACATCATACATTGCTTGTGTGTAATTTGTCGTCGATCGAATGAGGTTTTACCTTTCCTTTTTAACTTTGAAAAAGCTCCAAATTGAATTGACGTTCGTAAGACGCCATATACTTGCAATCCTTACTTCAAGTAGAGGTACTTTGTGATGCGATTTGGAAATTCTTCGCAAACTAAGACATGTTTGATACCAAAATAAAGCTTGTTTTCCCAACTCTTATTTACAATTATAGAGTTTAATGGGATAGCTGTTAAAGAAAAGGCAAACCGTAGCAAGATAGTTGGGTTTCATCGAGTGCGGGCCTGAGCGAGCTTGGGCTCCCTGTGGCTTTCCTCAAATCGTCGACATGTCGTTGTTTTTTCGCTTGTAAATGACCAATTTTATAACATTGAACTCCAAAAATGTTTCAGAATTACAGTTTGATAGTTGCTTCAATATCCTTTGGTGTTAAATTGACTTAAAGAATTGTATTTAACTTAGTTTTGTACAATCGATTTTGATTCTATCTTGGATTCCCGAATCGGTGTTTACTTTCTATTTTACGCATGGTATCCGCTGGCCTTGATGACTGGCGGGAAGTCCGGAATAGTTGGCGATGTATTATTTAAAACTGATACTGATATAACATCATCCAGTCGAGCAAGCTCTGCAGACTTCCCACACCCTGTCCCTCCAACTACTTCTATCGTGCATTGCCGCGGGCAGTTCTTCTGTTCGATGTTCTTCAGTTCGATGTAGGTACGTGCGGGACGACCAACAGAGGTGGTGCTGTGTTTTGGCTGCCATAGTAAGAGATCGCTGGCCAATTCGTCTTTGCTGCGCCAGCACTAGTGGCCTGCAAACTGCAGTCTTCTCTCCCTGATGGTTATAGATATGGGAGGTATAGATCCTTTCAGGTCTTTGTTGGTTAGATGGTCTTTCCAGGTGACATTCAGGGCTGCCCTCAACATTGTGTAAAGGCTCCGTTGAGTGACGCTTGAATTTCCGAAGTATTAGTGTCCAGGAGGTTGACCCATAGACCAGGACAGATTCGATATAACATAATACGTCATATTATGATGTATGCTATTGAATACCTATGTTTGTATATGTACAGGCACTCAGACTTAACAATGCATCAAGGAACAAATCAACAGCAGGTGAAATGGTCAATCTAATGACAACTGATGCCCAGAGAGTCATGGATCTGATGACGTACCTTAATACTATCTGGTCAGGACCATTCCAGATTATAGTCGCGCTATACTTCTTGTACCACACTATGGGTGTGTCTATATTGGCTGGTGTTGGTGTTATGCTGTTGTTGATCCCAATCAATTTGATTTTTTCAAAGATCTTAAAAAAATTGCAGGTTAGTACGTATTGCAATACATTCCTAGTATTCTCTCAAGTCCCAATAAACACAGCACACAGTATGTGGTGGTTGGCCACAACTCAATTTTATTGTCAAAATAAAACTTAAAGGGATCCTCCACTTTGTGATAAAAATTATGCTGATTTCAAATATATATCAAAAATTTTCATCAGACGATTTTTCAAGCGGAAAAACGGTTTAAAATGTGAGAAAAAATATTTTTGGGATCCCTGTGGCACCTTCTGATGACATCATGTTGCTCCCAACGATCCAAAAAGAAAGCTTTCTTTTCGCTGTAAAGCTAGAAAATGAAATATAAACTTTTGTTCTTTGCTCAACTTTGCAAAGTCTCCAGACTTTCGGAAAGAAAAATTTGAAACCGATTGAAAGACAAAAGTTTGGAGTAATTTTCATTTGTCATTTTATCATTTTATCTCCAAAAAGTAGGTAAAATAGCATCGTACTTCGGAATACTTCGAAAGGTATTTTTTTGAAGAACCCATATTCATTATTTGGGGAATTCTTGACAATAGGATTAGGGCAGAACCATTTTCGCACGGTATTTATAGTTATATTCATATATATTTCCCATCGTTGGGAGCAACATGACGTCATCAGAAGGTGCTCCAAAAATATTTTTTCTCACATTTTAAACAGTTTTTTTTGCGCGAAAAATTGGCTGATGAAAAGTTTTGGTATATATTTGAAATCAGCATAATTTTTATCATCATATAAATACTCTTATATCGAGATGACATGATTAAAACTATTCTCAAACAATGTTACTAGAGTTGAACTTAGACCACAATGGTCTAACCGAAACTACTTTTCATACTATATACAACTCCTAATTAACATTGTCCATTACAAGAGAAATACATTTAAAATGACTTACATCATATGAATCTGAATATACTGAGACATTTTTAGTAACAATTAAAATAATTGTCATGTAAAAGTACCTATGTACCTAAATGCTGTTGATGCTGATGATCATGACGATGAAAATACTTTGGATAAATCAGACTCAAACTAGCTGTACTCCACATGCACTAATGATTTTGTGCTATATAGGTTAAAATCATGTCTAAAACAGACAGTCGTCTCAAACAGATCAATGAGATGTTAAATGGAATGAAGGCAAGTATGATTATAACATTTAATACAAGCATAATATTATATGATTACTCATTTTTTAAAGTTTGTCTTAATGACTATGATATACTAGTTGTCCCACACCATAGATAATACTGTAAATTACCACGATGTCAGTTGAATACTGCTGAATATACATCCTAAGTGGCTGTATTTAAGGTCCGGGAAACAGCTTCAACATTTGCTTCAACATCCTTTCGATTTTGTTGAATATTAGCAATACCACTTGGACAAAGGGAGTACCCCCCCCCCCCCCCCCCCTCCCCTCCTCAGGGTTGAAGCCGTTTGCCACCCCATTTCAACATTGTTCAACAACCATTTTACAGTGTGCAACAAAATCAAACCAATGTTGAAGCAAATGTTGAAGCCGTTTGCCTGCATGGGCCTTAAATATGGTGCAAAATAAAAAAAACATTATGTCCAAGACATGGCTGTATTACTCATCTGTTGTTTTGTGCCTAAGACATTCTGTCAATGAACTTCTACTTATGTCATGTTTGTGTCATTCTGTAGGTTCTTAAGCTTTATGCCTGGGAAAACTCTATGCATCATAAAATCATGGATATAAGGAGCTCTGAGCTAAAACACCAGAGAAGTTCTATGTACTTGAATTCCTTCTTGCAGTTCACTTTTACCTGTGCTCCATTTTTAGTAAGTTAATGATAATGATTAATATAATTTCTAATAATAATTTTAAGAAATTTTAAGAAATTCTAAGAAAGTTTAGGAAATTTTAAGATTTTTAAGAAGTTTTATGATAAGAAATTCTAAGAAATTCTAAGAATTTATAAGAAAATTTGAGAGGTTTTAAGAAATTTTAAGCAATTTTAAGAAATTATAAAACATTATATGAAATTATAAGAAATTTTAAGAATTTAAATATGATAACTTGATATCTGGACATATCTTATAAACCTATGTTTTAGAACATTTTCTTATTATAGTTTTGTTAAAAGCATGGAGACTTCAGTTTTATGCATTATTAAAGAAATTATGGTGTCTTTATTTGTTTATTTCAATCATTCAAGTTTACCATTAACAATGCACGCTGTGGCCTACGGCTTTTAACAGACATTGCGTATTGCGTGTGTTGGTAAAATGTTTTTATTATTTGGTATTTTAGTAATGAATCTTCTTGTTTCAGGTATCCCTGGCAACCTTCTCTATCTATGTTCTTACTGGCAACATCTTGACAGCAAACAAAGCATTTGTAGCCATTACACTGTTTCAAATATTGCGCTTCCCTCTGGTTGTATTCCCAAATATCATAATGTCTATCGTACAGGTAATATCATAGTACACCAGGCATTGACCTCTTTAATCCATTTGAATCTCTTTACTCTATAAGTTTTGTTTGTTTGTTTGTGTTTTTTTGTAAAATAATAAAAGGATTAAAAGATAATTATATCCATAGAAGAGAATGAAATAGAGAAGATTAAAAAGGAATAGAGTAATTGGGCTTAAATAATCTGCACTTAACAGCCAGTTATTTTATTATAGGTAATATAATGAAATTTGTAACACCGTAAAAAATGTTGACTTAACCTTCGTCAGAGGGCTAAAGCTCAAAACGTCAGTAAAGTTAAGTCAACATTTATTTGATGAATTAACTATTTGTTATGCTTAGTACATCAGTGTTATTTTTAAACTGACATATATTAGTTTCCCTTACAAGGCTAAAGTTTCAATCAGAAGACTTGAAGAGTTTCTAAGTCTTGATGAAATTGATGAAAACAATGTGATTAGAACTATACCAGAACAGTGTAAGTATGTCATTCTTTCCTGCTTGTGTAGGATATACCTAGTGTGTTGCATGCATATACACCCTATGCAAAAAGGCAATTGCTTACTTTTAAAATCAGTATAAGAAGACACTTTTATTAGAAAGAGCACATCGAAATTAGTGATATTCCAAAATTTCAATGTAGTAACATAAACTGACCAAAAGTTACAGCTTTTTCAATTTACAAAGATTTAGCTTAAAATTTGCACTTGGGACTTTAGAGCCTCGCTTTTTACGTTTTTGGTACATTTTAAATGCTGATAACTCTGGAGTGATTCAATATATGACAACAGAACTCTACATGCTCTTTCTTGTAAGGGAAAAATATTATTGAAATATTTTATTGTTCATGATGTTTCATGTTGCTCGTTCCTAGTCCCTTGCTCTTTTTGCATATAGTAGACTGTAAAACAGTCTCTACTTTTTCAATCAAGTGAAATTCTGACCATGAACTTCAACGTATTTCCTCAGAGTTTTCTCGTAAAAGTAGATCCTGTTTTGCAGTCTACATGCATAGCTGCCAAACATTACCAGTTTAATGTATGCAAACTGCTGTATGATCATGTCAATGTCTTTTTAAAACAGTTTCATCACAAGCTATTCATGTAGAAGACTGTACAGTATCATGGGATAAGAACGACTCCCCAATTCTGAAAGAGTATGTTGATTAACTGGTTTATCTACTTATTTATTGACTTATTTATTCATTTGAATGACTGTTTAGTGTTTATCAGGTTGTATGATTGAGTGATTTATGTATAATTTACTTGTTTATAATTTCATTAATTTTTTTTTCATTTGTTTACATGCCAGCTTGGGTTGTTTATTTAATTGTTTGTTTACAATTTGAGTATTTACATTGTCTTTTTTTTCTCCACAGCATCAATCTGAACGTACCATCCGGATCACTAGTAGCAGTAGTTGGCCAAGTAGGTTGTGGTAAATCTACTCTTTTGTCAGCTTTACTGGGGGATGCAGAAAAACATAGTGGCAACGTTTATGTAAAGGTAAATACTGACTTACTGATTGACTTAATGATTGACTGAGTTACTGACTGATTGACTTACTGACTGATTGACTTACTGACTTATTGACTGATTGACTTACTGACTGACTGACTGATTTACTAACAGATAGGTTACTTGATTCATTCATTCTTCTCAGGGTTCTGTTGCATATGTACCTCAACAAGCATGGATCCAGAATGCAACACTGCGTGATAACATCTTATTTAGTAGAGGTTATGATAGAAAGCAATTTAAACAAACTGTAAGGAACTGTGCCCTTCAGACCGACCTGGATCTCCTACCTGCTGGTGAAATGACAGAAATTGGAGAAAAGGTACTATCAACTCTACTATAGTCTACTAGTTCATGTGTATTTCTCTCAAAAAGCTAAGGTTCGATATACACCTAATTGCAAGAACGTTGTCCTGACTTTTGTAATTTACTGAGAAAGGAATTAATTATAAGACAAAAGAAGATCACTCAAGCTGAACTTTTCCTTTTGTTATTTCTTTCTCACCTAATTACTAATGTTCTTTTTTCATGTCACAACATTCTTGCAATTAGGTGTATATTCACAATAGCAAACATTATTTTAACTGTTTGTCATGTGATTGTGTTTTATTGATATCAGGGCATCAACCTTAGCGGTGGTCAAAAACAGCGTGTAAACCTGGCAAGAGCCGTGTATTATAATGCTGATGTCTATCTACTGGATGATCCATTGAGTGCTGTAGACTCACATGTCGGTAAACATATCTTTGATAAAGTCATTGGACCAAGAGGAGTTCTGCAAGGAAAGGTAAAACTACATGTACAACGAATGACTATAGGGATGGATGGATGAATGTGTGGATAAATGAATGGATGGATAATTAAATGAATGGATAAATGAATGATTAAAGGAATAGATGAATGAATGAATAATTGAATGACAGATGGAAGAATGAACGAATGGATGGATGATCAAAGGAATAGATGAATGAATGAATAATTGAATGACAGATGGAAGAATGAACGAATGGATGGATGATCAAAGGAATAGATGAATGAATGAATAATTGAATGACAGATGGAAGAATGAACGAATGGATGAATGATCAAAGGAATAGATGAATGAATGAATAATTGAATGACAGATGGAAGAATGAACGAATGGATGGATGATCAAAGGAATAGATGAATGAATGAATAATTGAATGACAGATGGAAGAATGAACGAATGGATGGATGATCAAAGGAATAGATGAATGAATGAATAATTGAATGACAGATGGAAGAATGAACGAATGGATGGATGATTAAAGGAATAGATGAATGAATGAATAATTGAATGGACAGATGGAAGAATGAACGAATGGATGATCAAAGGAATAGATGAATGAATGAATAATTGAATGACAGATGGAAGAATGAACGAATGGATGGATGATCAAAGGAATAGATGAATGAATGAATAATTGAATGGACAGATGGAAGAATGAACGAATGGATGGATGATCAAAGGAATAGATGAATGAATGAATAATTGAATGGACAGGTGGAAGAATGAACAAATGGATGGATGATTAAAGGAATAGATGAATGAATGAATAATTGAATGGACAGATGGAAGAATGAACGAATGGATGGATGATTAAAGGAATAGATGAATGAATGAATAATTGAATGACAGATGGAAGAATGAACGAATGGATGGATGATCAAAGGAATAGATGAATGAATGAATAATTGAATGACAGATGGAAGAATGAACGAATGGATGGATGATTAAAGGAATAGATGAATGAATGAATAATTGAATGACAGATGGAAGAATGAACGAATGGATGGATGATCAAAGGAATAGATGAATGAATGAATAATTGAATGGACAGATGGAAGAATGAACGAATGGATGGATGATCAAAGGAATAGATGAATGAATGAATAATTGAATGACAGATGGAAGAATGAACGAATGGATGAATGATTAAAGGAATAGATGAATGAATGAATAATTGAATGACAGATGGAAGAATGAACGAATGGATGGATGATCAAAGGAATGGATGATTAAAGGAATAGATGAATGAATGAATAATTGAATGACAGATGGAAGAATGAACGAATGGATGGATGATCAAAGGAATGGATGATTAAAGGAATAGATGAATGAATGAATAATTAAATGACAGATGGAAGAATGAACGAATGGATGGATGATCAAAGGAATAGATGAATGAATGAATAATTGAATGGACAGGTGGAAGAATGAACAAATGGATGGATGATTAAAGGAATAGATGAATAATTGAATGACAGATGGAAGAATGAACAAATGGTTGGATGATTAAAGGAATAGATGAATGAATGAATAATTGAATGACAGATGGAAGAATGAACGAATGGATGGATGATTAAAGGAATAGATGAATAATTGAATGACAGATGGAAGAATGAACAAATGGTTGGATGGATGAACGATTAAATGAATGAATGAATGAATGAATGAATGAATGTTGTTCATCAAAATTACAGTACAGTACTATCTTCTATATTTCTATATTTCAGACCCGTATTCTCGTCACTCATGCTGTCCATCTACTGCCACAAGTCGACCAAATAGTAGTCCTTCAAGCTGGACGTATATCAGAGGTAAATACTATCACAATGATTGTGTTTATTTGTTGATCATTCATAATGTACCTCTGTAGTTATAATGTTTGTTTGTTTTGAAGGTAGGGACATATGACGAGCTTCAAGCCAACCAAGGGGCATTTGCAGAGTTCTTAAAGACATATGCTAATGAGAAACAGGATGAAGAAGAGGAAGGTACAGTGTTATATACACCTATTTCAAAAATCGTTGTCGCAATCAAAGCTACAGTACACACTCTGAAGCCTGCAAAGTATGTTGGTATTTCTTCTCTTGTTATCGATTTATTCATAACATTATTATTTTGACTGTTCGTGCATGGTTGTGTTATATGAACATAACAAATTGTTGTAGTGGTAGATTATGAAACAAATATTTCTTAAAAATTAAGCGCGTAATAAATCACACATTCAGTTCATATTACCGACATCCTTTGCAGGCTTCAGAGTGTGGACTGTAGCCTCTGCAACGATTTTTGAGGTGTAAAAAACACTTAACTATACAACAGCTGAAGCTGAAGTACACTAGTTTGTATTGAGAATATGTTCTAATATGTTCTCAAGTCTGTGATAAGTATTATTTGAAGCCAATATCTAATGTTTTCTTCTGTCAATAAACTTATTTTGTCACACAAAACCATTATGTTTCCTTAGGGGATAAGTTTTGAAATATTCTTTCGTATGAAACACAGCAAGTACATGTGTGCAATATCGTTTTGTTCTGTCAACATATACTGAAAAGCACAATATATGTTGGAATATTAGAACAAGTTACCGTAGTGGTTAAGGAGCATCCCAATTACAGCCCTGACTATCTCTGTACCTAAGCCATCCTCGGGAACCCCGGGGTTATATTCCAGGGGTCCTGACTGGTGTTTTGACTATTATATTAGTTTAAGTATACCAATGTTTCTTTACTAGAACTCCACACTGACAAAACAACAAGCACAGAACATCTTGACATCAAAGATTTACACAGTAAACTTAAACCTGATACCTGCAGTACGACAGCAAGTGAAGAAGTCGAGGTGCAGAAAGTCATTGAAGAGGAGACGTCACAAGTAGGACGTGTACGTAATACTGTGTAAATAATATTGTTATTGTAGTTGATGCTATTTTGGTATTTATTTATTGTTTGCCACCTTGAATATCTAATTACATATTATATATTAAAAACATACAATTATATTGGCGAGGCGATTTGATGAGAAGCCACATTAAGGCTTATGTAGGTATCACAGGGTTCGTGCTACTCCTTGAAAACTCCTTAGATTTGATATACGTTTTTAAGGGCACTTGAAAAATTTTTGCATAAGTTATATATGCCAAATTAAAGTCAAGTTGTCTAACAACATTGACATTTAAACTAAATTTAGAAAATCCTCGTTTATTAATCTTGAAACATGATTCTTATATTAAGTTGGATAAAACCTGGATGGCTTTTAAAACTTTTATTTTAACTGTACTGATTTGTTTTATGAGATTATACAATAGTTGACGTGACGGTTTTTCCAAATTTTGATAGAGTAAAATAAATGAAAATTCATCTTGATGGCTGGAAAGAGAACTTCTCAATTAATAAAATCGCTAAGTTTGAGTAGAAAATCGTATAAAATAGCAAAGATATAGCGCGGTAAAGTCAGCAGATTTTACAGACGTTTGTATGCCAGACGAGAAACCTTCCCTACTCCTTGCCTATCAGTATATAATTTGTGTATAATTTGTACATCCTAAAAAAATATTTTGCTTTTTCTAATCAGGGAGACATCAAACCATAGTTTAGACCTAAAAAATAAGTTTTCATTTGAAGAAAAAGCCGAGAAAACGGACTTTGAAAGTAGGCCTCTGCGAATTTGAAAATCAGTGTCGTTCGGCGGTTTTTGGGTCGATGTACGAAAATTCGCCTAGCGGTCGAAATTTTTTATTTAGAACAAATCTAAGTCCAGTTTTGTAATAAGAATAGATAGTACTTTCGATGGTAGAAATATAAGGGGAATCGTTTTTTGGATCCCAGACCGAGTGGTCCGTTCTTACGGAGACGCCATCTTAAGTACATGTATGTCACGGTGTCAATAAAGTATGTCTATGGCTGACATACTATGGCTGTTCAATCAGTGTTATTAGTGTTAACGTTGCATGTAGATGATGTTATTGTTTCAATCCTTGCTTGTGCTGCCAGCAGTGTTATGTTGTTGTTTCTGTATTTATTGTCCATGTCGTGGATGTTAATATAATAAGAAGAATAAGAAGAATAAGAATAAGAATAAGAATAAGAATAAGAATAAGAATAAGAATAAGAATAAGAGTAAGAGTAAGAGTAAGAGTAAGAGTAAGAGTAAGAGTAAGAGTAAGAGTAAGAGTAAGAGTAAGAGTAAGAGTAAGAGTAAGAGTAAGAGTAAGAGTAAGAGTAAGAGTAAGAGTAAGAGTAAGAGTAAGAGTAAGAGTAAGAGTAAGAGTAAGAGTAAGAGTAATAATAATAATAATAATAATAATAATAATAATAAAGCACTTTATTTCAATAGGGTAACTAGAATTACACAAGTACTTTTCATCTAGGCCCTACATATATACATATATACATACATACATAAAATTTAAATAAGAAATATAAACAAGTAAATTAAAATTATAAAATTATAAAACTATCTGAATGCAGTTTTAAAATTTCTAAATTAAAAAAAAGCGACCTAAAGTAATTCATGTTTCATATATACTGTTTGTTTTTTTGTACCTGTTGTTTATGATCGGAACTAGATCATTAGCTCATGGAAATTCAGTTGAACTGTTGAATGGGTTGATGGATACAAATGGATGAATGATTGATTGATTGATTGATTGATTGATTGATTGATTGATTGATTGAATTAATCAATGAATGGATAGATAGATGAATAAATGAAAACATGAAAGAACGAATGAATGCGCGTGTAGTCATTGTTTACTGATTAAGGGTTATTTTATTAAGGGTTTTATAATTGACTATTTCTCTTTTCTTCATGCAGGTGAAACTATCCGTATACTTGAAATACGCCAAGGCCATGGGCATCTTTCTTTTCATTATGGTGATAGTATTCGTTACTATATCTGACGGATGTCTTGTTGCTTCTAAGATATGGCTTGCTCATTGGAGCTCCATCAACGTCACAACTGCCAAAGAACGTGATTACTATCTTGGCATGTACGGTGGCTTTGGACTATATCAAGCGTTCTTTTTGTTCATTGGTGCTATGGTGTTGAGTTTTGGAGCGATCAAAGCTTCTGGAAAGCTGCATAATCAATTATTACACAAACTACTACGCTATCCTATGTCATTTTTTGAGAGTACCCCTCAGGGTAGGATTGTTAATCGGTTTTCTAAGGACACGTTTGTTATTGATGATACTATTCCAAGATGTTTGGGACAATTCTTTAGATGTTTTGTTGAGGTGTTGAGTTCTATCTTCGTTATTAGTTATGCTACACCGTTGTTTCTTGTTGTGGTGGTCCCACTTGGTATAGTCTACTTCTTTATACAGGTAAGAAACGTAAATAAGGAGTGACTAGCGCTTAGATCCATATCTCTACCCTGGTCCTGAGCCTCAGATGCTTCCTTCAGGTCTACTGTAGGGTTTAAACTCACAGCGAGGTGTTGTTCGTGCACGAGTTTAAGCAAGCCATGAATATTGTACGTCTCTACTCTGGGTTGCTAATTCTTGTCTAGTGGTAGCTGTTAATTGTTCTTGTAGGTTGTTCTTATATGGAATGTTTGATGCTGTATTTTTGTATCACTTTCGTTCATGCTAATTATACTATGTACATGTAAAAGTACAAGTTAAAATACGTCCGGAAAGATCCTGAGTTCTACAATGTCTACCGTGGTGGAGAACACGGAATATCTTTGGTATATGTTCACTTGGTGCATCACAACATCGAAGGTCATTTTGTATTCCCATATACCTTACATGCGTTAGTCTCCCTAGCAGCAGTTATTAGTGTCGGGCTTCCTGTGCCCCTCTACACAGGAAGCCCGACACTAATAATAACGGCTGCGAGGGAGATTATACAGGCGTATATGCTTGAATATTCTTCTCAGACATTGTGTGACAGTATATGTATATATCTTTCAGCGAATGTATGTTTCCACATCGCGACAACTGCGACGTATTGAGTCAATAAGTCGTTCACCTATCTACAACAACTTCTTGGAGACCATTAATGGTGTTAGTACTATTAGAGCATACTCAAAGCAAGAACACTTTATAAGTGCGAACCAGTTTAGAGTTGATGAGAACCAAGTGGCTTACTATCCTTATATTGCATCTAATAGGTGATTAGAGGCGTTTAGTCTTTCATCTAATTATTTGTGCATTTATACATCCCATGCACATTTATTTTTTCATTCATATACAATCAATAAATCAAGCTATTATTATTATCATTGATACATTCATTCAACCAGCCAAACTATCATTCATATTCTACCATTGCTCATTCATTCAACCATTCTTCATATTGTTACATTCATCCACTGAATCATTCATTCAATCAACCAAACAATTATTCATTAATTCATTCATCCATTCATTCATTCATTCAATAATAATAATATGATGATGATGATGATGATGATGATAATAATAATAACTTTATTAGACAGGGTGACACCAGTACCATTCCTGATAATTTCCAAATGGCCCTCGTTCATTCAATCAATCGTGCATTCATCCATCCATTCATTCATGCAATCAATTGACTCATTCATTCATCCATTCATTCATTCATTCATTCATTCATCCATCCATTCATGCAATCAATTAATTCATTCATTTATTCATTCATTACCCCATTTATTAATCCACTCAATATGTCATGTCGTTAGGTGGTTGGCTGTTCGACTAGAGCTTGTCGGTAATCTAGTAACAGTTTTTGCGGCGATTTTTGTTGTCGCTAAAAGAGGCAACATCGAAAGTGGATTGGTTGGTCTTGCAATTAGCCAGGCATTCAAGGTAACATGATAACAAATACATTGATTCAATGGGAAATACACTTATTTCATTATCGTCAAGGTACAATACAGCAGCTGGTTGTACGAAGCCTGAATAGCGTTATCCACCGGATAAATCCCTATCCAACTGATAAAACGTATACAAATTCTATACATGGATAACCTCTTATCCAGTGGATAACTTTATCAAGGCTTCGTACAACTGGCCCCTGATGTAGTATCGGTAGTCGTTATTGTCTTCACTTTTTATTAATGTTTATATATCATGTTTTTAACACCGATAGTTATGATTTTGTAGATAACACAAACTCTAAACTGGGTTGTACGTGTATCAAGCGAACTGGAGGCTAACATTGTTGCTGTGGAACGTGTTAAAGAGTACAGTGAAATGCCTACCGAGGTATGTCAGTTATAAGTAACAGTGTTGTTCAAACTGTAAAGATTTATAGAAAGAAACACTGTTTTTCGTCGAGAGTTGGTGTGTATGATGACGATCATCGTTGCGGAATAGTAAGCAATTAAAACAATTGCAATTATAGAAGCCCAGGGGGTTGTTGCCAAATCTCCTAAGCCATTCAGGGGGCTCAGTTATATTTCAATATCTGACACCGACACACTACCCCTACATTAAATATTGCAGCTCACAAAACTCAGCTCAAATGTGTGATTCTTGATGAAACCATCATAGCGTGGAAGAGAAGCACACCTAATAAACTACATGCCCCTGCTTGAACCCGGACCATAGCGACAAGAGGATTAACCACTCAATATTGTTGTTATTTCCAGGCTGATTGGGTGATCGACGATAATCGTCCACCTGAAGACTGGCCTGGATCAGGTAATATCGTCATAGACAGTTTTGACTTGAGATATCGTGAAAACCTACCACTCGTCCTGAAGAATATCAACTGTGACATCAAACCAGGAGAAAAGGTAATATTCTATATTCTACCACTCTGTATTTGTTTTACATCCCTTTAGTGTCTAAAAGGGTTGCTCAATACCATATTTGGTATTGGTTGTAAACTATTAAAACTGTGGTCTGTGAAAGCTTATTCTGCGAAGCCCATTACTAGTTGTACTCTAAAAGTACGGATTAATATAAATTTGATATCATGTTAATTTCAGATCGGTCTTGTGGGTCGTACAGGAGCAGGAAAGTCCTCTCTGTCATTGGCTTTGTTTCGAATCCTGGAAAGCTCTGGTGGTAAAATTGTAGTTGACGATATTGACATCTCAAAGATTGGTTTACATGACTTACGATCTAGACTTACGATCATTCCACAGGTAATCCAAACAAACGGTCTACCATAATAATAATGATAATAATAATGACGGTGGTTATGATAATAAAGATGATATAGTGAAGATGATGTCGGATGGGAATTAGGTTGATCAAAACGACGAGGGTGATAATCATAATAATGATGATGATAGTAGTGACTGATGATGACCACGATGGTTATGATAATGAAGATGATAGTGATGATGATGTCGGATAGTGTAACGAGCTTTATTGTAGTAATTTAAAATAAGTCATAAATATTTAATTATGTATACGGATAAGTATTTTGTTACCATTGTTTCATTAGATAAACCATTGTCACACTGATACGTGCAAATGTGTAAATAAGATAGTATAAATACGCCCTAACGCGGCTTGGCGGCACGAAAACAAGAGAGACGCTAAACCAGAGAGAGACAGTCCGTTAGAGCGTAAGAGAATTAAAAGTCAAGGAGCAGACTCACTCAGAAGTCCCATGACCAAAGTAAAAGAAGAGGAGCAGACACATTCAAGGTCCCTCTAAACAAGATAATAATAAAAGAACTGAAGGAATTAAGAAACCAACCAAAGAACCGAATTCATGAAGGAATAAAGAAACTAACCAAAGAACCGAAGGAATAAAGAAACTAACCAAAGAACCGAAGGAATAAAGAAACTAACCAAAGAACTGAAGGATTAAGAAACCAACCAAAGAACCGAATTGAAGGAATAAAGAAACTAACCAAAGAACTGAAGGATTAACGAAACTAACCAAAGAACCGAAGGAATAAAGAAACTAACACGCAAAGGACCGAAGGAATAATAACCAAAGAAGCGAAGTACAAAATAAAGCAATATTCACAGAGAGTGGAACTGCCGCCGAACTATAAGTACACTGATAATTATTTATAATATTGCAATTCATAATCGTACTAAATTATACTATTTAAGATAGAGTTAAGTAATAATAATAAGTATCATATTGAGTATACTTTTCGTAATAATAATAAGTATCATATTGAGTATACGTTTAGTATTAAATAATAAGTATCATATTGAGCATACGTTTAGTATTAATAGATAAGTATCACATGGAGTATACGTTTAGTATTAATAGAAATGTCCTTTTGTAATAAATATAGTTTAGTTTAATTGGTGTATGTTTGGTATTCTCTGGGGAAGGCTTGAGGGACCGCGGTGTCTGGGTAGGGGCCTGGGGCGAGTCGTGACAGATAGTTTAAGGTTGATCAAAACGACGAGGGAGATGATCATAATAATGATGATGATAGTAGTGACTGATGACCATGATGGTTATGATAATGAAGATAATACTGATGATGATGTCGTATGGGAAATAAGGTTGATCAAAACAACGAGAGTGATGATAATGACGACGACGATGATGTAGTGATAGTAGTGACGATGATGATGACGATAATCATTGAGGTCAAGTTGATGAAAATAACGATTTTATAGTGATGATGATGACGACGACGACGACGATCATGATAGTAGTGACGATGATGAGAGGTCAAGTTGATCAAAATGACGATTTTATGATAATGATGATAATCGTTGCCGGTGATAGTGATAATTCTCATGATGTTGATGTCTATGATACATGAATTGCTTATTGTGATGTGATGTATTCCAGGACCCAGTGTTGTTCTCTGGATCTCTACGATTCAACCTCGATCCTTTTGATAAACACACAGACGAAGAACTGTGGAACGTCTTGGAAGTCAGCCATCTTAAGCAGTTCGTGTCGGGACTTCCAAGACAATTACGACACGTTGTCTCCGAAGGAGGAGAGAACCTCAGGTATACATTGTTTCGTTAAAGAAAGTTATTTTTTTTTTAGAAAGAAGTAGAATAAAAATGGATGGTAATTATAATATTTGAATAATACTTGTAGTGAAAATGATGACGGTATTATGGTTTTGGTTATCATATCGGTGTTGATATGTAACGTCGGTGAGTCAGGTAATGGTAATCATTACTATGATAAAACTGATGATCATGATCATGATGTTAGTGATGATTAGGTTGATGATGATGACAATGATGGTAATACTGATGATGGTGATAATTACTTGTAAACGTGATCATAACAACGATGATGATGATAATGCTGATGATTAGTTGATAATACTGATGATAAGATTATGATGACGTTGATAATACTGATGATAATGATAATGACAAACGTGATCATAACGTAATGATGATGATAATGCTGATGATTAATTGATAATAAGATTATGATGACGTTGATAATACTGATGGTCATGTTAATAATACTGATGATAATGATAATGACAAACGTGATCATAACAACGATGATGATGATATTGATAATATATATATTTATTACTCATGTCACAGTGTTGGTCAGCGTCAGCTAGTGTGTCTAGCTCGTGCTCTGCTGAGAAAAAGCAAAGTGTTGGTTCTAGACGAGGCAACAGCAGCAGTGGACCTCGAGACCGATGAACTAATCCAGAATACAATACGAACAGAGTTTGCTGATCGGACCGTGTTAACCATTGCTCATCGACTGAACACCATCATGGATTACTCACGGTAAGAGCGTGAAGAGACATTTCTCATTTGCACACGAAGTCGTTTCGACTAACATTAGACACACAAAATCACAGTGAGCGTTGATCATTGTGGTGTGATTGACACAGCACCAGGAATAATGACGACCTCAAGTCTTCTCCCCACATATTTATACGAATAAACAACATACTTTACAAGATTTCATCAGTTGCTGTTCATTTTTTTTATTTACTATTTACTTCCTATTTGTTTTTTTGATTTCGCACTACAGTAATTGGTTATGCTGATGTGAAGCACCGACCAGCCTATGTTTTTGATGGGTGAAGTTAAATTAATAAATTTGTCACTCCCGACGCCCGGCACTTATCACGGAGTCAAACGTTGTACTTTACATGTGTCGAATGCATCGACGTTGTACTTTACATGTGTCGAATGCATCGAAAGCGATGAATAATAATACAGTGTAAAAATAATAATGCAGTGTATCTGAATGTAGTTGTAGTGAGTGTGACGGAAACATGAATATTAGCTACTCAGCAACCAATTCTCGTATGACGACATACATATATACATCTTATACTATTTGGGATCATGTAATGTTCAACGGTCATCTAATAGTTTTGCTGATTTTTCCATACAGGATCCTTGTGCTCGACAAAGGTTTTGCCATGGAGTTTGACAGCCCATCTAATCTACTCGAGAAAAAGGGTATATTCTACAACATGGCCAAAGACGCTAACTTAATTTAGGGAGGGACACAGGAAGCCCGACACCAAAAACTGTTGCGAGGGAGACTATCATAAGCTGGGGCATCTTTTCAAGACGTCTATGATGGATATTTGAAAGAAACGTAGTGTATGTCTACCATATGGCTAAATAATGAAACTATTAGAATAAAATAGAACTGTAAAGTTATAAAGATTATTCATAGTGATTGAGATAAATAGCATGTTATTTATTTTTCCCACCAATGTCGAAGGTTTTACTGCTAGTCTTCATCATGCGATGAGTAGCGATGATAGTGGCGCAAAGGATCATGGATCAGTTCAGAAACTAAATGTGCATTCGGAACGCCTTTGTTGTTGTTTGATAAGTCAGAACGGACATTTTTCAATAACATATTGACAAGTGTAGCAATGTGGCCATGAAATCCCTGCGTTCTAATAAAGTATACATAGGTAATCCATAATCCCCTGTGCTACTAGCTTTTGTAGGCTTTTCACTTCACTGGTGACAAAGTTTCTCGGAAAGGGTGTATAACTGTCGTCGTATTCCTTGGAGCATCATTTCGCGTTCTGATTGGCTTGGCGAAGTGTTTGCAAATTGAACTGATTCATACAAAAATGATCGTCATTTTAGATAATTATAGCAACTGTATAATATATATATATTGTCAAGTTCATACAACAAACTTGACATGTACTAAAATACTTTACGATATAAATTTGTGGTAATTTATTATATTTATTGTGTTAAATTTCCTGGTTTTTAATATAAATCTCTATTTTTTAATTATTTACACTACTAAAGTATAGCTTTTGACCATAGTTAATATAAAAACATTTCTAAAATAATAGTATTCAGAGTATAAATATATTTGGTTATTGATAGATATCTAATATATATTATTCATCTGTTGTTTGATATCCTTACACAGTGTTATTGTTATTAATTTTTTCCTAATAAAGTGTTTGTGTTATTTCTTTTGACTACTTTCGTATTTCATTTGTTCGTGTGATATTATTGCATTGTACTGTGCACCGGTAAATCGACGGTGTTCTGGACATATTTCAAAAATCGTTGTCGCAGCCGAAGCTACAGTCCACACTCTGAAGCTTGCAAAGGATGTCGGTAATATGAACATAATTTTTTATTTATTTCACGGTTTTTAAACAAATATTTGTTTCGCCATCCACCACTGCAGCAAATTGATATGTTCATATAACACAAACATGTACAACCAAAATATGCTAGGAATAAATCGATAGCAAGAGAAGAAATATTGACATCCTTTGCAGGCTTCAGAGTGTGGACTGTAGCTTTGATTGCGACAACCAGTTCGAAATAGGTGTATAACTTTTCTTTCTCCTCCATACCACCTCAATACTTTTATTTAAGAATATTTACAGCCCCTTGTCTGTCATGTCGTGTACGTTGCTGCTGACACAGGTAGCCCAAGCTAGCTATCTATCGGTACCGCTCATATAGGCCTTCTATGAAAGAATATATGGCGATCTTAATAATATACAAAGTATGTATAAATGATAAAAATAAACGTTCTTACTTCTTCTTGATAAGAGAGAGACAATACCTCAAAACTCGCTCACTACTGCTCCAAATGACTTGAAACTTCACAGGGAGTAACAATAAAACACAAGTGAGAACGTTTATCAGTTTACCATATATTATTATTCAGAGCCTAGTATTTTCAGAAATCAATGGGTGAGCACCCCCCTCCCCCAATCATTTTGAGGGTGCTACGGCCCTGTTATTACTGTTATTATATATTATATTTATTCTATATTTATCGCCATTCTTTCAGAGAAGGCTTATTTGCGAGCCTGTTTGCGAGCACAGATAGATAGCTTGGGCTGCCTGTGGTGACAACGTTTCAATTAAAAACACGATATACACCTACTTGCAAGAACGTTGTCATTAACATTTGAACATTTGTAATTTAGTGGATTAGGAATAAATTAAAAGTACAAAAGAAAGAGTTCTGCTTCAATGATCTTCTTTTGTACTTTTAATTTATTCCTATATAATCCACTAAATTACAAATGTTCAAATGTTGTATGACAACGTTCTTGCAAGTAGGTGTATATCGTGTTTTTAATTGAAACGTTGTATCACAAAAAAAGACGCAGACAGTTTTTAATTACCTCAAAAAACTACAGATTAAAAGTAAAGATTTATGGGTCGGACTGGACTTCAAGGAGTTTGGGATTAAAAGTGAGCTTCTTATAACGGACCGATAACAGATTAATTTAATTAGATTGCTTTGATATTTTTGTTTTAACCATCTGCATTTATAAAGTTTTAACAGGAGCCCGGTTTTAATCCTAAATTTTTGAGAAGGTTCTGTTTTCGTGAATATTTCTCGACAAGTACTCTACTCCAACACTCCGTAGTCCTAAGTCCAATACACCATTCCAACAATTGTCAAATCATGCTGCACGCCGCTTTCAGTTGAGGAACGAACACACAGGTTAGTAGTTAGGTCAGTTGTTTCTCCAGATCCGCGTTCAGAGTGCCTGATTTACTTGTAGATTCTCACAGCGCATTATAACATTGTAATTTTGATGGTTATATGGTAATTGTAACATTATTCGATTATCTAGCATGCTGATTTCGGATCGCTAGGTAATAATATACAAAGGTACCGGTACAAACATTGTAGATCAAAGCTCAAACAAAGTAGTTTTGCTTTCTGCATATCTATCCAAATTATATTCCGTAGATTTATTCATTAAAGATTTAAATTATTGTTGTTATTTTTCGATTTTTTAATCGCTTGTCTTGTCGTATCATACGAAGTATTTCCACTCGATTTGGCTTGTATTAGCATGTTTTGTATGTTTATTAATGGCGTGGATAATGAACTTCTACTTTATATATACGATACGAATTATTAAAACTTGGTAGGTAAAATACAGATTAGGCTCTATCATAGCTACACGGATTTAAACCATATCTATTTATATCTACACGATTAGATCGACAACATCATAGGCATGGGACAATTGATTTTTACATATCCTCCTACTTACACTACAAAATAAGTGATGCAGAACTTCATCTTTTAATAAGAAGAAACATCAATGGAACGTATATAATATCTTGAAGGATGGGTTGACTATTGTTCTTTTATCAACATTGTGACTGTATAACTAATTTTTGTTTTGGTAGTGCTCATCTAAACACCCACCCACTTCAAGATGAGTGATGCTGAGCATGAGGATGAAGAGAAGGAGCTAGTTCTATGTACAAGAGACAAAGACAAAACTCATGATCTAGTGGTTGTAGTTCTACGTAGCTACTATCCTGAAATAGATGATGAGATGGAGGAAGAAGAGGCAGCCAAAACGGCACCTGAGCAGTCTGTCCAGTTACTTGCTAAAAGAGGAAAGAAGTTTGTAGTCTTGGGGCCTGTAAGTTGGTGGTTGTATGTGAGAAAGTTTGGTGAAGATACAACTGGGTATATACCAAGTACACATGTAGCTCCAATCACTGACGACCTTAGTTGTGAAGAGTAAGAAATCATCTTGATTACTTTTATTGAACACATTCTATATAATGGTTGTTTTTGATGTTGATGATGATGATGATGATGATCACAGTGCGTGTGATGATAACGATGATTCTAATAATGATCATTATCATCACAAGACATGTTAAAGCTCTTTCACTTCGTAAGGAATTTTGCAACTTTTACTTGAATAATTATATAAGTTATCTGCTTTTTTAAGTTTGATGGCCTTAAGAGGCATCCTTGCCATGTGTAGAATATTAATATTAACTTTGCCAAAAGCTAACTATTGTATTTTTGATGATATAATTATGCATGGCAAAATTAGTAAATATATAAATATTTCATTGCCATGTTTATGGATTTAACATTATGAGCTCCTGCTGATCTTAGGGTTAATGTGAGAGTAGGTATGTTTATCATCATCATCATTTCCATTTTACGTCACATTCCACCAAATGTTGGTTGAACGCTGCAATGGTATCTTTGCAGATTCAATAAATTAAAATATATTTTTTGTGCTGGCAGTGAAACAGAGTTGAATAGAGGTGGTCAACTGTCTCCAGAAATGGTGAATCAAAATGTGGACTTGAAGTACTTTCCTTTGGCTCCAGTAGAGAAAGATATCATGAACAGGGTAAGATCATATGCCAATGATACTAACAGTATGTAATATATTGGTGGCCTAGCCATAAGAGCGCTGGCCTTTCACCCACAGGCTCCCCACCATCCCAATTCGTTCTGGGCTTCCTGTGGTGGAACGGCTAAAAGCCGTTGGTAAATTCGTTCAAAGTTGGTCATATTTAACTTCGATATTCCACCACAGGAAGCCCAGAACAAATTGGGATGGTGGGGAGCCTGTGCTTTCACCACTGTGGCCTGTGTTTGGTTCCCGGCTCACTTGTTATTTATCATGTGTTATGTTTATGGAGGGTTTTTACAATTTTAGATTTGTCATTTATTTAGTTATGTATTTAGTCATTTATTTGAAACTCGATAAAGCTGTGGCATATAAACTGAGGTAATCCCTCTCCACACCAATGGGAGCACGATGCCATACTCTTAGTCAAATAGTGGTGTGGGCTCTTTTACGCCCCTCCTGTACAATGTGTGTGGAGAGATGGGTCCTCCTGTTTAATGTCCTTATCTAAGAAGACATGAAGGTCTAACCATTTGCTTAATACATTAATAATGTAATAATGGTGTCTTTTCAGGATCCATGTCCAGAAGACTCTGCCAACTTCTTTTCCAAGCTGACATTTTGGTGGTTAAACTGGTAAGTGTAATCAAGTGGAGAATACAGGGAATTGAAACGTTACAAAAGTGATTTTTTTATGTTTATTGAATAGGCTGATACGAGTTGGTCATAAAAGAACATTAGAGGACAAAGATCTTTGGGCCTTACCAAAACCAATGAAGTCATCCAGGGTTGTACCAAACTTTGAAGACAGATGGAGTAAAGAAAGAAAAAAATATATTTGCAAGAACTGTGAATGTCTTAAATGTCACTGTGAAAGCTGTCCAAAGTAAGTGCCTTGATCAAACCCATGAATGTATTTCACTTATCTTCCTGGGGTTTGTCTTTCAAAGTTGAAAAATAAATAAAAATAAATAATAAAAAACAGGTAACCAGGATTAACCCTAAAGGTTTTACTACAAGTTAGCCAATATTAAAGTTAATATATCAGCCTTTGATAATGAAGAACCAGGAATTAGTGCTAATAATGTTTAATACATAGCAATGATGATAATATTTATTTATTCTCACTAATAGATAGCACACAATATTAGGAAGGTTATAAGCAACTAGCTGGTTTGCATGGCTAATCTTTGCCACTTTAAATTCACAGGCAAGGAGAGGAAACTAAAGAAGAAGAAACCAAGCCAGATAAAGAAACTGCTGAGAACCCTGAAGGAGAAGTAGGCCAGCCAGAAGATATAGCAGATGAAGAAAAAGTAGAATTTGTACCAAAAACAGATAAAAAGGAAGAGAAAAAAGAAAAGAAAAAGCCACAACCTTCACTGATGAAAGTGATGTTCTTAATGTTTTGGCCACAGTTCATTCTAGGGGGATTCTTTAAACTGATTCAAGATCTACTACAGTTTGTTCAGCCAATTGTTTTGGGGTAAGGCTAAATGGCTTATTTTTATGGTGATAATGTTGAAGGGTGTGTGTGTGGGGGGGGGGGGGAGATGATTATGGTGATGAAGATTGTGAAGATGGGGATGACGACTGACGACAGTGCTGATTATGATCATGCATGATCACGATGATGGTAGTGCATGGTGGTGATGATGATGATTGATCATGATTATAATGTTGATGATAATTATTATAATGATGAAGATGACAATGATGATAATGATGATGATTTTTATGAGGACAATGAACTTGGAAATGATAATTTTAATGGTGATAAAAACTACATGTATTAATTAATTCCCATCAAAATAATCTTATTTTTACATGAAAATCATTACATCCTATTTAATAATGATTGTATCACATCTTAAGAATGCTGATGACGTACCTAGAAGGCAACAAGGCAGGAGAAGTGTGGAAAGGATACGTCTTTGCACTGGTGATGTTTTGTTCTGCAGCGACACAGTCACTGTTTTTACAGCAATATTTCCATGTCATGTTGACCATTGGAGCCAAAGTAAAGACAGCAGTAACTGGCATGGTCTACACTAAAGTATGTTTCAATTGTTTGTTGAATAAATAATACTGATCTATAATGAATATATTGGTGAATTCATTGTTTGTTTGAATGACTTATTAGAATTTTGTTGACTGACTGACAGATGGATGGATCGACTGACTGATAGACTGATGATGTATTGAAAGGGTACATGTAGCTTGTTTGAGCAACTCATTGTATGAATAATTGACTGACTGATTCTATAATGGCTGGCTGGCAGGCTGACAGACTGAGTGGTTTTAACTTATCAATAAACTGACTTATGAATTCATTGAATAATTAAATTCTCCCATTGTTAACAGGCATTAAAGCTGAATAATGCATCAAGAGGGACATCTACTGTTGGTGATATGGTTAACCTAATGTCAGTAGATGCACAAAGGATGAATGATATGTGTTCTTATCTCAATATACTATGGTCAGCACCAATCCAGATCATAATATCTCTGTATCTTCTTTACGGCACTATGGGCCTGGCCACCTTGGCTGGAGTAGTTGTCATGGTTCTGTTGATTCCTTTCAACTTCTTTGTTGGTAAAGCTGCTAGAAGTTTACAGGTATATGGAAATTTACTATTTTCTTTGTTTACTTGTCGATGGTTGGATCCAGGGGGTGAATTGGGGGAGTCAACCCACCCTACCACACCCTACCACACCCTACCCCTTTTAGTTAAGAACTAAGATAAGAACTAAAAATGACCATGCAAACAGTAATCCCCCTTGAAATTGATTGGTTTTGCCATTGTATTTTTTTTATTGGATAATTAACAACACAAAAAACAAAAACAAAAAAATTACAATTAAGGAGTGCCATAATTAATATGCTATTGTATTTCTATTAATCTACCTAACGTCTCTGCTTATACTTGGAATTGTCCATTCATTTATTCCTTCATTCTTTCAGTGTCACTTTAATTCATCCACTCATTTACAGCTTTTTTTACACATATGTTCATTTATTTCTTTGAATATAATTTCTTAACCAATTCTTTCATTGATTCAATGTACAACTGTAATTATAGGTGAAACAAATGGGTAAAAAGGACTTGCGCATAAGGATTATGAATGAAATCCTGAACGGAATCAAGGTAAGACTATTTTTCAGCTATTTTTCATATCTGTATTGCTAAACATAAAATGTTGTGTTTTATCTGTTGTGTGTTTGTTTCTCAGGTTCTCAAGCTGTATGCCTGGGAAGATTCATTCCTTGCTAAAGTGTCAGGAATCAGACTAGAGGAACTCAAACATCTCAAAAATGCAATGTACCTTAATGCTGGTTTTTCTTTTACTTTTACATGTGCACCATTCCTGGTAAGTAAAAAGTACTTACAAAAAAAAACACTCTTATGTAGTCTACTCTGCATAATAAACACCTTTCTCTTAATTATGATGGGTTAACTATGCAAACACTACCGAGAATAAAGTGGTGAAACTTGGAAAGTAGAGATTAAAATAGATCAAACTGATGCAGTATTGTTTGTTTCTATCAGGTTTCCTTGGCAACATTTACTATTTTTGTTCTAACTGGTAATGAGTTGACAGCGCAGAAGGCTTTTGTAGCATTGTCTATCTTCAACATTCTACGTTTTCCATTGACTGTCCTTCCTAATGTGATTGCAAGCCTTGTACAGGTAAGTACTTTCAGAGGAGAAAAACAGTTTACAGTGACAGTTCCCTTCAGGGGCGGATCCAGGGGAGGGGAATTGGGTGACTCCCCCCCCCCCCCCCCTTTTTTCTAAGCAGTCATATCTCATGTCCGGGATAGCTCCAGCATTATTGGGGTTTTTATATATCCGAAACCAAAATTTTCCCCCCCCTTTTTCCAAAATTCCCCCCCCCCCTTTTGAAAATCCTGGATCCGCCACTGCCCTTATCTTAATTTGCACTTTTTAAATTTTCTGTTCAAGTTATAATGCTTGACTGTGCCTTGCTGGTGCTTTTAGTTTTTGTCATTATTGTGCAACTAATACTGTAACTGTTCTTTTGTTACTAGTACCACTGTTTCAGTTTTGTGTAATTGCTGCAGTTTTTGTTACTCTTGGGTTTTTTTCCAACTTTTTCCTCTACTCATTGATTATACAATGGAATCGTTATTTATATTTTACATTGTAAACTATGATTCTCTCCTACAGGCCTTGGTTTCTGTGAAGCGTTTGTCTGACTTCTTGTGTCTTGATGAGCTCAACCCAGAAAATGTACAAAGAACTATGCCATCACAATGTAAGTTTGTCATGGATGATTTCAACTTCATTATTCATTAGAATGTATTAAATTACTTAGATTAACAAAATTGAATTATATAATGACTTAATTTATGTATTTACCATAGTAAGAGCAGTCCCTCTCTTCGAGGCTTATATGACTTTATATGCTCTGGTTTAAATTTGAGACCTGACTGCTGTTCTGGGAGACAATCCCCTGCTCTTTTCGAATAGCACAGCAGGATCTTTTACGTCCACCTTATATAGGAAGTTAGAGTGAAGGCAGACGGGACCTCTGGCTTTACGTCCTTATCCGAGAAGACAAGGTAGATAGAGAGTAAAGTGTCTTCCCCAAGGACACAACGTAACCGCCCGGGCCGGGAATCGAACCCAGACCATTAGGCCCGGAATTTGGTCCCCTGACCACTAGACCATATATTACGCCTCCTTAATGAAGAGCTTCAAGAATGATTTGATATGTATTTGTGTTTTATATATGGTTGATAATGATTGATATATGCATGCTTGAATTTCTTCCACAGTTGCAAACCAATCTATACATGTCGAAAATGGCACTTTTGCATGGAATCACGGAGACGAACCAACTCTTACTGAGTATGTTATTCAGTATAGTTACTTGCTAATACAGACACACTGTATCTCGTACGCATATTCACGCATATTAATAATGACAGTGGCTATTCCGACTTGATATTTTTGAAATATCTAATTTTCATTGATATTAGAACGAGAAGACACAACACTGCTTCTCAACATTTATATTAAAAGGGTTTCTATCATGATCAGTTCGACTCTTGTACAAATACAAAATACAAGTCACGAATGATCAACGTTTTAAATCAATAAACCAGTTTTAAAAGATGCATTAGTGCACAAAAATCAACATGTTAGGAGTGATGTATGAAAAATATTTAATGTAGATGTAGTGAGTGTGAGTGCCAGCAGAAAAATAACCACTATGTGGATCTGCTGTGGAAAATATTATATTATTATTATTATTATTACTAGCTCAGTGATTAAAAAACTGTTTTCTCCACAGCATCAACCTGAACGTCCCATCTGGGTCACTAGTAGCAGTAGTTGGCCAAGTAGGTTGTGGTAAATCTACTCTTTTGTCAGCTTTATTGGGGGAAACCGAGAAAGTTAACGGGCAAGTTTATCTCCAGGTAAATAATAAACTATTTTAAACTTTTAGAATATATTTTGTTCAAAAACATGAGCATTTTATCGGCGTTGTCTTTGATATTAGCAAGACATGTCAGTTAATTTTGCAATATTTTGGACAAAAATAAAGTTAACAAAATATGGTTAATATTGACAATGAAGGATAAACCTATTTCTGTTGTTTTACTCACCGGTTTGGAGTATTTTGGTGCTAAAAAGACGTTATATTCATTGAACAGAGGTCACCTTTACTTTGCGCCAATGGTGTTGCACGTGAACGACGCACGCGCGTTGCTTGCTTCATCCAATGGCGGGAAAATAAAGTCAACCGCTGGCCAACATCATGGCATCTATTGTTGTCAGCATAAATGTCCTTTTCGATTTACGAACTTTGTAAAACTGTTAAAATGGTATTGTTGTTTACTTTTAGGGCTCCGTGGCGTACGTACCTCAACAAGCATGGATTCAAAATGCAACTTTACGCGATAATATCATCTTTGGACGAAACTTTGAATCCAAGCGATATCATAAGTGCATCAAGGCCAGTGCTCTGGAGACAGACTTTGACATTCTTCCTGGAGGGGATATGACTGAAATAGGAGAAAGGGTAAGTCGAAATGAACCCATTCATTCATTCCTACTTTCCCCCCTCTTCATTTCATGAATAATGATAGGTAATATAATGAAATTTGTAAAAAATGTTGACTTAACTTTACTGACGATTCGAGTTTTAGCGCTTCCTCGGAGTATAAGAGTAATGTAAACCGTGAATAATGGTTTACAGACATATTTTATTCGTTAAATTATTTGTCTTATCATTCATCCATCCTTCCATTAATCTATTCAGTCAGTCATCCTTCTGTTTTTCCTTCAATTAGTAACTCATTTATTTTCCCTTTATATCCATGGGTTTATTTATTTATCAGTAACAATATTACCATTCACTCCTCCATTCATTCATTCATTCATTCATTCTAAGCTCATTCATTCATTCATTCTAAGCTCATTCATTCATTCTTTTATTTTGTGTAGGGCATCAATGTAGGATATTTTAACTGTTTGTCATGTGATTGTGTTTTATTGATGTCAGGGTATCAACCTTAGTGGTGGTCAAAAACAGCGTGTTAACCTGGCAAGAGCCGTGTATTTTAACGCTGATGTCTATCTACTGGATGATCCATTGAGTGCTGTAGACTCACATGTCGGTAAACATATCTTTGATAAACTCATTGGACCAAGGGGAAAGCTGAGACACAAGGTGAACATGAATGGCATCGAAGATGATGATAATGATTATAATAATTTGGTGATGACGATGATGATGATAAGTATTATGGGATGATAGTGATGTTAATGATGATGATGATAATAATTATTAAAATTGTTGTTATTATTATTATCATCATCATCATCATCATCATCATCATCATCATCATCATCATCATCATCATCATCATTATTATTATTATTATTATTATTATTATTATCATCATTATTATTATTATTATTTTATTATTATTATCATCATCATCATCATCATCATCATCATCATTATTATTATTATTATTATTATTATCATTATTATTATTATTATTATTTTATTATTATTATTATCATCATCATCATCATCATCATCATCATCATCATCATCATCATCATCATCATTATTATTATTATTATTATTATTATTATTATTTTATTATTATTATTGGTATTCCAATAATCGGATTATGATGTTGATGATTGTTATTGTTATGATGTTGATGATGATGATGATTATGACATTGATGATGACGACAACGATGCTGTTAATGAGATGAGTGATGACTATGATAATTATCGATAATAATTATGGGATGATAGTGATTTTGATGATTATTATTGTTATGATTCTGGTTGTTCATGATTACTGATGAATGACAGTGATGATATAGATGATGATGATTATAATAATGATGATGTATTTCCTATGTATCCAGACTCGTATTCTAGTGACCCACGCCATTAGTTTCCTGCCTCAAGTCGACCAAATTGTTGTCCTTCAAGATGGCCGTATCTCAGAGGTAAGTTCGAATCGAGTTTATCCCAGGGACACATCTTGCTTGACCCATTCAAGTCATTTTGAATATTTATCAAAAAACTGTCGAATAACAGTCATGAATATCATTTTTAGATCGGTACATACGAAGAACTCCAAGCAAATGAAGGCGCGTTTGCAGAGTTTTTGAAGACATTTGCAGCCGAGGAGAAGGATGACGGTAATGCATGATTACATGTGAATTTTGATGCGATAATCATGCACAATGATGATGATGATGATGATGGTGATGATGGTAATTTTATTGTTGATGTGATAATCATAATGATGATGATGATGATGAAAATGATTGCGGTGATGGCAATGAATAAAGATGTTGATGATGATGACATGACGACGATGATGATAGTGATGACAGAGATAATGTTTATGATGATGATGCTAAGAGTAGTGATGTAGGTTTATATGATGATGATAACAAGCATGATACAAGTGATACCCATGCTGATAATCATCGTTGTTTTCTATTCCTCAGTTACTGCAACAATCCAAGAACTTCCCGAAGAAGAAGAAAACGAAGAATACGAAGATGGCGGCGAAGAAGACATCCTTGTCCAGCTTCACCGACCGACAAGCGATGACGAGATGGATGCACCGTTTGAACATCCTACCTTCATGCCACATCGACCTGTCTTAAAGAGACGCGGGAGTGTTGTTACTATGGGAACCACTATTACATGTGATACCGTTGACACTGATGGTATGACCGTGGTCGAGGAAGAACGAGACATGGATATGATGATCTTTGAAGAGAGAGCAGAGAAAGGAAGTGTAAGCATCGTTATCATTTTCATGACTATTGTTATCATTGTAATCACTGTTATTATTATCATCACTGTCATTACTGTTATTATTATCATTGTCATTACTGTTATTATCATTATTATCATTGTCATCACTGTTATTATTATCATTGTTATCATTGTCATTACTGTTATTATTATCATTATCATCACTGTCATCACTGTTATTATTATCATTATTATCATTGTAATCACTGTTATTATCATCACTGTCATTACTGTTATTATTATCATTGTCATTACTGTTATTATCATTATTATCATTGTCATCACTGTTATTATTATCATTGTTATCATTGTAATCACTGTTATTATTATCATTATCATCACTGTCATCACTGTTATTATTATCATTATTATCATTGTAATCACTGTTATTATCATCACTGTCATTACTGTTATTATTATCATTGTCATTACTGTTATTATCATTATTATCATTGTCATCACTGTTATTATTATCATTATTATCATTGTAATCACTGTTATTATTATCATTATCATCACTGTCATTATCGTTATTGTCATCACCATCATTATTATCAACACATACAATCATCATCATATTCGTCATTGGCGGAGATTATCATTATTCATTTTAATAATCGTTATTATCATGATCATTATCATTATGATCATCTTTTAAAATCACATTGCATTAGCGTTATATCATCATCATCATCGTTATCATATCATTATCGTTATCATCCTAATAATCATACATTATCGTTATTATTATATTATCATCATCGTTATCATTATCGATAGTAGATTGGAATGATCTCGATACTATTTGCTTACAGGTCAAGCTTAGCGTGTTTTGGACCTACGCCAAGTCAATCGGTGTCATCCTTTCCTTCATTTGGCTCACCTTTATGTTGTCATCAGAGGGTTGCATGGTTGGTTCACGAATATGGCTTGCAATGTGGAGTTCTGACTCTGATACGTCAAACAAGAAACGTGACCTTTACCTTGCTGTATATGGCGTCCTTGGCTTTGCATCAGCCTTATTTGTCCTTGTATCGTCAGTATGTCTAGCGTTTGGTTCTATTAGAGCGTCGAAATATCTTCATGATACTCTTCTAATCAACATCCTTCATTCGCCCATGTCGTTCTTTGAGACTACCCCTATTGGTCGTGTGGTCAACAGGTTTTCTAAGGATCTTTATACGATTGATGATGCCGTGCCTCGCTCGTTGGGAGCTTTCTTGAGGATGTTGCTGAGCGTGACGGGAACTCTGTTTGCAATCAGTTATGCTACTCCGCTTTTCTTGACTGTTATTGTTCCACTTGGGTTTATATATGTATTCATTCAGGTATGATTGACACAAGCATTATCATCATCAACGTCATTGTTATCATCTTCATCATTATCATCGACACCATCATCATCATCATCATCATCATCATCATCATTTTCACCTGGCATTATCGTTATCACTGTCATCGATCGATCATCATTACTAAAATCAACAATCATCATAATCATTCTATTTTTGTAACATTGATGATCGTTTTGTATACATCGCCATTATTCATTTGATATTGCATACTCAAGATACATTTATGATTTCAGCGTTGGTTTGTTGCCTCGTCACGTCAGTTGAAAAGAATCGAGTCAGTTAGTCGTTCGCCTGTGTATAACTATTTCTACGAGACAGTAAATGGTGTGTCAACTATTAGGGCTTACCATCAACAACAACGATTTACTCGTGGCAGCTTCTACAAAGTAGATGAAAACCAGTTGGCTTTTTATCCAATGATATGCGCAAACAGGTAAAACAAAACAGATATATTTTCAATAACTTTCAGTAAAACACCTGACCTCTACTTTTTCCATGAAAACTCCTACAAAACAATTGACATAATGAGTGAAGGAATGATATAAAAAGACGACGTATCCATCAGTTGTCTGCTTTCGTCTCTCTTCACCTAACACCTTATGATTGGAATATTCTCTTGTCCGTTAAGCCTGGTTCACACTGCGTCATAATCATAAGCAAAACAAATTAGAAAAGGAAACACTTTGGTCTTTGTTTTCTAATCCCCAGGGGATATAAATCTTTTGTTTTCTTATAATTATGATTATGACTCTCGTGTGAAGAGCGTTATGAGAGTTAACTCTGGTTAGAGCGAAAGTTATATACCCATGAAATATAATCAAATTGCTGCTGTGTAATAGTTCTTATTTAGTGACTTTTAGAGTGACTATCAATGAAAAGTAAAGTTGTACGGAAAACGTTTATAAGATTTGGAACTATTATAGCCAACTTTGACAATTTTATCGACAATGAATATACCTTTACCAACCGTTGTCTTTCTTCCTGCTCTAGGTGGCTAGCGGTCCGTTTAGAGTTCCTCGGCAACCTAATCATTCTCTTTGCTGCGTTGTTTGCTGTCATTGGTAAAGGTTCTATCGAGAGCAGTCTTGTTGGAATGTCAATTACATACGCTTTACAGGTCAGTCTTACCATAGTTAATATTTACTATGATATCATCAAACTACTTATATCAACTAGTAATAGAATGGAAGCCACTTTCTCTTATGAGATATGTTGTCATGATTTGTAACACTGATATTGAATCTGCGCAATGAATCTGCACTCACGCCATGCATAGCGTCAACCACTTACCAGTGAGACACGTGTAGGTTTTTGTAGTATTGTTCTTGACTGACTGGCCTCGCGTTCGTGTTGGAATACAACTAGATATTCACATGGATAAGAGGCTAACTATAGTGAAGGCCAATAATAATCAAATAATTAGTAGCCTTATTTTAATTCAGTGTACATGTATTGTACATGTAGGTTAGTCAGTCAAGAACAATAGAAGCTGTATTTTGATTCGGTATACATGAATGAGAGGCTAGTCAGTCAAGAACAATAGAAGCTGTATTTTGATTCGGTGTACATGAATTAGAGGCTAGTCAGTCAAGAACAATAGTCGCTGTGTTTTAGGTGTATGCTTGGTGTCTTGAGATGTCATGAATATTAATACAATCTTTGTTTTTGCCGTAGATCACTCAAGCTCTTAATATGATGGTTCGTATGTCCAGCGAACTGGAAACCAACATTGTATCAGTGGAACGAACCAAGGAATACTCTGACCTCCCTACTGAGGTACATGACGTTTTTTCTCGCCCCATTTCTTTATAGCTCTCCCCATTTCTTTATAGCTCGCCCCATTATTATATATCTTATCCCATTGCTATCTCGCCCCATTGCTATATATCTCGCCCCATTTCATCTCGCTCCATTTCAACGCGCTCCATCTCTCGCCCTATTTTGCAATTGATGTTCTATTCTCATTTATAGAAATTCATTTTAAATTTGATCTCAATTCCTTTAAAAACTAACGATATAGGTTAACTTGTTTTGTTGTTATTCCCAGGCTGATTGGGTGATCGACGATAATCGTCCACCTGAAGACTGGCCTGGATCAGGTAATATCGTTATAGACAGTTTTGACTTGAAATATCGTGAAAACCTACCACTCGTCCTGAAGAATATCAACTGTGACATCAAACCAGGAGAAAAGGTAATGTAGTCGATGTTGATTTGTAGCAAATATATGCTATTTATGTCCTTGTTTCTTTGCTTATTGCTAACCTCGTTTGTTTGTCCGTTTGGTTTGTTTTTGTTATTCAGTTTCTTTCTTATCCCAGTGTTTGGTTGTTGAACTTCTTTTGATAATAATTCCTTTTTTTCATCGAGATTGTGTTCACTTCTTTGGTCTGCTTTAGTACTGTACAACAGCATGCAGCCATGTGGGATCAGCTCTCGATACACATGGAGACGAGCATGCTCAATGACTGTTAATTTCTTGTTTCAGATCGGTATCGTAGGACGTACTGGAGCAGGAAAGTCTACGCTAACCCTCGCTCTCTTCCGTCTTCTTGAGAGTGCAGGCGGTAGAATTGTTGTTGATGGTCAAGACATATCTAAGATGGGACTACATGATCTTAGATCACGACTGACCATCATACCACAGGTAACCCATCGATAGTAGAAAACATAACCACAGGTAACCCATCGCTAGTAGAAAACATAACCACAGGTAACCCATCTATAATAGAAAACATAACCACAGGTAACCCATCTATAATAGAAAACATAACCACAGGTAACCCATCCTCGGGAACCCAGGGGTAATCTTCTGTCGCTCGTTTCTCTCTCCCAGAATAAATACCCCTGGGAACGTAGTCTGTTGGAGCTTGTTCCGGAAGTCAAAATTCAGCTCTTTCCTGATTGGTCGACCTTATTAGGTCTACCAATGAAAATCAAGATAACCATTCAAAGAAAGTCGTTAAATAAGTTTGAATTTTGACTTCCGGAACAAGCTCCAACAGACTACGTTCCCAGGGGTATTTATTCTGGGAGCGAGAAACGAGCGATAGAAGATTACCCCTGGGTTCCCGAGGATGCAGGTAACCCATCTATAGTATAGAATGGATAACCACAGGTATCCCAACAATAAATGTAGAGTACATAACCACAGGTAACCCATCGATAGTACAAAAGATAACCACAGGTAACCCAACAATTAAACCGATAATCGTTCAATTTTGAAAATCAACTATCTTACTCGGCTACGCACATCTTCGCAAAAAAGGGTAATAAAAATATCACTCGACGTTGTTTTAAGAAGTTGGTTTTAACGGACATCATTGCCAGAGATCATTTGTGATTATGTTACGGTTAATATGTATTTATGTGTTTGCCGTGTTTTCCAGGATCCAGTGTTGTTCTCTGGTACTCTACGATTCAACCTCGATCCTTTTGACAAACACACAGACGAAGAACTGTGGAACGTCTTGGAAGTCAGCCATCTTAAGCAGTTCGTGTCGGGACTTACAGAAGGATTACTGCATGTTGTCACCGAGGGAGGAGAGAACCTTAGGTATTGGGATCATCCTGTCGGTTTAGATAGATGGGAAACAAATTTTAATGAGTTGATGATGAAGATAGTTGGTCAAGATGGTAATGATGATAATTATGACAGAGATTATGATGATGATGACGATGATAAAACTGATGATCATGATCATAATACTGATGATTCTGAGTATGATAAGATGAAGATGATGATAATAATGACAAACTTGATAATGATGATGATATTGATAATATATTTATTTGTCATGTCACAGTGTTGGTCAGCGTCAGCTAGTGTGTCTAGCTCGTGCTCTGCTGAGAAAAAGCAAGGTGTTGGTTCTAGACGAGGCAACAGCAGCAGTGGACCTCGAGACCGATGAACTAATCCAGAAGACAATAAGAACAGAGTTTGCTGATCGAACTACTCTAACCATCGCTCATCGACTGAACACTATCATGGATTACTCACGGTAAGAATACTGATACCTTTAACTTTCTGTTTGCCGTGTTGACGATTCTTTGACGGTTGAATAAGATGACCAGTGGAGAACGTTGGTCCGATGTAGGATTATGTGTGTTTACGAGTCAAAGACACTGGTTAACTAAAATCAAGGCGGTAACTGTCTATGATATCTTCACACCAACTCGTTTATGCCCGTACATCTTATTTTCAAAAGTACACAGTTATTACTCGAATGTTTTGTACTGACAATCCAAATACAGCATGTGACATGTATATACAGTGTATAACTTGCAATACAATAGTCATGTCCATTGAACGGAGTACTCACGGTATGTTTGTAATATAGGCAAGCGTAGTGTTCACAAGTGTTGGTATTGTGAAGCTAATTTGCCAACCATTTTCACAATAGACTTTTTAATATTCTTTGTTCTTTTAACAATAGTTGGTTGGCAAAACCATAACAAAATACATCACTGTACTTCCACCTATATATATTCATTGTTTTTATGTGTTTTCTATTCATTTTTCAGGATCGTTGTCCTTGACAAAGGTTTCATGATGGAGTTCGATACACCAGCAAAATTGTTGGAACAGCGTGGTATTTTCTTTGGCATGGCACAGGATGCTGGTCTTGCCTAGTGCGCATGTCCAATACTAGTCTAGTTAGGACGTATATACTCTTCTTTTTGTGAATGTATTAGGTTTTCAAATTGTATCAATGAGTAGCAGGAATATAATTAGTATAAGATGTATATTTTCTTAATATTCCACTCGCATAAATCATTCTTCGTATCTTTATAGAACCATTGCAACGTAAAGCTTTTTGTGAGCCTGCGTTTGTTTTGGTCATCTGTCTTTGTGAAAGCGTACGCCCATCCGTGTGATATAATTGACTTTTAGCTTGAACAAAGGAATCTTTCTAGAGTGATTTTCATATGACCGTGAATGAACAGGCAAACTAATAGTTAGTAGTAAACACTAAAACCATTGTTTTCTTTTGTTCTTTATCAACTACCACAAACTAAATGGTCTATTTTCTTGCACGGTCATATGAAAATCACTCTATAGGTGAGCGTAGTGTTTACAAGTGTTGGTATTGTGATGCCAAACATTTTCACAATAGATTTTTTTAATTTTCTTCGTTGTAATAACAATGGTTGGTTAGCCAAATCATAACAAAATAGGGTTTTCCGATTTAGCGACTTTGGTACTAATAGTACCAGATACTATTTAGCATACGTGCATGTTTACCGTTATTAGAATTTCTAGGAGTTGCATGTGTTCAAAATATTACATTTTCTGATTAAGAATAACAATAATAATATGCCTCATTTATATAGCGCTAAATCTCTCGAATAGCTCATAGCGCTTTACAATCTACTAATGTGTATATGGAGGACTTATCGGACTGCTGAAAACCAGCAGTTTACAATCATGAGTGTTGTTAGTGAATGCCTCCGAGGCCTGACTGTTGTACCGGGAGACAATCCCCTACTCTTTGCGAACATAGCACAACAGGATCTTTAACGTCCACCTTATATAGGATTAGAGTGAAAGCAGACGGGACCTCCGGCTTTACGTCCTTATCCGTGAAGACGAGGCACATAGAGAGTAAAGTGTCTTGCCCAAGGACACAACGCAATCGCCCGGGCCAGGAATCGAACCCAGACCAGTAGGCCCAGAATCCGATCCACTGACCACTAGACCATCACGCCTCTCAATTAAGAACAATATTGCAGAAATAATGACAAATTAACACTATCATCTGGCACTATTAGTGCCAAATCTGCCTTTGTGCAAGTAAATCGGAAAACCTTAATACGTCACTGTACGTCAACCTATTGTGTAGTGTCTCTTAAAAATAGTAAGACAATATTCATATTTGAACGAGCATTTAAATTGAGGCTATTAGGGTTAATCTTATTGCTGATAAAATCAGCTCCTCCATTAATTGCGAACTCCTTTCACAGCTAGTTATTTTAAACGCAATATTTTATTAACAGGTCTCAGGACACAATTTTTGATGCACACTTGAATTTTAATTGTTTCAATATTAATTATAATTACATTTTCTCTTTACACTTTGTATTATTCACAATAAATAGTACCACAGTTAAAATTGCTCCACTATTTGCTATTTGTGTCGTTTGATATACATTTGTTTCAAAAAGATTGACGGAGAGAACGGGGATTGCACGACCGAAAGGGATTGGTTACGCATACAACATATCCTAGTGTTTATCTGGATTTTTTTTCTGGATTTTTTTCTGGATTACTAAGCACAGTTTGCATCAATTTTACACTCTTCTTTAATATATTGGGCTGGCGTTGTGCAGTAGATTCGTTTTCTGCCACCAAAGATGCATCAATATCAAAGACCCATAGTTCCTTGCGGTCGTTCAATCGCCATTCCCCGTTGTCTTTCCGTCAACACTTTATGAAATAGGTCTACACACAGTGTTATATCAATATCTTATTCTATGTACATTATATATAGTATAACATGGGAGGGGAAACGCCCCCATGCTTGACTATGGAGACTGACTGAGAGGGGCGGGGAGGTTTAAACCCTAATTTTCTTGAGGCCATTTTTTGATTGTGAAAATATGGTAAAAAGCATCTTAATTATAATCAGTGTATTTATATATTTCTCAGTTCTCCAATTCATATATAAATCTTAAATATAATATTGCGTGTTTTCTCAAAGCTTGTTAGCACAGCAGTTTGTTTTGTAATGAAGAGTCAGTTTAGACTGTTTTGAGTTTACTTTTCCTAAATTGGAATATCATAACCAAGCGATAGTGTCCAGGTATTTGACCATGATTAATACCATCATCATAGTTTTCCACGTGGCAGGCGATTGGTCTTGGAATGTGTCATAATTGGACAACAATTTTCTGTGTAGACACAAATGTTATTGTCGAGAGTATCTCTATGAAATGCTGACACTGACATTTCGTTGTCTATAGTGTACTGACAGTTGTTGTAGTTGATCTAGACCGAGGTACCTCTATAGTGTACTGACCGTTGTTGTAGTTGATTTACACCGAGGTACCTCTATAGTGTACTGACCGTTGTTGTAGTTGATTTAGACCGAGGTACCTCTATAGTGTACTGACCGTTGTTGTAGTTGATTTACACCGAGGTACCTCTATAGTGTACTGACCGTTGTTGTAGTTGATTTAGACCGAGGTACCTCTATAGTGTACTGACCGTTGTTGTAGTTGATTTAGACCGAGGTACCTCTATAGTGTACTGACCGTTGTTGTAGTTGATTTACACCGAGGTACCTCTATAGTGTACTGACCGTTGTTGTAGTTGATTTAGACCGAGGTACCTCTATAGTGTACTGACAGTTGTTGTAGTTGATTTAGACCGAGGTACTTTTAGTAGTTCAAATCCCGATACGCTACTTCCTTTGCGCAGTCCATCGCTGACTCGCTCTTCTGTTCTTCTCCAGCAGGATTTCAGCGTCGATTTGAACTCTTTCCTATAGTTTTCGTTCAATATTGTATAGCATAGTGGGTTAGCAGCACTGTTGGCGAATGTTAAGATATTACTAAAAGCAACTACTTCCCAAAAATACGCAAAATGTTGATCAGCTTGTCCAAAGTCCAGCCACATCCACATGATATTGTTTGGAAGCATGCAAGCAGCGAACAGCACCGTTACTACTATGAGCATGCGCACTATCTTCCTTGTTTCCTCCAATTGCTGTCGACGCAGACATTCCGTCACAAACTCACGCTTCTGTAGTTCATAGGCAATGCTGACGTAAGCAGTTGCTATGACGATAAGAGGAAGAATGTACTGTGACGTAAACAGAAACGCTGTGTAAACCTTACGAGTATTGTGGCTATCCCATGATTCATCGCATGATTTCTTGTCCGAGTCATAGTGCAGAATGATAATATAAGGACATACAGGAACTAAAGAAAATAGCCAGATCCCACCGATAACAAACTTTGCCTTCATGACAGTGAGCTGTTTCCTCAAAGGATGAACAATAGCCCAATAACGGGTTAAACTTACCGCAGTCAGGGTGTAAATAGAAGCAAATAATGCTAAAGTTTGTAGTGGGTACAGTATTTTACACATAAATCCACCGTAAGGCCACACGTAGTTCATTTCTTGTACTGGAATATCAAATGGAATACAGATACAAGTCAACGCTAGATCAGCGATAGCTAAGTTCAGAATGAAATAGTTCGTCACCGTCTTCATGGTTTTTCGTCGTAATATAATCACGCACACCATTGAGTTACCGATAGAACTGATCAAGAATATGATGACGTAGAGAGCGAGTTTGAAGACTCTCGCATGACGTGTGTACTCGACAAACTCTGCTGATGTCGTTGTTTCTATGGTAATGCTGGCATTAGTGCTAGTCGCGTTCTCCTGTGGTACTGAAAGAGCCATTTCAGGAAACTCTGCAACAAAACAAAACAAGAAAACATTACCTCTTTGTTTCCATTAGTTGGAACTGAGAGGGAAAAAAACGTACGGACCCCATCACGTGACTTTTTCCAAAGGTTTTCCGTAAGAGTGCGCAGAGGGCAAAATACGGGTCATATGATAAAGATGTATATTTGCGTGTCTGCAAATGCAATGCGAAATCAATGGATCTGAGTTTAGTCCTCTCCTTACCAAAAAATCTATTGGTATGCAAATGATTACGTGATAGACCTGCTGGGAAACCTCGGATATGTTACTACATATACCAATAACAAAATAATCACAACCAATGTCAATGGAGTAAAGATAGAAACTGTAAATAATAATATAATAATAAACCTCATTTATATAGCGCTAAATCTCTCGCATAGTTCATAGCGCTTTACAATCTACTATTAAATATGTATATTCCAGGACTTATCGGACTGCTGAAAACCAGCAGTTTACAATCATGAGTGTGGTTAGTGAATGCCTCCGAGGCCTGACTAAATGACCAAGAATGTTCTTTTAACCAATTAAGAGCCAATCAGGAACGAGATTATATCGCTACTTTTTTCTTAATTAGATTCACCAATCAGTTTTACCATCGTTTTACTAAAAACGTGAGATAGTATTAGCCAATCAGAAATGAGATAACTTTTAAGCCAATCAGAAGTTAGGTATATTTTAAGCCAATCAGAAGTGAGATATTATTTGTATTGGTGGGTTTAAACCAACAAATCAGAAATGAGATTTTCACTGTTTTCCACCAATCAGGAGTACAATATCCGATTGATATTTGATTAAAAGGCTCATTACATCACCGGATGATAGATATCTATATTGTTCATGTATCATAGAATATCCTGACTGTTCCATGAAAATAGACCTTTTCCTAGAAATCGGCGCGAACAATTAAGTCATATCTAGTATCTCATCTAGTAGTCATATATTTAACTGATGGATGACTTCTAGTGTCTTCTATCAATCCACCGCTATCTGGATCTCAATGTACTTTATAGATATATCAGATTATCGTTTCATCTTGATACTATTGTAAAAAGAACATGAAACTGAAATTACGAAATCATGAGAATCATGAAGTGGTGAAGTGACCTTAAAATTGGAACACAAAATAACCATCATGAAGCAGGCTCCACTAAAATGATCATGCAGAATTGAGATTCACACAAAACAGGGTTTATCATTTGAATCCGTATCAGAGATACCGTTTGAAAACAATGCCATTACCATATATGGTATTGTAGGTGAGAAGTAACAAAAGACTTTAATTAGCGTGCGAGGTTTCTTTCTTTTTTTTAACAGGTTGAGACTGCAACAGCACAATAGGCATATCTTTGATACGCATACCAATCTATAAGTATTCATGACGCAATGCAATGGAAATCATGAAGTGATTCAACATGTGTTAAAGGTTTAGATGGTTTGTCGTAATCATTCAATATATTTTTGTGTATTCAGTATATTTTGCGGTAAACCAAGAAATGGATTAAGAATCAATACTTTGACTACTACACTGAGGAATATCTAACTCAAAGCTAGCCTACTGTAGAAAATAATGTTTAGAAAAATAGAACTATTTTTATCCTTGTTGTATTAAGAGAATGTTTGTAAAACTGTTTCATTTGTTCAAAAAGCCAGAAGTACTGGATGGAACCCAAGTACAAGATGGAACAGAAGTACTAGATGGAACCAAGTCTAAGATTTCGTGTACAACACACGGATGTTTTGGGAATCTGTACACTTAGAAATGTAAATAACTTGACATAGTTCTGCTTTAGCGGTGAATATCCTTTTAAAAAGGAAAAATCCTAGAGATTAGTATCTCTTTTTCAAAGGGAAAAGTCCGCTCTTTCCATTTGTTGCGTACATAACAATAGATAAATTATTGTGACAAACATCCCATAAAATAGATAAATCAGTTCGACAAAAATCCCATAAAATAGATAAATCAGTTCGACAAAAATCCCATAAAATATATAAATTAGTGTGACAAAAATCCCATAAAATAGATAAACATGATCAGTTCGACAAAAATCCCATCAAATAGATAAATCAGTTCGACAAAAATCCCATCAAATAGATAAATCAGTTCGACAAAAATCCCATCAAATAGATAAGTCAGTTCGACAAAAATCCCATCAAATAGATAAATCAGTTCGACAAAAATCCCATCAAATAGATAAGTCAGTTCGACAAAAATCCCATAAAATAGATAAATCAGTTCGACAAAAATCCCATCAAATAGATAAATCAGTTCGACAAAAATCCCATCAAATAGATAAATCAGTTCGACAAAAATCCCATCAAATAGATAAATCAGTTCGACAAAAATCCCATCAAATAGATAAATCAGTTCGACAAAAATCCCATCAAATAGATAAATCAGTTCGACAAAAATCCCATCAAATAGATAAATCAGTTCGACAAAAATCCCATCAAATAGATAAATCAGTTCGACAAAAATCCCATCAAATAGATAAGTCAGTTCGACAAAAATCCCATCAAATAGATAAATCAGTTCGACAAAAATCCCATCAAATAGATAAGTCAGTTCGACAAAAATCCCATAAAATAGATAAATCAGTTCGACAAAAATCCCATAAAATAGATAAATCAGTTCGACAAAAATCCCATAAAATAATGAGATAAATCAGTTCGACAAAAATCCCATCAAATAAATCAGAGCGGTAAGGGATTTATGGGAATTAGGTGTGTTCAAAAGTAAATGATTAAAAGACGTTTTTGCCGTCAGCTTACCAGTTTTTAAGCCTTGAGGTATCTCCTGTTTCTGTTAGTCGTCTTGTGAGAGCACAACTGAAAGATAACCAAACATAAAGTCAGTTAGTTGCAATATCGGTATACACTAAGTACCGTATAATAACACGATTAATTTGCTAGAAGTAGTATAAATCATTGCATACTATTACTACTTATATAACTGGCCCAGTTGCACAATATCAAACATTTAAAGTACATATATATTTTAAAGTAATGGTATTTAACGTCTAGTATGACATAATTGTTATGGATATCGATATATCACAACTCATATACTCTCTTAAAACACTGTTATCTTATATTGGTTTATAATCTGTAGCAATTTCAAGCGGTAGATGTTAAAGTTTTTATTGAGGAAAATACACAATCAACTTCACTGATCTCCCACAAGACACGTTCTACAAACAGTGGCGTCGTCGTCAAGGGTGACGTCACGACACCGTTCATATTATCCCATAATTGACTTTGAAGTAAATAGCAGTGCACTAATTATAAAATACGTTTGATAATTAACTTTAATTAGTAGTTTAACAATAATAATTAAACAAAGTGACCGACATATCCTATTTATATGAACTAACTGAAAATAGTTTCCAATAACTAATTCTGTTGTGATGTTTTACAGCAGTTGACGTATTTCTGACAAACTGTCAGATTCATTATGATGGTTGTAATTATTTCTTCTTATTGCACTGATTACTGATGTACACTGATACTCTCGTCAACACAAACAAAACAAAAAAACCTACATCAGCAACAGTATACCGTCAAACTACACACCCAAAATCAAATCTTTTAGCGCTATAAAACCATGAAAAAATCCAGTGAATATTTTCATTTATCTATAATTGGGCGCGAAGAACGAGTGATAGAATATAACTCCTGGGTTCCCGAGGATGTATAAAGCCATGGAAAATCCAGTGAATATTTTTATTTATGTATAACTTGTATAGATACTAAGTTCACTAGTTCGTTTTGAGGGCGTGGTTATAATTTAATTATAGACAAATCTCTATTTCCCATTCAACTTGAGTCAGAGTTCACTGAGTAATTTGATATTTTCTAAGACTCTATCAAAGGATTACAGTATAACATTCATGTACTTATATGGAGTCACCCTGTTGAAATCATAATGGAATATATATATATCGTTTCTGGATATTATCTTACAAAATGCACCGATAATTCGTTTTTATCATGAACCGCCATATTGATCGAAACAATAGGTTTTGAATCCCTTGGGTCTCCTTCCCCTCGCTCTCATGCGTTTCAGAACGTTCCAAACAAAGGTTTTCGCTTTCACGGGAATAAACATGGCCATTGTGTAATAAACGCTTTAAGAGTTTATATTTCAATTAAATTCTCATATAGTATATCAAGGGAAAATGCTGCAGCCCAGAAGGCCAGAATTACTACTATCGCAACACTTTCACAAATTACTATCTGTGATTTATAGTATTTTATGGTACAAATAGTTGCAAGAATGTTCGTGTCAGACTACAGCGAAAAGCCTTACTGAGAAAGATTGCTAATCAGTTCACAGACGTTATCATTACTAACTGCTAACTAACTAAACGCGGTATAATTCAACGATTTACTGACTGAAATTGCCAATTTCTGTTTCTTTAAAAATATTGTAATAAAATCAAACAAACTAAAAATCTCGACAAAAAATGACTTTTCAATAACTAAATATTTGTAAAAAAACTAAACTAAAAATGTTAATTAAACGAATTAATTGATATAATATGAATATTACCTTTGTTGAGGTTGGTCAAACTGCAAGAGTATCAAATATTGTTCAGAATAGATACCGAGAAACTATCTACTCTGATGTCTGAGATGAATACGAGAGCGAACCGTTGAAATGTGTTCTTTGCGTAATGTAACGCTTTGTGTTAATTGAGAGAATCAAGAAGCTTCCAGGAAATAAAACCGCCATAACGAGAGGTTTATCTATGAATTTACTGATAATTCGTCACCTGTTTGATGTACGGAGACACGATGCATGAATTACAGACATCGAAGACTATATACTAATTTATAATACACATCTTAATAGGGAATAATTTATTAGGGTTATTGGGAATGGAAAATAGGATGAAAGACCCTAAACCTGATTTGCAATATCTATCTTAATAGGGAAAAGGGAATAACCCATTAGTGTTACGAATATGTTATGTGGGAAAGGAATATAAGATGAAAGACCATAATTTACAAACTTAGGAAAAGGAAATAATTTATTAGTGTTAGAGTTATTTTATGTGGAAATGGAAAATAGGTCGAAAGTGACTCTATACATAATGACACATGATACATCTTCTATGGGAAATCAGTTGGGAAAGGGAATATTGTTATGGTATTTCATAGGGGAATGAGAAACAGGATGGAAGAAGGTATACATAATATAACAAGACAATATGTATATTATATGTATTAAAGGCGAATAATTCATTTTTGTTAGGGTTATTTTATGTGAAATATAATGTGATTAAGGAAACACATTATTCTACATGGAGAATGGAAAAGGTTTGCCATTTAGTGTATTATTCTTTATATTATTTGAAATGGTATCATGATGTACATTATGAGAATGACTATCATTGTAAGGATGGATGGGAATGGAAAATGAAATGAATGGAGATGTGTATAAATAGCCATTAATCCGCTTTCTTCCCCGCCGGCATAGGGCAGGTATGGAGATGGCTTTACCGGCTTCATATTTCATCTTGGATTGACAGAAAAGGGAAAGTGGACAATTATAGTAATGAGGTTATTTTCGAAAAGGAAGACTGAAAAACATACTGACTTTAAACAGTTTTAAAGCAGCAGTTAGTTAACTACATACTGACTTTAAACAGTTTTAAAGCAGCAGTCAGTTAACTACATACTGACTTTAAACAGTTTTAAAGCAGCAGTCAGTTAACTACATACTGACTTTAAACGGTTTTTAAAGCAGCAGTACTAGTCAGTTAACTACATACTGACTTTAAACAGTTTTAAAGCAGCAGTCAGTTAACTACATACTGACTTTAAACAGTTTTAAAGCAGCAGTCAGTTAACTACATACTGACTTTAAACAGTTTTAAAGCAGCAGTCAGTTAACTACATACTGGCTTTAAACAGTTTTAAAGCAGCAGTCAGTTAACTACATACTGACTTTAAACAGTTTTAAAGCAGCAGTCAGTTAACTACATACTGGCTTTAAACAGTTTTAAAGCAGCAGTCAGTTAACTACATACTGACTTTAAACAGTTTTAAAGCAGCAGTCAGTTAACTACATACTGACTTTAAACAGTTTTAAAGCAGCAGTCAGTTAACTACATACTGACTTTAAACAGTTTTAAAGCAGCAGTCAGTTAACTACATACTGACTTTAAACAGTTTTAAAGCAGCAGTCAGTTAACTACATACTGACTTTAAACAGTTTTAAAGCAGCAGTCAGTTAACTACATACTGACTTTAAACAGTTTTAAAGCAGCAGTCAGTTAACTACATGCAGTTTCTTGAAGGTGCTGTGTATCAGAAATACCGAATGCAATCTTGAAACCAATGTCATTACCATATATGGTAACATATGATAACATTGCAACAGAACAATAGGCATATCTTTGATACGAACCTGCTCGTGTAATTTATAAATTAGGCATTATTTCTCCAGCCGTCTTGCTCGAAGGTGGTCTTGCTCTAATGGTCTTGAAGCTATCTTGAAGACTATCTTCACGTTCAAGACAATACACTTCAATCTTTCCACAAGACATTGATAAAACTGCAATTACCGTGAATCATTTCATTATGTTCTTGTGCGTCACTGATAATCATTGTATTCTATGATTGAACTTTGGACTAAAACCAACATTAAAGCACGGAACTGTAACGATCTGGACGTTGACGTTATCACGTACTATCGTATTTTATCATCATAAACCTTTTGTTTTCTAGTTCAAGTCATGCAGGGTCTTTCAATCTATACCGGTAACAAGGAAACTAGATTTGACTCCTAGCGGAAGGAGAAATATAATTCTATAAATATATAAGAGAGACAACTTTTGTACGTTTTGTTGTCCCTATAAGAATAAAAGATTTTATAAAGCAGAACAAACTACACTTTTTCAGAGTAGAAATCAACATTTTTCGGCAAACTGCTACAAACTAAATTACTGAGTAAACGAAAACACTTTTAAATTGAAGAAATAATTTTCGGCAGAATAAACTTAGCTGCACTATAAATTGAACTCAAGTCCGAAACGTTCGTCATCTCCGCATAGTAACGGCGGTGATACGTCACTGTTCACTGTGATCGTTTTGTCAACTTTGTGCGAAACACTCCGTCCCGCCATCACATTACAACCTATTTCAAAAAGGTTTCCATCGTCGAGATTTTTTAGAAAGTAGGTCACGTGCCTAAGTGATCTTTTTGTCAACTTTATGCGAAACACTCCGTCCCGCCATCACATTACAACCTATTTCAAAAAGGTTTCCATCGTCAAATATAGATTTCCATTGAGGAGATTTTTTAGAAAGTAGGTCACGTGCCTAAGGCAATTTTCCTATTTCTCCAAATATTAAAGTCCACATCCCATAAGTGAGAACCAGATGGCCATGCAGACTTATAGAGAGTTACCTCACTTTACATTATTCAACTAAAAATCGGAGCCGGAGAGGGGAATGAGAACGTATTTCTGACGTAATTGGTCACGTGACGAATTTCGTAAAGGTTATACAAAAGTATAAAAACCCAGCCCTAAGCAGCTTGAGTTAAAATGGTTTCGTGGACAACAAACAACCCGGTATATCTCAACAATAACCTCCGTGTTCTTGACGAGAATAAGAAGCAGAAACCCGTTATTCAAGCTAATCTTTGATCTTGGAATTATCTATATTTTCTATCGCCATGACAACCTTTTTAAAAATAGGTCTATATCATTCCACTCAGTAATCGATATTATAAAAAATATATTATAAATATATTAAATCAATAAAAAAGAGTTTCTAACTGAATGGAACTATGTTTGCGAGATTTTGGGGTTGTTATTCTGGACTATAAAGTTAAATTCAAATCAACAAAAAATGATTAATTTGAGTTTATCCGGTCTGGTCAGTTTCGAGTCAATAATTAGACGTTTCGATTATATGGCCTACCGACATCAGTAAAAACATAAAAAAATTGTGAAGGATGGTTCAAAAACGCTCGCTCGTCCTTTTTGATTTTGCACGCCCGGTTGATAGCAAGAGTCTTGGAATGACAAATGTCTGAAATTTAAATGAAAGCTAAATGATATAAGAGAACTAACGCAACACACTAACATCGACTAACTTCATATAATATACTGTGATTGTCTAAATATTTCAAATCGAACACTTAGTAAAATCAGTAAAATATTTCTAATGACTCGAATCGAACGTATATTAATTATACAACGGCGATGTTTCCTTCACGAATCGTTTATCAAACCTACGCGCGTTCTTTGATTCTAAAAAGAGCTGACCTATAATTGTTCTAAAATCTATCATTCCCACGCTTCTAAAAACTACTTTTCAGTTATCGATTTGTTGTGTGAATTGTACGTTATATAATGAATATAAATGATCTACTTACAAAGACACTTTAGCTTGATAACTGTAAAACTTGTACGACTGACCAGATAGTATATATACTTGAGGTTAGTGGGAAAGGCAACATATGCCGATAAGAACAAGACCAACGTACGACGCAGATGAAATACCACCTTAATAGCGTCTAGCAGAAAATAATATACCAGTGCTGGGAAAGCGTCCCCGAGCTATTAATATGCAAAGTGTTTTCGTCTTTTTGATTATTGTCTTCTCATACACAGCACAGCATGTCATTTCTTTTCAAGTCAATTCATTGTGGTTTGAATACAAGAGTATTGTGAGTCACTGACAGTGCAGTAATAGCAATAAAGAAGGCTGCACGCAGATTTACCATTAAGTACAAGGAAGATGAGAGGTCGAAAAGAAGCTCGCGGTATCTTTTTGATAATTATATTTAGAGTGATTCTGTTGCGTTCAATTGAGAGAAACAGCAATGTGCGGTGAGTGAGAGGATGTGGTGCTTACCGTTTTAATCTGGGTTCCTATATGGCATTACCGACTGAATGGAAATAACATGCAGCATGAAACAACGTCTAAAACCATGTGCCGTGAACCCATTAAGCCGACAATGAACCGTCATGGGTGGAAATAAGGCGTGTTGATTATTATCTCTTACGCTTTTTAACACTTTTTTCTTACGTACATTACCGGCGGCTATCAGTGCCAAAAAATAAGCGAACTCATATTATTGACACTTTTATATGGTTTGTGAAAGCACACACAAACGGCACCGCGGACCAAAACCAACAATGATTGATTGATTAAAGAAAAATGAAAATCAGTGCCTTTAATCTTAACTTTAGATTACAGCTTGGAGATTTCTTAGAATAACGCAATAATTGATTTATTCAAGTAGAAATAGAATCAGTCAAAATCAGTGCCATATCTAATAAATTTTAATTTCAGATTGAATCTATGAGATTTCTTAGAATAAGAGAGCTCCAGAAAAGGGAATTCTCTAAGAATTGAGGACATAATAAAACGTGAAGGAGGGAAACTAAAATAAACTGAGTGGGAGAAGGGAAACTGAATACTGTAAAAACAGAGAGAAGACATAAAAATTAAAATAGGGGAGAAATATGCTATGAAAATAGGGATGAAGGATATTTAAATATCTGTTTCTCTCCCCGTCAGAATTGCCATCAGAAATGTACCTCGTTATATATGCGTCAATAAATACAGTAGAACCTCGTGTATATTGTACGTGTAGCTAGCCTCAAGGTATTTTTTGCTTTGAACTAAACTACATTATAACGTTAAGAAGTCACCTGACTTGTAGTTAGAGTAAAAAAAGAACGTCTATTTTACTGAATACACGCGCTTTTCGCAAACATTTTGATATCGTGAAAACGTTGGGTTTGTTTTGCTTGAACTAAACTTATTTTGTTTGGATAGTTAATTATTCAAAACGTGAGTGCACCTTATTTTTTTAGCTTTATTTCTCTTTTTATTTTTCTGCTGTTTTTATTCCCTCTTTCGCTCTCTCTCTCTTTCTCTCTCTCTCCCCCTTTTTTATTCTTTCTTTCTGAATAGATCCCTCGATATTCTGTTGCAGTGCTTGATAATTTAGATAAATACAATTCGTACCTTGCATAATATTATTATTATTATTAACTTGTCTCAGAAAGAAATTCAGTTGAAAACCAATGACAACGGCTAAAGTTTCAACCAAAAATGCGACGCGAAAACGTCCATAACACTATAGAACTCATTTAAGACTCCTTAATTCGACAATATTTCAAGCGATTTCTTGATTACCTGGAGTTCTTCTGGCCATGTACTTTCCAGCAAACCACAGCTTATCAATATTCTTATAACACTTGGACGTGAGAATTACTATAGCTGTTTTTACATTAACTGTCTCTGAAATTCCCAGCTCGCGCGTAGCAACTATAAACAAAGTTCGCAAACAAGACTTGTTTTAGCTATTTTAATTTATTTAACTAAACTGATGACAATATCAAATAAACAAAGCTTGTGTTATTACAATTTCTGTAATGGATTATAAAAAAAACAATAATTGATTTGCAATTATTATTACTTATCAACACCAATATTGATTTAAGGTACTTTTAAGCCAAATACATAACCTTTGGCGCTTTTCTGTGGTTAAAAAGTGTTTCTTTAAACCTCGTGGTTTCAGGGCAATACGTTTTTAAATGTGATAAAAGGTTCGGTAGAACATTGATATTAATTATCGAGATTTTCATTTTCACCCCTCTTGGTGATTTTGATACCTTAATGCTAAGATATGGCTAGCTGCTATTGGCCTGGACAATATTTTCAATCAACAAAAGTGTCTTTTTCTACAGGTCTAAAATACACAATGCCTAGTTAAGATATTTCACAACATTGAAAACCACGACAGTGTTTCATGTATAGGGCATATAGGTTTTCAAACTATTGGCCGACGTTGATTTAGTAAATTGAAGAAAAGCTTGAGCAAAATAGAACGCTCTAAATTGTATTGATTCATTTTTTAATATTTCCATTTTTTCTGTTTTTAATGAAAAAAATAATATATATTTTCTCAATAAATTGATACATATTACATAAAAGGTTTCAAACTATTGGCCGATGTTGGTTAAGTAAATTGAAGAAAAGCTGGAGCAAAATAAAACGCTCTAAAATGTGTTGATTCATTTTTTAATATTTTAATATTTTATTATTACGAAATTGAAAAACTGATTAAATAAAGCCGCATCTTTGCAGTTAATCCTTGTTAAGATTCATTCATTCTGGTTTAGGTTTAATTGGATGTTTGCAAGGATATTTAGCCATATACCATGCTGATTCTTTCTATTGTGTTAACCATATCAATAAATAAAATTAATAAGACTGGATATAATATTCATACAAGAGAGGAAGCCATTACCAACAATCTAAAACAAACGAATTGTCCAGTACATCCTTTTTTTAAACATTTTTGAATATATTTTTTACTAATTGTATTCTGGTTTATCACTAGTTTTATCCCAGATGCCAATAAATTCTAATAAATTATTTTTTATCACTAAACTTTTAAAACAAATATATATTTTTAAATTTCAATATGAAAACTAACGAGAATTAAGAAAGTTCATATAAAAAGGATAATATATCGTAGAACATGTAGTATTGATAGGATCTAACCTAGTACCCTTCGATTACATATATCGTCGCGTTAGCGCATCGTGCCAGGATACCACCTAAAATTTACTTAACAGTAGACCGACTAACAATGAAGATGAATGACTGGAAGTTTTTCGATTGTTATATTCTATAGTTGCTTAGTTAGCGCAAAGGGGTAAGCCGTTTATAGTCTAGGGGCTGGTTCTCCTCTCCCTCCCTGGTCTTTTGACTATAGCGCGACCGGTTAGGTTTTCTGTCGGGATAGCGCGGATGGGGCCGAAATCTTCATCCTACACGTTAAATCGATACCATGCTTCAGATTCATATAAAGTCTCGGAGGAATCGTCCCATTTTGGAAGTTCGAACCCCTAAACATTTTTATTTATTTATTTTTAATTTATTTTGTCCTCCTTATAATGTTTTTCGAGACTAGTCTAATCAAGAACAAATATTGTAATGCAATTTTCTTTATAGAGATGAATGTGGAATAAGAAATTAGAAATATTCATATTCAATCAGTTTTATCTAAGTATGTATTGTTGGTCGCAGGCAGCATATTAGTTCAATGATTAGCTACAAGATTCATAACCTAACAATAATAGAAACAGATCAAGATAGTAAAGACTTCGATCGACATGTATTAACCCAAGAGACTCTTTTGCGGGATCTTGCTATTCCACGCATTTATCAAGAGAATCAGAATTACCTATATAAATACTCGCTAAAGTAAGTTTTCAAACCACTTTAAACGAACCGCCAATTTGACGTACAACTCGCGGTGTTTTGGCCATTTTTACTTTAATAAGGACGACGCCACACCGCCAATTTACGAGAATGTAGAAAATCATATTTGACATCCGTCGGTTGATTGGTGAGATTTGTTCGATTACTGTCAGGGTAATACTGACGGTTAACTAACAGTTAACTTCCTGAAACAAAGGACATGAGAACGATCATGACTAGAGTTATATTTATAGCCTCCGCTCTAGAAGAAAAAGGACGGATGTGACGCATGTTTATCTCTTGTTTTGGGATCCCTGTGGTGGTGTTGATTATTGAGGTCTTGGGCTTGTTTTGTGTAAAAGCTTTGTCAGTAGCTTTGTGTGTGATTTTGTCTTTTAAGCTGTGGAAATACTTTATCAATAAAGTAATTAAAGTCCCGCAACGATGTCAGCAGAGTTGTGTGTTAAAATATTTAACGTAGAGGTAGTGAGTGTGAGTCTATATTATCGTCATCATATTCATTATCATTATCAATCATCAACATCATCAACACTATCATCATCATTATGACCATTATCATCTATATCATCTTATACTGATTGTTAAATACCTGGTTAATATCGGTTACTACTATCATCAGTCTTCATTATCATCATCATCGATCATCAACACTATCATCATCATTATGACCATTATCATCTATATCATCTTATTGATACTAAGCTATTACATTTAATCACTTAGGGGCTGTTTATATGAAGGCGAGTTGTCCCTGCTAGCCGGGATAACTCTATTGTTTTGAGACCCCCGGGGAAAACAAAACAAAAGAGTTATCCCGGCTAGCAGGGACAACTCGCTTTCATATAAACAGCCCCTTGGTCGATATTGTACTCCAGTTACCACAATAGTCGCAGACCAGCCAAGCATTCACTCATTGTTTAGTGAACAATCTTATCGTCACTACTTGGGCATTCATCCGCGTGAAAAAATGGCAATTTAGCATCATACATTAAATAGAAACTAGCGAGTAAACTAGTATAGGCTGCGTCGGTGTTTGATATAAACGATAGGTAATATAATGAAATTTGTAACACCGTAAAAAATGGAAATAGAAATTAGCGAGTAAACTAGTATAGGCTGCGTCGGTGTTTGATATAAACGATAGGTAATATAATGAAATCTGTAACACTGTAAAAAATGTTGACTTTACTGACGTTTCAAGCTTTAGCCCTTCATCGGAGTAAAATAAATTCAATATTTATAATAATTATCATATCAACTATCATATTAATACAATGATATTATATCCACAGCAAAGTTATATTAATTGTTTTAATATTTTGTCAAATAATTGTTACTTGACAAAACAAAATGTTTCACACTGTTATAAGTTACAATAATAGTTGCCATGGTATCTGGGACGCCCCAAAACACAACAAAAAACACATGCTCTATAGCATCCACGTCAAAAGCTCTAGAATTGTAACCATAAGAGCTATACGCTTAACATTTAGAATTTTCAGACATTATCAAATAAATATTTTACCAAATTTAACAGCAATATTCAAAATACGTTTGACAAAATTGATCAAAATTTGGGTATCATACCACCTTAATTGATCGTGACTTGGGCAGTCATCCGCGTCAGTGAAAAAAAATTATTAACCTACGTTAAATATTACAGTAGAGTTGTGTACTTATAGATGTATTATGTAGTTAGGAAAATAAATATCACGTGACACTAGATAAGTTCGCTCTAAATGTTCGATACTAGAATTAATTGTGAACTGATAGATTTCTTATTCCTTGTTCATGGTTACTCATTATACATGTACAGTTGAAATTTCCACTGCTGACAACAAATAAACAGAGAGTTATAGTGGATAATATTAATGCCATTGAATGTATATTAATATAATTGGAAACTAGCGAGCTGTGTCGGTGTTTGATATAGACGATAGGTAATATGATGAAATTTGTAACACCGTAAGAAATGTTGACTTAACTTTACTGACGTTTCGAGCTTTAGCCCTTCGTCGGAGTAAAGGAGTATACTAATATAATTGTTACGTTTGTCAAGAACTTTGTTATTACATTTAAAACCATACTTAAATATGTCAAACATAGTCGATAGAAACAATACCAATCGCAAAATGAAAGCGAAAAAGTAACAAATGGTCGGCTTTTAGTACTGCGACTCAGTTCATTGTATATTGGATGCAGATGCAATCAGATAATTAATCATAAAACTAAACTTAATTTAAAGTAGAAATTCATCTAATTTTAGAGTAATTACTTTAAAGTTATTTGAAGTTGAATGTTTTTGTTTTGCCAATTTTTGTTAACTTGATGTTTGTTTAGCGACAGAATTTGCCTCAAGGATTAACTGTCAGTGAACGATACGATCGTGTAAAATGACAAGGATTTACTTAAAATCTCTTCCCTTTAAGGACTTACATATCATATCTATCTATTATAGTAATCTTGACGTGCTTAATCCCTACATAACAAATTACATCGATGTATTTGATGAGAAACTAAACATTTCGATATTGTACAAACGTTGTACTAACTAGTGCGTGTTGCTCGCCGCTCCGGTAAGAGAAAAGAACCTCGCATGATATAATGCGTGGTACCTTAATCCTCAATAGGACTCAAATTCAATTAACACAACACACAATAATGTGAACGAATGTTAATTTATTCTTTAAAAAATATAGATAAAAATATACTAAACTTTTTTTTTTTTTTTAATACTAATAGATTACTTAACTATTAAAGTAGACTGAAACCTAAACCGAATAAAGTCCAATCGGACTAAAAACCAAAATTGTTTAAGCCACACTTCAGAATGCATGTTGTTCATCCAATATTTCTATTTTCAGAAAACAAATTAAATACCGCATGAATAGTTAGGATAGGGTGTTAAGATGATTTTGAGGTTAATTTGGTTGTATTTCTAGACGAGGTTAGTGTATGAAGGATCTAGTTGATCTTGAAGTGAACCGCAATAGAGCTACATTGGCGCCATGTACACTTTCGCCCTGTATCAATGGTATTAAAATAATTTACTTTTCTAAAAAATAAAAAATAAATAAAAAACTTACACGGAATGTTAAAAAACGTTTTATGTATCTGTGACATTACACAACGTTTCTCAGAAGAAAAACAATAACTTTCTTTTCTCACTACATGTATACGATATTTTAAAATTGTAATAGAAGTCTGCATGTGCAATCAAGTGACAATCAAATAGTCCTTCGATTAATACTTCGCTTAAAAAAATCAAAGAAGCCATTACCTAGTCGAAATCTTACCTCAATAATTCAGTCAAATTGTTTCAATTAGGCTCAATGTGAGTGTGTTCTGCATGGACTAATGTCTGTAGTAATACTTGTTAACAATGAATACCGCTTGTCCTTATGTATTCTTCTCAACACGGTTGGGTTACTACCTCCAAGTCTATACATCGATGATAGGAAGCACGCCATCACGCGATAAAGCAATATACATATGACGTCACAAGTGTGTTTTAATAAGCACTCATTCCATTTGAAATCATTTGATTAAACGCTCGAAAAGACAAGCATTCGACCAAACGTTCGAAACGACGCATTCGATCAAATATTCGAAGGCATTCGATTAAGCGTTCGAATAGATCAAGAGAAAGAAAATAAATGTATCACTGGCTAATTGCATGCTTAGTATCTATAAACTAATAAAATAGATAGTATTTGACTGTGAGAATGGGTAAATGGGATGCCGTCAATATTGCAGTAAAAGTTAAAAAAGATTAATTTGTTGGCCCACATGCTAGGTTGCTTATCCTGTTGTCAAGGTGCTCCCCTGCTAGCCTGGGAGAAAAGATACCCACGCAACTGCTTGTTAGACTGATTGGTTGGGCACCCCCGTTTGGTGCCTGCGTGATTGACTAATTTATATATTTATAGATCTGTGTTGTTTGTTTGTTTGTTCGTTTTTTGTTTGTTTGCTTGTTTGTCTATCAGTTTAGTTGTTTATTTGTTTGACTGTTTGTTTGTTTGTCTGTTTGTTTGTTTGTATGTTAGTTTGTTAATTTGCTTCATTGTTTGTTTGTTTGCTTGTTTGTTTGTTTGTCTGTCTGTTTGTTTGTTAGTTTGTATATTTGCTTCATTGTTTGTCTGTTTGTTTGTCTGTCTGTTTGTTTGTCTATTTGTTTGTTTGTCTATTTGTTTGTATGTTTGTTTGTTTATTTGCTTCATTGTATATTTTTTTGCTTGTTTGTTTGTTTGTCTGCTTATTTGTTTGTTATTTTGTTTATTTGCTTCATTGTTTGTCTGTTTGTTTGTCTGTTTTTCTGTTAGTTTGTTTATTTGCTTCATTGTTTATTTGTTTGTTTGCTTGTTTGTTTGTTTGTCTGTTTGTTTGTATGTATGTTTGTTTGATTATTTGCTTCATTGTTTGTTTGCTTGGTTTTTTGTTTGTTTGTTTGTACGTATGTTTGTTTGTTGTTTGTATGTTTGTTTGTTTGCCTGTTTCTTTCTTAGTATATCTGTTTGTATGTATGCATGTTTGTTTTATGCGAGCGATGACGCGTGATACAAAAGAAGCGTGCTGGATCAACATGACTAAAATGACGTGAATAAATGTGAATACTTCGACATTGTTAGCTACAGGGCAAAGCAAAGAACGTTAGCGAAAAGTTAAAAGACTACGCCCCAGGCAAACAGGAGTGAAAAATCAGTAAGAACATTATCCAATTGAGATGATTGTCGTCGCGAGTATAGGATAAACCTTAATGGACTCAAAGAAAATATCAATCAAAAGAACAAAAAGTGGACAATAAAAGAATTCCGGCCGTCTATAAACACCTTAAAAAAAAACTAAACAAACAAAACGAATGTTTTATGTTTTATGTTGTACTGATTGATGGTTTTCTTTGTTTAGTTTTTTTTAGGCGTTTATAGGCGGCGCCGGAATTCTTTTATCTTCTTTGTCCACTATTTGTAAATGAAACTATAGCGAATTCCAGAGGTTCTACGTAATTTTGTAGCGCAATTTCCAAACTTTACTGAGTCTTATTTAAGTATTGATATGCTTGTAGCCATTAATATACTATCACAATTGTCGCTCTCTTCGATGTAGAAAATAAGACGTTTAGATTTGTTGTTACTTTATTCGAACGTTTTCGACTACATATTCATCATCAGGAAATAAATTACATGAAATGATCTTGTTTTAAAGGTTCATGTGATTCCCAAAGGAAAAAGCCTTATTTTCTACATTAATATACTACATATGCCACAAATTCAAATGCTAGTTAATCGTGCACAATTTACAAAAACGCGAGTTGCAAATGTTCGCTTTCCGTTTTATTCCTACCATGCAGCCCACTCAGTGCCAATTTCAAAATTCCAGATTCTGAAAACAAGGAGTTTTGATCTCCATTTGCAGTGTTATTGTTGACATCATGTTTACAATAGATAGCACAATCCAAAAAAAAAAAACATTCTAGATGACAAACAAGAGAAAAAGCTAGAGGCAATGGACACATACAGATCGGAGGAAGAGGACCAAAATAAACGAGGCAGCTAGAGGAAATGGACACATACAGATCGGAGGAAAAGCAGCAGAGTAAACGAGGCAGCTAGAGGCAAACATACGGAACGGAGGAAAAGGAGCAGAGTAAACGAGGCAGCTAGAGGAAATGGAAACATACGGAACGGAGGAAAAGGAGCAGAGTTAACGAGGTAGCTAGAGGCAATGGACACATACGGAACGGAGGAAAAGGAGCAGAGTAAACGAGGCAGCTAGAGGCAATGGACACATACGGAACGGACTGAGGAAAAGGAGCAGAGTAAACGAGGCAGCTAGAGGCAATGGAAACATACGGAAGAGGCAAATAATGATTAAATTCCCAGACATTAACGTATAGAAAAGAGTAACCAACCTTACAGCGATTATCAAGTAGCCGTACGTTCATCAAGGAGTTTCACCTCCAAATGATCTGATGCTTCTTCAACAGACTAATCTTTTATGTGAGTTTGCCGGTCGAGTTCTAACTGGTTTATAACACGAATAATGGCAATTGGCGGCGAAGCAGCTGTTTACAGTTTTGTGGTGTTTTTACTGAGTCGCAATTCTGTACTCATCGGGGTGTTTAATGGTAGTTATTGATAGTTGTGAACCACTTGACAGGCAGACTATTGACTATACATATACTTGAATACAGACACCAAACAAACTATGGAAAATACTAGCGTTTTTGCACCTTTTTCAACATAAGGTTCATACATGTCATATTATTACACCATCAAGGCGCTTTGATATGACACTATGATATTGTATATTCTCAAACTGATATATTTAATGGTCATATTTCACTGTAGGCAAGTGTACGTTTGTTGTTATTCTATTTTTCTTATTTCGTTTCCTGTATTCAAATTTAAACACCACCCAAACCGACAAATGTCATACTCGGGTATGCCCGTTTTTCTATAAACTTGAAATGATTGTCATTATTGACCAAGTTTTTCTTTGTCGTTTTATCTCTATGTAATTAATTAAGTATATTCAATAATATTCACTTATAAGACAAACCAGAAATGATGCTACGAAGACTAAATCTTCTTTTTTTAGCCTGATCATGTTTTGTGTTTTCTCTTCATCTTTTATTAATCTCATTGTAATTTAGCACCTTCAAGAGTTATTACATTGGAGAACTGAAAATGGTCTTTCACACATCTTCACTATGATGTGGTTTATTGATCAGTTAAAGAATAACTAAAGTGATGTATATGGTACGTGCACTTGACATCAGACACTAGGTTTAATAATACATATCTTAAACTATACGCTATATTTACCACATCTACTCGTTTATTTAACAATTATTAGCCAATCAAAATGCTGTATTGATCAGACGACGAATCCTTCAAAACGGAGGCATTCGTTCAACTTCTTGTATTAATAATATTTTGTCTTACTTTTAAAAAGCCTACTTTATGAATGTGTAAGCGGTTTATCCAATGAAATTGGTCCCAATACAGTAATGTCTATAAAGCAGAGAGTACAAGTATTTGTACTTATTTTCCTCTACGCATTTACCAATTGCTGTCGTTATCAATGCATTCAACGTTCTCTCAATGGCCGGAGAATTGCTGGTATTTTGTGCATAAACTTCCGCCGTTATCGCCTGATAAGGTCCCGGGGAAGCCTCCCTTGCAGCCCGACTCTCTTGTCTTTTAAAGTACGGAATCATGTTGCGTGATTGATTCTTGAGCGAGAAACAAAAGGCACTCACAGGAACTATTTTCAACCCTAAAAGGAGGGCCGATTACCCCTAGCACTTGGTCAAAGGAGGTCCCCCCGAGGATAAAGTCCACTGGGCAGTAGCAGTCGAAACGTTGCGGTCAAAACCTACGACCTTTATGTGACCGGCGATTAACCTTACCGTATTAATTAAATCTGCGTAACTTTTAGGTTATGAATTTAAAAATTAATTGAAAGAGCAAGTGACGGCAGCCAATCAAAGTGTTCTTGGCTGTTTAATGCAAAGTGCCATTAAGTATTATAGCAAAATGGCTTATCATGTTGGACGGTTATCCAAACTCTGCCAAAAACAACACTTTTGTGATTAGAACGTACAACAGAACGTAATCTCTTATCAACGCCTATCGCTAGCCCGCCCCCGCTTAATACTGAAAAATGACTGACATTATCGGACATCGAAATCAATTTCCGACTATTCTATACCTGAAAAGCTATTACTGACATCAATCAGGATTAATCAGCACCATACCTCAACTAGTCTGGGCAAATTTTTTTTGCAGATGTTTTTTTCCCATTCTACGTATGTGCAAGAATTTTTTTTTTCAACTTCACGAATATTTTTTTGTCATTGTTGCTGTGCACAATTTCTTTGTCTCTCTTTAAGGCAGTGCTCGAATTTTTTGGGGGATAATCCCAACCCTCCCCCAAACCCCCCCTCTCAAAAATCTAAGGGTCCACCCCTAAACCGTGATAGGCTCCCTGTGTGAGAGAGCCGAAGTGGATTGCTGCGCACGTTTCCCCTCATCAAGCCGTTTCACAGGATAAACCAAAACAATATGATAAAAAGCAATACTTGATTTACAGTGTAACGCGCGGTACCGGGGCCACCCAAGAAACTTTTGAGAAAGTTAGCCAATGAGCGTGCGAGAATATTTTTTTTTTGATTGACAGGATCGTCTGCGCATAAACAGATTATCGAAAGTAGGGAAACTATCAACCTCGTTCACCCAAAAGCGAAGGGAGAGGGCCCTGGGAACGAGGTTGGGGAAACTATTTCATATAAAGTGGTGAAGATGAGCGAGGTTTTTATGCGGTTAAGAACTTTCTCAAAAGTTTCTTGGGTGGCCACGGTACCGCGCGTCACACTGTAAAAGACCAGCCGAATTCATAACGTGTATTTTCAATAATTCTCGCCCATAATTTTGTCATTTCTTGTCAGTGTATTCATGCCCGGCCATACCAATCGATGAAAATCGATCATCGGAAAATGATCGATGAAATTGATAAAAATCGATAATCGTTAGTTGATTAATATTGATTGTATCGGAAATCGATGAAAATCGATAATCACAACAAAATTATATTATGTGATTATATCGGTTACATCGATTGTATTGATTTTATCGAACACAATGTTTGAGCCGGAACGTTAACACCTAAATCGTAACAGACAAACGTCTTTTAAATTGTTATTTGAAATACTGCAGTTGATTTATTATAATTCTACTTGTGATTTAAAAATAAACAAATGATAAGTATCATGTTTGCACATGTCAATTTACATTATCGATGAAATCGATCATAATATCCAGATTAAATCGATATAATCGATAGTCACACCAAACTGGGTTATCGATTTTCATCGATTTTATCGACTGATCAATCGATTAATTTCGACTTTTATCGAGTGATATCGATGTTTATCGATTATCGAAATTATCGATTGGTATGGCCGGATTCATGCTTTGGTAATGACAGCGATTTGCGTACGTGGCACAATACTGGGAACCTAGTCTTAAAACGGACTGAATATTATGCATCTAGCATTCTTGCAAACATCAAACAAGGGTCTTAGAATAAAATTACACTCTCTAAGTATCGTCAGTATAAATCTTGAGTTTTTTTTTTCTTTGAGAATATGCGATATAATTACCTCATTTTTGAGCGCGGGTCAGTTTACTGCGCAGTAAAAGTCATACAGTTTTTAGCCAGGAAAACTTCACTACTCTGCAAGCAAGCCAAAACATGTATTCTGAAACTGAATCGTCAGATTTCTTGATGTAGTCTTAGGTTTGCCGAAATATTACATAACCGTCGCTAAAAATAGGTTAAGGTTTTGTTGGCACAATACTGGTTCTGACACGAAACTGGTCACTGGTACTGTACTTGAGAACAGCTTTAAATGTTTTACAAAATTCCCATCACTAAACTTCCTATTTACTGTAACAGTAATCAAGAAAAATTGCTCAGTATAGATGAACAGTAAATACAACACACCGCCGATCACAACCCGCGCCATTCTAAAGAACACTCGAGGTCACGGAGCAAAACTTCCAGAAACCATGCATGGACTACAGAAGCCATCAGATACAATCAAGAGTTAATATACTGAGCTGCAGCATTGAAATTAGTGAAAGCTATACTTACTTACTATTGACTTGTGTCTTACACGTCCACCCACAGTACTGAGGTCTCTCTGCTATCATGATATATAAAGGGTCAGTACACCCAGAAACCTTGGATTAAGATGAATATCGAGCAACATTCTACATGAAGTTATATTGTTCAGACATTAATGTTTTTCTTGCCAAATAAGAATTACGGCTTATCGACCTTATCTGATCACATCACAAAGCAGACGAAAAGAACCAGGAAGACGTACTTACTATAAGATTAGACCTCCATTTCACTGTGCTCATCAAGTGTCATTCTCCTCTTATAGAATAAGGCTGTGGACTACGTTTGCAGTACGATTTATTGGTTTTTCTTAATCTGGGGGCGTCCGGTACGTCTAAGTAAGTTACCGATTTCACTTTGACAAAATGCCAACGTCTAAAACGTCAGTAAGTAACCCTACCTCTTTTATGCGGTGTATAAGTTACGATTTTTAATCTGACAAAGTACCAACGTCAGTAAGTAGCTCTTTTATACGGTATATAAGTTACCAATTTTGCATCATGGCGCAAAGATAACTGATTCATTACGATACGACAATGTTGAAAGTCATTAAACTATTTTATCATTTTAATCCTTTACCAAGACACTCGAATTTGCAAGATAATCATCTTCCAAAAATATATATCCCCTGATTAACATTATGACAATAAACAGTTTTGCTGTGACGTTTTTCACCGTTATATACAGATCACAATTTTAAAATACAGTGGTACCTCTATTAAGCGGTCACCCTCGGGACTTTCAAGAGGTTGGCCGCTGAATAGAGGTATAGAATAGGTATAGGAATAGATTGGGGACGTTTTATTGTGGCCGCCTAATAGAGGGTGGCCTTTTAATGGGTGACCGCTTAATAGAGGTACCACTGTACGCACAAAATACTCCTCGAAACTACTCTAATCCTTGACAATCATCAAACCTCTGGCATCCAGAGTATTGGAACTTTTTTTCAGGAAGAAACGTTTGCATAAATATAGTACCAGACAATCCTTATCGACGACCTGAATTTCTCTTATTGGATTGTGCTGACATTTGGAATGAAGATATAGATATGCAGCAACGTTCTGACTCATATTTTAAAACCATTATATTTTCTCTCGTGCGTCTATAACGCGACTTTCTGTTGTCTAATTGATAAATAACTGATAAGAAACTATTTCTGCTTTGGTTGCACAGGAAGGCACAGGACCTTTGGCACCGGTTAATCAACTTTAATATCAATGAACTGCATTCATAAATCATTTCTCGCTGTTATAGAGTATAAGATTACTCCAGGAAAGAAAAACAAATCTGTTCACGCCTTGTTATGGAGCAGATCAGTACATATAAATACCAGTTGGACCATTGAAATAAACTGACCACTCTCGTAAGCGAGATGTTGAGGTGGACTGGTAGTCTAGTGTTGCTTTTTCATTTAATTAATGTTTACCGTTCGTCCGTTCGTCCGTCAGTCCGTCCGCATGGTGGTCGCTTACCTTAGCTTTAAATTCACAAACGTGTAAAAAACTTTTAAGCCATTCGGTAGTGGGTGTGGCCACCTTTTAAAGGTTTTTTGAAAGATAAAAATATAAGATATAATCCCAATTAAAGGTAGACGGCCTTTTTACATCTACAATCAATTAACTCATTATTGGTATTATAAAAACTGATATGGCAAGACTTACAGATGCACAGCAAATCCACTGGTTGGTCTAGATAAGATATATAAATCCACTGTCATCATGGATCGTTCTAGTTTAACCCTAGTCGTGACGTCACCATGGATTATTATTGGACGATTTCATATCAAGGTATTACCTTTTAGTTCCCATTGTCTATGGGCAATCCCTACTTTATCGTATTAATACTTTATGTTCTGTATATATGTCAAGATTTCTGTGTAGACTAAACAGAGAGCGGTACACTTTAAAGGTATGTAACTGTTTGTTTTCCACACAAGGATCTATTTTCGTTTCAGTGCAGTAGAGAGTAGAAACTCATGATTTACTGCAGGTTATCTTAGTGCTCAGGATGTTTCAGCAATGCAGTGTGAGTTTTTAAACCTACATATAACCTTTAATGGTGTGTGTATATGACGCATATATGAGTAGATTCTGAAAGTAGAAGTGAAAGATGAAGTCAAAGTTTTTCTGCATTTGTAGTTTTTCTTAGTTTATTTTTTAATCCTTTTCGATGTCAAAAGGATATTCTCATTTATGAGATTAAAACTAGAGCGTAAGTAAGTCCGTACATTTGTGTCATAATGATGATTAATAATGATTTATTCACTTGAAAGTGCCTATATCAATTGGTGAATTTTCAACTGCGCTTGTAACAAAAAATATAATAGAATAGAGTATTATATATATACAAAGAGCCTACCTGTAGATTAACAATCCTTCAAGGTACCATATCATGTTAGTATGTGAGGTTATAGGGCTGTTGCTCTAATAGGGTAGCATTACAGGGAATACAAATGGGGTTGAATTAAGGTTAAGGTATTGTAACAATATGAACCTTCCTAGCAGCAACTTTAAAATACTTTAAGGTTAAGGTAGGCTGTCATGGGAAAGTAATCCTCGAATGCAGGTCATAACCCAGTTTATTGAATTAAACCATTGACAAAAATGCTCGCCCTTCTTACTTCTTGCCGCTTAGCAGAGTAATAGTTTGTTTATCATATTTGCTTTTGCTTGTTGTTTTTGTTTGTCTTTTATTTCTTCCTGTTTTAACGAACAGGTGTCTGGTTTAGATAGTGTTCGTGTGTTCGGTCGCTTGTTGTTGTTCTTAATTCTCTCTTTGTTCACTCGAAGAGTAAAATTACTTTTGTCTCGTGTTAAAAGCATCCTAAAACTTCGTCCACTCAAAATAGCTCACATTTATAGCGCATTATTTAGCTTATTTGCTCATGTTGAGAGCGTGTTGAGTGCAATTATCAGCATACTCTATCAGCACGACAAGCCTTACGGAACGTTCTCGCGACCTTGAAACTGAGCAGCATCCATGAAATCTGCATGCCTTTTCATCGTACGATCAAGTTATTCAATGTTTTCTATGTGTTATAATTACATGTCAATTATCTAACCCGCATATGTTGTGTACTCATGATGGAAATGCTGTACCTATATAATAAATAAGGTACCATAGTGTTCCACTGGTAATCAACGTTAACAATATAACTTATAATAATCATTTGAAAATTGAATGAATTCGCTAGAGATTGACGTAATAAATGAAATATTAAAAATCAATTATGGGTTTATTCATTTCAGTATTCTATGATTATCCTTTTTGTGCCTTCACAGTCATTACGTTTAAGCACACAAAAGAACTAGGCTCCAAACTTTCTACAGCTAGATTAACGGTTTATGAAAGTAATATTTAACTCTTGAACTATTGTACATTTTTGTATTTATCTCATGGAATGTACAATTGTGTATATCGACATTTGTTATGTTCCAGTTTTTGGTTAAAGTATTTTTTTCTATTTTCGTAAGGTACAGTTTGCAACTCCGCGCGCATTTGTAAAATACTGCATTAAAAATAGCTTTTATAGATTATGTCAGTTATATATAATAGCTTCTATTTCCATTTTCTATATAAACATCGTTAAACATCGTTAAACATCGTTAACTGAACCTACAGTTAACTCTCTAATGACTGCAAAGGATGCCGGTAGAATTTAAAAAAATTGGTTGATTTATAATATTTGAAAGAAATATTTGTTTCATCATTTTCATCTACAACAACTTGTGATGGGCAATGTCACACAAACACGTACAACCAAAATATGATATGAATAAATCGATAACAAGAGAAGTAATACCGATATCCTTTGCAGGCTCCAGAGTGTGGACTTTGAGTGCGACAACGATTTTTGCATAGTTTTTACAGAACAATTTGAGTCTAATTTTGTAGCTATATCTCTTTTGCATTTGCTCTATAATGGGCACTAGATACAGCGTAATCTTATTCTATATTTTTGGTGCAATTCCTTTTAATGTGTAAACTATTAATAATATTGGTTATTCTAGAAAATCATCAACACTTCAGGCCAGGAGAGCAAACAGTGTTGACGACTGCATACACATGCATTATTTATCAAAACCGATTTTGAATCACAAAGGACTTCTATTCACCTTATACAATTATACAATAGTTGTTTTGATGTTGGTCGTCTGCTTCAATCATCTACTAGCTTGCGGTAGATACGAAAATTACTTATTGTTAAACAAATTAATCAATTATAATACATTTTGTGGCTGACTCTTGAGTAAATGATGCAGAATTCTGTTGGTTTTGTTCAAATTAAATGAGTTTACCGAACGAGTTAGTAGCTAGTTAGTGCTATCACAAAAGAGTGTGTAGGTCCTTAGTTTTTCAATTAAAACTTCTCACAAAGTCCACAAAGAAAAGAAAGATAACAAACAAGCTCCAATAAAACCAATCAAAATGAAGAGAATAGTAACTATTTGTACCTGAGTAGATGATAGTAAGTACTTCAACAGGATCTGGATTGTCAATCTCAGCAAGGTGATTCATTCCATCATTAATTCATCTTTTATCACAGCCAATCCTCGTCTTGCACGTACTGAAAGGTCGATAAATAAAGTTACTTCCACTGGCTAGCAAAGCAGGCTCCTTCAAAGATGATACCTGATGAATAATATATCTTATTATAAATACATGGACTGGGGTCCGCGCAAATGCTTGTCGTATCTCGTAGGTGAATCCAAGAATTACAGTGTTGTTATCTTGATATTATAACATTCTCAGTACTCGTAATTCAAGTGTTATTGGGATGTTTTCAATTCCAGTATTAATACTTAAGAGAGTCGATTCATGTAAGTAATCAACGGAGCCAATGAAGCTAACCCGACGCACACAGCTGTACCTCAAATTCCACAAATGTCACGTAAGCCTAGAGAACATGTTACGTGACGCGTAACGTAACAATGATATAATGCTCTGTCACGTGTTTTTACTTGATTAACAAAGCCAAGTATAGGTGACTATATGTACGGGCGACTATATGGCATACTTATTAAGTATATACCTAGTTAGCGTAGAGGTTTTTTAACAAATCGAAGTCAGTTTTCTATGGGTCTGATCCATAGAAAACTGACTTCGATTCGTTTTTTACCATCAATAAGCGAAAAACAACTAAAAAAAGTTTGAAGAAACCGTTTTATCCGCTCGCTCACGGACGTCGTGAGCACAAGCAGGTCTGGACTGTAATCGACAATGGCTCTCAGCCAATCAGCGCGCGAGAAATTTACAAGTTATGGTAAAAAAAAACTTTCATAGTCTAGGGGCTGGTTCTCCTTTCCCTCCTTGGAGTTAGGTTTCTGTCGGGATATCGCGGATGGGATGCGTAGGCCGATGCGGTTCATGATCAATCTTCAAGCAATGTCTCGGAGGAATCGTCCTATTTATTTTGTGAATTAGAGGTAGCTAAGTGGACCAATTAACAATTGGATGTAAGTAACCTATCAGAACGCCAAAGGCGTCATTTTATAAACAACACTACAACTCTTGACTGCATATAGTTATACAAACTAGTTAAAATGTACTAAAAACATTATTTAATGCACCAAACTGGAAAACATAGTTAAAAAGTCGATTTATTTGAGGCCTCTTTTATCTTGCCGAACACATTTGAAAATGTTTTTGAAAACACAACAAAATGACCATTCCGTACAGCTTGCACTACGGGCATACGGGCATACGGAGTTGCGGTATTTTTGCGGTGTTACGGTGAAAAAATTCTCAAAGTGCAGTGTTGCAGTGATGTAAATGCCTTCAGTGTGCGGTGTTTACTCTTCCAAAGCTGCGGTGTGCGGTGAATTTAAAAGCTGTCGTGTTTGTAGTGTTTGGTGAGAGATATTGTGATGCGGTGTTGTTGAGACGTTTTTTGTGGTGTTGCGGTGTTGACGATACCCACATGTCCCCCTCCTACTTATGTAATACACAATTTTTGTTTAGACAGCTTGATTTGGTAGAGACGGCCTTAAAAAAATGACATCCATTAGGCCATGGTATAGCCTTCTATGCAGGCGCTCCTGAGATTCGCGTTTCGTGACGACACAAAGGAGCGGCTGCATAGGAGTCTAGTCATGTTAGGGTTCCTTTTTAAAACAGAAGATACTTACTGATGTAATACTATAATACTGAAGAGAGTTACCCTCGTCAAAAAAATGTATTTATTATGTATTGAGCTTATTAACTATACGTTTTCGTTATAATTCTCCCCTCCCCCTCCCCTCACATGCAATATTGGTTATCAGTTAACATAATTCCTTGATTACTGCAAGTAAAGGCAAACATTGTGCATGAAGTGGGGGAGGGGGAGTATAGTTTTAACAACAAATTGAAGCCCAAAAACCTGCGCATTATGGTAAAGACTAGTGTCGCTCGTTTTAAGCAGTTAACTCGCTTAGTTTTGCGGAAGAAAACCCTCGTGGCATTGGAGAGAAAAACACATCAAACAAACTCAACTCACATATGATCCATACAAAAGAAACGTCCTAAAAATACATGATTTCTTTCCAATAAAGAAACTCTTCACGGTGTTTTTGCAATGACTATATTCAGTTTGTCAGAATTGCTACCAAATCAAAACAAAAGAAAAGTACAGACAAATATACTAATTATATATAGAATAAATTAGGTAGATTTGTTCGTTAGTAAACGGTTGAAAGTGTTAATCTAGGAACGTCATCTAATTATTATAACTATCCAAGTATCGTCCAGCTTCATTCAAAATAAAATAGAAAATACCATGTACATTTTCTGTAGAAGCTTATCTTCAAACAAATGATGCGGAGTTTAACCAAATGTTTTTTACTCTTATCAAAGCCTTTAGCATCTATAGACATAAAGACAACTAAACAGCTATCTTCGTTTGATGAATATGTATAATCAATGTATATGTAAGTATTAAAAATTCTGAAACGTCTGTTACTTCCAAGTTTTCAAGTCAGAGGCAAAACGTAAAAAATTAATAATATACGTAAGTAGTTTACTCTGATTTCAAGTAATTAAAGAGTGTTCTATCTGTACACAGTAGGGATCGATGCATTTAGTTGAATGTCAACGTGTAAGTTTATCTTGCTATAAGCTATAAGTAAGTTTCACTCACCGAGAATCTATTCATTTGAATAGAAATCATCGCTGAAATTGATGAAAACATTTTGAGGATGAGAAAAAATATTTAGGATTCGAAAATTAACGAATTATTTGCCAGAACAAAGCAATCTACATACAAATATTTAGATGATAATAAATATTTTTAAATATTTAAAAATTGTCAGAAAATAAAACAACTGAGTATCCTAATAAGTGAGTGTCTGCCAGAAAACATGAATGCCAAAAAAACTCATTGTGGCTGTCAGAAAAAATATATTTATATAGAAATCTTTTGAATGTCAAAAAACCCTTCGAATGCCAAACAACTTGAGGCTGTCAGTAAAAACCCCTTGAGTGTCAGTAAAAACCCTTGGAGAGTAAAAACCATTTGAGTGCCAACAATGCGATAGAAACCCTTTGGATGCTATTAGAACGAAAACAACTCATTAAAGCAAGATAACAAAAATCAATTCAAACAAGCAGGATCCGTGTTTATTAGAACACAATTAATAGGTTAGTAAAATCCCCAGCTGTAGAGCGTTTGCTTATGACGTCATCGCCAACAGACCGCTGAACTTAAATCACCATGATGGTAAATTTATATCGCAGCGGCGCAATAACAAACAAAGCTTTCTTGATAGTGTGCAAGCTCTCAAGGCTTGATATTTGTTATGTTTGTTTTGGTTTTAGTACGTGCACGTACAACACTGGAGTATTCAAAAGAGTGCTTGTTTCAGCATTTATACATATTTGAATTTATCTTTAATTTGAAAAACAAGTCTTTAGTTTAAACTTAAGCTCATTATTGAAAAAAATAATAACAATAACAATATAATCGACAACAAATTGAAGCCTCTATTTGTACGTGAAAACATCAGTGACTATTCACCAACACTTTTAATACTCAAGCTAACACTTTTAATACTCAAGCTAACTTCAACCTGTTTCGGGGAAGCATTGTGTACAAAAGCTAACTTCAACCTGTTTCGGGGAAGCATTGTGTAAAAAAGCTAACTTCAACCTGTTTCGGGGAAGCATTGTGTAAAAGTAAGGACTGTTTTGCTATCAACAAGAAAAAGGGTTTATAATACAAACACACATTGTTGAAATTTGTAGCAAAAATCATATAATTTTTATAAGAATTGATTTCAGTTTTAATGTGTATTTTTGGTTTATAAAACATTCGCCACAAAATTTAACTATTATCGCTGTATAGCATCATCTTTTATAAATATGTTATTGTATTTAATCCGAAAGGTTTTGATCACACTTGTAAGCTTTAAAAATAACTGTTAAGTGGTAAACGCGTCATCATCGCGGGACCTGTGTTTGGCACCTTGGCACCTGTGCCCTTAAGCCATATATCCCGCATTAAAGAAACCGATGTTTAGATAATTGGTTGACTGACGTCACACATTAAACAAGTACATTATTATGGACATAATAACAAATGATTTCTAATTTTTACTGTTCTAAGTACAAAACCAAGATTAGCGCGGCTTTTATATTAGTGGTAATTCAAACGCAAGGATGAGATTCTGTGTACTATATCAGTGACATGAGCTACATACTCTACATTAAACAGTCCTGAAATCATCGTAATGAATGGTTATTCAAAGGATTCAATAGTCTAAAGAAAACTGCCGAGTTATTGCAAGGATTTGGCGCTCTTAAGGTAATGTACAGTCATAACATGATATTGAAATAAACAAGGCCATAAACTCAAGCAGCGATGATTAATATCTTGTTTAAACACCAGTGATCAATAATCGTTACAAGTGAATATAAAGTTGTTTATTTCATGTTACGTTCATAGTGCAAATTGTCATAGTAACCATCACCATGGCTATTATACGCGTTAAATTGACGAAAGTGCAACTTGGGCGCAAAAACAAATCGGATTTTACCGATTATTATACACTGTACAAAATTACTTGATTCTGATTGGACAAGAGGAGTACAATTAAATCGTAAATTGTCTTCTGCAGAGTACCAATTAGTTTTTCAGTATATTATGAATAAAAAATCGGACGATTTTCTCGTATAATTTGTACTGAATAATAGATACTGGTGATGTTTTGAAAGTTATCAAATTGGACTCGCCTAAAAGGCTCGTCCAATTTTGAAAACTTTCAAAACATCACTCGTACCTATTAATTACAAATTGTACTTAAGATCGTGCGATTTCCTATACAAATACCGTTAAGTGCTGATATAAATTATTATGCATCGTTTTGTTTGTGTGTCGTCTACTGAATAAATAAGAATAACGCAATACATTAGAATGAGAGAAGGCAAAAAACTGAAGAACACACAGGAAAACAAATGAAAGAACAAAAGAAAGACTAAACATATGTATGAATGAACATGAAAGAACACTAAATTACCGGATAAATTACTCCGACGAAGGGCTATAGCTCGAAACGTCAATAAAGCTAAGGGGCGACCCATTTGATTTCTTAGGGGTGGGATGGAAGATTTTGAAAAAATATTTCGTGCAAGGCAAAATCCCCACTTAAATCTTTGCAATTTTACCAAAACAATTTCGAGCGCTTGCCAGAGGGCCCCTAAGTTAACATTTTTACAGTGTTATAAATTTCATTGTAATACCTATCGGATAAATACATGAATGAATGAACATTGACCGAGCAATGCTCTTGTTACTATTACTCTGCATACCTGTCATCGAAGCCGCTCTTGCATGCAATTGCCAGTGATATTAACTGATCTGTGCAGTGTGCTTCAAACCTTTTATAAAGATGGAATTGAATTGAGTTATATATTCACACTGTGACTTGATAACTTGTTTTCGCATTAATTAGTACTAAAATAGAATACAATTTCTGCGTCAATGCTTCAAGTATTTCTATAAACAAAACTAGAAAATGATTATTACTGAAATAACGAGCTGAGGAAGTAGTTTATTCACACAGAGACCATGTTAAAAGCTTCTCAAGAGCTTAATGTGAGTTTAATGGAACACAAGGTCAAGAAGTTTAACAAAAATTGTAGTTGTATTCATTTGTGGAAAAAAAAACTTGAAGAGCTTAATTTTGTTCAACTCTCAGTAAAATAATAGTTTAAAAAAAATATTTGAAGATGGAAGGCATGTAAGTCTGACATCACTTCATCATATTGCAAAAACAAAGACCCTCTTAATCGATTATAATACAGGATTCTATTGTTACGGTTAATAATTGGGCCGCCATGTTGAAAAGTGACCACCGAGTCTTAAATACTGTGGTGTTTTTCAAGGTGCCATGGTCATGTAAAGCCATCTTATAACAGACTAGCTCACTTAGAACCTTGCAATGTTTTTCACAATGTAGCAATATATAGCAACTTGGTGCTCACTTTTCAAGATGGCGCCCCCATTGTTAACCGAAACGGTAGAAACCTGTATGAAACGGTTGTAAACGAGCATTGGACTGGGTTCGAGTTAGGTCGCAAGGCATGCATGGATTGCTTGCGGGGACATACTCTTTCCCTGTAAACAATCCATCGCAACTCAAATACTGCCGGCCCCCACATGTCGAATTGGATCTGTGTTGCTAACTTAATTTTGAAGCTTTTAGAAACTTTAATTACTATTCACTACTCATGTCATTTTCCTAGCCTCTTGGCCGGTACGACTCAGAAATAAACTGCTCAAGCTGTGAGAAATCCTAAAAGCCTAAAAGTACTCTTGATGTTCGAGTTTCTTTTTAACTCCTAATAAAACCTTTTTATTGATGGGGAAAAAATATTCTTATTTAGAACAATAAGAGCCTCTTAAAGTTAGGGCATTATTATGGTAAGAGGGCACTGAAGTTGTTCCTATAATGATGACAGCGTGGAAAACCTTTCAAGTGCTCTCGATTGAATGTTCTAATTGCAGCTCAAATTCGCATAGTGTAAGACAATTTATAAACCTGAAAAAAGGACTTGTCTTTGATCGAAGTCCGATTACCTAGACATCTTGGCATCACATATACGCAGCAAAGTAAAAACGATGTTAATGCTGTACTCTTAGAGGTAATCCATAGCAATTAGACGATTCAATATTGAAAGGAATAGTACTATCTTGCTCCTTTGCTTCTAATGTCAACTGCACCTGTTTTTCAAGATATTTTCTCGGTTAAGTCTTAACGACTTTCGTTTCTTGGTATTAAAAGAAGATTATTTTAGTTCCACTTCATTAATTACTATATTGAACGATCGTGATTTAGGTTGTTTCGTTGGGTTATTATATGATTTTCCATTGTGGCCTGAAGATGGACAATTTGTCTGAAAGCTTGGTCGTTTTTGTTTAATTAAATATTTTAGTTTAGTTTCGTATGAGTTTTTTTCCGTTGCATTTCGTAAACAGTTTGTTGGAATCGCGGTTACGTTTACGTTGCGTACGTTACATTGCGGTATATATTAGTAACAATATCAATCTTTTATTTGTTAAAGCAGGCTGATTATATTGGCAACTATACAGCTGATGTGGGCCTGCTGTCACTCACTAACACTCCACGCTACATTCTGTATTTTACAAGCACACTGTATTCATACACACATGTTGATTTTTATGTTTTGTTACGTTTTGTTACGTTATATCATTTAACGTTACGTTATACTGTTGATGAGTTGTGATCGTCCTGCAGGTTTGTGTAGTCTTGAGAAAGACTCAATTCGTTTCAATTCTTCTAGACTGGACACGTGTGCCCTATACTAATGGGGGAGACTCAGACACACACTCACTACCTCTACGTTTAATTATTTTGCACACAATTCAGCTCACATGTTCATTTTTGCGGAGGGAGACTGTTAGTGTTGGTGTCTGACGATTTGACAACCTAAACAGAAGTAATCTTCAGAGGTCATGACAAACATCTTCAAACAACGTTCTTACATCTGGGTTCAGACCATTCAGTCTTTTACGTTAAATTATTTTTCATTTTATGCTCTTGTGTCATCAGTTTCAATGGCGTCCTGCGTACGTAAGTGACACAATCTAAAACTTCAGTTAAATGATATTATGGAATATTCATTAGCTGATGTTCTTTCACTTAATATTATCGCGATGTATGACGTTACACATGCGTCATCACAACTTGTCGTATAATCGACGGATATGAGACTCTATAACACTGATTGGTCAATTCGTACTCGATTCTTTAAAGACCATTACCACGCCCAAAGATCAGAACCGCATGCAGAGATAAGCCATGATGGAGAAACACGACTTGAGTTCGAGAAAAATATCGGATTATTCAATTTTCTACTGAGTTACTTTTATCGGCAGAACCTACCCTGTTGTGTCTATAAGAATTCCCGAAAATACACCCTCAGTTTTGATAACTATTGTTGGTTTTATTTACTGGTCGTAGTTTAGTGGAATGTTGGCTTGGAAATAAAGACATGCATCACTCTATATCTTAATAAGCTAAACGTTGTTATTTGTCCTAGAGATTCTCCTATGAGAAACTGGTCGACGTGCTGGATATATCTAGCAGTTCATTTGCTACTAACATCCGTGCAAGGCGTTACTTACAGCAGGTAAGATTTAATGTCAACCTAATTGAGCTAGTCGGTAAAAAAAACGCGTCATAACTCTGTCCTAATCGCGTGCAGCTATCACAGAGAAAGGAAACTCGGGGGTTTATCTGTTTGTTTAGTTTAGAAAGGTTTTTATTTGAAACAGCATATCACCGTTAATATATTACAAATTAAAACATTTCTTGGAAACAAAATTTCTATTCTTGCGTACTCTTAGAAACTTATCGTGTTTAAATAAAATTTACATTTACATTCTAAGAAAAAACTGTACAGCTTGTATGCACAACAAAAAATGAAAATATGCAAAATGCAAGTCTAAGAAATAAAATCAAGGAAGTCACTTGGTATATCTTTATATCTCCCTTTTTTTTACTCCGACGAAGGACTCAGTAATGCTCGAAACGTCAGTAAAGTTAAGTCAACATTTTTTACGGTGTTACAAATTTCATTATATTACCTATCGTTTATATCAAACACCGACGTAGCCTATACTAGTTTACTCGCTAGTTTCTATCTATCTTTATACTAGTTTACATGCTAGTATCCATTATTATGCTATATCTTTGTCTAAGTAAACTTTATATTGGCTTCAATACCTAGAATGCTCTCTAGTGAGTTCTAGAAAATAATCAAAGGGATATTTGGCGGTCATTTTTAGCATTACGAGTGACCAAGACAGATTTGCGCACAAGTAAAGGATGTAAACTTCACATTTAACCAAATAAACCGGCCTACACTAGTATAGCTGTCACATTTAAAGCAGCTTTGTGCCACGAAAACCTCACGAAACGGACAACAAAAGCAATTTAATGGTATATTTTTAATATCGTCATAGTAAGTAGGAAAGGAAATGAAGCGCGGACTAACGTGGAAAGGAACTGTTTAGTAACATGCATGGAAGTTATCTCAACGCGACTCATGCTTCTTCGTTTGACAGGTTTTTAGTTGAGTGAATGGAGATATATATCGTTAGATCTGTTATCAAGTCTATAACGAGCTTACATAAAAACGATAACCGAAACTCACGTGAAAACTAGAACATCCTAAAAAAAAAGAACAAAAACTTGCTATACTGAATCATAAAGTTCGCGCGTTTAATCCATTATCGGTATGAAAACAAAAGAAATAAAAAGACGTGAAATCTAGACATAAAATACTAGAATATACGATATTGTGCAGCCAATATATGGATGGTCTTTAAGAACATGCAATGATTTGTATCAGTGAATCTTACGCGCTTTCAGTAAGTTTGTTTTTCTGTAAATGAAGACAATATGCTAAACTGGGTTGGTCGCTTTTTGAACCGCTTTGCGTCGTTATAGTTCGTCAACTACTACAACTGATATTCAAATACATTAATCCTAGAGTTTGTCTCAAAGAAAAGTCTGCATGATTTGAACAGAAAAAAACCCGAAAACCTTAATTAGATCAACAAAGACTTTTTGACACTGAGGTAAGGAACTAATTTTTTGGAAAACTTTGCGTCGTTACAGTTCGTCAACTTCTAACTGATTTTCAAATTTAACCGATACATTAATCCTGGAGTTTTTCTCAAAGCAAAGCGGAGGTGTCTGCATGATTTGAAGAGAAAAAAAAACGAAAACCTTGATTAGATTAACAAAAAACGTTTTGACACTCTGAGGTAAGGAAATAATTTTGTGGAAAACATTGTATAATAACGGCAAGGTTTTGAACATTTTGAAAACGACAATTATGACCAAAAATAATTGACGTTAACTGACATATCTTGTAAAACACATCTAGTGAAGTATAATGCCTTCAATTATACAGCTAACGAATTTACAAGCCACCTCTTACCTCGTTCCTGAAGGAGAATTGTCTTCTTGTTCAAGTTAACTTGACATGTGCAAATACAGCTTTAAAAGAGAGTTCTTCAGAAACACAAACTCAACGGAACAGCAAGGATAAAATATGCATAATAATCTTCTTTTCTTCTATAATTAGTTTTTTAACTGTAAGATAAACAAAACGTGCTTCTTTCTCGCTTGGAAATTAAAAACCCGGTGAATTTAAAGTGTGACAACGATGCAAGGTGATCCACACTATAAGACATGCTATTCCGTAAACAAATACCTTGCACTTGGACAATTTGTTGGCAGGAAGAAAATCCCTTGGGCAATACGGTCGTTATCTAAGACTCTGAACTAATTTTCCTGCTAAAAGATTAAAAGGATTAGAGCTCACATGAAAAACATTCCCACTTTCTGTTTCTCATCTCGGGAAAAGAGACATTATTTGCAGATGGATAGAAAATGTAATTTAGAGTTTTTAATTACAGACGGTAAACGCTGTAAATTTTATTTGTATTTTTTGTAAACAAAATCTTTTGTTATTGATATAAGACTTTTATATTCTTTATGCATCCATGGTGACAAAACAGAATCTTCATATTAATAAGTAGAAAATCAATTTACGGCAGTAATTGTTTTGGTCTTTGATACTTGACATCCATAGTTTAGGAAATATAAACTCATAAATATACATGGAAACTAGCGAGTAAACTAGTATAGGCTGTGTCGGTGTTTGATATAAATGATAGGTAATATAATGAAATTTGTAACACCGTAAAAAATATTGACTTAACTTTACTGACGTTTCGAGCTTTAGCCCTTCGTCGGAGTAAAAGCATAGTTAGAATCCTTTTACTCCGACGAAGGGCTAAAGCTCGAAAAGTCAGTACTGAGTTAAGTCAACATTTTGACGGTGTTACAAATTTCATTATATTACCTATCATTAAATAGAATACTACAGAATAAATTCAAATGTCTTTCAGATATGTTTGTTTACGTCATGAGTGCATTTTCCATCCTTTTATTCACTCATTCATTCACTTTTCATTGATTGATTTATTCTTTTTCATTTGTTCAGTTTTAATTCATTTATTCATTCACTTTTCATTCATTTATTATATTTCTTCATTACTAATTTAATTTTTATTCACTTTCCATTCATTGTATATCATTCATTTATTCATTCACTTTTCATTCATTCATTCATTCGTTTTCACTCATTTATTCATTCAATTTCCTTTCATTTATTAATCACATTTTATTCATTCATTTATCTATTCAATTTTCACTCATTTATTCATTCATTCATTTATGGTTTTATGAATTCGTTCAATGATTCATTTATTTCACCTATTCGTTTCTGTATACATCAATCCATTCTTTTAATCGTTCAACAATTCATTTATTCATCCATCCATTAATTCTTTTATCCATCCATTTTTATAGAATATCTGTCTTTTTCTTCCTTTATCTTTTTTGTAAAAGACACATTATATTGTATTATCAGTTATAATGATGTATTTCTTATTATAAGAAATATTAGCAAATAGTTGACTTAAATTTAAACTACAACCAAATTAAAAATACTTAGAAAAACGTCCTAAAAATAAAAAATAAAAACACCAAAACAAAGAAAATATTTTTTCGAAACATTCAATTTTATGTTTGTTTGCTTGCTCTCTTTTTTTTTGTTCGGTTTTTTTTTGCATGTTTGTTTGCTTGCTCTCTTTCTTTTTTTTGTTCGTTATTTTTTGCATGTTTGTTTGCTTGTTTTTCTTTCTCTCTCTTTGAATTAAAAATGCCGGCATAAATAATAGTGTCGACGATGATAATGGAGATATAGACAATCAATTGCTGCATGTAATTATTATTTCAATAATGAGATTCTGTAAAATCATTTGGTAGTAGTTATTTATCAGTTATTGGTGTTCTTGGTGTTGCATGTTCTTATCACAGACTAGCATGCCATATGCAGGGAAGTTCCAGAAAAGTAGACATCACAAAGGGCAAAAAAGACAAGTTTAATTCAGTTCGCTCCAATTCAATTTATTGTCCTTGGGCTAAAATTGTTTACTTTGTAAACTTATTGTTTTCTTTTAATTCAAGTGAGCATAGTGCTAACAAGTGTTATTGTGATGCTAGTTTGCCAACCATTTTACTGACTGCAATAGATTTTTTAATTTTCTTCTTTCTAATAACAATGATTGGTTGGCAAAACCATAACAAAATACGTCACTGTACGCCCACCTATATCTTTTTATACAAATTGAAGGGACAAACACACGCGAGAATAACAGCGAAAATGTTACATGCATTGCGATATTTAATCTATACGATTGAAACTAAGCTGATGTTACGTGCACAATAAGACATTCAGCGACGATTTTTCGCGATATACCGTTGGGCGAAAATGTCGTGCAAGGTGCGTTGTTATGTAGATTTCCGTTGGATTCGACAACACGTTGCGTATTTTAAAGTTGAATCAAAAGCTCGCGACGTGTTGCCAAATGCAAAAAATCTACATGAGACGACAGAATTTTTTGTGCAACGGCATACCACGAAAAATCGAAATCGTCACGTGAAACATCAGCTTTAATAACCCTAACCAGACTCGGTGGAAATATTCCAATTTATCGTACAGGTACCAGTCTCCTTTGCAGACGCTCTTAGGGTCGTCTGGTGTTGCATTGTGGGAATGAAGAACAGTAAATCCCAAAATCTCGCACAAAACAAGGCACAATTGTTATCACAAATATATACAATTGAGTTTAAGGTTATATCCACTGTGCACAGGGCAAAAATATATATAACATGGCTTTGTGTCATCAATACTGTTATCATTAAAAATAGGTGTGAATAAACTAATGTTTTATTAGAGGATGGGTGGTATATTTACTAGTATTATATTAATGGCAATGTTAGGTGGAATATTTATTACCTTTGCGTGACCTGGCAACAACCTGCTAAGGTGCATGTTCGGTATTTGTTTGCTTTAAGTATTACAAAAATAAGATCCTTTTCTATGCTATAGGAAGTAATTTATCTCACAAAATAGAACAGTTTGAACAATCGAACAAATTGATCAAACATTCTAAAAAACCATTAAAGTGCTAATTACGTCATAGTTTCAAATTGATAGTGATTGGCTAGGAGGATTGTCAGTATACCTGCTTAGAGCATCGATCACCTGATATTCATCATTCAACCCTTTAAAGTTGGCGGGGATTCTGTTCACTTTGCGGTGTTTTCTGGAGGTCTCTCTTTTATTCCTAAACGTCTTTGTAAGGTAATTTATTCTTTGTTATATTATTTCTTTGCTAACCTTGGCACTGATGTTTTCGGCAAGGATAGAATAAGGATTTGTGTAATACCCGTTTATTTGTGATTAGCTCTAATCTCATGGGAGCTTTACAGTTGACAAGACGATATTAAACAACGTATAGAATGGCATAACAAAAAATAATTTGCTTTCTTAAGTTGAAGTCTAAACTGATCGATTGACTGAAACTAACTAAGGTACTTTCATTTGAATAAGCCTTCACGTCACCACAAAGTCATACACATAGAGTATTCTAATTTCATAGATAGTATTTTTGTTTTTCGTTAGAATATCTGTTATTCTAATTTCTAGTATTCTCATTTTTTTTATAGATAGTATTTATTTTGTTTTTCGTTGGAATATCTGTTCGTTTTGTTTGAATTTATTTCGTTGAGTTTATTAAGTCATTAATTATCTAAAAATGACTAGTTCTTTTTTGTGTTATTTCTTTTTTCAGATAGTTTTATCGAACTAGATCATTTTTAATAAGCCAGTAAGGCCTATATAGTTCAAATGTCTAATCTCACATGTGCCAAATGAATTCAAACAATAGGTTTTGCTCATTTGCAATACATTCGGCACATATAATATGCGACGTTTGAACTAGGTCTTACAAAAATATGATTCCCAGTAGGGGTAGTGTCACATAATAATTAGCCACTGGCTAGGAAGATTCTGTATAGTAACAACTCTCCGTATCTCGCCTTAAATCAATGATCTTTTTTGTTCTGTTATGACAAATAGAAATGATATATAAGCTTCAGTCAAGCTTATTTAGATCGTCGACCATTGTAATGCTAAAAATCATTCTATTTTGATGCCTTTCTCAGTATTTCTAGATCATATCAGTACTAATGTAAATACTACTAAAGAATTACGTAAAAATGTAACATTTAACTATGGCGAAGTGGATATCGGTGAAGAACAACTTATACGGACACTGATATTCACTGATAATTGTTTTAGTATAAATACAAAAGTGATTATTTAAAAAAGTAAAAATAACCAGCCTTTTTTGAAGAAAAACTGTTCATTTCCTATCTCTAAATGCGTGCGAAACGTTGTAGGTGATTATCGAAAAATAGTGTGGATTTATCGACCAATCAGCGCTCGCGATTTTCTATATTCAGCTGCGTATTTATACTAATATAATACTAATGTTAAAATATTTAATAGTATATCTCTTTATATGTCCTTATTTTCCATTACTTTGCATGTATGAGGTTCGCTAACCTGCAAAGTATTTCGATTATAGTAACATTATGTAATATAAATCTCTAGAAAATGTGCAGCTGATTTTATAACTTTGGTAAATTTGCAGTGCTTTGTTGAAGAGGCTACAAGATTTTAACGCCTCTGTGTCATTACTCTTTTAAGCTAAGATAATATCAGCTTTTTATTGTCAATACTCAACTCTAAAAAGGCAAAAAAGAGCACTTTGTGTCACTATCTTTAAAACACTCTGTTTTCAGTTTTTTTTTCTCTCTGCTTCCAGTTTTTTTTTCATCTCTTTTGTATTTACCACTTATCGGTTTTTTTTCTACAACTGATGTTTTCACTGTTTGACAATAGTAAGATAGCTATGGTTTGACTTATTTTTCATCTTTTCTTTCCTTATTTCTCTCTTCTACGTCCACACAATGTTTTTTTTACCTCGAGTTCTCAATATGTTCAATAAATGTTTTAATTTCCCATGTTTACTTATACAAGATTACTGTTACGTCTGTCGAAAAATGGTCAAAGCTAACCATCAATTTTCTAACCCAAACGTTTTTTCTTTTTTGCATCTACAATGGTCAGCATGTTTCTAAAACTAAGAGTAAATTTTTCGCCTGATTTTTGCATCTATCAAACAATAAATTTGTTATGTTTAATTTTCCAATCTTTGGTTACATGATTTGTTTTAAGTCTTTGAAGTGTGAGACGAAAATTGACAACGTTTGGTGGCCAATGCTTACGCAGCTGTATGGCTGAACTGACAAATGTCTTTTCTCACAAACAATTGAGTCATTTATCCAACCTACACTGACGAAACAGAATAACAAACTCAAACTTTGTGGTAAAATCAATACTCTTAAAAACAAATTTCTCAAAAGTTTTTAATTTGTTAATTTGTGGTGTAAGAAGATTGAAGTATGGTTCTTTAATCCTGTCAGTCTCCAGTGATTTGACACTTTATTTTTCCTGACAGTTTAGTAATAAACTTTTTTTTAAAGCTTTTTTGTTTGACATTGATGTAGAAAAGAATCATTTATGAAGGATAAGCCTGGGTACAAAGCGAGATTTAATTTTAAATCATATTTATCACTGACAGGATATTGTGAAGAAAACAACCCGGGGGGTACTCCCTTTGTCCAAGTGATAGGGGTAATCGGCGTACCTTTTAGGGTAAAAATATTTCCTGTGCGTACCTTTTAAGGTCCTTTTTGGGTTCTGGCTCAAAAATCAGTTACATGATTTCGTACCTGTAAGGGTCATTTTTTGTTTTGTTGCTTTGTTGGGGTAGAAATCGACAAGGCTTTATCAGTTTTTTTATCTGTGCGTACCTTTTAGGGGTCGTTTTCAAAACTTCCGGCGATCACCCCTACCACTTAGACAAAGGGAGTACCCCCCTCCCCCCCTTTTTTTGGAATCCACGTTACAAAATGAACAATAACAAACTAGCCTAGAGTTTCAGGCTCAGGGGGGAGAAGAGGGGCCTGGAACTAAGGCTAATATTAACTAGCGACATGTTTAACCAAAAACAGGTTAAACAAACACAAAATATTTACAAGGAATATGCAAAATATCGACAACAAACGCGATATTATAATTATTGCTAATGTAAACTAATATTAATAATATAATGAATAAATAAATATTAGAGTGTTTATTTCTATATGTATGGTGAAAACGGTCTACCTTTGCGCAAAAATGGCTTGAAAGCCTGCCGGGATAATTATAAAATTATATTAATTATATATAATCCATAGTGAATGCTTAAGTACATTAAATATAAAAACGTATAAACAGTATAAAAGCGTTTCCGGAATAAAAGTACAATAGTTGAAAACCTCCAAAGCAAACAAAGTACACTAAATCAAGTAATTGATTTCTGAAAATAGCCCTGTAAAGAACTACCATTCAATACAGTCAAATCATGGTTTTCAAAATTATTATTATCGGTCTATACAATATTCGCGTCCGATCTGTATGAGATCCCATACAGATCTATACCTATAGTTTATCGTACACTTTGAAACAATATTACTTGCTGATGTAACTTGCACACTGTAAAATCACTATTTAATACTTGCTTACACTTTGAACATTAATCCTTCAGCCGGACGTAGAACAAATAATGCATATATAGACTGAAAAAAAAAAACACCGTACAGACGTTTCTGACATTAATATCTTTCTTAATTGTAAAATGTGTTAACTGAATTTATATACAATGTAAAAACATTATTGCTGATTTAGCGACGTTTCGCTAATTAATTACTCGTAATTCGGACTAGTTCGTGTAATTACATAGGAAAATGTTTTCAAAAATACAAAATTATTTTTAAGCCCCAGGGTCTCTAGCTATTTTTTGCAGATGATTCAAGATTAAAAAACAAACAAATTAAACAACTTCGATAACAAGCTGTTGAAATACTAGTACAAATGAGTCGGCGTTTCCAAGGAAACAATCAGAAACAAAGATGGTTTAACACCTCTTTCAGTCTTTAGTTGCAAGAAAAATGTTACTTGATACTAGTTTAAAAAAAGAATATTATTATTCAGTGAAGTTTCGTTAATTATACTACAGACAATTTGGTGTAATCACTACAGCTAAATGTTTTCAAAACTATAATTATTGCTAGAAACACCTGAATAGACTCTTTATTCCTGTTTTTTTTTTGCACATTAAAGAAGAAAAATATATAAAAACAACTTTAGTGATATATTCTTTCCGTCTAAAGTATATCAAGAGTTTGATTTACCTAATGTTTTCGGTAAGTTTACGGCAGTAAAGACGTTGCCATCGTTACTGAAATATTTGTACGGCGATCAATAGCGACAATAGATTACATTCGAGCCTTGAAGTAACAAATACAAAGTTTTCAAGACAAAAGATAGCGGTATCCCTATCAACTTGCTATTCATGGTAGCAAATAATTGGCCTGAATTTCTCCTTTGAAACACAAACCGGTGGCGAACATACCCCCTTTACGCATGCGCAAAATTTGCTCGTTTGCAGCGCTTCCTCGGTAAAGAAAAGTTTAAATTATCAATTCGCTTATCGGTTGTGTATTTATAGTTCTTTTCTCAGTTCAAATCGTGCACTGACACTTTAGGGTATTGCTATATAAACACAAGTTCATAGTATTTAAACAAATATAGTCCTTTTGACTGATGTCTTCCGTCCTGAGACGTTAGGGAGTTAGGGATTCGCCTGTAGGCAGATTCAATCGGTGCGGTATATTTTGTTTTGATTTAATACTGTGTGACCGACAGCACGTTGACTATACATGCGACTTTATTATGAACAGTCTTAAAAGTTAATGTGTTATTTTTAACAGGTTTGTGAACTGAGAACACAAGAAGGGCCACAAGGCTTGAAGTCAGCGCATCTTAACTCCTAAATGCTGGACCTGCAGGTAAATTTTGCATCTTATAAAAATCAGTACGGTTAAATCGCGATATACAGCTCAGAGATAAAGCATGAACTCAAAGCGAAGTCAAACCGTCTGTAAATATCTGTGCGCGAAATTAGTACAGCTTTTGGTAAATTTTGACCGTCTGAATCAGCGCGCTCATTTTAAGTCAACTGAAACTTTCATTTAAGATTTCCTCCTTTTTATCTCAACACAGAATAGAAATATATTGGTAGTAATTTGAATTTTACTTTAATCTATTTAAGTATTTATTTGAGTATGTTGTTAGACCTACTGAACAGCGCGCTCATTTCAAGTGTACTGAAACTTTTTTTAAATGCATGTTTCCCCTTTTTCATCCCAACAAAGATTAAAAAAATATTGGTAGTACTAAAAGTATTTTATTACTTGAATTTGAATATTTTTTTTTTTTAAGTATTTCTTTTAGTATGTTGTTAGTCCTGCTGTTTCGGAAATGTGAAGAAAACAGCGGTTCAGTTTGAAAGCCAGTAGGTCGACTTTCCCAAAAGCTGTTCCTTTAAGTTATCTGCCGACCATCAACTTAAGTTTCCACATAATTGGATATTTTCATTGATATTTTATCATGGCTTATGGTTTAGACGGTATTTTTTACTTTTTTTTTCTACTTTACAATTAAGGTATCCCATTGCATTACACCTTGTTCTAATAATTTATTCAAAACGAGCAAAAATTCTCCTTTTGTATTATTTGCTTTGAAGAGTCAGTTGATTATATTTATATAATGTGATATCAAAGATATAATGTAGTGATTTATATTTGCAAATTATTATTATTCCAAAAGAGTATATAGTAATGTTATAGAAATGTTCGATAAAAAATTCATTTATTTTTGAACAAAAAGAATATTATACATTAACTACTTTTTTTTAATATTATTAATGCAGATTCTCTCTCATTTTGCAAGTGTAAACATTCAAGTCCTAGAACTTTTGATAAAATTAAATATAAAAATAAATATAAATTCTAAATACATATAATAACTATTAAAACCAATATTAAATGCTATTATGATATTCAATATATTTTTGCATTATTTAAAATTATTAAATGTATAAAAAGTATATTTCTCAAAAAAATAAACAATTTTCTCTGATTTCACGATGTGAAGAAGGATACAAAAATTATAGAAAAGCCTTTTATAACTTAGTCGGTTTGATCAACTTGTATTTTACCATGTGAAAAACCCTACAAAAATTATAGAAAACTTCCTTTTATAACTTAGTCGGTTTGATCAACTTGTATTCACATTTAATATATGCGCACAATTATCGCCCAATTCAGGACTAGGCTATAAAATAAAAAGCGCTCAAACAAAAAGCCTTTAGGTTTTATTAAGTCTAAAGCGGGTCTGCGCCTTCCGATTCAATGTGTATGATGTTTGTATAATTCCGACCCAATGTGTATGTTGTTAGTATAAACTTCTTGGCGGTGCTCACTACAGTCAGTAATGACCTCATCAGAATGATATATTGTTTATAAATACTTGTTTGATCGATAATGTTCATTATCAATAACGACTCGGTAAGTAATAAAGACTAAGGTCAAGTGTATTATCAAGAATCCAGAAAGAATAATCTCGACTTTTCTGAATAGCACTGTAAGTCTGGAGAGAAAAAAAATACAACGCGAAAATATTGAAACACTCCGGCGAGTAAGTTTCAGAAAGAAGTTTTAAAAACGCCCAAAAACCTAACTCTTAAAATATTTTGTAGAAAGTTTGTTTTTTTAATTTGAAAAATGCAGAGGACAAATTATGCAAAAACGCATCAAAGGGGAAAAAAGAAATGGAAGGAAAGAAACATGCCCCATGCAGAGTGGTAAATAAGAGTTAGTTCCGACATAAAATAGCCACAGTTGGTATTTGTATAAATGGGATTCTCTATGACATGCAATCTAGGTAATCTCTACCCTTTGCAAAATCAAGCCTCACGTAATACCTATAACCATCATCACGTTTTCAATTGTGGAGCCGAAAATGTTTGAGATAATTAGTTAGAAATACGAATATATTAGTTGGTGCTTGAGCACGTTTGCTCCTGAAGTCCAATTGTCCTCTTTGTTGATGTAAAACACTTTCATTTCCTTGATAAACACCTGGTGGCTGCTCATTTATTTGCAAAATATCTACGTCTCGTTTAATTTATTGCTTTTCGTCTTCCTTCTTAATTATTTTGCTTGTTCTCTATCAGTTAACCTCTTCCGTTTTTTCCTCTCTCTTATTTCCTCTCTTTCCTTTTTGTGTTAATAGTACTCTGCCTCGTCTCTATGCTGACGACAATTAGCTTTGTATCTATGTCAACTAGTATCTTAGTCAACTAGTAAACTAGTAAAGTGAATTAGATCTAGTGAGTACCAGAGGTGGGCGTTTGGCTAATGAGCTTAGTCAGTTGAATGTAGTTAAGTCGGAATACATGTTAATTTGGGCGTTTTTGCCCATTAAGTATCAAGAGGAAAAAAGGGTAAGTTCTTAACATCTCGGTCTGTATATCGATCGAAATATGAATATTGATATCATATAAATGTGCGGAAAGTGGGTTGTTCAATCAGTGGTCGTAAACAAGATACTTCAATACTTATACACATATTTCAAAAATCCTTGTCAGAAGGAGATCTGAATCTGCAATCTGAGACCGAAATGAATTGGCCCTGTTTTGTGTTTTTTTTTTGCGCGTAGCATCTTCAGATTTATATTTACCATCGCCATATCCGAAGCCAGAAAGTGCACACAAACGAATTTTTAATGAGAAAAAACTGCCGTACCCCAGAATTCATTTTGGTCTCAGATTGCAGATTGCAGATCTCCTTCTGACAACGTTTTTTGAAATAGGTGTATATAATGCGTAAAGCACTTATTCAATCGATATTTGATTACTGTGATCTTGTATGGAGCAATCCAAACAAAAGTCAAGCGTTGCAGTATGTAGATATTCTGCAGAAGTTTATTTGGGTCTGTTGTGAAATGTCTCAGGGAGTTAAAAATCGCCAGCGCCACGCCATTTTTACAATTTCGTATAATTTTTTAGCTGTGTTCTTTAAAACTATATTTAATTTCGCTCATAAAGAGATAAACAACAAATATTTTCATGGACTAATTCTTTCTTTTGATGAAAATTATGTGCATGAGGAAATATTTTCTATTTGGAAACCCGTTACTTGAGATCTTCGCTGTGGGTTTTACGCTATCGCTTTCTTCCCAAACTCCGACTATGCCTAACGTAGTGTGGCGAATCTTGTAAATAGAAATAAATAAAAATGATATAGCTTAAACGTTTTATAAAAGAAACTTTGCCAGACTACTTGCGAAAGGGGTGGAATTGCTAACTTTTAAGACGCCGTGGTTGATATGGTGGCCGCGTACATCAAAGTCTCCATGAGTATATTCATGATGTAGGCGTGATTATAGATAGGTTTGTTGTCGGCATACAGTCAG